>CM060842.1:116525000-117725000 GCA_030762175.1 Metallyticus violacea | reverse complement strand
AGTTTTAAGTCCATTGTTGTTGATTTTATACATTAATGATCTTGTTACTTAATAAAACAACTGCATAAAACGTTCACTATTTGCAGACGAGAAGAGCATTTGGTTACAGGTTTAAATGAATATGAGCTAAAGGGAAATATCTACTTGATTTCATTCTAATTAATTAGTTATTAATAAGGACAAAAGTCAGACATTGGGATTTCATCATAAAATAACCAAGAAGATTACCTTCCTTAAAATTAAATTAAATGTATATAATTTTTTACACTGAACACACAACATTTTTAGGGTTTGGATGGACATTTACCTAAACTGGAATATTCATACTGAAATTTTTATTAAGAAGCTAAGTAGAACTTCCTTCCAAGTGTCTATCATAATAACATAGTGTAAATTCTAGCTCTTTAAGGACAGTATAATTTTCAAATTTTTCGGTTGCTGATTACATATGGGAAAATGATGAATATCATACCTGACTGATAAAACTAGTGACATGTATAAACATGGAAGCAGATTGTACTCAGTATAATTATGTATCTGTGCAAATGATATTGAGAGTGTATGTTTTCATTGATATGTTTTATTTCTATGTATATTTTGTAATTTTTTAATACTCTATCTTTTATTTTGTTTGTATGTAACATTTTGACAATCATTTAAATATGATAATATGGTTGCATTGAATGAAAAGTGAAAAAAATTGAAAATCATCAAAATAGGATGTGAACTAAACCAGTCAAATCTATTAGACTTATTTCAATATTTGGAAAACTGCATGAAAAAGTACTTTTAACTAAAATATCTCAGTTTTTAAATAGTAATAAGATTTTAGTACATTGGCTACATGGATTTAGGAAAATACATTCCACATCAACTGCAGTAACTGAATTTATTCATGAACTTTTAGATAAAATGAACCAAAGTAAAAACACGATAGGTCTATTTTCTAGACTTAGGTAAATCATTGGATAGTGTATCTCATGAATTTTATTAGACAAATTGGAATAATATGGTCTAATAGGTAAAGTAAACCAAATCTATCATTCCTATCTAAGAAACAGCTTACCTGTGAAATATATTGTAAATCTGGTAATTATATTACAGTAATCTGATTATAAAGATGTTCCTCAAGGTTAAGTCTTAGGTTTACTGCTTTTTTAATTTACATAAATATCTTTCCAGAAGGAAATGAATATAAAGTAATCAATTATGCTGATAACATGCCGCCGCAATAGTAATTTTGTAACATTAGAAGACAATATATGCCACCTTGAAGAAAATTGGATAAATTCTACAAAAATAATATGTGTGTGTGTGTGTGTATGTGCGTATATATAATTAGCTACCGACAAAATTAATAAATCCTTACTTCAGCACAGTGATAAATTAGGATTTCTCTCTCATAATATCCATGTTATTAATAAGCAAATTTTACAAGTTACTAACCACAACTTACTGTGAATCTTCATTGATATAATCTATCACATGAAAAACATATTCATGAAATTTGCCATAAAATAAGCAAAACTTTAATAAAAAAACTCTTAAAATTTCTTAGAACCAAAATGTTTTAAAAAGTTTCTATATATATTTTTTTAATAGTCTTTCATTCTTGTTTTAAATTCTGAGACACCACAGACAGTGGCCACTGAAGATCATGATATAAAATGATAACCTGGAAAGGATTTTCTTTTTAAGTAAGGATGCCATTTGGCACTAACGTTAGCATGTTGTCCAGGCATTTGCCACTTATGAGGACTGAGGAAAACCTGGAAAAATCCTCAATTAAGGAGGATGGTCCTGGTAGGAATTAAATTTCAGAGCTCCTGCCAGTCTGTACCTTAACGAGTAGGTTATGCCAATGAAATTTGTGGGAGGAGCAGTTAAGGTGTGACAAAATTGAATATACTACTCCTGCACCTAAAGCAATGGGTTAGATGCATATACTTTTAAAGAGTAGATAACCCTGAAAATTTAGCTTTTAAGAACAATAATATTCTTACAGTTATGCTATTTATGTATACTAATATAAAAAAAAGGAAATCATTGTCCATTAATAAAGACCCCTACTGTTATAACACTAGAGGACATGTTGCCTATCATGCAGTAATTATAACCAAAACAGCAACAGAAGAAAGTTCATATATAATGAGATCTATTCTTTATCACAAATTGCAAGACTATATTAAAAATTAAAACAAATTTTTTGATAAAGTCTTATAAAACTTATTTTGGTTTACAAATGCCCTTACACGTTGGAAGTTTAACGGAACTGATTGTTGTACATGTTGGTCATAGGAAATGTGTAGAATTACTGAGGAGTATTGCTACTTAATTGAATCTTAATCTCTTATTGGGCATATATTGTGTATGAGAGTTTTAAAGTATTTTGACAATGCTTAAAAATTGAAGGACAAGTCCATTGACATTAAATCAAATCAAATTCAAAGAAACATGTATTTCCATATCATAACTCCAAAAATTTTCAAAAAATGACACTGGGAAAGATAACATAAATTTTGTAGAAACAAATTATGACATCAAATAAGTGTACTTACGAAGCTGTTGACAATGGAGTGGTATATATATAAACAATGTATACAGTTTTTTTTTTCACACTAACTCCATTCACTTACATAAATTTGTAATTTATGTAAGTGAAGTGAAGTGTACATTCACTTACCAAATTTATGTAAGTGAATGGAGTTAGTGTGAAAAAAAAAACTGTATACATTGTTTATAAATTATGACATGTTCAATTGAAATTAATCATTAGCAAGTAAATAGATACAGAACATTTTGAACCATTCTTGAAATTAATGTTTTATACAGTAATTCTGCATTATTATATCTTTTGTCATTATTAAACAATATATATAATGAATTTGCTGCTCTCCAGAAGGATATACATAGGCTAATATAGAATATACCTAGCCAAAATATTTTAAACACAACTCCTACCTTATATGCACATTGCATAAGATATTTGGCTAAATTTTTTTATTACAGATTTTTGTCAATATATGTGAAATTTTAACCTTCATATGACATAATAAATGCTTTACATCTATATTTTCTACAATTTACAAAGTCAAAAACCTTTCCACATTAACAATTCTAAAAACGTTTTTACTAATAATATTTATTCCTACTAAATCTTCAATTTCTGTTCTCATCAATAAACAACTCTTTACTTATGAGACGATGGCCAACGCTCTAAACACATACTTCCATTTTTGTATCACTGCATGAATTATGGGTGGAGATGTCCTCAAGAGTACACGATTTCATTACTCCTTTTACAAAACTTCACACATATGAATTAAAAAAAGATATCTCCTTATAAACTTTACATTAGTTTCTCATCCTTATGTATCAAAAGATGATTCTTTAATATATGTGATTGATTACAGTTCTTCCCCCAAACTTCACATTTATGTGGTTTATCATTATTATGTAGCAACAAATGTCTCCTTAAAGTAGATGTCAGTAAAGTTTTTCCCACAAACTTCACATTTATGTGGTTTCTCATGCTTATGTATCAAAAGATGAGTCCTTAAATTGCCTTTCCGAGTAAAACTCTTCACACAAACCTCACTTTTATGCGGTTTCTCACCCTTATGTATCAAAAGATGAGTCTTTAAAGCAGATGTCTGAGTATAGCTCTTCCCACAAACTTCACATTTATATGGTTTCTCATCCATATGTATCAAAAGATGAGTCCTTAAATGAGATGTCCGAGTAAAGCTCTTTCCACAAACTTCACATTTATGTGGCTTCTCACCCTTATGTATCAAAAGATGAGTCCTTAAATGAGATGTCCGAGTAAAGCTCTTTCCACAAACTTCACATTTATGCGGTTTCTCACCCTTATGTATCAAAAGATGAGTCCTTAAATGAGATGTCCGAGTAAAGCTCTTTCCACAAACTTCACATTTATGTGGCTTCTCACCCTTATGTATCAAATGATGAGTCCTTAAACGAGATATCGGAGTAATGCTCTTCCCAAAAACTTCACATTTATGTGGTTTCTCATCCTTATGTATCAAAAGATGAGTCCTTAAATTACCTGTATGTGTAAAGCTCTTCCCACAAACTTCACATTTATGTGGTTTCTCACCCTTATGTATCAAAAGATGAGTCCTGAAAGTAGATGTCCAAGTAAAGCTCTTCCCACAAACTTCAAATATATGTGGTTTCTCACTCGTATGTATCAAAAGATGAGTCTTTAAAGCAGATCTCCGAGTAAAGCTCTTCCCACAAATCTCACATTTATATGGTTTCTCATTCTTATGTATCAAATGATGAGTCCATAAATGAGATGTCTGGGTAAAGCTCTTTCCACAAACTTCACATTTATGTGCCTTCCTATGGATTTGTAAGGGACTTTCATTTATTATTTTATTTTTTTGATGATCATTAATTGATGTGTGGCTTTTTATAAATGAACTGCTGGTGTAAGTGTTTCCATATAATGTACAGGAGAATGTGTGTTTCTTTGTGTTCCCTTTACAATCCTGTGTAACTTCAATAAAAGAAGTATTGGACAAGTTTTCTAAGCATCTGGACAGGTCTTCCTCATTTGGCCTGAAATGTGAAGAACATAATGATAACAAAAAGGAGCTAATGTCTGTGTTATAAAAATAATGAAGTTAGATTCCTTATGGAAAATACTAAAATGCATCTGACCGATAAAAACATTTATTCACATTAAATACAAATTTTTCTCAAATTTTGCTATTGATGCTCAAGTCATGAAGTTTATAAAACTTAATCTAATGTACCCCAGCCTGAAATTTAGTGCTTTTGATCAATGCAGAATATAACTCAAGAATTTTAAAAATTCCTAGCTCAGTGTCATAGAGAATGAAAATTTCATAATACTCTATACACATACTAAGAATGGTATAATCAGTGCCCTGCAGTATTTAATTTTGACCATAATTAATTTTGCCAACCATTCTTTAGACACACAAATTTCTGTAATTTAAAGTACAAATATATACTTTTTTATACATGAAACTTAAAGGAAGGGCTGACTACTATTTCTTTTAACATTTGCAAGTGCTAAGTCTAATTAAATTCAAATGGTTCATATGGTATATCAGGTACCAAAACAGGCCTTAGGCATAAGCCTTATAAATCAATGAAGATGATCTGTAGAACTTCATACAGAAACCCAACCATTTTGTCAAAAATAATGAAGAGAAAATTGATCCTTGAACTAAATAATGTTCTACTTATTCACAGCTGTACATTGTTGCTATTCTGAAATTGCTAGTTCCAAATTCATTGTGGTTAAAGCCATCAAACAGATTTGGCAGAATGCAGTGTGGGACTTAACACTTTTTTTTCCCCTTTCACTTAAATCAATCAGTTGGACTGCGGGGCACTTCACATCACATCAGAGGAAGCTATCAAGTGTAGAAGCTCATTGAAAGGAGAAGGGTCTATAGTATATATATATATATATATATATATATATATATATATATATTTATTTGTATTTGTTTACTTATTTCTCATATATCAAAATACAAAATTATATAACAAAATAAACACAAGTTAAAAAAGAAAACCCCCTTAATTTTAAATTTAGAACTAAGAAGCAGTGTCTTTGGTTATTCCAGAAGACACCATCTCCAAACAAATGTATTTCAATTTGATTGGATCGGCCCCCCAGTCCCCGGTTCATCAGCAGTTACCTCCATGAAGAAAGATAATAACTTTATTTTCATTCCTAGTTTGCCCGATACAGCTGTAATTCCATCTGCCCTGCATTAAAAATTAACTAATCAATCAGTTCATGAAAATCTAATTTTTCCAAAAGACAGATCACTGGATTGCTAGTTGGTTATGAACAAATGCAAATGAAGTAATATAAGAATTGTTGTAGTTTTGAGGACAGAGTGAAAATGTTTCTTTCTAATGCAATTGGTGATGAAGATTGAGCAATTTTCCATTTGACCTACAATGCTATCCATTTCGTTTCACTCCGTAGTCAACAATGTCAACAAGTAAAAAGTTCCATGGATATCCAGTAGGGGTGCTCGTAGAAATAGCTAGGGCCGCAGGATGAAACATTGCTGATAACATGGTACTTCAGTCAATACTTGATGGTATATATACTAAGACCGTTGGCTAGTTTAGGGATTACATTCGTTCAATTTCATTATCATTATTTTGGTCTTGTTTACCAGAAAAGGTGACCATTTTTCCTACTCTACTATATGTACAATGATTAATTCCTTTTATTTTATAATGATAGCTCACTATCACAGACATTTCTTTAAATACCTCATGATTTTGTAAAGTTTTAATATAATAAATGATTAATGAGGAAATCACTCAAATGTTATTAATTTTTTTCCACTTGGATATGTTTCAAAAGTTGTTGCCTGCTTCCCAGCATGGTATTAATTAAGCAACATGTTAATACCATGCTGGTAGTCAGCCAGTGGAACCATGCTGAAGATGGGGGCAATAGCCTTTGAAATATATGCAAGAAAGTAACAAAATTAGTGAAATATGAGTGATTTACTCAATAATAAGTTCTTACATTATAATATATTTCAATGTGAAAATTTAACTATTTAAAACTACCTGCAAATTTTATTTATTGAATTTTTTATTATTTCTATTGGAGCAATGCACTAAGAGTGCCCACAATCAATAAAAATTTATAAACTACTATACAAATGTTAAGTACAACTGTTAATAAAGAATTTTGTTTTTATAATTCACTGCAGATTGCGTCAGGTTGTGGTTTTAGTAGTTGTTAAAGTTAGTGCATTTTTTAACTGTGAATACTGTAGTTAATATTATCATCTCAAGCTGCACATGTCTTCAAATCTGTTTCAGGAGCAGGGAAATCTTGATTTTTAATTGTTATCAGTTTACATTGCATTATATATTATATTTCATTATGACGAGACTTTATATTTATTAAACAATGGGAGAAGCAGTGAAAACACCCCATTTTTGTTTTGTCAGCTACAAAATAAAAAGAATTAAGCATCTTTAATTCTGCATTTAAGAACATGCACAAATAAATAATGGTGATTTCAGGAATAAACAAACTCACAATGGTAATATTTATTTTAAAACAAGAAAATTTTCCTAGGAATTTATGGCCATACCAAAATACACTAACTAGGCAAGAGCATTTGCGCAGCAATTAAAAAATAAATGCCCCAACCTATAATTTGATAATTGTTGGGAAAAAAAATAACAATTTGAAAGCAGAAGCATCCTTAACTCTTATCAACTGGTGGAATAAATTAATGATGTGATGATTTTGCCAGATGACTTACTCGTCCCTTTTGATGTTGCATCTTTTTTCACTTGGCATCCAGAACAAAAACAGCCCCTTAACATACAAAAATGCTTTAAAAGTTTAAACATATCCGTAAATTAAATTCAGAATTACGCCATTCTCACAAAATTGTGCACATACCAAAACTTCTTCACATTTAACTGAAAATTTTACCAAAAAAACTTTGGCTTGCCTTCAATGCTGGCAAATTTATTCTTGAGTACAGTAAAAGCACACATTACAAGTCATTTCCATTTTTTTAAAAATATGGTTTCGCTATGTGGATCACTTAATTGCCATAGGGGAAAAAAGAGACAGAGGTAAGTGAATTTTTGATAAATCTTTACTTTAACTAAAGCACTGAGTGTAGTGATTTGTTTAACTTTCTTTTTTCTTTGAATATTTTTATATTTTGATCTATCGTTTGTTTGTTAAACTCATTCATTTTTCTGTCTTATTCCAGAACACACTAAAAGAGAAACTTATGCTTATGTTAAAGAAAAGGTTAGCATCAATAAATTTAAAAACAGAAGAAATAGAAGATTAATTGAAACTAACTAATATTTGCATTCAACAAAATTTCTTCAGCTTGAACAAAAGATACTACCAAGAAATTTCAGGCCTAACTATGTGAAACCCTTTGTTACATATTCTAGCAGATTTATTCATGAGTTCATTTGAAATATATATCAGGAAAGCCTTCACTTTAGTTTTCAAGTCATGGTATAGGTATGTAGATGACATTTTTGCAATAATACCGAAGAAACACTCAATAGATGCCCTGAAACTTCTTAATTTAAAACATAAATCTATACATTGTACCATAGAAGAAGAAAGAAATGGGCAGCAACAATTCTTGATCTAAAAATTATAAGAAATCGAGATTATTTGAATTAGGAAATTTATGGAAAAGAAACACACACAGAAAATTACATAAAAAATGAGAGGTATATCCCATTCCACATAAGTATGCAGTGTTTCACAGTTTGGCACACAGATTGATAAATATTTCACTCAACAAACCAGAGTACAAAATAGAATAAAAAACAAATAATAAAGACAGATATAACCAATGGTTTCAACAAAGACAAAATAATAAAAATTATTAATAAATCTGTAAGACAAAAAGGATAAAGGGAAGTTTCCACACTGAAAAACAAAAGGATACATATGCAAAAGTTTCACCTACCATCCAATTTACCCCAACAATTTTCAAAGAACAAGGGATAATATTAGGCCCAAAGAACAGATATAATATCAAGAATTTATTAAGTTTCACAGTAAAAGACTCCATACCAACAGAATGGAATCGGGAATTTATGTAATAAAATGCAGAGATTGTGAGCAGAGCACATAGCACATAGGCAAAACAAATAGAAATTTAGAAATTCGGAGAAAGAACACTTTAGTAATACTGAGCTTAAGCAGGTGGATAAATCAGCAGCAGCTCACTTATGGACCACAAATCATGAAATAAAACCAGAAATTAAACTGCTGAAATATCTTGACAACCAATGGAGTTATCCACTTGGGAAAAAATTTTTAAATTAAAAAATAAAGAAAACTTAATGAACTTCCAGCTTCCTCCTATGGATGAACTCAGCAATTTCCTACTTCAGCCCACAGATACGAACACAGGAACATCGGTGTGTCTAGCCATCATTTTGAGTAACGGCAGTTCAGTGAGCAACTGAAGATGGGAGATATTCTCCCGAAATGCATTTTATTTTGTATAAGTAAATGGAGCTTAGTGTGAAAAACGAATACCTAAGTTTAGGATATATTTATTGCTACCCCATTGTCAACAGCTTTGTAAGTACAATATTTAATGAGCATCATGTTAAGAATTTTGATATTCCACCCAAGTTAAGTGTAGTATTTACATTTGATTCATAATAGCATACTTAAATCAAAAACATGAGATTCCTAGTTAACTGATGGCAGGAGCTTCAAACCATACAGAAGCAAAAAAAAATGGCTGTAATACAAATGACTAAACTTTGCATGGACATCAAATGAGAATAAAGGTTGTCACTATATAAAATGTATGTAGACTTGTTTATGAGTTAAGAAGCTACATTAAAAATGATATATTTAAAATAATAAAATGGCATCTTTGTGGCTCAATTATTAATTTAGTTAAGTATAGAATACAATTATAATCTAATTTTTGAAGAATATGTTTAGCTTTTTTAATGGCTAAATAAGCCTATTATTGACAACAACACAATTCTCTAACAAAAACATTCCTTTATAGCACCAACAATTCCTTTGAGTTCACAACCTCTATAGAAACCATGTCCACATCATAGACATATCTTGGTGTATGACATAGAAAATATTGGCTATTAGCATCAACGTATGTCTGCACATGTATCTCAATGTCATGGAAGGCATTTATCATTACATGAAAAGACAGCCTCAATTTCTCCCCAAAAGTTTTCTTGAAGTTTCATGAGAGTTAGTGGTTTATTTCAGCATGCTCCATAGACAATCTGGTAGGTTAAGGTTACTAGAAACTGGTGATCAATTCCTTCAGAAATGGCACAAATTTCTAGGAAAGAAAATATTCCTGGCCTACTGCATTATCCTAGTATGAAAAGTCAGCAGGAAGATCCTTGCCACCTGACTGTTTCATAAGCTCAGGGAATGCCAATGTTCAATGGTATCCAGTACAATATGAACAAAGATGTCCAATAATGCTCTGCCATGACACGTCATACCATACTCTATAAATATTTCACAATCAACAGGTGTCTTAAATTCACTGTGAGGATTCTCACTAACCAAATACAAATATTTTGGGTACTATATCCCTATTTAAATACAGTCATACATTATTGGAGAACCACATATAGTACCAAATTTGCAGAAATGAACTGATATACTCCAGAAGTCAATTAAACGAAATTATTGTTTTTGTTAGGAGGTTTCAATTCTTTCACAGCAGCAATATGATCTATACATAGCTTTTTTCTTTATTTTGTTGGCATCTCTATTTCCTGCAACATTTTAAAGAAAGGCATCTGTGGAGAAACATGGGAAAAATGTCAAATATGGAACATCTGCATTCATTAAGTACTTGGTAATGGAGAATGAATGCAAGAGAAATTCATACTGGTGTGATAAACACTCCAAGGGACTTCATCATTTTAGAATTCATCATTCGTTCTGTTATTCATCAAAATACAGGTTAAGGAACAGAAAACCATGCAAGAATTTAGCAATACCAAAAATAAGGTCTCCCATACCTTAACCACCTAGACCTCTAAACTACACCACTAGTTTTATAAATGTGTGTGCATTCCAGTTCCTTCCTTAAACTACCCATGTATTATGCTTACTTTATCTCAAATTACACATCTTATAACAAATTATTTATGAGGAAGTCACTCAAATTTCACAAGTTTTATTCCACTTAATTGGACATGTTTCAAAGGCAAATTTACCTCATCATACTGACAATGAAGGAAATTTGCCTTTGAAACATGTCCAAGTAAGTGGAATAAAACTAGTGAAATTTCAGTGACTTCCTCATAATTTGTTATATGATACTATATTTCACTGTGAACATCCCAAACTATTGAAATTTATATTTACCCAATATTGTTTATTTTCTCTACCCTTATTTGCATCATCATTTTAACTGCCACTAATATTTTTGTAGTTTGTCCTATTTTTATCCCAGATCAGTTGCCCCTTTACTCGTTTATCATGTCACATTCTATTAGACAATCCACTACCCCCCAAAAAAAACTTCTTCTTAAACATTTTAGAAATAATAACCCTTTAGGCACCCATGCAACCTCTATTCCTGCAATTAATCACAATTCTCCATACAATTTCTTTAAAATTTATAGAAGTCTTAAAGAACTTTTCTCCTCAAAACTAGCACAAATTTTTGCTTCTCTACATCTTCTATCCTCTGTGCCACTTCTTTCCAAAATCTTCTCACAATACTTTTTATCCAGTTGCCACACATCCCTATTACAATTTTTTCAAACAGATTCCCCACCACCCCAAACAAACTCTCTCTTCCCAACACATCTCATGTACTTTAAAATATTATTTTAATATAGCAATTGCTACTATCTAATTTTAAACATCTGTGCAATATTTCAAGATTCACTCCCTATTATATCTTTCCTTACTACTCTTACTAGTTTATCAAATGGGAACCTTTTGCTATACCCAGAACGTCTATACAAAATATTCTATGTACAACCTGAATTGTGGTAATGGCACTCAAAATTTCTACTCCATACACATCTTTGACCCAAACTCTGCCTCATAGGCATTTCATTGGCAATGAGGAAATTTTGTACCAACTTATTCTGGCAGCTTTCATAGCTAATTTACCTTTAACTGCACATGTTTGGATTCCACCTCCTCACATCTTCCATTATTTGAAAATCCCACTCACAAATATTCAAATTCTTTCGCTACTGCTACTGAGTTTCTATTTGCAAACCATCTCTCATCTTTCCTTAATTGGGATTCTTTGTTAAATACTATTATTGTTTATTTATTACTGTTAAACCCATTATGTACAAAATCGAACAATTTTATTAATGGCATTTTGTAATCCTATCATGGCTATTGATTCTGTTATGAGAACATCAGCAAAAACCAATCCTAGTATTTTCTTCCTTCCAGTAACTGGACAGTGTTTATTATTTTTCATATTTGTGCATAAGATATCATCTATAAACAAATTAAATAATATTGGGTTCAGTTTACATTCTTCCTTCAAACCCAAATTTGGCTTACATAAAGTATGGGTTCTGATCTATCAACACTGATGCAAAACTTGATAATTTCATATTAATTTATAAGTTTAAACTTATATGCATAAAAAAAAAAAAAAAAAAAAAAAAACACCCCACACACACACACACTGCAAAAAAGACGTGTTTCAAACAAAATATAAATTATACAGATGAAAATGCTAGTAAAAAATAAATATGAAATACATTAAAATTAATTAAGTTTTATTATTTTTAATGTGTAATTTCTTAGATTTTGAAAGAGCTTCTTTACATGCAAGTCTTCAAACTGGTTAAAAAAACTTAATCACCTTTAAAGGAATAACAATTTAAAACTATTTTATTGAATGCCAATATAGCATTTTGGTGTATTTTTGAAGCTACATTTACATTAATTCTTACATATATACATTTTGATGATACATGTAGTACTTTGGATTTCCAACATTAAAACCTGGAATTTTTAAACGGAAATATTGAAACAACAATGGGAAGAAGTGGAAATTACTATATAATAGAGGAATTTTAAATGGGTTTAAGAAGATTAAAAAGGAATGTATTATTATTATTACTATCTTAAAAACTTTACACACTAGAAGAATATTTTACTACACTACATTTGATACTTCAAAATGTTTGACAGTGAGAATCTCTTATTCAATATAAAAATATATTTATATAAATAAAATGACTGATTTACATCAACAGAATCACTGTTGAAAACTTGCACAGGAAGAGGTTCTAAAACAGCTATGTAGTTTCAAAAAGGACAAAGAACTGATTGCCAGCAGAATTTTAAGTGTGATATAAAGATAAAGGTATTTTTTACTAAATTTTTTAATTGACTTAAACATCACAAGAGTGCTCTCAAGAGTTGGCAGGAGGTATTAATTCAATTTATTTATACATTGGATTGAATAGATTTTTACCTTACGTAATACATTAAGCCAAATATCCCATGCAATGCATATATTAAGTATGTGCTCCATAACAGACATTTTGATTTTGTTGATTTAGCTTATTTATAGACACTCTTTTAACATCTCAAGTCATCAGCATCCCATTCAATTCAGAGAGTGAAACCGCCAGTAAATTTTGCCTAGTGGCCTCTTCTTTCAGGCTTGATGTTCTTTTTCTTGCCATAAATGTATGACACGAAACCCATGGCTGTACTACCCTGTAAGGCATGCTTAGGATTTTTACACCAGAAAAATTCCATCAATCCTGGCCGGGATTGAACTTGTGATCTTGGGTTTAAGAGGCAAGTATGGTTACCACTAGACCACCAGAACCTACAGACGTTTTGAAAATTGTATATTTTGGTAATGTACATTCCATATACGCTTATGGTATACCCTTATGAGGAGCTGCAAGTTTATCATCTATGGTCTTTAAATTGCAAAAGAAAATATTAAAAATAATGTGCCAATTACCATCCCATGTTCCCAGTAAACCAATTTTTATAGAAGTGAATACTTTAATATTACCTTCAATATATACAGACGGTCCCAAAAAACGTATAAACACTTCAAGCAAAGAAAAAAACTGTGTTAACATAACAAAACCCACTTCACACAATCAAAAATGATGAGCACTAATCATATTAAGACTTTTACAAATACAACAGTTGCTCAAAATGCCCACCATCAGCATCGATACACTTCTGACTGAACTACTGATTGAGCAACGTTTGCCAAAGTGTCCTAAGCAATTGCAGTACATGCCATTTAAACTTCTTTCCAGAAATGCTGCCAGTTTAGGTGGTTTTCTACAGTATACAGCATCTTTAAGAGTTTCCCATAGGCAGAAGTCCAACGGAGTTAGATTCAGAGAAAGTGGTGGAAACTCAATCACACCTCTGCATCCTATTCAGTGCCTTAGAAGATTGTCATTAAGGTACACACGTACATCTTGGTGATGTGGTGGTGCATTATCCTGTTGGAAGTAAAATTCTTCATTTCAATAGAGTATATGAATAGTGGGCAAGATGGATGTGCATATCATGTTCAGGTACACTGCACCAGTTAC
This sequence comes from Metallyticus violacea, assembly GCA_030762175.1. NCBI lineage: Eukaryota > Metazoa > Arthropoda > Insecta > Mantodea > Metallyticidae > Metallyticus > Metallyticus violacea. Next base: position 117,710,891 of record CM060842.1, on the reverse strand, counting down.
TGTTCCTTCAAAAACAATTGTCCAATTAGACTCCTAGATGACAACTCAAAGCATACAATAATTTCAAATAAATTAACAAGCTTTTACAAAATAACATAAGGATTGTTTGCACACCAGTAGACACAGCTATGCTGGTCAGCTATTCAGTTCACTTCAGCTTAAATTATGCATCATTGGAACAAACAACTTTCCCTACGAATGCCTCATCCTCTTGCACCATGTTCCGAAACCACAGAGAGTACTGCATTCTCCGATTAGAGTCATTTTCATTTAATGCATGCAAAAGTCTTGGGATGAAAACTTTCAAAATTTGTTGCTTTAATAATGAAACATGCTGGTTTTACTAATCCCACTCTTACGTGCACATTGCTTTGTAGATTTCTTCAGTGAGTGATCAAAACTTTCCAAAACCATAGTCAATTGTGCCGGGCTGGGCTTGTTGCTGTGCATTGTGTCCCAGATCTGGCCTTCTGAACATCGCTTTCACTACCACGAGTCTCAAATTTTTCTCAAATGTGTGGAATTGCTATTCGTATTGGTGGTTTGTTCTGTAAACACATCTCCATTACCTTGAACTTTAACAACATTTTGGTTTTCCAATACCATTTCAAAATTATTGATTTCCTGTCATGTAGCAACGCTATCATAATGTATGTAAGTCACATCTGTTACAGAACATCATACTACACATTACTGTTGTTTTTCAGTCCAACTTTGAAATATATTAAATAGATATTTGTGAAAGTGTGTATACATTTTTTGGCACCATTGTTGTATTAGAAATGTGTCTTTTGTTTACAATAATATACAGCTTTTTAGAAATCATAATGATTCAAGTGCATTACCCCAGAGTAGCAGGGCTAATACACTTGCAATATTGCAAATTTACAAAATTCATACATAAAAATACTATTCTAATAATAAATTACCAACCCATTTAAAAACACTTCAAGCACTACATTTAAAAAAAAGTGCTAAAGCACATTGTAAAGCACAGTTTTTATACTAAGGAGGAATTGTTCAAAATTAAATTATACAGTTAGATATTTATATGTATAAATAACAAATTTGTAATTATATATATAAAACTAATGTAATTAACGTGTTTACACTAACTCCATTCACATACATAAAAATTGAACATATGTTTTGGGAGTGATCCCTCGCATCTTCAGCTTGTTGACCCAACTGTTGTTGCAAGAGGTGGTGGCTGGGTCCCTTGATGTTCTTGTGGCTCCATCTGTTGGTTCTATTAGGAACTTGCTGAGTTTGTCCATTCAAGGGAAATCGAAATTCATTAAGTTTTCTTTGTTTTTTAAGATATAATTTTTTCCCAAGTGGAAAGTTCTATTCCGTCATGAAGTTGTTTCAGTAGTTTTGCCTCTGGTTTAATTTCATGATTACTATTCCAAAAGTGCACTGCTATCACTGATTTATCAACCTGTTTTAATTGAATATTTCTAAAGTGTTTTTTTTTTTTTGATTTCTAAATTCCTGTTCATTTCTCCAATATATTTTTTATCTCAATCTGCACATTCTATTTCATAAATACCTGGTATTTTGTCCTTTACTCTGGAACCTATAAAGTTCTTTATATTAAAATTGTTCTTTGAATATCTTTTTGAATTTTTTGTGATAAACTGGATGGTATGTGAAACTTTTGAATTTGTACCTTTCCTTTACACTTTTCAGTGTGGAAACATCTCTTATTGGTTTGTGTTTTTTGCATTTGTTGATAATTTTTATTACAGTGTCTTTGCTGTACCCATTAATTTCAGCTATCTTTATAATCTGATGGTATTCCATTTTTACTCTGTTTCTATGAGTGGGATGTTAATTAGTCTGTGAAATGGTGTTAAAACTGTCATTTTTTATTTAATTTTCTGTCTTTCTTTTCTATGGATTCCAAAGGAAATATAGTCTCTATTTCTTATTAGCTATACATCTAAGGAGGGGAGGTATCCATTTCTTTCTTCCTCTAGGGGAACTTTATAGATTTGTGTTGCAAATTCAGAAATTTATGTGCATAACAATGTTTTTTTTTTTTTGGATTATTGCAAATATGTCATCCTTATATGTATACCATGGTTTTAAGATTAGAGGGAAGGCTTTGGTGATGTGCATTTCAAATGAACTCATAAAAAAATCTGCTAAAACTGTAGATAAATAGCTAGTCCCCAGACTTGTTGATTTGTTGAAAATGAAGAAATTTTGTTCAATGCAAATATTACTAAGTTTTATTAGATCTTCAATTTCTTGTGCTTGTAGATCTATGGATTTTAACCAATTCCTTAACATTAGCATAAACTTATCTGTTGGTATGCTTGGGTATTAGGCTTTTACTTCAAATGATACCATTATGTTCTCAACTGTAATTTTGTGATTTTTTTAATTTTTCTACCAGTTCCTGTGAGTTTTGACACCCAAGCTTTGGTATTTTTTTTTTTTTTTTTTTCAAGATTTGAAAGTATTTGTTAATTTTTTTGCACAGGTATGTTGGTGAATTGATATTATTTATTATAGATCTCATGCGTTATTTTTTTAGTGTGTTTTAGGAAGTACATACATTCTAGGTAATATTGAGTTGCTCTGTGTGAGTTTTCCTTTTTCAGTAGTGTACAGTATTTTTATTTCATCCAAGGTATTGTTTAATTTTCTAGTGCTAATTTTAAGTAGATTCTCTTTAATTGGTTTATAATTTTGACCTTTTAACATAGTTTCTACCCTGTTTATGTAGTCTTCTTGGTCCAGAATGACTTTTTTTTTGCCTGTATCTATTTTTTTATAAACTACCAGTTTTTCTTTTAGTTGTTTTATTGTGTATTTGTAATTGATGAAATTATTTCGGTTTTTTACTTTCTATAAGATTTTTCAATTTGATAGACGATTTCTCACTTTCTTCTAGTTGATGGGTGGCTATGTCAATAAACACGATGTAATCTCTACTTTTTTGGAGAAATTTACAAGTGTTTTTAGGCCTTTGTTTAGGAATTTTAGTTCATTGTTTGAAAATGTTGTGCTTGAAATATTAATTACGTTCTCCGTTCTTTGTATAACTGGTTTGGGAACGTTCTATTTGACGTTTTCGCAAATTGTACACTTTCTTTTTCAGTTTCTGATTCTCGATTTTCATTTGGTTGGTTAAATTTTTATATTGTTGTCAAGTTATCCCATACGTGAAATCCCAAGCCTTTGATAGTTTTAAATGTAAATCATAACTTCCTAAGTTGATTTCCATTAGTTTTTTATATTGTAAGCTTTTCTCTACTTCAACTACTCTTTTTTCAGCTGCTTTGTGGTGTGGGCTATTGTCTATTCTAACTGTTTTTCCTCACAAATTTAGGTGTGATTTTATATTTTAGGCACAACTTGAGGAATTTAATGTTAGCCGCGATATATCTTTTTTTAATTTGCAGTTTCAAAAAACTTTTCATATCAGGCTTAGTGTTATTAAAGTTTAAGTTATATGTGTTGAATTTGCTTGTAAGTGTTTTCACCATTTTCTGTTAACCACGTAGTTGAATTGCTTCTAAAGACTTGTATGTCTTGTAAATTCAATTAAATGCACATCACCAAAGCCTTTCCTATAATCTTCATAACATGTGATAGATATGTGGATGGCATATTTGCATTAATTCTAAAAAAAACATATAACAGATGCACTTAAACTTCTGAATTTGAACACAAATCTATAAAGTTTCACCTAGAGGAAGAAAGAAATGGAGACTATATAACATTTGCAATTCATAGAAATGATACTCACACAGAAAATTACATAAAAATGACAGTTTATAACCCCATTCCACATTAATATACTGTGTTTTACAGTTCAGCACACAGATTAATTAACAACCCACCAACTGAAAAGGAGTACAAAATGGAATACCATCAGATCATAAAGCAGAAACTAATGGGTACAGCAAAAACACTGTAATAAAAATCATCAATAAATGCAAAAACACAAAGTAATAAGAAATGTTTCCACACTGAAAAGTGTAAAGGAAAGGTACAATGTCAAAAGTTTCACATACCACCCAGTTTACCACAAAAAATTCAAAAAGATATTCAAAGAACAAGGAATAATGTTAGCTCCAATGAACAATTTTAATATAAAGAACTTATTAGGTTGCAGAGTAAAGGACAAAATACCAACAGAACAAAAGTCAGTATTTATGAAGTAGACTGTGCAGATTGAGATAAAAAAATACATTGGAAAAATGGAGAGGAATTTAGAAATAAATCAAAAAAAAAAAAAAAAAAAAAAAGATAACATTTAGAAATATTCGATTAAAACAGGTTGATAAATTCAGTGATAGCAGCGCACTTTTGGAATAATAATCATGAAATTAAACCAGAGGCGAAACTATTAAAACAACTCCACAATGCAATAGAACATTCCACTTGGGAAAAAACTGTCATCATAAAAAACGAAGAAAACTTAATGAATTTCAATTTCCCTCCAATGAATGAACTCAGCAAGTTGCTAATAGAACCAACAGATGCCGCCACAAGAACATCAAGGGACCCAGCCCCCACTTCTAGCAACAACATTTGGTCAACAGGCTGAAGAGCGAGGGATCACTCCCTAAACATATGTTCAATTTTTATGTAAGTGAATGGAGTTAGTGCAAACAAGTTAATTACATTAGTGTTTTTTTATATATATACCACTCCATCGTCAACAGCTTCTTAAGTACATTTAATTGTAATTATGTATTTATATAAACTGACAAAGCCAATTGCAGAAACTGTAATGATTATGGAATAAAAAAATGAAAAGAATATAAAGGAATGGGCTGTGAAGGAAATCTGTGTCATTATAGAGGAAACTTTGGGAGAAAGAATAAAATGCCTAGCAGAAGAGAATACAAGATTATTAACATTTCAATCATGATTTAAAAAGGGTTGAACAACAACGAATAATTCTATGATTATTAAAGCAGTGATAAACGTTTGTTATTAAAATGTGCCAGGTTGTATATGGCATTTTTACTTTTTTGAGAAAGCTTATGATATAATGTTGAGAGAAGCACTATGGTAAAAATTCAGAGAGAAAAAGTTAACTTCAAAAATAGTTGAGATACAAGAGTCACAGTTTCTGTAACAAATGTGACAAGGGTTAGTCAAACAGAAAAATGTGTTAAAATTAAACACAATTGTATTTAGCCTGTTTATACATATTATGATAATCTTAAAAGATGTCAATGGAGATATGCAAATAAATGGTGATGATTTCAGTGGAATCAATATCAGTTAGAAAATAAAAATTGGAAAGTACTTTAAAAAGTGCAGATTAAATAAGGAGAAGAAAACTAAGATCATGCTTATTTAAATTACATATTTTGGAAGCCAAAATAAATGGAATGACCCACTCTATTAGATTTTATTAAATTCTTTACATATATAACTAAAGGTTGCAGGGTTACTCCCTCTCATTCTTGTGAATGAGAGTGCCTATATGGGAGTGGTAATATGAGAATCACATATCTCAGCAACAGCCTCTCAGTAAAGATGCAACTAAACAAAGCCAGTACACGAGTGATCAAAATATAATAGTCTTGTATTGTAAATAAGACCATACATGAAGGAAATTTAGACACAGTAAAAATAGATTTTGAAAATGAAAATACCGTTTCTCAATGAACATTGGCACTCTTATATGCGGCTAGACTCTGCTGCTTACAAGAATGAGTCATTCTTGAGAAAAACACGCTCTTGTAAGCTACCATTGGCAAACCTCTCTCCTGTTTCATGCATGCCATACCCTCCTTAAGGAAGTGAAAATGACCAAGCAGAAGACTACCGAGATATGAGCGAGACTGAAAGCTTATTTGACTGTTTTATATACATTAGAACATGTATCAAAAGTTAATTACTCTGATCATTAGATGTTGTTCTGGTTACTCATCAATTGAAATGCAAATGATAGCAATTTTTTTTTCTAATTTGGATAACTGCAAGTTTAGGAGAAGTTATTCAAGACAATGGATCACACAGTTTTCACCTGCAATATTTGCGCGATTTTCTTGTTACATTGTAGTGGTAAATAAATATGCAGTGTTCTAATGCAAATCTTATATTAGATATAGTGACACACACCACAATACACAAATCTTAACAAAAATTTCATACAGAGCACACACACTGCATTTAACCTGCTGCTTCCAAGAAACCACTAAATGATTCAATTACAGCAGTTGCAGCTAATTCTATGTGCACAATGAAGGTCAACAGTTTCTTACACATGGCATGCACGTTTGATTAAACATTGAAATGAAGAGTGTATATGGTAGGTATCAAACAAGGGCAAACCTAATTCAACATCACTGAATATAATGTTATATAATTATTGTGATCGCTAGAATAAAATGATAGCTGAAATTCTTGAAAATGATGGGAGCAACTGAAAGCAGAATGGTTTATTTAGGACTTATTTTACAACAATTTTAAATGATAAAATTTCAACTTACATAAGCAAGACATTGATATATATAAGGTTTACTGTCATAAAAACCTAGAGATTTTTTTTGCTAGAAATATTCAAAGAACACTTTCTATGAATGATACTATAGTTTTAAAATTATATGTTTGCTGCTTACCTTTAACTCAGGATCATGAGCAGCATCAAAGGAATTTTCTCCATGATTTGCTGGTTGTTGCAATTGAGGTGAACATGTATTAGTATCCTTTTGTTCTTCTTTAATGTGTAGACTGATATTCATTTTCTTACAGTTTTTACTTGTGAATCTACAATACTACAAAAGAAGAAAATATAACATTATTTCTAATGAAAGTATAAATAGAAGCATAAAGCAGAGGTGACGATCGGAAAATGTAGGGGTGATAATAGGAAATGCGCCTTTTAAAAAAGTTCCAGTCGTCACAATGCTTTCAAATTAGTGAAATGCATGGTTATTTCTGCTTGGATCAATACAAATATATGAGATAAGTGACGAAGTATGTTATAATTTGATGTGGGATATTACATGTTTGATGAGGCAGTTAAGTATGGCTTCTAGAAAGCAGTGTTAAACCAGTGGAAACTGGTGACACTAGTAACAAGACATCTATAATAACAAAAAGTAGTTTCAGGATGGTAACATTTCTGAGTAAATATACAAACTTCAAACAGTGCTCTGTTGTGCAATTGTTGTGGGCTAAAGTTATGGCATTAAAGAATATTCATAAAGAAATGCTCCCCATATAAGGCTAAAAGTGCCTGTTTCAATTGGAAACAGCAGTTCCCTGAAGGTTGGACATATATCAATGCTGAATACTGCATAAGCTGGCAAACAGAGATGGCCAGACAGGTAAATTTGCTACTTCAATTTGAAGGCTTTATCAATGCAGACAGAAGGGTAACTATAGACACCATTATCAGCCCCAAACAAAGCTTACATCAGTAAAGTGAAAACATAGTACATTATCTGTATAAGAGGAAGAGGAAGGAAAAGGAAAAAGAGGAGGAGGAGGAGGAGGAGGAGGAGGAGAAGAGGAAGAGGAAGAGGAAGAGGAAGAAGAAGAAGAAGAAGAAGAAGAAGAAGAAGAAGAAGAAGAAGAAGAAGAAGAAGAAGAAACTGACTCTGGCATGACTCCAGCAACAGCGGAGAGACCCGAATTTTTTTTTTTTTTTTTTAGGAGGGGCCCCGCCTCCGCCCCCCCTAGGTGGCAATCATCCGAAGTGGATCTACATTTGCCTCCCCTACCATGCACTAAGACTACTCTACGGGATGGTTGGGAAGCAAGGTAAGGTTAAGTCAGGTACCGCCGAAGCAACCTGAGGTTAGTGGGTGTTCACTATAAAGACGCCCGATATACAAGGGAGTATATCAGACTAGAATAGGGCTAGGTTGCTGACCTTGGCACGGAGCGCCCAGATCAGGACCTAGGGGACCCGAAGTTACTAACTTGAGCATTTATAGTTAGATAATAGCGCTTTAAGTGGAACGGTAGAAAAGGGGCGTAGCAGCAAGAATAGCAACAGCAGCACGGGTTAGGGAAAGGGAAAGAGCAGCAAAAGGTAATAGTGCTTTAAGAACTGCTTGTAACGTCAAGTACAGACGTTTCTCATTCGCAAAATACCTAAATCTAAACTAATCTAATTAGATAAAACAAATGTTATTATGATCTTGTCATATCTAAACTTAGTAGTGCATGCTATGCAATACGTGCATTAGTAACACTGAAATAGATTAGAATTAAAAACTAGTTCATTACGCTTATTTAACTCGATAATGAAATATGGTCTTATATTTTGTGGAAATTCAGTTAAAATTGAGCGTGTCTTCCTATTTACGTAAAAAAGTCCTAAGATAAATCGCTGGTACACATACCAGACATTCATTTAGAAACCTCTTTACACAACTGAGCGTTATAGCTATTGCAGGTGAGTATACATTAATTGTCATGGACCTTTATATAAAAAAAAATTGAGAAAAACGTGTTCAAAATCTAAATATACATGACAAATAGCAAATCTCACAGTTATCAACATTATTCTGCTATCAAAAAGGGGTTCATTATGAAATTTAGTACAAATATCCCTTCCATCTAGTTTAAAAGTCCTAATAAGCTATGATAAATCCTTTATATCCGCTGTTAGCAAATAACTGTCTAAAAAGCCCATTATTCTGTAAAGAAATATATGAGTAATAATATACTATATGGAGTTAAAAACAATGCAGTAATGTTATACAATTTTGTTTTAACGGTGTTTAACACCCGTTTTTACTACCGAGGCACCACAGGCGGTGGACAATGATGATACATGAAACGAAATATATATTAGGAAAGGATATTTTAAGGAAGGAAATATTCCAGGCCTTTAGGTTTAGGGTACCTCCCCGGCATTTGTCATTTATGATGACTAAGGAAACCGGGGAAAAACCTCAGTCGCTGAGGGCAGTTCTGGCGGAATTTGAACCCCAGACTTCCCGCTCACGAGTCCGCGCCTTAACGACCTCGGCCACCCGTGACGGTCATTATATCTATGAACAAATAAACATGTATATAGTAAAATTTGTGTGACGAGTGATTTGTCTATTTCTGCTTCTCTGGTTTTTGTTGTTTCGGTTGAGCTGTTCTATGCGTTGCTTTTTCATTTTATTGTAACTATTTATGCAAATGTGCATGATATTTTTTGTAAGTGTAGACTGTGTGATACTGTGATAATTATAAATGACATATTCTATGTTCCTAGGTACTGTGACTGCTTCACGAACTCACTGAATGCTTCAGGTACTAAACTAAACTAAAACCTTAACTGCACTAATCTCTTAAACTACTGGATATACCTGCCGAATTTCTTCCACCAGTTTTTGGAAAGGATCTGCTGAGCGGGTTTTACAGTCCTGGTGACTGAAGAATTCACAAATGTGGACATCCATTCTGTCCCGTCTCATGCCACCCCTAGACAAAGGGTGAGTACAGTTCTCCAGTAGGGCACGATGTTATATTAGTGAGACAGTATGTCACGGGGTCCCAAAATGCACGGAGTGGTTGACAGTCAGGTGAGCTGCAAAATTCGCCTGTCATTAGCCCATAATAACCTCCCCAGGCATTTGTATGAATGTTCTGGAGAAATCTGCGTGCTGATCAATAAAATTGAACAGCGTGAAGCCGTCTCTCTCATTATTGGGACAAATTTCCATCCTAATTTCATTTGTCTCCTCATCGATCATCCCGAGAATGCAGTTACTCTCTACAACGGGATTTGCAATAAATTTACGTAGTCCAATTTTGCATTCGTCTATCTGAATGACGTGGACGGAGCCTTCAATTTTTCCCTGCCCTATATTTTGTGTCTATGAATAGCATACAGACTTCGCGGCAATAACTGAACGAGTCAGAGACGGTCCTAGAGCTGATGCATTTGTTTCCTAGCATACTTTCAACAGCTCATAAGACTGTATGCAAAGCAGTGGGCAAGGAACATGATCTGGAAGGGTGGCAACTTTGTCTACTCGAACCAAGTACCTCTGCACACGGAATGGGTCACTTTTTCGTGTCCGGTTCTATACAATTAAATAAACATGAAAAAATGTGTATTATAAGTTAAATTCAAACTAAGGTTCTCTCTATTTTATTATATGATAAATAAAAGTTAAATGTGTATAAATATTCATAATTAATATTATCTATTTTATTATATGAGCTACTTAACTGCGACAAAATTTGAGGTACGTTCGGTCCCGTCTCGTAATAGGGAGGGGAATGGCATTACGACAGCATTGCCGTCTCAGCAGACCCTCATCAAACAAAAGTTGTAAATAGGCCTCTTAATCTAGACATATTGGCGCTAGATCCATTTTGTTAATAAATGACCCATATCGGTAATAAATACTACACATGTTGGCCTCCTGGCTTTGGTTTGCTCATAAGAATAAACTGTAGGACAGAGACATTTTTACTCGGTCAAGAAATAAAGGTAACAAAGAAACATGGCCCGTTTTTTTCAAAATTGCCCGCTTCTTAATTGTTTTCATATGCTGTTGTATACATATCTTACGAAGATATATACTGTGTTCCTGCAACAGTTCAGTCTTTTAATCCGTCTGCTGCTGAAGTCTGCATACGCATGCGCACGGTGTCTCCTTCGGACTTGGAAAAATTCCTGTGATTCTCGCGTCTCATGTTCGAAAGTTTCTCCGAAAGTTGCAGTTCAAAGTTCTATTTGACTGGCTGCTCATTTTGTTATCAATATTGAGCCATAAGCTATGAAAATTGACGACATAGTTAAACGAAAACTATCATTTAACGTCTTGTTCGTTTCTTGCGCTTGTACTGCTCTTTTGATCTAAAACGCACTAGGCCATTGTTTGAGAACAGGTTACCTCATGCACCTCGTGGTCGTGATTCTACCTCATTCGTTTGTTTCTCAGAGCTGCCATTAGGGGATGCGAATCGCTTGCAGAAAACCCAAGACCAGACCGACTATATTTACGCAAGACCTACATTTACCAGTCTCCAATATGGAAATGGCGGCCGAACACCCTATACTACTGCCAATAGCATACAAACTTCTTTACAGGCAAGCACAAGTCTTCATAAAATACACGATTCCAAGTAAATGGACACCTTAAACTCATTGAGATATCTGTAACAGCATCATATTTATATCATCGTCTATATTAAGGAAAAGGACTTGGAACAATAATTATAAATGATCGAGATAAAGGTCTTGAAAGACGACCTTCAGCGAAGGAGTAGTGAGTTAATTTACCCAAATGAAAACCAGCAAAGTATTCTGTTTACGGTAAACTTAATCCAAATAAAAACTCAGCTACTCTCTGGTCTGTCTGACTGTCTATTTCTAAAGAAGAGTGCAAGATTTTATGCAGTATGGCTGTAGTAACAAGTAACAACTACCACTGAGAAAATGCTTCCTATAACATCAAAACTAAAAAATAAATAAATAAAAAAGTTGAGAAACGAATTTTGGAAAAGATGTTTCAATTTTAAGTTTAGGAAAATTTCCTAGTATTTGGAAGTTACGACCACGGGTGGCCGACGTCGTTAAGGCGCGGACTCGTGAGCGGGAAATCTGGGGTTCGATTTCTACCAAGACCGTCTTCCCCGACTGGGGTTTTTCCCAGGTTATCCTCAGTCCTCATAAATGCCAAATGCGGAGGAAGTATCCTAAACTTGGGCCTGGAACGTTTCCTTCCTTAAAAAAATACCTTTCCCAATATATCGGTCTTAATGTCATATGATTACCATGGCATCCTATTACCGATATTCATTTTTCTTCCGTCTTATGTAAAAATTTGTTGTATTTAAGGAATCTGACTAACACCATTAGTCATTAGCTTCCCATTCAATTCAGATAGTGGAACAGCCGTTAAATATTGTTCATAGGTTTCTTCTTTCAAGTTTGAGAAGGATTTTTACACACTAAAAATTATTTACCTTGGCAGGTTTTGAACACGCGACCTACTATACCACCTGGACCGACTCTCTCTCTGAAGTATTTGTAGACGGTTGTCATGGAAACATAAGCGATACTTATGTGTTTTCTTTTTTACGGATATTTTCTTTAGTATCTGCACATGATAGTCAAGGCGATATCCATATGTCAGCCTATATAATAACAAAATGTCTAAAATTGAAAATGGTTTGGTTATAAGAATTACAATAGTCTGAACACAAATTTGGTCAATTTTGCAGAATACTGCTAATTTGAGGTGAGGCTGGACTTAATGTGTTCGCACAACAGAAAAACCGCAATTATTACACAAAATTCCTTTGGACGATTAAAAATTCCAGCGTGCTATACCGCAAGAGCAAGGCATTTTTGTATTTTTTAAAACTCTAAATTCAAATACTCGCACAAGTTTGTTTGTCGAATGTTAAGAGGTATTTTCAGCAAGATTCTGCTACTGTTCAAACCAGACTTAATAGTTTTTACTACGGAGGCACCATTGGCGATAATACGAGAGGTGTTCTAAAAGTTTTCGGCCTGAAAACAAGATTTATGAATTTTTTTTTCCTCCCCATTTTTTAATCTAGGAAAATCAATATCTTTCGTCCAACTTCTTAATACCCTTAGGAAAATAAGATTTGTCCAACTGTGAATAATTAGTGCCTGTATCAGCTTTAACCTCATTTGATTTTTGTTGATTTGTTTTACATCTCAGCTCATTAGCGTCCCATGATAGTCAAGGCGATATCCACATGTCAGCCTATATAATAACAAAATTTCTAAAATTGAAAATGGTTTGGTTATAAGAATTACAATAGTCTGAACACAAATTTGGTCAATTTTGCAGAATACTGCTAATTTGAGGTGAGGCTGGACTTAATGTGTTCGCACAACAGAAAAACCGCAATTATTACACAAAATTCCTTTGGACGATTAAAAATTCCAGCGTGCTATACTGCAAGAGCAAGGCATTTTTGTATTTTTTAAAACTCTAAATTCAAATACTCGCACAAGTTTGTTTGTCGAATGTTAAGAGGTATTTTCAGCAAGATTCTGCTACTGTTCAAACCAGACTTAATAGTTTTTACTACGGAGGCACCACTGGCGATAATACGAGAGGTGTTCTAAAATTTTTTGGCCTGAAAACATAAGATTTATGAATTTTTTTTCCTCCCCATTTTTTAATCTAGGAAAATCAATATCTTTCGTCCAACTTCTTAATACCCTTAGGAAAATAAGATTTGTCCAACTGTGGATAATTAGTGCCTGTATCAGCTTTAACCTCATTTGATTTTTGTTGATTTGTTTTACATCTCAGCTCATTAGCGTCCCATTAAATTCAGGGGGTAAAACGACCGACAAATTGTGCTATGAGGCCTCTTTTTCAGGCTTGTTTTTTCTCCTTCTTTTCCTCGTGCCGCAAATCTACGACACGGGGCCCACGGCTTTACATCTCTTCCTAAGGAGGCCCTACTTAGGATTTTTAACCCGAAAAAAATCCATCGATCCTGGCCGGGATTGAATCTGCAATCAGGAGGAAAGTACGGTTACCCCTACACCACCAGGACCTTCTAATCATTTAATGTGAATCATCGTCCGCAAGCCATTTCTTCAGGTTAGGAAACTAAAGATAATCGCTGACTCAAAATCCGGCTAATATGGAAGCACGTGGAAGAGAAAGTCCTGCAGTTTGCAGCAACAATACCAGACGTGCGTAAAGGCGCATTATCCTAATGAAAGAGAACTTAACTTTTAGCAAGGTGTGAACGTTAAATTGAATGGTACCATTCCGTGTGCCCGGTAGTGCAGTGAAATACTCCCCGGTGGTGGCTCTGTTCTTCTGGATGTCGACTACGAAATTCACATCACGAGAATCCCAGAAAACCGTAACCATGATTTTTCCAGCAGTTGGAACGGTTTTTGATTTCTTTGGTTCACTTTCATTTGTTGGCACCCATTGTTTGGACTGTTCCTTTGTCAAGAGGGCAGTGAAGTAACCATGTTTCGTCAAACAATAGAAATAGATTTTCTTAACAAAAAAACAAACCAAATAAAGATTATGAAATCAAAAGCAGCCAACATAGAATTTGAAATTCCTCAAGGCTCAGTTTTTGGTCCGTGGTTGTTTTTTTATATATATTAATGATCTTGTTACTCAATAAAACAACTGCATAAAATGTTCACTATTTGCAGATGAGAAGAGCATTTTAATTACAGGTATAAATGAAAATGAGCTAAACCGAAATATTATAAATAGTCTGAAAGAAATATCTACTTGATTTCATTTTAATTAATTAGTTATTAATAAGGACAAAAGTCAGACATTGGGATTTCATCATAAATAACAAAGAAGATTACCTTCCCTAAAATTAAATTATACAAATATAATTTTTTACAATGAACACACAACATTTTTAGGAGTTTAGATGGACAATTACCTAAACTGGAGTATTCATACTGAAATTTTAATTAAGAAGCTAACTAGAATTTACTTCCAAATGTCTATCCTAACAACATTCTGTAAATTCTAGCTCTTTAAGGACAGTATAATTTTCAAATTTTTCAATCGCTTATTACATTTGGAATGACAGTATGGGCAATTTATGGTGAATCTGAAGAAAATGGTCAGTTGTAAGAATGGTTAAAAACATTGCAAATTATGCCACGGCCTTGTATTTCTTTTTCTCTTCAGATTATGTACAGAAGAGATCTAATTTAGTTAAATTCTCTAAAAGCTATGAAATACATGACCACAATAAGAAAAAGTTCACACTGCATGTCAGTCACAATAAAAACAAAAATGTATGGACACAGTTTCAAATACAAAATCCATATTTACCATAAACTTCCTAAAGAAAAAATACATTTTCTTCCTCAAAAAATTTAAAAACAGATTGAAGATGTATTTGGCACAAAAATGTTACCATTCAGTAGAGTAAATACCTAACATTCAATAAATGTTACCTTTCTAAAAAAAACTAGTGATATGTATAACATGGAAGCAGATTGTACACAATATAAATATGTACGAGTGTGAATGGTATTCACAATTTATATTTTTATTGATATGTTTTACTTCTATATATCTTGGAAATTTTTAATACTGTATCTTTTATTTTGTTCGTATGTAACATTTTGACGATCATGTAAATATGATAATATGGTTGCACTAAATGAAAAGTGAAAAAAAAATGAAAATCATCAAAATAGGATGTGAACTAAACCAGTCAAATCCATTAGACTTATTTCAATATTTGGAAAACTGTATGAAAAAGTACTTTTAAACTAAAATATCCCAGTTTTTAAATTGTAATAAGAATTTAGTACATTGGCTACATGGATTTAGGAAAGAACAGTCCACTTCAACTGCAGTAAGGGAATTTATTCATGAGCTTTTAGATAAAATGCACAAAGTAAAATCACAGTACGTATATTTCTAGACCTAGCTAAAGCATTGGATTGTGTCTCTCATGAATTTCATTAGAGCAATTAGAATATTATTGTCTAATTGGAAAAGTAAATCAAATTCATCATTCATAACTAAGAATCAGCTTAGAAGTGAAATATATTGTAAATCTGGTAACTATATTACAATAATCTGATTATAAAGATGTGCGTAAGGATGTTCCGCAAGGACAAGTCTTAGGTTCATTGCTTTTTTTAATTTATATAAATAACTTTCCAAAAGGAAATGAATATAAAGTAATCTCTTATGTTGATGACATGCCACTTATATGCAGCAATAGTAAGCTTCTAACAATAGAAGACAATATAATTGAACTTGAATATAATTGTATAATTTCTACAAAAATAATATGGATTGATGGATGGATGGATGTAAAAAAAGGATTCCTCTCTCATAATATCAATGTGAATAATAAGCAAATGTTACAAGTTACTAACCACAACTTTGTTTGAATGTTCATTGATATAATCTATCACATGAAAAACATATTCATGAATTTCCTATAAAATAAGCAAAACTTTAATAAAATATTATTCAAATTACTTAAACCAAAATTATTAAAAATTTTTCTATATATATTTATTTAATAGTCTTTCATGCTTGTTTTGATTCCTGAGACAACACAGACAGTGGCCAATGATGATACATGATATAAAATGATAACCTGGGAAAGGATTTTCTTTTATAAAGTAAGAATACGCTTTGGCACTAACTTTAGGATGTTGTCCAGGCATTTAACATTTATGGGGACTGAGGAAAATTCAGAAAAATCCTCAGTTAAGGAGAATGGTCCTGGTAGGAATTAAAACCTCAGAGCTCCTGCTAGCCTATACGTTAATGGCTTTGGCATCTGTGGTGATGGCTTATGGCAATGAAATTTGTGGAGGGGCGGTTGTGGTATGGCAAAATTGAATACACTATTCCTGCACCTAAGCAATGTGTTAGATGCATATACTTTTAAAGAGTACAATCCTGAAAATTTAGCTTGAACAATAACATCCTTACAGTCATTATATTTAGGTACACAAATTGGTAAAATTAATAAAAAGGAATTCATTGTCCATTAATAAAACTCGGTACTCTTATAACACTAGAAGTCATGTTACATATCTTGCAGTAGTTATAACCAAAACAGCAACAGAAAAAGGTCCACACATAGAATGAGATCTATTCTTTATGACAAATTGCGAGACTATATTAAAAATTAAAATAAAATTTTTGATAAAGTCTTATAAAACTTATTTCGGTTGACAAATGCCCTTACACTTTGGAAGTTTGTACATGTTGGTCATAGGAAATGTGTAGAATTAATGACAGGAGTGTTGCATCTTAATTGTATATTAATCTCTTATTGGCATATATGAGAGTTTTAAATTATTTTTGACAATGCTCAAAAATTGAACTACAAGTCCACTGGCATTAAATCAAATCAAATTGAAGGACATATGTATTTTCATATCATAACTCCAAAACATTTTCAAAAAATGATGCTGGAAAAGATAACATAAATTTTGCAGAAACAAATTATGACACGTTAACACTATATTTTGCCCCTATTCATTTTATCATTTGAAACTAATCATTAGCAAGTAAATAGATACAGAACATTTGAACCAGTCTTTTAATTAATATTTTCTACAATAATTCGGCATTATTCCTAATATTATCTTTTGCCATTTATAAACCATCGAAGATGAATATGCTGCTCTCCAGAAGGATATAACCAAATATAGAATATGCCTAACAAATAGTTTTAACACAACTCCTCATTGATATGTGCATTGCATAAGATATTTGGATAAATCTATTACATATATAAAAATCTGTTTATTCCAAATTCAGTCTCAGTCAGAATACACAAAAAATTCTTACTATTAAGGTTGTATAAATGTGAATTTTAAATTTCTATACTATATGAATTATTAAAAAGAATATGTTAATTGAAATTTATACAGTTTGTCTTGTTGATATTTAACAATACCTTATGTGATTTTAGCCAATCTATGTGAAATTTTAACCTGGATATGCCAGGATTAATGCTTTACCACTATTTTTTCCACAATGTGGAAAAGGCATGAGCCTTTCCACATTAACAATTCTAAGAAGGTTTTTTTACTAATAACATTTATTTTACTAAATTTTCACTTCCAGTTCTCGTTAATAAACAACTGTTTACTTATGAGACGATGGACAATGCTCTCAACACAGTTCCATTTTTATATCACTGCATTAATTATGGGTCAAGAGGTGTCCTCAATAGTACATGATTGCATAAATCCTTTTTCAAAACTTCACACATATGATTCAGAAGTTATTTCATTAAAGAATTCACAATTATGTGGTTTCTTACCCTTATGTATCAAAAGACGTGTCCTTTAAGTAAATGTCAGAGAAAAGTTCTTCCCACAAACTTCACATTTATGTGGTTTCTCACCCTTATGAATCAAAAGATGTTTCCTTAAAGTAGGTGTCTAAGTAAAGTTCTTCCCACAAACTTCACATTTATGTGGCTTCTCACCCTTATGTATCAAAAGATGAGATCTTCAATTAGATGTCTGTGAAAAACTCTTTCCACAAACTTCATATTTATGTGGTTTCTCACACTTATGTATCAACAGATGAGTCCTTAAAGTGTCTTTACGAGTAAAGCTCTTCTCACAAATTTCACATTTATGTGGTTTCTTACCCTTATGTATCAAAAGACGTGTCCTTTAAGTAAATGTCAGAGAAAAGTTCTTCCCACAAACTTCACATTTATGTGGTTTCTCACCCTTATGAATCAAAAGATGTTTCCTTAAAGTAGGTGTCTAAGTAAAGTTCTTCCCACAAACTTCACATTTATGTGGCTTCTCACCCTTATGTATCAAAAGATGAGATCTTCAATTAGATGTCTGTGAAAAACTCTTTCCACAAACTTCATATTTATGTGGTTTCTCACACTTATGTATCAACAGATGAGTCCTTAAAGTGTCTTTACGAGTAAAGCTCTTCTCACAAATTTCACATTTATGTGGTTTCTTACCCTTATGTATCAAAAGATGAGTCTTTAAATTAGATGTCTGAGTAAAGCTCTTCCCACAAACTTCACATTTATGTGGTTTCTGACCCTTATGTATCAAAAGATGAGTCTTTAAAATAGATGTCTGAGTAAAGCTCTTACCACAAACTTCACATTTATGTGGTTTCTCACCCTGATGTTTCAAAAGATGTCTGCTTAAATAAGATCTCCAAGTAAAGGTCTTCCCACAAATTTCACATTTATGTGGTTTCTCACCCTTATGTATCAAAAGATGAGTCTTTAAAGTAGATGTCTGAGTAAAGCTCTTACCACAAACTTCACATTTATGTGGTTTCTCACCCTGATGTTTCAAAAGATGTCTGCTTAAATAAGATCTCCAAGTAAAGGTCTTCCCACAAATTTCACATTTATGTGGTTTCTCACCCTTATGTATCAAAAGATGATCCCCTAAAGTAGATGTCAAAATAAAGCTCTTTCCACAAACTTCAGATATATGTGGTTTCTCTTTCTTATGTATCAAAAGATGAGCGCTTAAACTACCTGTCTGCGTAAAGCTCTTCCCACAAATTTCACATTTATGTGGTTTCTCACCCTTATGTATCAAAAGATGAGACCTTAAATGAATTTTCTGAGTAAAGCTCTTCCCACAAATTTCACATTTATATGGTTTCTCACCCTTATGTATCAAAAGATGAGTGCTTAAAGCAGATGTCCAAGTAAAGCTCTTCCCACAAACTTCACATTTATGTGGTTTCTCACCCTTATGTATCAAAAGATGTCTCCTTAAAGTAGAAGTCTGAGTAAAGCTCTTCCCACAGACTTCACATTTATGTGATTTCTCACCCTTATGTATCAAAAGATGAGTCCTTAAAGCAGATGTCCAAGTAAAGCTCTTGCCACAAACTTCACATTTATGTGGCTTCTCACCCTTATGTATCAAAAGATGAGACCTTAAATAAGATGTCCAAGTAAAGCTCTTCCCACAAACTTCACATTTATGTGGTTTCTCACCCTTATGTTTCAAAAGATGAGTGCATAAATTAGATTTCTGGGTAAAGCTCTTCCCACAAATTTCACATTTATGTGGTTTCTCATTCTTATGTATCAAAAGATGAGTGCATAAATTAGATTTCTGGGTAAAGCTCTTCCCACAAATTTCACAATTATGTGCCTTCCTATGGATTTGTAAGAAACTTTCATTTACCATTTTATTTTTTTGATATTCATTAATTGATGTTTGGCTTTTTATAAATGAACTGCTGGTGTAAGTGTTACCATATAATGTGCAAGAGTATGAGTGCTTCATTGTGTTCCCTTTACAATCCTGTGTAACTTCAATAAAAGGAGTTCTGGATGAGTTTTCCAAACATCTGGGCAGGTCTTCCTCATTTGTGCTGAAATGTGAAGAACATAATGACAAAAAGTGTTTGTTGCAAAAATATTGAAGTTAGATTCATTATGGACAATGTTAAACTGCATCGAACTAATAAAAACATTTATTCCCATTAAATAAAATTATTCTCAAATTCATTTAAGAACTTTTGAAAAATAAGACATTTTTAAATTTCTGTTTGAACTTACACAGTGAAGCTTGTTACATGTAAATTATATCCAATCTGTCGTCTAACACACTCTTATGTTTCCCTTGAGTCATCAAGTTAGTTGAAGAAGTAGATGATGGCTCTTTGAAATCAGTCCCACTGTATTTAAAAGTAAATGAAGCAATAGTGTGTGTTAGATGACAGATTAGATATAATGTACATTATTCTCAAATGGTTTTAATGATGCTCAGTCTTGAAGTTGGTAACATTTATTTTAATGTACCCCAGTCTGAAATTTGGTGCTTTTGATCAATGTAGAATACAACTCACGAATTTTAAAATTTCTTAGCTCAATGTCATAGAGAATGAAATTTTCATAATATTCTAAACACAGACTAAGGAAAGCATTATCACTGCCTTTCAGTATTTAATTTTAACAAGTTATGTTTAGATCTTGAGATTTTTTCTATATTTTGAAGGACAAAAATATAAATTGTATACATGAAACTTAAAGGAATGGCACAGTACTACTTCTTTTAACATTTGCAAGTGCTAAGTGTAAATAAATTCAAATGGTTCATATGGTATATCATGTACCAGAACATGCCTTAGGCATAAGCCTTGTAAGTCAATGGAGATGATCTGTAGAACTTCATAAAGAATCCCAAACATTTTGTTCAAAACTAATGAAGAGTAAATTGATCCTTGAACTAAATAATGTTCAACTTATTCAGAGCTGTACATTGTTGCTATTCTAAAATTTCTAGTTCCAAAATCCTTTGTGGTTACAGACGCCAAACAGATTTGACAAAGTGCAGCACTTCTATCAGTCTGGAATTCACCAACACTTTTTTTTCCCCCTTTCACTTAAATCAATCAGTTCGATTGTGGGGCACTTTGTACATCACATGAGGAAGCTATCAAGTGTATAAGCTCATTGAACGGGGAATGCTCAGTAGTGAACATATAATTATTTTTATTTGTTTCCTTATTTCTCATCTATCAAAATACAAAATTATATAACAAAATAAACATAACTATAAAAATAAAACCCCTTAATTTTAAATATACAAATAAGGAGCAGTGCCTTCGGTAATTCCAGAAGACACCACCTCTAAACAAATTTACTCCATTTTGATTTTATCAGCCCTCTAGTCCCTGGTTCATCAGCAGCTACCATCTACATGAAGAAATATAACTTCATTTTCACTCTTAGTTTACCAGAAACAGCTGTAATTCCATCTGCCACTGCATTAAAGATGCATTAACCAACCAATTCATGAAAATCTTATTTTTCCAAAAGAGGAATCCCTGGATTGCTAGTTGGTTATCAACAAATACAAATGAATTAATATAAGAAATTGTTGTAGCTTTTAGGACAGAGTCCAAATGTTTCTTTCTAATGCAATTGGTGATGATTTAGCAATTTTCCATTTGATCTACAGTGCAATCAGTTTCTTTTCACTCTGTAGTCAGCAAGGTCAACAAGTAAAAAGGCTTCATGGCAATCCAATAGGGCTTGCTCATAAAAGAAAGCTTGGGCTGAAGGGCAAAATATCGCTGATCACATACTACTTCAGCCAATACTTGGTGATATATGTACTAAGACTGTTGGCTGGTTTAGAGTTATATTAGTTATTTCATTGTTATTATATTGGTCCTAATTACCAGCAAAGGAGACCATTTTTCCTACTTTACTATATGTATTACGATAAATTTTTTTGGAATGATAGTTCACTATCACAGGTGAATAAAGACCAGTCTTTAAATACCTCATGATTTTGTAAAGTTCTAATATAATAAATTATTAATAAGGAAATCACTCTAATCTATTACTTGGATATGTTTCAAAGGCTGTTGCCTTCATCTTCAGCATGGTTCCATTGTCTGCTTCCCAGCATGGCATTAATTAAGCACAATATTAATACCATGCTCGGAATCTGGCAGTGGACCTTGCTGCAGATGCAGGCAATATCCTTTGAAACATAACCAAGAAAGGGGAACAAAATAATTGCAATTAGGGGTGATTTCCTCTTTAATAAATTGCTTTATTATACTATAACTCAATGTGAAAATTTCTGTTATTCAAAACTACCTGCAAATTTTATTTATTACATTTTTTATTATCAATATTAGAATACTGCATTAAGAGTGCACATAATCAATAAAAGTTTATAAACTACTATACAAATGTTAAGCGCAACTGTCAACAAAATATTTTGCTTTTATAATTTATAATAGATTGTGTCAGGTTGTGGTTGTAGTTGTTAAAATTAGCGCTTTTTATAACTATGAATACTGCAGTTAATATTTTCATCTCAAGCGGTGCATGTCTTCAAACCTGTTTCACAAGCAGAGAAATCTTGATTTTTAATTGCTATCGTCAGCTTTTTCAAGATTTATATTGCATTATTTATAATTTTCATTATGATCAGACTTTATAATGGAAGAACCAGTCAAGATACCCCATTCTTTGTTTTGTCAGTTTAGTGCAGAAATTGAAGAAGAAGAAGGATGTTTGTCCTTTTGGGACTGTAAAATCTACAGAAGTAACACCATAATTTCATAAAGTCTGGTTTAGACTAAAAGTAAAACTACTTAAATTTCATGTCAAAACATTAATGTTGATGTTCCACTTTTAAAAACTTTGGGTCATGTTTCGTGAGGCACTAGCTGATATTGTAAATCATTCACGACTAACTGATCTAATCTGCTGCCACTACTGACTTCTATATCTGTTTGCATTTTATATTTCTCCAGTGTCCCTTTCGTCTAATACTTAAATTCATTTTTGCTTTTCCTGTACACACCTTATCACAATCTCTGCAATTAATTCTATTTATGCATGGATTTTCCTCTTTTGGTCTGGGTTCTGTTTTATTTAACTTCATTAGTTTGCCGCACTATATTTATTGGTGCCAAAGTGATGTTGTATTGCTTAAATATTTTTTTAAATTTAAAATTAAGGTAAGTGTGGTAGGTGAATTTTCCATAAATCTTTTCTTCAACCAAAGCAATGATTTTAGTGATTTGTTTCATTTTCTATTTTTCTATGAATCTTTCTATTTTTGATCTATCATTTATTCGTTAAAACCATTAATTTTTCTGTGTTATTCCCAAACAAACCAACAAGAGAAAATTATGTTTATGTTATAAAATGGTTAACATCAATAAATTTATAAACAGAAGAAATAGAAGACTTATTGAAATTTACTAATATTTACATTCAACAAAATTTCTTCAGCTTCAACAAAAGATATTACCAACAAGTTTAAAGCCTAACTATGGGAAATGTTTAGTCATTTTTCCTTGCAGATTTATTGATGAGTTCATTTGAAATACATATCAAGAAAGCCTTCCCTTTAATTTTCAAGTCATGTTATAGGCATGTGGATGACATTTTTGTAATAATACCGTAGAAACACTCAATAGATGCCCTAAAACTTCTTAATTTGCAACATTAATCTATCGAGTATTCTATAGAAGATGAGAAAAATGGGTGGCTGCCATTTCTAAATTTAAAAATTATAAGAAATGTAGATAAGTTGAATTGTGGAAATTACAGAAAAGAAGAACAAACTGAAAATTACATAAAAAATGAGAGTTATAACCCCATTCCACATAAAGACTCAGTGTTTCACAGTTTGGCACACAGATTGAAAAATATCCCACTCACAGAAGCAAAGTACAAAATAGAATACCAATATATAATAAAGACAGCTATAATCAATGGTTTCAACAAGGACACAGTAATAAAAATTATCAATAAATCTATGAGACAAAAAGAAATGAGGGAAGTTTCCAAACTGAAAAACACAAAAGAAGCATACAAATTCAAAAGTTTCACCTACCATCCAATTTACCATAACAAGTTCAAGAAAATTTCAAAGCATATGGGATAATGTTAGCCCCAAAGAACAGATACACCATCAAGAATTTATTAGGTAGCACAGTAAAAGACTCCATATCAGCAGAACAGAAATCAGGAATTAATGTAATAAAATGCGCAGATTGTGAGCACAGGCTACATAGGCAAAACAAAGAGAAATTTGGAAATTCGGAGGAAAGAACATTTCAGGAATATTCAGTTTAAGCAGGTGGATAAATCAGCAATAGGAGCCTACTTTTGGACCAAAAATCATGAAATCAAACCAGAAATTAAACTGCTGAAACATCTTTACCAACCATTGGAGTTATCTACTTGGTTAAAAATGTTCATATTAAAAAAATAGAGAAAAACTAGTGAACTTCCAGTTTCATCGTATGCATGAACTCAGCAATTAACTTCCACAACTAACAGAGGCTAACACAGGAACTTGCAAGTGTCTAGCCAACATTTCCAGTACCGGTGGTACAGTGAGCAACTGAAGATAGGAGAGATTCTCCTGAAATGCATCTTATTTTTATGTAAGTGCAGTTTGGTGTAAAAAATCCAAAGTTTGGGATATATTACTACTCCATTGTCAACAGCTTCATATGTAGAATATTTAATTAGCATCATGTTATGAATTTTGATATTCCACCCAGTTTTGAGTTGCCTTTAAGAATAGCTCTATAAAAAATTACAGCAGATTTGCAGTTACGGTCAGATATGGCAACAGAATAGCATTGACACAGTAAATTGACTATCTGCAATTCAAGTACCATTACTGACCTTAAAAAAAGTTCTATCTAGCACAAGTTCCAAACCTTAGACTAACACATTTTAAATATACCTAATATATACAATACTTGTAATTATTTACATTTGATTCATAATAGCATACTTAACTCAGAAATATGAGATTTCTAGTTAACTAATGGCAAGAGCTTTAATTTTATTGAAGCAAAAAACTGGCTGTAATACAAATGATGTTAAAATTAAACTTTGCATGGAGATCAACACAATACTGTAACAAATCCATTCCTTTATAATACCAACAATTCCTTTGAGTTCACAACCTCTATAGAATCCATGTCCACATCATAGACATATCTTGGTGTATGACATAGAACACTTACTGAAAATATTGGCTATTAGCATCAACGTATGTCTGCACATGCATCTCAATGTCATGGAAGGCATTTATCATTACATGAAAAGACAGCCTCAATTTCTCCCCAAAAGTTTTCTTGAAGTTTCATGAGAGTTAGTGGTTTATTTCAGCATGCTCCATAGACAATCTGGTAGGTTCCTTTCTTGCTGCCATTCAAAAATTGGCATCGTCCTACTAAGAAAAGTCAGCAGGAAGATCATTGTCACCTGACTGTTTCATAAGTTCATGGAAATACCAATGTTCAGCCGTATCCAGTATAATATGAACAAATATGTCCAATAATGCGCTGCCATGACACGTCATACCATACTCTATAAATATTTCATAATCAACAGGTATCTTAAATTCACTGTTATGATTCTCATTAACCAAAAACAAATATTCTGGGTATTACACCCCTACTCAAATACAATGTTACATTATTTGAGAACCGCATATTGCACCAAATTTGCAGAAGTGAATTGATGTACTGCAGAAGTCAATTACACGAAATCCTTTTTTTTATAAGGAAGTATCAATTATTTCACAGTATCAACATGACCTATACATAGCTTTTTTCTTTATTTTGTTGACATATCCATCTCCTGCAACATTTTAAAGAAAGGCATCTGTGGAAAGGCATGGAAAAAATGTCAAATGTCGAACATCTGCAGTCATTAAATACTTGGTAATGGAGAATGAATGCAAGAGAAACTCATACTGGTGTGACAAACACTCTGAGGGAATTAATCAGCATTTTCAACCTTTATTAATCTGAGTAAAAGCTTTAAAGATGACCTATGCAGTTTAAAAATAAGATACACAGCAACTTCAGAAATCAATAATGTTTGAGACATGGTTATGGAGGATAATCAATTACAGGTAATTGAAATTGCTGAAGATCTGGACATTTCAGGGAAATATTTATTTCATACTTTCAGGAAAGAATTTTGCTTGAAAAAATTATCAGCTAAATGGTTGCTGAACTCTGAATTAGGACCATGTTCAAAACATAGTGCTATTACTCAACAAAATTTTGCTAGCTTTCAGAGATCCTGCCAACTTTATGCATAGATTTGTGACTGATGTTGAAACATGGGTGCACTGTTACATATCTGAAACAAAACAGCGGACTAAACAATGAAAGAATCATGGTTCTCCAATGTCAAAGGGGGTCCTGGTATAAAATCAGCTCAGAAGATTAGTTTTCTGGGGTGCCAAAAGTGAACTGCTAATTTATTATCATCTTTGAGTATATAATGCTCAATCTTTTGGACCTACTAAATATAAAAATATATGAAAAAAGAAGATTTATCAAAGTAGAATATCATCTTGAATAAAGACATGGCTTGATCTCACACATGTATTATAGTAATAGTGCAAATCAATGAAAATGGGCAAGATTTGCTACCACATTCCTCTGTTTTTAAAATGGGAAAATTACATGTTGCAAAAATTTTTCATCCAATGAGAAGTTTAAATCGTCAGCAGAGGCATATTTTATAGGCCTGGAGTAACCTTTCTTTTGTGATTAGATAAAGGCTTTTGGGCATCACTGGACACAGTGCATTAAGGAAGCGGGGACTATGTAGAAAAAAATAATTTTTTCAGAAACCTATGCTGTCATTTTGTGCTTCAACTTTTCAAATCGTACGCATAAGTAGAGACTTAGTTTACATACCCAGAATATAACCAGTAGTATTTTTGCTATAATTATTTGATTTGAAATAGATCATCATAGATGATGATTGCCTGTTATGGAAGTTTCAGCTTTACTCAAGTTTTATTACTTACAAACCTGGAACAACAGTAAGTTGTACATAAATACTAAATGCTACATTTATAATTTTCATTAACTTAAGTGGACAGAATCCAAAATATCTTGTGCAAAATAAGATACTTGCCAAAGTAACTTCCTAAATAAAAATAGTGATAAAGAATGCAACTATAAGAGTAGCAAAAAAATGAATCATCTTATACTACTATTCCAGAAAGACCACATATTTTACTTGTGAATGAAATATGGCTTTAAAGTGTTACTTTATACTATGAAAAGTCGTTTTTAAGTAACTTTAGTTCAGCTTAGAAAGGAAACACATTAAAATGGTGGGGTATTCTGTTTAATCCAGACAATGATGTGTCATATTGTCAAGTTCTAATGATCTCAGTATATGAACCTCCTATGGATATTATCATTCTAATTTTGCTTCAAAACTATGATCCCCTTGTACTGGCAATATATTCTGTTCAGTTCTTAGCTATAAATATCTCTTAATGTGAAATTAGTAATAACGAAAAGGCAATTTTAAATTTCTTTTTGTATAAGCATTACATCATATAGCAAATGTATTTAATGGTTTCTGCAATGGCAATAATTTATCGTGGTCACCTATTTTACATTACTTCAAAATGTATATTGTCTCACAATTTACTCACATGCCCAAATGTTGGGCCAGTTGACATGCAGATTAACTAGTAAAAACAGACAGTTACTTACCCTGTATCACTAGCTGGTAAATTTAATTCCTCAACTTTTATCTTCCTGACTAAATCTTGGACAAACCATTTCCCCTCCTAAGACAAACGAGCTAATTTTAGTATAAACCTGCAAATATCACATTAACATGCATGAATGACGTAACCAATAAAATTTCCCTATAAACAATTAATTATAGTTTTTATCAATTAGCTAACATCTACACCTAGGTCTTTGACTTATAAATGATTATACTCTCGAATTTCCTGTAGATTGCATTTTGCTATACTTACCATTTTACAAATCAATAATTTCCTTATTTCTAAGCTACTTATTTATCCCCTTAATCATCAAAATTCTGTTTACGAACATAAAAACATACAAGAATTTAGCAACACAAAAACTAAGCTATCCCATCACTTAACCACCTACACCTCTAAACTAGGTCACTAGTTTTATGAATGTGTGTGCATTCCAATTCCTTCCTTAAGCTACCCATGTACTATGCTTACATTTTTCTAAAATTACCCAATTTTCTAATTATCTAGTAAGTTGTTTTGATAATCTTATGCTCCACTTACTGTTGAATTATGCAAAAACTAGTTTTGCAGCCTTTTGCCTGCATTCTCAGTTGCGAGTCGACGTCGGCTTCGTTATTGGTTAGCTGGACTTGGTGTAGCTCTTGTGGACATTTTATAAACTTCAGGTTTAATTTCTCTTGTGTTTGGATCTCAAAGCTCATAACCTTATCCTCATATTTTTTTATATAAGTTTATTGCCATATTCCCTGCTCAAAGGGTCAATGTGCGAATTTCAATAATTTCACTCCATTTTCTATATCATGTTTATCTCTCCAAAAGTGGTATGTAACAGCTGATTTCTCTATCGGATTCTACCATATGTTTCTCCAGTGTTCCTTTAGCCTGATTCCGATGTTTCTTTTTGTTTTTCCAGTATATACTTTGTTACATTCTGAACAGATGATTATATACATTCCAGGCTGCTTCTTCTGCGGTATTCTATCATTATTACTAGAATTGAGCAGATTTTGTAGGCTAAACTTGTTCACTGGAGACAAAGTAATCCCAAACTTTCCCGAGTATTTTTTGGAATTTTTTGGTGGCCCAAGGATAAGTGAATTTCATGTGGATATTAGATTCTTTTATTCCTGTCAATGTTGTAACCTGCTTTAACCTCTTCTTTTGTTTGAATTTCTTGATTTTCTTATCTACAATTTCTTGGTTATTCCCATTGAATTTTGTTGTTTGTATGCACTTCATATAGTTCAGTCTCCTTGTTAGATTTCTTCAGGAAAATCTATGGTTATTATTTAAGGATGCTCTTTAACAACTCTAGTCATTAGCAATCCATTCAATTTCTTCATGTCGGCCCTGGTGGTGTAGTGGTAACCATACTTGCATTCTAAACCCAAGATCGCGGGTTCAAAATGGATACTTTCTGGTATAAAAATCCTAAGTTTTGGCTTTCTTTGGAAGGGGAGTAAAGCTGTGGGTCCCATGTCATACATTTACGGCATGATAAAGAACCTCGAGCCTGAAAGAAGAGGCCTGTGAGCTAAATATATTGGCCGTTTCATGCACTGAATAAATTGGGACGCTGATAACCAGAGATTTTTAAGAGCGTCCACAAATAAACCAAATCAATTCCCTCATTATTTTCTAATTTCAAAGATGTATTGCAATATTTTAAGATTCTTTCCTCTATTATCTCTTTTCTTCGTACTCCTTGCAATTCTACCATATTTAAACCCCTTGGTCAACTTTTTGGTAACCCTAGAGCCTCTCTATAAAATGTTCTAGCACTACATGAGCCTTTGTCCAATTCTTTGACATCCTTCAAATTTCCACTGCATACATCATCTTCGACTGAATCACAGGCTCATATAGTCTTTTTAATCATTTCATTGGAAACGAGGCAATGTTAAACAAACTTATTCTAACAGCTTTGATAGCTAACTTGTGCACATGTAGACTGGACTTCCCACCTTCTGTTACATGTAAATCTCATCCCCATATAATCAAATTCTTTCACTACCTCTATTGAGTTTATATTTATAAACCATCTCTCATCTTTTCTTAGTTTTGTTCCCTTTTTAAATACTATTATCTTTGATTTATTTCTATTTATCCTCAGGCCCCATTTTGCAAAATATCTAACAATTTCCTCAATGACATGTAACCCACCACACTTACTATCCTTGTTAAGTGTTCAGCCGACCGCCACTGATGCCTGAGGTCATTAAGGCGCGGACATGTGAGCAGATGGTCTGGGGTTGGAATCCTGCCAGGACCGTCCACACTGACTAAGGTTTTTCCAGGTTTTCTCAGTCCTCATAAATGGCAGATGCCGGGGATGTACCCTAAAATTAGGCCTTTAATGTTTCGTTCCTTAAAAAATACTTTCCCATTATATCATTCCATTTCAAGTGTCATTAGTGTCGACCGTCTGTGGTGTCTCAAGAGGTAAAAATGGGCATTAAACACAACTTCAGCCACAAAAAGCAATTCTGGTACTTCTTTCCAATTAATAGGCAAAGTCTTTTATTTTTTCCATAATCGTTTCTACAATATCATTTATATATAAATTAAATATTATTAGGCTCATTTTAAAACCTTGTAAATTTTTATTTCTATAGTTTGTGGATCTTTTACCTTCACATCTAACACAATATTCCTTCATACAATTCATATCATTTTAAAGTCCTAAAATAAATTCAGTTCTATCTCATTTACATTTCATTTTGCATACCAATGCATGCCTATTTTTGTATCAAATGCATGCTCAAAATCTGCACTAAAATGTTTACTTTTAAATATTTACTCCCTATAGTATGAGTTATTATTATATTATTCTTCTTCCTTTTTTAAATCCTGTTTGAAAATCTACCTTCTATTTGTGCAGATTCGTGCAACATTTCTGCTAAAATACCAGTGTATATTTAACTTACAATTAATAGCAGACTAGTTTTTTAAGTAATTACTGGAGTTATTTATGTCATTTAAGAAAGAAAGTACGTGCAATGTTTTAAAATGTGCATGCAGAAATAAGTGCCATAAAAATGTGAAAATCGATAAGAAGCCAAATGATTAGTTTCATATATGATTATGCAAAATTTTGCAAGAAGAGCAGTGATTTTATGCAGAGAGAGAAAATGGAAAGTAAGAGAGATGAAGAATGGTAGATTTAAGAGACTTTCAAGCAGATGTTAAAGATGAAGAGGAAGAAATTGGTAGAAATAAAGCACACAAAGTCCAAGTTAAAATAATTTCTGGAGGGGCAAGGCAGGGAGAGTGGGTTTTAAAGAAATTGTTTTAACTAGGCTTTATTAAAACCTGCATATTGGATTAAGTATTTCCAGCAGTTAACTGGAATGGAGGAAGGTGTTTCTAATAAATGGAACTAAATCACAATGCAACTATACACAATAATTGCACACACCCTTCCGAAAGGCAGCAGAATTATTTCAAGTATGATATAAAGATAAAGACCATTTTGACTAAATTTTTGAATTGACTTAAACATCACAAGGGTGTTTTCAAAAATTGACAGGTGCTATTAATTAAATATTATTTATACATTATTTATACATTTGGTTGAATAGATTTTTACCTTACATAGTACATTAAGCAAAATATCCCAAACAATGCATATATTAAGTAAATGCTGCACAACAGACATTTTGATTTTGATGATTTTGCTTCTTTATGGATGCTCTTTAACATCTCAGGTCATCATTTTCCCATTAAATACAGAGAGTAAATTTTGATCAGAGGTCTCTTCTTTCAGGCTTGAGGTTCTTTTCATGCCATAAATGTATGACAAGAGACCCATGGCTGTAGTTCCCTTAGGATGGAAGGCATGCGCAGGAATTTTACACTTGAAAAATTCCATCGGTCCTGGCTGGGATTGAACTCACGATCTTGGGCTTAGGAGGCAAGTATAGTTACCACTACACCACCAGGACCAACAGACATTTTGAAAGTTGTATATTTTAGTTATGTACATTCTATATAAACTTATAGTATACCCTTATGGAGAGCTAATTATGTTAACAAAGCTGAATTCACACAGAGAGAAAATGATGAGTACTAACCATCTTAGACTTTTACAATTACAACAGCTACAAACTTTGTTCAAAATGCCCACAATCAGCATCGATACACTTCTGAGTACGTTGAACTACTGATTGAGCAATGTTTAGGAAAGTGTCGTCAGCAATTGCAACACATGCCATTTCAATTTCTTTCGGAAGTGCTGCTAGTGTAGCTGGTTTTCTACAGTATACAACATCCTTAAGAGCTCCCCAGAGTCCAACAGAGTTATATCCGGAAAATGAGATGGAAACTCAATTGCACCTCTACATCCTATCCAGTGCCTTAGAAGATTCTCATCAAAGTACACATTTACAACTTGGTTCTAATGTGGTGGTAGATGATCCTTTTCGAAGTAAAATTCCTCATTTCCACAGAGTGTACGAATGGTGGGCAAGATGGATGTGCATATGATGTTCAGGTACACTGTGCGGTTACTGTTCCTTCCTAATAGAATGGTCCCGCTAGACACCTAGATGACAACCCACATAACCCACAACATTAAATCCAGCTAAATTAACAGTTTTTTTCAAAATAATATCAGGATTGTTTGCACACCAGTAGACACAGTTATGTTGGTTAACACTTCAATTCAACTTAAATAGCGCCTCATTTGAGCAAACAACTATTCCTACGAGTGCCTCATCCTCTTGCACCATGTTTCTAAACCACAGAGTAATGCATTTTCTGATCAGGGTCATCTTCATTGAATGCATGCAAAAGTCTTGGGATGAAAACTTTCAAATTTTGCTGTTTTAATAATGTGACTTATGCTGGTTCTGCTAATCCCACTTTCACTTGCACATCGCTTTGTATATTTCTGCAGTCAGTGCTCAAAATGTTTCAAAACCATAGTCCAGGATGCAGGGCTTGCTGCTGTGCAATGTGTCTCATATTTGTCCTTGTGAACATTGCATATACTACCATGAGACTCAAATTGTTCTCAAATGCGTGCAATTGTTACTAGCATTGACGGTTCGTTCTGTAACGCATCTCCATTGCCTTTTTTTTTTTAGTAGTGTTTAACGCCCGTTTTCACTACTGAGGCACCACAGGCGGTTCCATTGCCTTGAACTTCAACAACATTCTTGGTTTTCCAATACCCTTTCAAAATTGCTTTCTAATATTCAAATGGTAATCTTAGCTCCATTTTGTTGTAGCAATATTAGCATAACTAAATGTGAGTCACATCTGTTTGCAAAACATCATACGATAATCTTGACTTCGTTTATTCATTGTTGATTTGATTTCCAGTCATGTAGCAATGCTATCGTAATGTGTGTAAGTCACATCTGTTTACAGAACATCATACTACACCTTACTGTTGTTTTTCAGGCTAACATTTAAATATATTAAATAGATATTTTTTGTGAAAGCAAATATACATTTTTTGGCACCAAGGTTACATTTGAAATGTATCTTTTGTTTATAATAGTATACAGCTTTTTAGAAATCATGATGATTGTCATGTGAATTTCCCCAGAAGAGTTGGTCTAATACACTTGCAATATTGCAAATTTACACAAATCATACATAAAAATACTATTCTAATAAAAATTACAAATTTCATTTAAAAACACTTCAAGCACTACATTTAAAAAAGTGTTAAAAGCACATTGTAAAGCACAGTTTTCATACTATGGAGGAATCGTTGGAAATTAAATTATACAGTTTGGTATTTACATGTATATATAACAAATTTGTAATTATGTATTTATATAAACTGACAAACCCAAATGCAGAAACTGTAAATAATTATGGAATAAAAAAAAATGAACAGAACATTGAGGAATGGGCTATGTAGGAAATATCTGTGCCATTATAGAGGAATCTGATTGTTCTCTAATCTTGGGAGAAAGAAAGAATAAAATGCTGAGCAGAGGAGAATACAAGATTATTACCATTTCAATCATTCTTTAGAAAGGGTTGAACAACATTGAATAATGCTATGATTATTAAAGCGCTGATAAACGTTTGTTATTAAAATGTGCATTGCTGTATACGGTATTTTTAGATTTTTAAGAAAGCTTATGATATAATGATGAGAAAGGCATTACAGTATAAATTCAGAAAGAAAAAGATAACTTAAGAAATGGTTGAGATACAAGAGTCACATTTTCTGTATCAAATGTGACAAGGGCAAGTCGGGCAGAAAATAGTGTTAAAATTAAACACAATTTTATGTTAGGCTTACAAGATGTCAATACGGAGAAACAAATAAATGCTGATGAATATTGTGGGATCAATATCAGTTATAGGATAAAAATTGAAAAGTACTGTAAAGAGTGCAGAAGAAGAAGAGAATGGGAGGGAAGGAGGAAGAGGAAGAAGATGGGTTGTAGGTTGAGGAGTGGAGGAGGGGAGGGGGAGGAGAAGGAGAAAAAGAAGAAGATGATCAAGGCTATTTATATTGTATTTTAGAAGCCAAAGTAAATGGAATGACCCACTATTAGATTTTATCAAATTCAATTACATATATAACTAAAGGTTACAGGGTTATTCCCTCTTATTCTTGTGAATAAGTGTGCCTATATGGGAATGCTGCTATGAGAATCTCATATCTCAGGAACAGCCTCTCAGTAAAGATGTAATTAAAGAAATTCCAAAACCATGAGTGACCAAAATGTAATAGTCTTGTATTGTAATCAAGATCATACATGAAGGAAATTTCAGTGCAGTAACAAAAGATTGTGACATTAAAATAATGTTTCACAATCAACATAGGCACTGTTTTAGTATCTAGACTTTGCGGCACAGAAGAATGAGCCACTCATAAGAAAAACATGGTCTCTTAAGCTACCTTTGCCAAACCTCTCTCCTCTTTCATGCATGCCATACCCTCCTTGGAGCAATGAAAATGAGCAAGCAGAAGACTACTGAGATATGAGCAAGATTGAAAGATTATTTGAATGTTGAATATACCACATTAGATCATGTTTCAAAAGCCAATTACTCTGATCGTTAGATGTTGACAAATATCTCCCCTTTGTTAATGCCAATATTTTCTCCAATTTCTAAGCGTATAAAATCTACAACTTGTATTTCTCTATCTGTTATAAAATACTTTTCTATTTTGTCATCTATTACCTTCTTTAAACACCATGATCTTAAATTCTAATAGAATTTAATAAATAATTTACCTAACTCAAAATATATTAGGATTTTTTCGGGTAAAATGCCTCTCATCATCAGGGCAATTTCTACATCAAAAATTAAGAAAATAACAGCAATTAGGAAAAATTTAAGAGAAAAAATTCACAATCACCACGAGTCGCTTTAAGTTTTCTTCTATTAATATAATTTTCTAGTTACTCATCAATTGAAATAACAGTGGTTGCAAATGTATTTTCTAATTTAGATAACTGCAGTTTAGGAGAAGATACTCAAGACAATGCATCATACAATTTTCTCCTGCAATATCAGTGATATCCTTGTTACATTACAGTGGTAAATAAATATGCAGTGTTCTAATCTAAATCTCATATTAGGTGTGACGACACATGCCACAATACACAAATCTTAACAAAAAGTTCATACAGAGCATACACTGCGTTTAACCTGTTGCTTCCATGAAACCACTGAATGATTCAAATACAGCAGTTGCAGCTGATTCTACTGCACAATGAAGGCCAACAGTTTCTTACACATGGCATGTAGGTCTGATTAATCTTTGGAATGAAGACAGTGTACAACGCAGGTATCAAGCAAAAGGTTAACATCACTGAATATAATGTCATATAATTATTGTGATTGCTAGAAAAAAATGATAGCTGAAATTCTGGAAAATGATGGAACCAACTGAAATCATAATGGTTTATTTAGGACTTATTTTACAACAATTTTTCATGATAAACTTTCCACTTACATAAACAAGATTGATATTTCAAAGCATTATTGTCATTAAAACCTACAGATTTTTTTTATTGCTAGAAATATTCAAAGAACAGCTTCTATGAATGATACTACATATTTAAAATTATATGTTTACTGCTTACCTTTAACTCAGCATCATGAGCAGCATCAAAGGCATTTTCCCCATGAGTTTCTGGTTGTTTCAATTGAGGTGAACATGTATCATCATTATGTTCTTCTTTAATGCTTACACTGATATTCATTTTATTACAGTTTTTACTTGTAAATCTATAATACTGCAAAAGAAGAAAATATAGCATTATTTGTAATGAAAGTCTAAAAGAGAAGCATAAAGTGGAGCATGAGAAATGTTGGCCTGATAAAGCAAATGTGCTTTTTAAAAACTTTTCCAGTCATCACAATGTTTTCTCATTAGTGAAATGCATGGTTATTTCTGCTTGGATCAATGCAAATATATGAGTAAAGTGACGAAGTATGTTATAATTTGATGTGGGATATTACATGTTTGATGAGGCACCTAAGGTATGGCTTCCAGAAAGCAGAATTTAACCAGTCTAAACTTTGACGTTTGAAACAAGACATCTATAACAACAAAAAGCAGTTCAGGATGGTAACATTTCTCAGTAAATATACAACCCTCAAACAGTGCTCTGTTGTGCTATTGTTCTGGGGGCCTCAAAGAATATTCATAAAGAAATGCTTCCCATATAAGGCTAAAAGTCCCGGTTTCAATTTGGTGGGGCAGTTTCCTGAAGGGTGGACCTATAACAACGCTAAATACTGCATAAGCTAGCCAACAAAGTTGGCCAGATAGACACATTTACCAGTTCAATTTGAAGGCTTTATCAATGCACACATACGAGTAACTATACACACTCACCATTGTTCTTTGGGTTCACCATAACCAGCTCCAAACAAAGCTTACATCAGTAAAGAAGAAGAAGAAGAAGAATGGGGAGGAGGAGCAGAAGAAGCTGGCTGTCATCCAAGATCACAAAGACACTTCTCATTCCACTCCAGTTTCAAGGTCAAATTGTGAATTCCAATTGCTACTGCAACATCCTCATGAAACTTAGCAAGACCATTCAAAAGAAATGATCAGGATTCCTCACCAAAACCATGCTTTTGCTGAATGACAATACACATCCTCAAACTACCAACAAGATAAATGGTATGCTGTAATAATTTAAATTGGGAAGTCCTCAAGCATTGCTTATACACGCCTGATCTTGCTTCATGCAACTTCCATAGTTTTCATGAACTTGTTCAACTCTAATAAAATAGCATCTATGGGTGAAAAATTTTCTGATGAAGATCTACAAAGGGATGCACTGCATGATTCCGACACTAGACCAAAAAAAATTTCTCTTGGATTCCAGCAGCTTGTTAAACGATGTATCACATTGTGGATCACTACAGAGAGAGAGAATATGTTGAATAATAAACTTACTTTTCTTATTACTTATTCAAGTTCTGTATCGATCTATAATTTCCTTAATCCTGTTTCTAAGTTTGAGAACATACTGAAGTGGACTTAAAATATTTTCAAACTTGAGAAAACAAGTGCTTCTTTTTGTCTTTAGGTAACCATTGCATAGTTTCCTTTAGCATTCCTTTCTAAGGAGTATTCCAATGTCTTAACAAATTTAAAACACACAATAATAAGAAGCATACAGAGTACATTTACTTATATATTTAGGGTAAGCAATTTTCATAACACGTCTATGGCAAACAAGAAAAATATTCACTTTGAGCAAAAAACAAAGTAGTTTTAGAGTGTTAAATAGATGCACATTAATAGCGCATGTTGTAGTTGTGGTAAATATGTAGCCTAACATTAAGGAAATTGTATTAAATGCATTTCATATATCCTGTTAATGTTATTGTGTAATATCCTCCAAGTACTCTGAACTCTGTAACAATTCTCCTGCAATTCATCTTGAATAAGGAGTTGATTATTATTCCAAATAAAATTATTGATAAGAAGTTAATAGTGAGAAATTTAAATGTAAATTATTCTTTATTGTTCCTATAATTTCGTTGTTTTGGATTAATAAAAAAAGGTATATACTTCGTGTATAGTAGAATAATGTTAACATCAACGTGGTTGCTTGTTCTTGTGTTGCACATATAGGATTAGTTTTAGGAGATTTAATAACTTCTAATACATGAGGATTTTATATGGCTTTCGTTTAAATAACTGCACATGGATTATGTTCTTCCGGATTATTTTGGATTTTATATGGCTTTCGTTTTAATAATTGCACATGGATTATGTTCTTCCGGGCTTTCGTTTTAATAATTGCACGTGGATTATGTTCTTCCTTTCGTTTTAATAATTGCACATGGATTATGTTCCTCCGGATAATTATTTTGGATTGTTTTAATAATTGCACACATGGATTATATTCTTCCGAATATTATTATGGATTGTTTTAATAATTGCACATGGATTATGTTCTTCCGGATTGTTTTGGATTTTATATGGCTTTCGTTTTAATAATTGCACATGGATTATGTTCTTCCGGATTATTTTGGATTTAATAATTGCACATGGATTATGTTCTTCCGGATTATTTTGGAATAATTATTTTGGATTGTTTTAATAATTGCACATGGATTATGTTCTTCCGGATTATTTTGGATTTTATATTGCACATGGATTATGTTCTTCCGGATAATTATTTTGGATTGTTTTAATAATTGCACATGGATTATGTTCTTCCGGATTATTTTGGATTTTATATGGCTTTCGTTTTAATAATTGCACATGGATTATGTTCTTCCGGATTTTTTATTTTGGATTTTATATGGCTTTCGATTAATAATTGCACATGGATTATGTTCTTCCGGATTATTATTTTGGATTTTATATGGCTTTTGTTTTAATAATTGCACATGGATTATGTTCTTCCGGATTATTTTATCTTGCTAATTCATGTTCTGTAAAAATAGAAAGTTAATGGGTTAAGATTTACAACTTTAAAAATATGTGTACCGCTAACGAAGTTGGACTTCTGTGAACATGTGACGCGAGAATCAAGAGTTTTGTTAAGTCCAAAGGATACACCGTGCGCATGCTTCCCTCCTGATGGATTGAAAGACTTCTACATTTGTACAAGTCTGAATGTTTTTCCCTTGACTTTACGCTATTTAATATGCTACATGTTTTATGTGTAATAGTTGTATAATTATTTTACTTACAGTAATATGGTAACGCAGAGTAACCACTTGCTTTCGTGATGCCTTAGTAAACAATGCAGCCAACAGAAGTACGCTATTTTCCTTATAAAATACAAGCACCGTTGATAGCAATACTATGAAACTTCTGCTGGTGCAAATCATGCTGATAGCACCCAAGCGCTAGCAAGACACGAGTGACATCAAAGGAAGTAGCTTGCA
The DNA here is from genome assembly GCA_030762175.1 of Metallyticus violacea. Lineage (NCBI taxonomy): Eukaryota > Metazoa > Arthropoda > Insecta > Mantodea > Metallyticidae > Metallyticus > Metallyticus violacea. The sequence goes on along the minus strand of CM060842.1, from coordinate 117,672,067 downwards.
CAGTTAAAGTAGGTAATAAATTTTTAAGCTCACAGTGGAAAAGAGGCAAGCATAAATTGGTGTGTGTAACTGTAACAGTAACAGCACGATTAACCAGCATAGTGTATTAGTGCTCTCTGCCCTGCTTATAACGCCAAGTACAAAAACTTCTTATTCGTAAAATACCCAAGCTTAAACTAATCTAGTTAGAAAAAACAAATGTTATTAAATTCATCACTCATGATCTTGGTTTGGTAGCCCTGTGTGGGGGAGGTCACATGCCTGGATTTGAGCTGCAATTTTATTGAATATTTATTCTGTCACATCTATTTATCTTAGAAATATTGAATAGAGCGTAGCTTAAGTATCTTTTCTTATCCATTATACTCAATTATTATTAGTGTTTATATTCCGGTTTTGCAAAACAACCATATTATACACAACCGTTAAAATTAGCTGATTGTGCGCCATATTGGTTTGGTTTGATTTGTGTATCTAGTATAGATTCTATTTTTCGTTTCTGTCTCTTTTTCATTCACGTTAAGTATAGTTAAACCCGTGCCTAACGATTTGTTAGTCTGGAGTTAAATCAGATTTATAGTTGGTGTGAAATAATACCTTGAATTTTGCGCTGTGCGTGTTAAGTGTAGCTCACGTAACGTAGCTTTGTGTAAAGTGTAAGTTTAGCCTACAAACGGGAGTTTTGTGTTGCGTGTGGTTGTTAAGTGTAGCTTACGTAGTTTAACATAGTGTTGTGTCCGAGTTTGAGTGCAAAGCGTGATAATGAGTGCTAAAGAGTGTGATTTGAGCGGGAACTGTGACGCGTGTCGTAGGAAGGTGAGTTCGGGCGTGTTTTGTGATGGGTGTCAGTTATAGTTTCATTGGACTTGTGCTAAAACTAACAGTGATATGATTGCTACTTCTGACCAGTGGTATTGTGATCTTTGTAAATATTAAGTCCTAGTTGTGAAGCAAGAGGAAACTATTCTCCAACTACGAGAGGAACTGGCACTTGCAAAGATGCAGATTGAGAGCTATTTCTCACCAATTAAAGTAAATAGTAAATCACCTGAATTCAAGGTTGTGCCAAGGAACACTCTCAAGAGGAGGAGAGTATTCTCTGCTGATGATGCTAGCACTATTCCTCTAGTGAACAGATTCAATGCACTTGGAACATTGGAAGCTCACCAGAGCACATGTCCTCCTCCGGTAGCAGATGCTAAGCCTAAGGAGAAGAGTAAGATTTTGTTACTAGCTAGCAGTCATGGGAGGGGCTTAGCATTCCCTACTGAAGGACGACTTGGGTAGCGATTATGGTGTTGTGAGCATTTTTAAGCCAAGTGCTGCACTCGCTGATGTCACAAAATACGTGGGAACTGCTGATTTCAGTAAGAATGATCATGTTGTAATTGTTGGTGGTGCAGGTAATAGCCTTGATGTAGTTAATAATTATCAGATTGAGCAAGATCTTGGTGACATCAGCGCTAAAAGCAGGCATACCAATGTGAAGTTTCTGGGACTGTTAGGTACGCATGATAGACCTCAGCTTCATAGGAGGGTGCATAGTATGAATCTGATGCTTGAGTGTGCATTGATGACACCCAGAAACTGCCACATTTGTATGATAGATGTAAATCACCTAGGTAGAGATAATTTTACTGTACATGACCTGCCCTTGAATTCTAGAAGAAAAAAGCAGCTTTCGCTCCTTATTGCTGACAGAATCAAGGATAAGATTCCTGTTGTTATAAACCGTTCAAGGTTTTTTAGAATAAAGACACCTGATGCAGGTCAGAAATCCATCAAGTCAAACTTAATAATAGTTAATGTTAAATCAAACGACAATCGTATCAATGATCATGATAGCACAGAAAATGAAGTAAAATTTAAGAGTAATCAGCAAGCAATAAAAAATCTCTGTATATTTCATCAAAACATTAGAGGACTTACAAGCAAAACAGATGAACTATTAATCAGCTTAAATTGTGACAATATAAAATCACATATTATCTGCCTATCTGAACATCATTTGAAACAACAGGAATTATCACAATTGTCATTACATGGTTATTGTTTGGGAGCAGGAGCTTCAAGAAAATACTAAATAACGGAGGAGTTTGCATTTATGTCAGGCAGGATGTACCATATAAAACATTAGACGTATCAAAATTTAATTCTGAACGGGACATTGAATTATGCACAATCCAATTAGATAGCAACAATACAAAAATACTTTTAATTGCTATTTATCGCTTGCCGTTAGGAAACTCTTGAAACTTTCTTGATGAAGCTTGAAGATACCTTAAACTTTTTATTTAAGCCTAAACATGAAATAATTATATGTGGAGACATAAACATTGATTACTTAATGCCAAGTTTAAGAATGAATCGACTGAATTCCCTTCTAACTCCATATAATATGGTTCATACAATTAACTTTCCCACCAGGATTGATAAAAACTCTAGCACAGCAATAGAGTTTAGAGTTTAGTTTCATATTTGTTAGTTATTTATTATCAAAACAGCAAATCTTGTAATGCAGGAATATTAACCGCATTATCTAATCATGTTGGAGATGTTGCAATTCTTATAAGCATTGCTTGAATATATTTGTAAAATCAGACAAACTGTCATTATATTCTGCATCTTCATTGATCAATAGTCTCTCTGACCATGATATTGAAGTAATATTGAAAAAAAATTCTACCAAAAAACTCAAAAGACTGATGTAGCTATATAAAATATAGAGATATTATTGATGCTAACCTCAGTAAAATGGTGGAGACACTTCAACAAAATTATGGAATAGTGTATTCAGCACAAATGATGTAAATAGTAAATTTAACAAATTTTTACATATTTTTAAATTTGCATTTTGAAGCATATTTCCCACTAAAAATTAAAAAAAGAAGTTATAATATGAGCAGGGAATGGAATTGAAAAATCTTGTCAACATAAATGACAATTATAAAATCAGCAAAAGCTCAGTAAAAACCTTAAATTAAAAATACATTTTAGCAAGTATTGTAAGATACTTAGGAAAGTCATAAAAGCAGCGAAAGTCCTCCATTACCAAACACTTATCAATCAGTCAAAAAAACAATAAAAACTACTTGGAATATAATTAAACGAGAAACAGGCAAAAATTTGCCACAAGTGATCTTAAATATTAACAATCAAGAGATACAACACTCTGAAGACGTAGTAAAAGAGTTTAATGATTACTTTCTTAATGTAACAAAAATTTAAATTTATATTCTGGTGATAAAAGACATGCTTTAAAATTTTTATAATCATCAGCTCCCCATCATAATAATGAATTCAAGCCAGGTATTACTACCCCACTAGAAATTAGTAATATCATTAGGAAACTAAAATATAATCAAAAAACTCTTCTCGCTATGATGATATCAACAGCAAAGCCATAAAGGCCTGTGCAAAGGAAATTAGTACCCCCCCCCCCTAGTCACTTGTGTAATGACTCTGTAACATTGGGTGTATTTCCTGAGAGGCTAAAATATTCAACAGTGAGGCCTCTGTACAAAAAGGGAGAAAAGGTAAATGTCTGTAATTATAGACCTATAGCTATTTCACCTACATTTTCTAAGGTGTTTGAGAAAGTAATATACAATAGACTTACCATTACCTTGAAAGTAACAATATTCTAGTTAGTGATCAGTTTAGCTTTATAAAAGGAATTTCAACAGAAAATACAATCTATATACTCACTAATGAAATTTTAACTGCATTTAATGAAAGAGCACATGTAGGAGGAATATTTTGTGACTTGGCTAAGGCTTTTGACTGTGTAAATCATGAAATTCTGATAGATAAATTAGCTTTCTATGGAATAAAAAACCAATATTTAAAATGGTTTATATCCTACCTTGACATAAGGAAACAAAAAGTAGTGATAAATTGTCCCTTCAATAATAAAACAATGCATCTGAGTGGGGAATGGTTAACCATGCAGTGCCTCAAGGATCTGTTCTGGGTCCTCTTTTTCTAATATATATAAATGACCTCTTCTTACCTAACCAAGATGTAGGAAATACTGTTCTATTTGCAGATGACACAAGCATATTGATAAATGGAAAGAGCCTTAATGATTGTGCCATTAAATTAAATCTGGTTCTCAGTTCATTGTGCTTATGGTTCAAAGCAAACAAATTGTCTCTAAATCTAGATAAAACAAATGTTATGAAAATCATTACTCACAGATCTCCGGATCCACAATTACAGATAGGATATTATAACAGTGTACTTCCACAAACCAAATATATTAAATTCCTTGGTTTAATAATTGATAAATATCTGAATTGGAAAGATCACATTGATCTTATTACACCTAAACTAAGCAGTTAATGCTATGCAATACGTGCATTAGTAATGTTGGAGTCAATTAAGACTTTACAACTAGTTTATTATGCTTATTTCAACTTAATTATTAAGTACGGTATAATATTTTGGGGAAATTCAGTTAAAAGTGAACCTTAGGAAATTTGAAATTTTAACTCTTCCTTGCGAATATATTTTATCCCTCATGAACTTTTATATAAGAAATAAACAAAAATTTGTTCAAAATCAAAATATACACGACAAGAATACTAGACAAAAAGCAAATCTACATCGCCCAATTTCAGCACTTTCATGCCATCAAAAACCTGTTTATTATGAGTGCATTTTAGTATACAATGCTCTTCCCTCTAGCCTAAAAGCCTTAATAAACAATGACAATTCCTTTAAATCTGCTCTTAGAAACTACCTATGTAAAAAGGCCTATTATTCTGTATAGGAATATATGAGTGACAATATTATACTGCATAACATATCAATGTATATGTAAATATGTATATAATAAAATTTGTATGATTAAGTGAATTGTCTGTTTTTGGTGTTGGTTGAGTTGTTCTAAGTGTTCTTTCTTATTTTTATTGTAATTATTTATGTAGATACAAACAAATTTTTGTAAATACAGATTGAAAGTTACTGTGGTAATTGTATATGACAAGTTGAATGTTTGTAGGTCTCTGTGGCTGCTCCATGAACTCACTGAATGCTCCGAGAACTAACTAACTTATCATTGCATGCTATGCAATGCATGCATTAGTATCGCTAGAGCTAATTAGAACTTTAAAACTAGTTCATTATGCTTATTTCAACTCAATAATGAAATATGGTGTTATATTTTGGGGAAACTCAGTTAAAAATGAGTATGTCTTCCTATTTACGAAAAAAGCCATACGAAGAATCCTAGTGTACATATCAGACATTCATGCAGAAAGCTCTTTAGGCAATTGAAAATTTTAACACACCCTGTGACTATATATTATCTTTCATGGACTTTTATGTAACAAATAATTAAAAATGTTTTCAAAATCATAATATACATGACAAAAAGCAAATCTACACAGACCAGGATCAGCACTATTCTGCTATCAAAAAGGGGGTTATTATGAATGCATTTTAGTACATAATTCTCTTCCATCCAGCTCAAAAGTCTTTATAAGCTATGGTAAATCTGCTCTTAAACTATACTCAACTAAAAAGGCACATTTTTCAGTAAAGAAATGTATAAGTAATAATATACTATGAGGAGTTAAAAACACTGCAGTAATGTTATATCAATGAAAATGTAATTTGTGTGACTTGGGTGATTTGTCTTTTTCTACTTCTCTGGTTTTGGTTGTTTTAGTTGAGTTGTACACGTCGCTTTTTCAATTTTATTGTATTTATGTAAATGTGCATGATAATTTTTTTTAAGTGTAGGTTTCCTACTAAAGTGGTAATTGTAAATGACAAGTTCTACGTTCATAAGGTCACTGTGACTGCTTTGGGAACTCACCAAATGCTCCAGAAACTAAATTAAATTAAAATCTAACTGCACTACGTGCTCAAACTACTTGGTACACATGCCGAATGTGGTCCTGGTGGTGTAGCGGTAACCATACTTGCCTCCCAAACTCAAAATCGCGGGTTCAAACCCGGTCAGGATCAATGAATTTTTCCGGATAAAAATCCTAAGTATGGCTTTCTTTGGAAGGGAAATCAAGCGTGGGACTCGTGTCATAGATTTACGGCACGGAAAAGAACCTCAAACCTGAAAGAAGAGGCCTCTGAGCAAAATTCACATCCATAATTGAATGGAACGCTGATGATCTGAGATGTTAAAGAGAGTTCATAAACGAACCAAATCGATTAATCACCTGCATAATGTCTTCCGCCAGCTTTGAAAAGGGTGTGCTGAGAGATTTTTACAGTCCTGATGCCAGAAGAATTCACAAATTGGGCATCCCTTCCGTCTAATGCCGCCCCTAGACAAAGGTTGTGTACAGTTATACAGCGGGACACAATATTATTAGTGAGTTTGTCACGGAGTCCCAAAATGCAAAAGTAAGTGAAGCTTTAAGAGTGTGTAGTTCAACTGAATCATACAATGATATCCATTAATTTTTTTTTTTTTTTTTTTGTTTTTAGTGGGAAATATGCTTCAAAATGCAATTTAAAAATATGTAAAAAAATTGTTGAATTTACTATTGACATCATTTGCACTGTAAACACTATTCCATGATTCTTGTCGAAGAGTCTCCAACATTATATTGAGGTTAGCATCATTAATATCTGTATATTTTATATATCTATAACATGCTTTGAGTTTATTGTAGAATTTTTTTTCATTATCACTTGAGCATCATGGTCAGAGAGACCATTGATCAATGAAGACACAGAATATAATGACAGTTTGTCTAAATTTACAAATATATTATCTTTTGCTGTGCTAGAGTTTTTTAAGTCCTGGTGGGAAAGTTAACTGTATGAACCATATTATATGGAGTTAGAAGAGAATTCAGTCGATTCATTCTTACACTTGGCATTAAGTAATCAATGTTTATGTCTCTACATATAATTATTTCATGTTTAGGCTTAAATAAAAAGTTTAAGGTATCTTCAAGCTTCATCAACAAAGTTTCAAAGTTTCCTAATGGCGAGCGATAAATAGCAATTAAAAGTATTTTTGTATTTTTGCTATCTAATTGGATTGTGCATAATTCAATGTCCCGTTCAGAATTAAATTTTGATACGTCTAATGTTTTATATGGTACATCCTGCCTGACATAAATGCAAACTCCTCCGTTATTTAGTATTTTCTTGAAGCTCCTGCTCCCAAATAATAACCATGTGATGACAATTGTGATAATTCCTGTTTCAAATGATGTTCAGATAGGCAGATAATATGTGGTTTTATGTTGTCACTAGTTAAGCTGTTTAATAATTCATCTGTTTTGCTTCTAAGTCCTCTAATATTTTGATGAAATATACAGAGATTTTTTATTGCTTGTTGAATACTCTTCAGTTTTACTTTGTTTTCTGTGCTATCATGATCATTGATATGATTGTCATTTGATTTAACATTAACTATTATTAAGTTTGACTTGATGAATTTCTGGCCTGGACCAGGTGTCTTTATACTAAAAAACGGGACCTTGAACTATTTATAACAACAGGAATCTTACCCTTGATTCTGTCAGCAATAAGGAGCGAAAGCTGCTTTTTGCCTCTAGAATTCAAGTGCAGGCCATGTACAGTAAAATTATCTCTACCTAGGTGATTTACATCTATCATACAAATGTGGGAGTTTCTGGGCGTCATCAATGCACGCTCAAGCCTCAGATTCATACTACAGTTCAGGCATATACATCTAGACGATCGACACCTTCAATACCAACCACTACTTCCAATTCAACGTCTTCTCCTTACCATGACGATTACGTCATTCATGATGCCCTCCATGTTTTCCAGTTTTAGGCAAGTTATATATTTTGTATAGTCTGTTTAATATGCGAGAGGTTTTCTGGATTATTTGCAAGTGCCAGAATAAAGAAGTAAAATGTAGTTCTTTTGAGGGAATATTTAGTTCTTTAATTCTATATTTGGTTGGAAGAAAATTTAGCTGTTGTCAAAATTGCAAACACAGAATTCCTAAGCACAAATGTCTATTTAGGTCCTTATTTTATTCTCTTCCTCATCTTCGTCACCTCCAGTCTCCTCGCCACGCTTTGTTGTTGTTTTTGCTGCTATCTTCATCACAATCTAAGAATGTTAGTGAATCTGGAAAGTTCCATGATTTGCTTATTGGTAAGCAGTAGCATTTCCATTTTCACAAGTCGGACTCAGATGATTTAAATACACTTTTCGAATTGAAATGTTGCATTTAACGGGCATCTTACTGAGAATGAATTGAATACGTTAACTAAGTGAAAGTCGGTTGGTAATGGTAGCCTACTTCTTTTAGCTTCTGCAGTGCTCTTTGAAGGGCGTTGTCGTTAAGGTGTTTTTCTATGTAGTTTCATGTGAATACTTTGATCAAAGTTTTCGCCACTAGCCGCAATTCACAAATACTATCCCAAATGTTTCGATGCTTCATCCGGATTCAATCATTTTGCCAATGGTTTATGGTTGGGTAGATAATCCACTTTTTATCACAGATTTATAATAAAATCCAAAAAAGAAATCTATTTGTTACGTAAACGCGCTGAAGAATACAAATCGAACTTGTCACGTTATTGATGCTGGTTTAATTCATGCAAGATTCACTTTTCCTGCTTTCTTTAAGTGTCAAAAAATGTAATAATTAATATGTGCCAATAAAGTTATTATCAATTTGAATCACAAAACAACCATTAATTACCGAACGACATAAAAAAAAATAATAAACGAGGAAAGCATGGAAAAATATAATTCTGGGAAGATGTTCCTGTCGAAATTATCGGCCTCAATGTCATATCATTACCATGGTAACCTATTACGCGATATTCATTTTTCTTCCGTCTTATGTAAAAATTTGTTGTATTTAAGGACTCTGACTAACACTTTGGTCATTAGCTTCCCATTCAATTCAGATAGTGAAACAGTCGTCAAATATTGTTCATAGGTTTCTTCTTTCAAGCTTGAGACGAATTTTTTACACACTAAAAATTATTTACACCTTGGCGGGTTTTGAACACGCAACCTACTATATCACCAGGACCAACTCTCTGTCCGAAGTATTTGTAGACGGTTGTCATGGTAACATGCCGCGCGATACTTACATGTTTTCAGTGTTAAGGATACTTTCTGAAGTATCTGCCCATGATAGCCAAGGCAATATCCTTATGTCAGCCTATATAATAACAAAATTTCTAAAATTGAAAATGGTTTGGTTACAAGAATTACAACAATTTGAAGACAAATTCCAGCAATTTTACATAATACTGCTAATTTGAGGCGAGGCTGGACTTAATGTGTTCGCACAACAGAAAAACCGCAATTATTGCACGAAATTCCTTTGGACGATTAAAAATTCCAGCGTGCTAAACTACAATAGCAAGGCGATCAATATTTTTGTATTTTTTAAAACTCTAAATGCAAATACTCGCACAAGTTTGTTTGTGGAGGGATTTTCAGCAAGATTCTGCTACTGCTCACAACAGACTTAATAGTTTTTACTACAGAGGCACCATTGGCGATAATATCAGCGGCGTTCTAAAAGTTTTCGGCCTGAAAACATAAGATTTATAATTTTTTCCTCCCCATTTTTTAATCTATTAACCTTATAAAGCAATATCTTTCGTCCAAAATACCTTTAGTAAAATATTTGTCCTACTGTGAATAATTAGCATCTGTATCAGTTATAATCTCATTTGATTTTTGTTGATTTGTTTTACTTAACATCTCAGGTCATTAGCGTCCCATTAAATTCAGGGGGTGAAAAGACCGACAAATTGTGCTCAGAGGCCTCTTATTCAGGCTTGAACTTTTTTCTCCTTCTTTTCCTCTTGCCGCAAATCTACGACACGGGGCTCACGGCTTTACTTCTCTTCCTAAGGAGGCCATACTTAGGATTTTTAACCCGAAAAAAATCCATCGATCCTGGCCGGGATTGAACCCGCAATCTTGGGTTTAGGAAGAAAGTATGGTTACACTACACCACCAGGACCAACTCATCATTTGATGTGAATCATCGTCCGCAAGCCATTTCTTCAGGTTAGGAAACTAAAGGTAATCGCTGGCTCAAAATCCGGCGAATATGGAAGCACGTGGAAGAAAAAGTCCTGCAGTTTTGCAGCAACGATCCCAGACATGCGTAAAGGCGCACTATCCTGATGAAAGAGAACTTAACTTTTAGCAAGATGTGAACGTTAAATTGAATGGTACCATTCCGTGTGCCCGGTGATGGCTGTTCTTCTGGATGTCGTCTACGAACTTCACATCATGAGAATCCCAGAAAACCGTAGCCATGATTTTTCCAGCAGTTGGAACGGTTTTTGATTTCTTTGGTTCACTTTCATTTGTTGGCACCCATTGTTTGGACTGTTCCTTTGTCAAGCGGGCAGTGAAGAAACCATGTTTCGTCTACTGTCATCAAAAGTTTGAGAAACCAACTGGAATTGCGTTTAAATAAACCTTAAGACTCTTATGAAATGTTCATTAGAACGAGTCTTTGATACATTATTAACAAACTCTGCGCCCATTGAGCGGAAAACAAAACTTTTTGTAATATTTAATGGACACTACCTATGGAGGTCTTGCAATGTCAGCTAAATCGCTTAATTAGTAGCTGCCACCTTATAAATGATTAAATTAATTTCCTCTGTGATCTCAAATGTTTCATTGATACATACAGGAAGACTTGCCCATGATCTGCACAAAAGGCAAGGACTACATTTAAACAGTAAAGGTAAACATTTTCTAGTAAACCTGACACAAACGAACAGTAACAAAAAATCTAGGCCTTCTGTGTGATAATACAATGATTGTTAGGGATACAAGGGAAACCAGAATAGTGGAACTAATTAATCTGTAAAAACTAGACTAATGTTTACAATGAACCAAACACTAATACAAATTATAATGCATTCTTTCAAATACTTATACGTTAACTTAATAGCTCGTCCTAAGATAAAATCTGGAAAAGTGAACATTAATAACAATATTAATTTTCTTTGCAACAAATTGAGACACATGAATTTTATTAAAATACTATTTTGATTATAAGAAGTTACATAATCAGTACAAAAATAACACAGGTTAGCTATCTTACACAGATACTTATAAAGAACAATTTCAAAGTTCTGCTAACAAAATACAATGTGGAATTTTATAAATATCCATATTTTAAAGGGGAAGCAACAAATATTACTTTTAGTCACAATGGGTAAAAAGCAAGTAAATCGTCGGGTGTTAAGCCTGAAAAAGTTACCTCTGAGCAAAATTTGTCGGCCGTTTCACGCCCTGAATTGAATGGGACGCTGATGACCAGATGTTAACGAGTGTTTAAAAATATTAATAATTCTTTTTTAAAAACAATCCACACGCCATAAGATAATATATTATTCTCAACACACCAACTACTTCACGTTACTCAGAGAATAATAAACACAATCTATATCCACGAATCAGATGACAGGGAATTAGATGAGGTCATATTGACATTCAATAAATAAGTCCTACAGATAGCATGAATTTTTGCGCAGTATATAATAATAATGGAAATATTTACAGATTTGTTTAAAATAAGTGTAGTTAGCCCAATCCATTAATGAATTAATTATAGACCTATTTCATTACTATCGGTGCTCTCTAAAATAGTTCAAAGAGTAGTATTTATTAGAGTGTGGAATTCATTTTAAAAAGTTTAGAATAATAGCTGGTTGCCTACATGCCTTCCAAAAAGGAAATCCACCAGTACTATATTAATACAGTTTATAGATGAGATACATCAGAGGCTTGATGACTCAGAAAATGTGTTGGGTTATTTCTCGCCCTGTCTAAGGCTTTTGATATAATACATCATAGAATACTACTAAATAAATTATCGTACTAGGGAATTAGAGGAGTTGCATACAATTGGTTTGAGTCTTATTTAATAGAGCGAAGGCAAACAATAGAAATAGAATTTCTAAACAAAAAAACAAACGAAATAAAGATTATGAAATTAAAAGCAACCAATTAAGCAATTTGGAATTCCCTAAGGCTCAGTTTTTTTATATATATTAATGATCTTATTACTCAATAAAACAACCGCATAAAATATTCACCATTTTCAGATGAGAAGAGCATTTTAATTACAGGTATAAAACAAAATGAGCTAAAGGGAATTATTATAAATAGTATGAAAGAAATATCTACTTGATTTCATTCTAAATAGTTAGTTATTAATAAGGACAAAAGTCAGACATTGGGATTTCATCCTAAAATAGCCAAGAAGATTACCTTCCCTAAAATTAAATTATACAAATATAATTTTTTACACTGAAAACACATGATTTTTAGGAGTTTAGAGGGACAATTACCTAAACTGGAGTATTCATACTGAAATTTTAATTAAGGAGCTAAATAGAATTTACTTCCAAATGTCTATCCTAATAACATAGTGTAAATTCTAGCTCTTTAAGGAAAGTATAATTTTCAAATTTTTCAGTCGCTCATTACATTTGGGATAACAGTATGGGAAAATTATGATGAATGTGAAGAAAATGTGTCAGTTGTAAGAATGGTTAAAAAAAATTGCAAATTATGCCACAGCCTGTATTTCTTTTTCTAATTAGATAATTGTACAGAAGAGATCTAATTTAGTTAAATTCAATAAAAGCTATGAAATACATGACCACAATAAGAAAAAGTTCACACTGCATGTCAGTCACAATAAAAGCAAAAATGTATAGACAGAGTTTCAAATACAATGGAATCCATATTTACCATAAACTTCCTAAAGAAAAAATACATTATCTTCCTCAAAAAATTTAAAAACAGATTGAAGGTGTATTTGGTACAAAAATGTTACTATTCAGTAGAGGAATACCTATCTAAAAAAAAACTACTGATATGTATAAACAGGGAAGGAGATTGTACACAATATAAATATGTATGAGTGTAAATGGTATTCACAATTTATATTTTTATTGATATGTTTTATTTATATATATATATATATATATATTGGAAATTTTAATCGTGTGTCTTTCATTTTGTTTATATGCAACATTTTGACAATCATGTAAATATAATATGGTTGAACTAAATGAAAAGTAAAAAAAAAAAAAAAATGAAAATCATCAAAATAGGATGTGAACTAAACCAATCAAATCCATAGACTTATTTCAATATTTGGAAAACTGTATGAAAAAGTACTTTTAAACTAAAATATCTTAGTTTTTAAATAGTAATAAGAATTTAGTACATTGGCAACATGGATTTAGGGAAAGAACTACTGCAGTAAGGGAATTTATGCATGAGCTTTTAGATAAAATGGACAAAGTAATATCACAGTACGTATATTTCTAGACCTAGATAAAGCATTGGATTCTCTCTCATCATGAATTTTATTAGAGCAATTAGAATATTATTGTCTAATTGGAAAAGTAAATCAAATTCATCATTCCTATATAAGAAAAGTCTTACCTGTGAAATATATTGTAAATCTGGTAACTATATTACAATAATCTGATTATAAAGATGAGCATAAGGATGTTCCTCAAGGACAAGTCTTAGGTTCATTGCTTTTTTTAATTTATATAAATAACTTTCCAAAAGGAAATGAATATAAAGTAATCTCTTATGTTGATGACATGCCACTTACATGCAGCAATAGTAAGCTTCTAACAATAGAAGACAATATAATTGAACTTGAATAAAATTGTATAATTTCCACAACAATTTTTGTGTGTGTGTGCGTACATGAGAGAGAGGGAGAGAGATGATTTCTCTCTCATAATATCGATGTTAATAATAAGCAAATTTTACAAGTTACTAACCACAACTTTGTTTGAATCTTCATTGATATAATCTTATCACATGAAAAACATATTCATGAATTTCCTATAAAATAAGCAAAACTTTAATAAAATACTCTTCAAATTACTTACAACCAAAATTATTAAAATTTTTTCTATATATATTTATATAATAGTCTTTCATGCTTGTTTTGATTCCTGAGACAACACAGACAGTGGCCAATGATGATACATGATATAAAATTATAACTTGGGAAAGGCTTTTCTTTTATAAAGTAAGAATACGCTTTGGCACTAACTTTAGGATGTTGTCCAGGTATTTACCATTTATGGGGACTGAGGAAAACCCAGAAAAATCCTCAGTTAAGGAGGATGGTCCTGATGGGAATTGAACCTCAGAGCTCCTGCTAGCCTATACGTTAATGGCTTTGGCATCTGTGGTGATGACTTATGGCAATGAAATTTGTGGAGGGGCGGTTGTGGTATGGCAAAATTGAATACACTATTCCTGCACGTAAAGTGATGGGTTAGATGCATATACTTTTAAAGAGTACATAATCCTGAAAATTTAACTTGAACAATAACATCCTTACAGTCATTATATTTAGGTATACAAACTGGTAAAATTAATAAAAAGGAATGCATTGTCCATTAATAAAAATCGGTACTCTTATAACACTAGAAGTCATGTTACCTATCATGCAGTAGTTATAACCAAAACAGCAACAGTAAAAGGTCCACCACATATATAATGAGATCTATTCTTTATGACAAATTGCGAGACTATATTAAAAATTAAAATAAAATTTTTGATAAAGTCTTATAAAACTTATTTTGGTTGACAAATGCCCTTACACTTTGGAAGTTTTTACATGTTGGTCATAGGAAATGTGTAGAATTAATGAGAGGAGTGTTGCATCTTAATTGTACATTAATCTCTTATTGGCATATATGAGAGTTTTAAATTATTTTTGACAATGCTCAAAAATTGAACTACAAGTCCATTGGCATTAAATCAAATCAAATTGAAGGACATATGTATTTTCATATCATAACTCCAAAACATTTTCAAAAAATGACACTGGAAAAGATAACATAAATTTTGCAGAAACAAATTATGACACGTTAACACTATATTTTGCCCCTATTCATTTTATCATTTGAAACTAATCATTAGCAAGTAAATAGATACAGAACATTTGAACCAGTCTTTTAATTAATATTTTCTACAATAATTCGGCATTATTCCTAATATTATCTTTTGCCATTTATAAACCATAGAAGATGAATATGCTGCTCTCCAGAAGGATATAACCAAATATAGAATATGCCTAACAAATAGTTTTAACACAACTCCTCATTGATATGTGCATTGCATAAGATATTTGGATAAATCTATTACATATATAAAAATCTGTTTATTCCAAATTCAGTCTCAGTCAGAATACACAAAAAATTCTTACTATTAAGGTTGTATAAATGTGAATTTTAAATTTCTATAGTATATGAATTATTAAAAAGAATATGTTTATTGAAATTTATACAGTTTGTCTTGTTGATATTTAATAACTTATCTGATTTTAGCCAATCTATGTGAAATTTTAACCTTGATATGCCAGGATAAATGCTTTACCACTATTTTTTCCACAATGTGGAAAAGGCATGAGCCTTTCCACATTAACAATTCTAAGAAGGTTTTTTTTACTAATAACATTTATTTATACTAAATTTTCACTTCTAGTTCTCGTTAATAAACAACTGTTTACTTATGAGACGATGGACAATGCTCTCAACACAGTTCCATTTTTATATCACTGCATTAATTATGGGTCAAGAGGTGTCCTCAATAGTACATGATTGCATAAATCCCTTTTCAAAACTTCACACATATGATTCAAAAGTTATTTCATTAAAGAATTCACAATTATGTGGTTTCTTACCCTTATGTATCAAAAGATGAGTCCTTAATTTTCGCATTTATGTGGTTTCTCTACCTTATGTAACAAAAGACGTGTCCTTTAAGTAAATGTCAGAGAAAAGTTCTTCCCACAAACTTCATATTTTTGTGGTTTCTCACCCTTATGAATCAAAAGATGAGTCCTTAAATGAGAGGCCTGAATAAAGCTCTTCCCACAAAATTCGCATTTATTTGGTTTCTCACATTTATGTATCAAAAGATGTCTCCTTAAAGTAAATGTCGGAGAAAAGTTCTTCACACAACTTCACATTTATGTGGTTTCTCACCCTTATGAATCAAAAGATGTTTCCTTAAATTAGATGTCTAAGTAAAGCCCTTCCCACAAATTTCCCATTTGTGTGGTTTCTCACCCTTATGTATCAAAAGATGAGATCTTCAATTAGATGTCTGTGTAAAACTCACTCCACAAACTTCATATTTATGTGGTTTCTCACACTTATGTATCAACAGATGACACCTTAAAGTGTCTTTACGAGTAAAGCTCTTCTCACAAACTTCACATTTATGTGGTTTCTCACCCTTATGTATCAAAAGATGAGTCTTTAAAGTAGATATCTGAGTAAAGCTCTTCTCACAAACTTCACATTTATGTGGTTTCTCACCCTTATGTATCAAAAGATGAGTGCTTAAACTACCTGTCTGCGTAAAGCTCTTCCCACAAACTTCACATTTATGTGGTTTCTCACCCTTATGTATCAAAAGATGTCTCCTTAATGTAGATCTCGGAGTAAAGCTCTTCCCACAAACTTCACAATTATGTGCCTTCCTATGGATTTGTAAGAGACCTTCATTTACCATTTTATTTTTTTGATATTCATTAATTGATGTGTGGCTTTTTATAAATGAACTGCTGGTGTAAGTGTTACCATATAATGTGCAAGAGTATGAGTGCTTCATTGTGTTCCCTTTACAATCCTGTGTAACTTCAATAAAAGGAGTTCTGGATGAGTTTTCCAAACATCTGGGCAGGTCTTCCTTATTTGTCCTGAAATGTGAAGAACATAATGATGACAAAAAGGAGGTAAAGTGTTTGTTGCAAAAATATTGAAGTTAGATTCATTATGGACAATGCTAAACTGCATCGGACTAGTAAAAACATTTATTCCCATTAAATAAAATTATTCTCAAATTCATTTAAGAACTTTTGAAAAATAAGACATTTTTAAAAATTCTGTTGGAACTCACACAGTGAAGCTTGTTACATGTAAATTATATCCAATCTGTCGTCTAACACACTCTTATGTTTCCCTTGAGTTGTCAAGTTAGTTGAAGAAGTAGAGGATGGCTCTTTGAAACCGGTCCCACTATATTTAAAAGTAAATGAAGCAATAGTGTGTGTTAGACGACAGATTAGATATAGTGTACATTATTCTCAAATGTTTTTAATGATGCTCAGTCTTGAAGTTGGTAACATTTATTATAATGTACCCCAGTCTGAAAATCGGTGCTTTTGATCAATGTAGAATACAACTCACGAATTTTAAAATTTCTTAGCTCAGTGTCATAGAGAATGAAATTTTCATAATATTCTAAACACATACTAAGAAAAGCATTATCAGTGCCCTTCAGTATTTAATTTTGAGAAGCTATGTTTAGATCTTGAGATTTTTTCCATATTTTAAAGGACAAAAATATAAATTGTATACATGAAACTTAAAGGAATGGCACAGTACTACTACTTTTAACATTTGCAAGTGCTAAGTGTAAATAAATTCAAATGGTTCATATGGTATATCATGTACCAGAACATGCCTTAGGGATAAGCCTTGTAAGTCAATGGAGATGATCTGTAGAACTTCATAAAGAAACCCAAACATTTTGTTCAAAACTAATGAAGAGTAAATTGATCCTTGAACTAAATAATGTTCAACTTATTAAGAGCTGTACATTGTTGCTATTCTAAAATTGCCAGTTCCAAAATCCTTTGTGGTTACAGCCGCCAAACAGATTTGACAAAGTGCAGCACTTTTATCAGTCTGGAATTCACCAACACTTTTTTTTTCACCTTTCACTTAAATCAATCAGTGGATTGTGGGGCACTTTGTACATCACATGAGGAAGCGTCAAGTGTATAAGCTCATTGAAAGGGGAATGCTCAGTAGTGAACATATAATTATTTGTATTTGTTTACTTATTTCTCATCTATCAAAATACAAAATTATATAACAAAATAAACATAAAATTATAAAAATAAAACCGCTTAATTTTAAATATACAAATAAGGAGCAATGCCTTCAGTAATTCCAGAAGACACCACCTCTAAACAAATTTACCCCAATTTATTAATGAATATCATTGTATGATTCAGTTGAACTACACACTCTTAAAGCTTCACTTACTTTTCATAAATGTTCTCGAAACCGGTTCCATACATTTATGAATAGTAAGTGAAGCTTTAAGAGTGTGTAGTTCAACTGAATCATACAATGATATTCATTAATATGATTGGCTTAACTGTGTAAGTTCCAATTTACATTTACCCCAATTTGATTTTATCGGCCCTCCAGTCCCTGGTTCATCAGCAGCTACTATCAACATGAAGAAATATAACTCCATTTTCACTCTTAGTTTACCCGAAACAGCTGTAATTCCATCTGCCACTGCATTAAAGAAGCATTAACCAACCAATTCATGAAAATCTTATTTTTCCAAAAGAGGAATCCCTGGATTGCTAGTTGGTTATCAACAAATACAAAAGCATTAATATAAGAAATTGTTGTAGCTTTTAGGACAGAGTCCAAATGTTTCTTTCTAATGCAATTGTTGATGAAGATTTAGCAATTTTCCATTTGATCTACAGTGCAATCGGTTTCTTTTCACTCTGTAGTCAGCAAGGTCAACAAGTAAAAAGGCTTCATGGCAATCCAATACGGTTGCTCCGTAATACGGTTGCTTGCTCATAAATGAAAGCTTGGGCTGAAGGGCAAAATATCGCTGATCACATACTACTTCAGCCAATACTTGGTGATATATGTACTAAGACTGTTGGCTGGTTTAGAGATTATATTAGTTATTTCATTATTATTATTATTATTATTATTATTATTATTATTATTATATTGGTCCTGTTTACCAGCAAAGGAGACCATTTTTCCTACTTTACTATATGTACTACGATAAATTTTTTTGAAATGATAGTTCACTATCACAGGTGAATAAAGACCAGTCTTTAAATACCTCATGATTTTGTAAAGTTCTAATATAATAAATTATTAATAAGGAAATCACTCTAATCTTATTAATTTTGTTCCAATTACTTGGATATGTTTCAAAGGCTGTTGCCTTCATCTTCAGCATGGTTCCATAGTCTGCTTCCCAGCATGGCATTGATAAAGCACAATATTAATACCATGCTCGGAACCTGGCAGTGGACCTTGCTGCAGATGGAGGCAATATCCTTTGAAACATAACCCAGAAAGGGGAACAAAATAAGTGCAATATGGGTGATTTCCTCATTAATAAATTGCTTTATTATACTATAATTCAATGTGAAAATTTCTGTTATTCAAAACTACCTGCAAATTTTATTTATTACATTTTTTATTATCAATATTGGAATATTGCATTAAGAGCGCACATAATCAATAAAAGTTTATAAACTACTATACAAATGTTAAGCCCAACTGTTAACAAAATATTTTGCTTTTATAATTTATAATAGATTGTGTCAGGTTATGGTTGTAGTTGTTAAAATTAGCGCATTATATAACTATGAATACTGCAGTTAATATTTTCATCTTAAGCTGTGCATGTCTTCAAACCTGTTTCACAAGCAGAGAAATCTTGATTTTTAATTGCTATCATCAGCTTTTTCAAGATTTATATTGCATTATTTATAATTTTCATTATGATCAGACTTTATAATGGAAGAACCAGTCAAGATACCCCATTCTTTGTTTTGTCAGTTTAGTGCAGAAGAAGAAGAAGAAGAAGAAGAAGAAGAAGAAGAAGAAGAAGAAGAAGAAGAAGAAGAAGAAATAGAAGAAGAAGAAGAAGAAGAGGAAGAAGAAGAAGAAGAAGGTTTGTCCTTTTGGGGCTGTAAAATCTACAGAAGTAACACCATAATTTCATAAAGTCTGGTTTAGACTAAAAGTAAAACTACTTAAATTTCATGTCAAAACATTAATGTTGATATTCCACTTTTAAAAACTTTGGGTCATGTTTCGTGAGGCACTAGCTGATATTGTAAACCATTCACGGCTAACTGATCTAATCAGGTGGGAAGTGTAAGTAGCTGTGCTCGCTCTGGTGTTCTATTGATGAACTTATATAATATGTTGTCTGCTTCTGGTATGTCAAAATTCTGAGTCTGTGTTCATATTTCTATATAGATTTTTTCCCATATACTGAGTTCATTTGGGTGTTTAATTGCCATTAATAATATGTCCCGTTCTATTTTGTGATTTTCCTCCCAAAAATGAGCTGCCACTGCTGACTTCTATATCTGTTTGCATTTTATATTTCTCCAGTGTCCCTTTCGTCTAATACTTAAATTCATTTTTGCTTTTCCTGTACACACCTTATCACAATCTCTGCAATTAATTCTATTTATGCATGAATTTTCTTCTTTTGGTCTGGGTTCTGTTTTATCTAACCTCATTAGTTTGCCTGCACTATATTTATTGGTGCCAAAGTGATGTTGTATTGCTTAAATATTTTTTTAAATTTAAAATTAAGGTAAGGGTGGTAGGTGAATTTTCCTTAAATCTTTTCTTTAACCAAAGCAATGATTTTATTGATTTGTTTCATTTTCTATTTTTCTTTGAATCTTTCTATTTTTGATCTATCATTTATTCGTTAAAACCATTGATTTTTCTGTGTTATTCCCAAAAAAACCAACAAGAGAAAATTATGTTTATGTTATAAAATGGTTAACATCAATAAATTTATAAACAGAAGAAATAGAAGACTTATTGAAATTTCCTAATATTTACATTCAACAAAATTTCTTCAGCTTCAACAAAAGATATTACCAACAAGTTTAAAGCCTAACTATGGGAAATGTTTATTAGTCATTTTTCCTTGCAGATTTATTGATGAGTTCATTTGAAATACGTATCAAGAAAGCCTTCCCTTTAATTTTCAAGTCATGGTATAGGCATGTGGATGACATTTTTGTAATAATACCCTAGCAACACTCAACAGATGCCCTAAAACTTCTTAATTTGCAACATAAATCTATAGGGTATTCTATAGAAGAAGACAAAAATGGGTGGCTGCCATTTCTAAATTTAAAAATTATAAGAAATGTAGATTATTTGAATTGTGGAAATTACAGAAAAGAAGAACACACTGAAAATTACATAAAAAATGAGAGTTATAACCCCATTCCACATAAAGACTCAGTGTTTCACAGTTTGGCACACAGATTGATAAATATTCCACTCACAGAAGCAAAGTACAATATAGAATACCAATATATAATAAAGACAGCTATAATCAATGGTTTCAACAAGGACACAGTAATAAAAATTATCAATAAATCTATGAGACAAAAAGGGATAAGGGAAGTTTCCACACTGAAAAACACAAAAGAAGAATACAAATTCAAAAGTTTCACCTACCATCAAATTTACCACAACAAGTTCAAGAAAATTTCAAAGCATATGGGATGTTAGTCCCAAAGAACAGATACACCATCAAGAATTTATTTGGTAGCACAGTAAAAGACTCCATACCAGCAGAACAGAAATCAGGAATTAATGTAATAAAATGCGCAGATTGTGAGCACAGGCTACATAGGCAAAACAAAGAGAAATTTGGAAATTCTGAGGAAAGAACATTTCAGGAATATTCAGTTTAAGCAGGTGGATAAATCAGCAATAGCAGCCTACTTTTGGACCAAAAATCATGAAATCAAACCGGAAATTAAAACTGCTGAAACCACCCATTGGAGTTATCTACTTGGGAAAAAATTTTCATATTAAAAAAATAGAGAAAAACTAATGAACTTCCAGTTTCATCCTATGCATGAGCTCAGCAATTTACTTCCACAACTAACAGAGGCTAACACAGGAACTTGCAAGTGTCTAGCCAACATTTCCAGTACCGACGGTACAGTGAGCAACTGAAGATAGGAGAGATTCTCCTGAAATGCATCTTATTTTTATGTAAGTGCAATTTGGCATAAAAAATCAAAACTAAGTTTAGGATATATTACCACTCCATTGTCAACAGCTTTGTATGTAGAATATTTAATCAGCATCATGTTATGAATTTTGATATTCCACCCAAGTTTTGAGTTGCCCTTAAGAATATCTCTATAAAAAATTACAGCAAATTTGCAATTATGGTCAGATATGGCAACAGAATAGCATTGACACAGTAAATTGACTATCTGCAATTCAAGTACCATTACTGACCTTAAAAAAAGTTCTATCTAGCACAAGTTCCAAACCTTAGACTAACACATTTTAAATATACCTAATATATACAATACTTGTAATTATTTACATTTGATTCATAATAGCATACTTAACTCAGAAATATGAGATTTCTAGTTAACTAATGGCAAGAGCTTTAATTATATTGAAGCAAAAAACTGGCTGTAATACAAATGATGTTAAAATTAAACTTTGCATGGAGATCAACACAATACTGTAACAAATCCATTCCTTTATAATACCAACAATTCCTTTGAGTTCACAACCTCTGTAGAAACCATGTCCACATCATAGACATATCTTGGTGTATGACATAGAAAATATTGGCTATTAGCATCAACGTATGTCTGCACATGCATCTCAATGTCATGGAAGGCATTTATCATTACATGAAAAGACAGCCTCAATTTCTCCCCAAAAGTTTTCTTGAAGTTTCATGAGAGTTAGTGGTTTATTTCAGCATGCTCCATAGACAATCTGGTAGGTTCCTTTCTTGCTGCCATTCAAAAATTGGCATCGTCCTACTAAGAAAAGTCAGCAGGAAGATCATTGTCACCTGACTGTTTCATAAGTTCATGGAAATACCAATGTTCAGCCGTATCCAGTATAATATGAACAAATATGTCCAATAATGCGCTGCCTTGACACGTCATACCATACTCTATAAATATTTCATAATCAACAGGTATCTTAAATTCACTGTTATGATTCTCATTAACCAAAAACAAATATTCTGGGTATTACACCCCTACTCAAATACAATGTTACATTATTGGAGAACCGCATATTGCTCCAAATTTGCAGAAGTGAATTGATGTACTGCAGAAGTCAATTACACGAAATCCTTTTTTTTATAAGGAAGTATCAATTATTTCACAGTATCAACATGACCTATACATAGCTTTTTTCTTTATTTTGTTGACATATCCATCTCCTGCAACATTTTAAAGAAAGGCATCTGTGGAAAGGCATGGAAAAAATGTCAAATGTCGAACATCTGCAGTCATTAAATACTTGGTAATGGAGAATGAATGCAAGAGAAACTCATACTGGTGTGACAAACACTCTGAGGGAATTAATCAGCATTTTCAACCTTTATTAATCTGAGTAAAAGCTTTAAAGATGACCTATGCAGTTTAAAAATAAGATACACAGCAACTTCAGAAATCAATAATGTTTGAGACATGGTTATGGAGGATAATCAATTACAGGTAATTGAAATTGCTGAAGATCTGGACATTTCAGGGAAATATTTATTTCATACTTTCAGGAAAGAATTTTGCTTGAAAAAATTATCAGCTAAATGGTTGCTGAACTCTGAATTAGGACCATGTTCAAAACATAGTGCTATTACTCAACAAAATTTTGCTAGCTTTCAGAGATCCTGCCAACTTTATGCATAGATTTGTGACTGATGTTGAAACATGGGTGCACTGTTACATATCTGAAACAAAACAGCGGACTAAACAATGAAAGAATCATGGTTCTCCAATGTCAAAGGGGGTCCTGGTATAAAATCAGCTCAGAAGATTAGTTTTCTGGGGTGCCAAAAGTGAACTGCTAATTTATTATCATCTTTGAGTATATAATGCTCAATCTTTTGGACCTACTAAATATAAAAATATATGAAAAAAGAAGATTTATCAAAGTAGAATATCATCTTGAATAAAGACATGGCTTGATCTCACACATGTATTATAGTAATAGTGCAAATCAATGAAAATGGGCAAGATTTGCTACCACATTCCTCTGTTTTTAAAATGGGAAAATTACATGTTGCAAAAATTTTTCATCCAATGAGAAGTTTAAATCGTCAGCAGAGGCATATTTTATAGGCCTGGAGTAACCTTTCTTTTGTGATTAGATAAAGGCTTTTGGGCATCACTGGACACAGTGCATTAAGGAAGCGGGGACTATGTAGAAAAAAATAATTTTTTCAGAAACCTATGCTGTCATTTTGTGCTTCAACTTTTCAAATCGTACGCATAAGTAGAGACTTAGTTTACATACCCAGAATATAACCAGTAGTATTTTTGCTATAATTATTTGATTTGAAATAGATCATCATAGATGATGATTGCCTGTTATGGAAGTTTCAGCTTTACTCAAGTTTTATTACTTACAAACCTGGAACAACAGTAAGTTGTACATAAATACTAAATGCTACATTTATAATTTTCATTAACTTAAGTGGACAGAATCCAAAAAATCTTGTGCAAAATAAGATACTTGCCAAAGTAACTTCCTAAATAAAAATAGTGATAAAGAATGCAACTATAAGAGTAGCAAAAAAATGAATCATCTTATACTACTATTCCAGAAAGACCACATATTTTACTTGTGAATGAAATATGGCTTTAAAGTGTTACTTTATACTATGAAAAGTCGTTTTTAAGTAACTTTAGTTCAGCTTAGAAAGGAAACACATTAAAATGGTGGGGTATTCTGTTTAATCCAGACAATGATGTGTCATATTGTCAAGTTCTAATGATCTCAGTATATGAACCTCCTATGGATATTATCATTCTAATTTTGCTTCAAAACTATGATCCCCTTGTACTGGCAATATATTCTGTTCAGTTCTTAGCTATAAATATCTCTTAATGTGAAATTAGTAATAACGAAAAGGCAATTTTAAATTTCTTTTTGTATAAGCATTACATCATATAGCAAATGTATTTAATGGTTTCTGCAATGGCAATAATTTATCGTGGTCACCTATTTTACATTACTTCAAAATGTATATTGTCTCACAATTTACTCACATGCCCAAATGTTGGGCCAGTTGACATGCAGATTAACTAGTAAAAACAGACAGTTACTTACCCTGTATCACTAGCTGGTAAATTTAATTCCTCAACTTTTATCTTCCTGACTAAATCTTGGACAAACCATTTCCCCTCCTAAGACAAACGAGCTAATTTTAGTATAAACCTGCAAATATCACATTAACATGCATGAATGACGTAACCAATAAAATTTCCCTATAAACAATTAATTATAGTTTTTATCAATTAGCTAACATCTACACCTAGGTCTTTGACTTATAAATGATTATACTCTCGAATTTCCTGTAGATTGCATTTTGCTATACTTACCATTTTACAAATCAATAATTTCCTTATTTCTAAGCTACTTATTTATCCCCTTAATCATCAAAATTCTGTTTACGAACATAAAAACATACAAGAATTTAGCAACACAAAAACTAAGCTATCCCATCACTTAACCACCTACACCTCTAAACTAGGTCACTAGTTTTATAAATGTGTGTGCATTCCAATTCCTTCCTTAAGCTACCCATGTACTATGCTTACATTTTTCTAAAATTACCCAATTTTCTAATTATCTAGTAAGTTGTTTTGATAATCTTATGCTCCACTTACTGTTGAATTATGCAAAAACTAGTTTTGCAGCCTTTTGCCTGCATTCTCAGTTGCGAGTCGACGTCGGCTTCGTTATTGGTTAGCTGGACTTGGTGTAGCTCTTGTGGACATTTTATAAACTTCAGGTTTAATTTCTCTTGTGTTTGGATCTCAAAGCTCATAACCTTATCCTCATATTTTTTTATATAAGTTTATTGCCATATTCCCTGCTCAAAGGGTCAATGTACGAATTTCAATAATTTCACTCCATTTTCTATATCATGTTTATCTCTCCAAAAGTGGTATGTAACAGCTGATTTCTCTATCGGATTCTACCATATGTTTCTCCAGTGTTCCTTTAGCCTGATTCCGATGTTTCTTTTTGTTTTTCCAGTATATACTTTGTTACATTCTGAACAGATGATTATATACATTCCAGGCTGCTTCTTCTGCGGTATTCTATCATTATTACCAGAATTGAGCAGATTTTGTAGGCTAAACTTGTTCACTGGAGACAAAGTAATCCCAAACTTTCCCGAGTATTTTTTGGAATTTTTTGGTGGCCCAAGGATAAGTGGATTTCATGTGGATATTAGATTCTTTTATTCCTTGCAATGTTGTAACCTGCTTTAACCTCTTCTTTTGTTTGAATTTCTTGATTTTCTTATCTACAATTTCTTGGTTATTCCCATTGAATTTTGTTGTTTGTATGCACTTCATATAGTTCAGTCTCCTTGTTAGATTTCTTCAGGAAAATCTATGGTTATTATTTAAGGATGCTCTTTAACAACTCTAGTCATTAGCAATCCATTCAATTTCTTCATGTCGGCCCTGGTGGTGTAGTGGTAACCATACTTGCATTCTAAACCCAAGATCGCGGGTTCAAAATGGATACTTTCTGGTATAAAAATCCTAAGTTTTGGCTTTCTTTGGAAGGGGAGTAAAGCTGTGGGTCCCATGTCATACATTTACGGCATGATAAAGAACCTCGAGCCTGAAAGAAGAGGCCTGTGAGCTAAATATATCGGCCGTTTCATGCACTGAATAAATTGGGACGCTGATAACCAGAGATTTTTAAGAGCGTCCACAAATAAACCAAATCAATTCCCTCATTATTTTCTAATTTCAAAGATGTATTGCAATATTTTAAGATTCTTTCCTCTATTATCTCTTTTCTTCGTACTCCTTGCAATTCTACCATATTTAAACCCCTTGGTCAACTTTTTGGTAACCCTAGAGCCTCTCTATAAAATGTTCTAGCACTACATGAGCCTTTGTCCAATTCTTTGACATCCTTCAAATTTCCACTGCATACATCATCTTCAACTGAATCACAGGCTCATATAGTCTTTTTAATCATTTCATTGGAAACGAGGCAATGTTAAACAAACTTATTCTAACAGCTTTGATAGCTAACTTGTGCACATGTAGACTGGACTTCCCACCTTCTGTTACATGTAAATCTCATCCCCATATAATCAAATTCTTTCACTACCTCTATTGAGTTTATATTTATAAACCATCTCTCATCTTTTCTTAGTTTTGTTCCCTTTTTAAATACTATTATCTTTGATTTATTTCTATTTATCCTCAGGCCCCATTTTGCAAAATATCTAACAATTTCCTCAATGACATGTAACCCACCACACTTACTATCCTTGTTAAGTGTTCAGCCGACCGCCACTGATGCCTGAGGTCATTAAGGCGCGGACATGTGAGCAGATGGTCTGGGGTTGGAATCCTGCCAGGACCGTCCACACTGACTAAGGTTTTTCCAGGTTTTCTCAGTCCTCATAAATGGCAGATGCCGGGGATGTACCCTAAAATTAGGCCTTTAATGTTTCGTTCCTTAAAAAATACTTTCCCATTATATCATTCCATTTCAAGTGTCATTAGTGTCGACCGTCTGTGGTGTCTCAAGAGGTAAAAATGGGCATTAAACACAACTTCAGCCACAAAAAGCAATTCTGGTACTTCTTTCCAATTAATAGGCAAAGTCTTTTATTTTTTCCATAATCGTTTCTACAATATCATTTATATATAAATTAAATATTATTAGGCTCATTTTAAAACCTTGTAAATTTTTATTTCTATAGTTTGTGGATCTTTTACCTTCACATCTAACACAATATTCCTTCATACAATTCATATCATTTTAAAGTCCTAAAATAAATTCAGTTCTATCTCATTTACATTTCATTTTGCATACCAATGCATGCCTATTTTTGTATCAAATGCATGCTCAAAATCTGCACTAAAATGTTTACTTTTAAATATTTACTCCCTATAGTATGAGTTATTATTATATTATTCTTCTTCCTTTTTTAAATCCTGTTTGAAAATCTACCTTCTATTTGTGCAGATTCGTGCAACATTTCTGCTAAAATACCAGTGTATATTTAACTTACAATTAATAGCAGACTAGTTTTTTAAGTAATTACTGGAGTTATTTATGTCATTTAAGAAAGAAAGTACGTGCAATGTTTTAAAATGTGCATGCAGAAATAAGTGCCATAAAAATGTGAAAATCGATAAGAAGCCAAATGATTAGTTTCATATATGATTATGCAAAATTTTGCAAGAAGAGCAGTGATTTTATGCACAGAGAGAAAATGGAAAGTAAGAGAGATGAAGAATGATAGATTTAAGAGACTTTCAAGCAGATGTTAAAGATGAAGAGGAAGAAATTGGTAGAAATAAAGCACACAAAGTCCAAGTTAAAATAATTTCTGGAGGGGCAAGGCAGGGAGAGTGGGTTTTAAAGAAATTGTTTTAACTAGGCTTTATCAAACCTGCATATTGGATTTAGTATTTCCAGCAGTTGGAATGAAGGAAGGTGTTTCTAATAAATGGAACTAAATCACAATGCAACTATACACAATAATTGCACACACCCTTCCGAAAGGCAGCAGAATTATTTCAAGTATGATATAAAGATAAAGACCATTTTGACTAAATTTTTGAATTGACTTAAACATCACAAGGGTGTTTTCAAAAATTGACAGGTGCTATTAATTAAATATTATTTATACAATATTTATACATTTGGTTGAATAGATTTTTACCTTACATAGTACATTAAGCAAAATATCCCAAACAATGCATATATTAAGTAAATGCTGAACAACAGACATTTTGATTTTGATGATTTTGCTTATTTATGGATGCTCTTTAACATCTCAGGTCATCATTTTCCCATTAAATACAGAGAGTAAATTTTGATCAGAGGTCTCTTCTTTCAGGCTTGAGGTTCTTTTCATGCCATAAATGTATGACAAGAGACCCATGGCTGTAGTTCCCTTAGGATGGAAGGCATGCGCAGGAATTTTACACTTGAAAAATTCCATCGGTCCTGGCTGGGATTGAACTCACAATCTTGGGCTTAGGAGGCAAGTATAGTTACCACTACACCACCAGGACCAACAGCCATTTTGAAAGTTGTATATTTTAGTTATGTACATTCTATATAAACTTATAGTATACCCTTATGGAGAGCTGCAAGTTTATCATTTATGGTCTTTAAATTGCAAAATAAAATATTAAAAATAATGTACCAATTACCATCCCATGCTCCCAGTAAACCAATTTTTATAGAAGTGAATGTTCTAATATTACCTTCAATATATGCAGAGGATCCCAAAAATGTATAAACACTTCAAGCAAAGATAAAATTATGTTAACAAAGCTGAATTCACACAGAGAGAAAATGATGAGTACTAACCATCTTAGACTTTTACAATTACAACAGCTACAAACTTTGTTCAAAATGCCCACAATCAGCATCGATACACTTCTGAGTACGTTGAACTACTGATTGAGCAATGTTTAGGAAAGTGTCGTCAGCAATTGCAACACATGCCATTTCAATTTCTTTCGGAAGTGCTGCTAGTGTAGCTGGTTTTCTACAGTATACAACATCCTTAAGAGCTCCCCAGAGTCCAACAGAGTTATATCCTGAAAATGAGATGGAAACTCAATTGGACCTCTACATCCTATCCAGTGGCTTAGAAGATTCTCGTCAAAGTACACATGTACAACTTGGTTCTAATGTGGTGGTAGATGATCCTTTTGGAAGTAAAATTCCTCATTTCCACAGAGTGTACGAATGGTGGGCAAGATGGATGTGCATATGATGTTCAGGTACA
This sequence comes from Metallyticus violacea, assembly GCA_030762175.1. Classification (NCBI taxonomy): domain Eukaryota; kingdom Metazoa; phylum Arthropoda; class Insecta; order Mantodea; family Metallyticidae; genus Metallyticus; species Metallyticus violacea. Next base: position 117,642,445 of record CM060842.1, on the reverse strand, counting down.
CTGTGCCGGTTACTGTTTCTTCCTAATAGAATGGTCCAGTTAGACACCTAGATGACAACCCACATAATCCATAACATTAAATCCAGCTAAATTAACAGTTTTTTTCAAAATAATATCAGGATTGTTTGCACACCAGTAGACACAGTTATGTTGGTTAACACTTCAATTCAACTTAAATAGCGCCTCATTTGAGCAAACAACTATTCCTACGAGTGCCTCATCCTCTTGCACCATGTTTCAAAACCACAGAGTACTGCATTCTCTGATCAGGGTCATCTTCATTGAATGCATGCAAAAGTCTTGGGATGAAAACTTTCAAATTTTGCTGTTTTAATAATGTGACTTATCCTGGTTCTGCTAATCCCACTCTCACTTGCACATCGCTTTGTATATTTCTGCAGTGAGTGCTCAAAATGTTTCAAAACCATAGTCCAGGATGCAGGGCTTGCTGCTGTGCAATGTGTCTCATATTTGCCCTTGTGAACATTGCATATACTACCATGAGTCTCAAATGTTCTCAAATGCGTGCAATTGTTACTAGCATTGACGGTTCATTCTGTAACGCATCTCCATTGCCTTGAACTTCAACAACATTCTTGGTTTTCCAATACCCTTTCAAAATTGCTTTCTAATATTCAAATGGTAATCTTAGCTCCATTTTGTTGTAGCAATATTAGCATAACTAAATGTGAGTCACATCTGTTTACAAAACACCATAAGATAATCTTGACTTCGTTTATTCATTGTTGATTTGATTTCCAGTCATGTAGCAATGCTATTATAATGTGTGTAAGTCACATCTATTTACAGAACATCATACTACACCTTACTGTTGTTTTTCAGGCCAACATTTAAATATATTAAATAGATACCTTTTGTGAAAGCAAATATACATTTTTTGGCACTATGGTTACATTAGAAATGTATCTTTTGTTTATAATAGTATACAGTTTTTTAGAAATCATGATTATTATCATGTGAATTTTCCCAGAAGAGTTGGTCTAATACACTTGCAATATCGCAAATTTACACTAATCATACATAAAAATACTATTCTAATAAAAATTACAAATCTCATTTAAAAACACTTCAAGCACTACATTTAAAAAAGTGTTAAAAGCACATTGTAAAGCACAGTTTTCATACTATGGAGGAATCGTTGGAAATTAAATTATACAGTTTAGTATTTACATGTATATATAATAAATTTGTAATTGTGTATTTATATAAACTGACAAACCTAAATGAAGAAACTGTAAATAATTATGCAATAAAAACAAATGAACAGAACACAGAGGAATGGGCTGTGAAGGAAATATCTGTGCCATTATAGAGGAATCTGATTGTTGTCTAATCTTGGTAGAAAGAAAAAATAAAATGCTGAGCAGAGGAGAATACAAGATTATTACCATTTCAATCATTCTTTAGAAAGGGTTGAACAATATTGAATAATGCTATGATTATTAAAGCACTGATAAACGTTTGTTATTAAAATGTGCATTGCTGTATACAGTATTTTTAGATTTTTAAGAAAGCTTATGATATAATGATGAGAAAGGCATTACAGTATAAATTCAGAAAGAAAAAGATAACTTAAGAAATGGTTGAGATACAAGAGTCACAGTTTCTGTATCAAATGTGATAAGGGCAAGTCAGGCAGAAAATAGTGTTAAAATTAAACACAATATTATGTTAGGCTTACAAGATATCAATACGGAGAAACAAATAAACGTTGATGAATTATGTGGGATCAATATCAGTCATCGGATAAAAATTGAAAAGTACTGTAAAGAGTACAGAAGAAGAAGAGAATGGGAAGGAAGGAGGAAGAGGAAGAAGACGGGTTGGAGGTTTAGGAGTGGAGGAGGGGAGGGGGAGAAGGAGAAAAAGAAGAAGATGACAAGGCCATTTATATTGTATTTTAGAAGCCAAAGTAAATGGAATGACCCACTCTATTAGATTTTATCAAATTCAATTACATATATAACTAAAGGTTACAGGTTTATTCCCTCTTATTCTTGTGAATGAGAGTACCTATATGAGAATGCTGCTATGAGAATCTCATATCTCAGGAACAGCCTCTCAATAAAGATGTAATTAAAGAAATTCCAAAACCATGAGTGACCAAAATGTAATAGTCTTGTATTGTAATCAAGATCATACATGAAGGAAATTTCAGTGCAGTAACAAAAGATTGTGACATTAAAATAATGTTTCACAATCAACATAGGCATTGTTTTAGTATCTAGACTTTGCGGCACAGAAGAATGAGCTACTCATAAGAAAAACACGGTCTCTTAAGCTACCTTTCCAAACCTCTCTCCTCTTTCATGCATGCCATACCCTCCTTGGAGCAATGAAAATGAGCAAGCAGAAGACTACTGAGATATGAGCAAGATTGAAAGATTATTTGAATGTTGAATATACCACATTAGATCATGTTTCAAAAGCCAATTACTCTGATCGTTAGATGTTGACAAATATCTCCCCTTTGTTAATGCCAATATTTTCTCCAATTTCTAAGCGTATAAAATCTACATTTTGTATTTCTCTATCTGTTATAAAATACTTTTCTATTTTGTCATCTATTACCTTCTTTAAACACCATGATCTTAAATTCTAATAGAATTTAATAAATAATTTACCTAACTCAAAATATATTAGGATTTTTTCGGGTAAAATGCCTCTCATCATCAGGGCAATTTCTACATCAAAAATTAAGAAAATAACAGCAATTAGGAAAAATTTAAGAGAAAAAATTCACAATCACCACGAGTCGCTTTAAGTTTTCTTCTATTAATATAATTTTCTAGTTACTCATCAATTGAAATAACAGTGATTGCACATGTATTTTCTAATTTAGATAACTGCAGTTTAGGAGAAGATACTCAAGACAATGCATCATACAATTTTCTCCTGCAATATGAGTGATTTCCTTGTTACATTGCAGTGGTAAATACATATGCAGGGTTCTAATCTAAATCTCATATTAGGTGTGACGACATATGCCACTTTACACAAATCTTAACAAAAAGTTCATACAGAGCATACACTGCGTTTAACCTGTTGCTTCCATGAAACCATTGAATGATCCAAATACAGCAGTTGCAGCTGATTCTACTGCACAATGAAGGCCAACAGTTTCTTACACATGGCTTGTAGGTCTGATTAATCTTTGGAATGAAGACAGTGTACAGCGCAGGTATCAAGCAAAAGGTTAACATCACTGAATATAATGTCATATAATTATTGTGATTGCTAGAAAAAAATGATAGCTGAAATTCTGGAAAATGATGGAACCAACTGAAATCATAATGGTTTATTTAGGACTTATTTTACAACAAATTTTCATGATAAACTTTCCACTTACATAAGCAAGATTGATATTTCAAAGCATTATTGTCATTAAAACCTACAGATTTTTTTTATTGCTAGAAATATTCAAACAACAGCTTCTATGAATGATACTACATATTTAAAATTATATGTTTACTGCTTACCTTTAACTCAGCATCATGAGCAGCATCAAAGGCATTTTCCCCACGAGTTTCTGGTTGTTTCAATTGAGGTGAACATGTATCATCATTTTGTTCTTCTTTAATGTGTACACTGATATTCATTTTCTTACAGTTTTTACTTGTAAATCTATAATACTGCAAAAGAGGAAAATATAGCATTATTTGTAATGAAAGTCTAAAAGAGAAGCATAAAGTGGAGCATGAGAAATGTTGGCCTGATAAAGCAAATGTGCTTTTTAAAAAATTTCCAGTCATTACAATGTTTTCTCGTTAGTGAAATGCATAGTTATTTCTGCTTGGATCAATGCAAATATATGAGTAAAGTGACGAAGTATGTTATAATTTAATGTGGGATATTACATGTTTGATGAGGCACCTAAGGTATGGCTTCCAGAAAGCAGAATTTAAGCAGTGTAAACTTGTGACGTTTGAAACAAGACATCTATAACAACAAAAAGCAGTTCAATACGATAACTTTTCTCAGTAAATATACAACCCTCAAACAGTGCTCTGTTGTGCTATTGTTCTGGGCCTAAGTTATGGCCTCAAAGAATATTCATAAAGAAATACTTCCCATATAAGGCTAAAAGTGCCTGTTTCAATTTGGTGGGGCAGTTTCCTGAAGGGTGGACCTATAACAACGCTAAATACTGCATAAGCTAGCCAACAAAGTTGGCCAGATAGACACATTTACCAGTTCAATTTGAAGGCTTTATCAATGCACACATACGAGTAACTATACACACTCCCCATTGTTCTTTGGGTTCACCATAACCAGCTCCAAACAAAGCTTACATCAGTAAAGAAGAAGAAGAGGAGGAGCAGAAGAAGAAGCTGGCTGTCATCTAAGATCACAAAGACACTTCTCATTCCACTCCAGTTTCAAGGTCAAATTGTGAATTCCAAATGCTACTGCAACATCCTCATGAAACTTCGCAAGACCATTCAAAAGAAATGATCAGGATTCCTCACCAAAACCATGCTTTTGCTGAATGACAATACACATCCTCAAACTACCAACAAGATAAACGGTATGCTGTAATAATTTAAATTGGGAAGTCCTCAAGCATCGCTTATACACGCCTGATCTTGCTTCATGCAACTTCCATAGTTTTCATGCAACTTGTTCAACTCTAATAAAATAGCATCTATGGGTGAAAATTTTTCTGATGAATATCTACAAAGGGATGCACTGCATGATTCCGACACTAGACCAAAAAAATTTCTCTTGGATTCCAGCAGCTTGTTAAACGATGTATCACATTATGGATCACTACAGAGAGAGAATATGTTGAATAATAAACTTACTTTTCTTATTACTTATTCAAGTTCTGTATCAATCTATAATTTCCTTAATCCTGTTTCTAAGTTTGAGAACATACTGAAGTGGACTTAAAATATTTTCAATCTTGAGAAAACAAGTGCTTCTTTTTGTCTTTAGGTAACCATTGCATAGTTTCCTTTAGCATTCCTTTCTAAGGAGTATTCCAATGTCTTAACAAATTTAAAACACACAATAATAAGAAGCATACAGAGTACATTTACTTATACATATAGGGTAAGCAATTTTCATAACATGTCTATGGCAAACAAGAAAAATATTCACTTTGAGCAAAAAACAAAGTAGTTTTAGAGTGTTAAATAGATGCACATTAATAGCGCGTGTTGTAGTTGTGGTAAATATGTAGCCCTAACATTAAGGAAATTGTATTAAATGCATTTCATATTCCCTGTTAATGTTATTGTGTAATATCCTCCAAGTACTCTGAACTCTGTAACAATTCTCCTGCAATTCATCTTGAATAAGGAGTTGATTATTATTCCAAATAAAATTATTGATAAGAAGTTAATAGTGAGAAATTTAAATGTAAATTATTCTTTATTGTTCCTATAATTTCATTGTTTTGGATTAATAAAAAAGGTATATAGTTCCTGTATAGTAGAATAATGTTAACATCAACGTGGTTGCTTGTTCTTGTGTTGCACATATAGGATTAGTTTCAGGAGATTTAATAACTTCTAATACCTGAGGATTTTATATGGCTTTCGTTTTAATAACTGCACATGGATTATGTTCTTCCGGATTTGGATTTTAGGGCTTTCGTTTTAATAATTGCACATGGATTATGTTCTTCCGGCTTTCGTTTTAATAATTGCACATGGATTATGTTCTTCCTTTCGTTTTAATAATTGCACATGGATTATGTTCTTCCGGCTTTCGTTTTAATAATTGCACATGGATTATTCCGGATTATTTTATCTTGCTAATTCATGTTCTGTAAAAATAGAAGTTAATGGGGTTAAGATTTACAACTTTAAAATATATGTGTACCGCTAACGAAGTTGGTACAAGTCTGAATGTTTTTTCCCTTGACTTTACGCTATTTAATATGCTAAATGTTTTATGTGTAACAGTTGTATAATTATTTTACTTACAGTAATATGGTAACGCAGAGTAACCACTTGCTTTCGTGATGCCTTAGTAAACAATGCAGCCAACAGAAGTACGCTATCTTCCTTATAAAATACAAGCATTTTTGAAAGCAATACTATGAAACTTCTGCTGGTGCAAATCATGCTGATAGCACCCAAGCGCTAGCAAGACCCGAGTGACATCAAAGGAAGTAGCTTGCACATTTAAAGTAGGTAATTAAATTTTAGGCTCACAGTGGAAAAGAGGCAAGCATAAATTGGTGTGTGTAACTGTAACAGTAACAGCACGATTAACCAGCAGAGTGTATTAGTTCTCTCTGCCCTGCTTATAACGCCAAGTACAAAAACTTCTTATTCGTAAAATACATAAGTTTAAACTAATCTAGTTAGAAAAAACAAATGTTATTAAATTCATCACTTGGTTTGGTAGCCCTGTGTGGGGGAGGTCACATGCCTGGATTTGAGTTGCAACGTGATTGAATATTTATTCTGTCACATCTATTTATCTTTGAAATATTGAATAGAGCGTAGCTTAAGTATCTTTTCTTATCCATTATACTCAATTATTATTAGTGTTTATATTCCGGTTTTGCAAAACAACCATATTATACACAGCCGATAAAATTAGCTGATTGTCCACCATATTGGTTTGGTTGGATTTGTGTATCTAGTATAGATTCTATTTTTCGTTTCTGTCTCTTTTTCATTCACGTTAAGTGTAGTTAAACCCGTGCCTAACGATTTGTTAGTCTCGAGTAAAATCAGATTTATAGTTGGTGTGAAATAATACCTTGAATTTTGTGCTGTGTGTGTTAAGTGTAGCTCACGTAACGTAGCTTTGTGTAAAGTGTAAATTTAGCCTACATACGGGAGTTTTGTGTTGCGGTGGTGGTCAAGTGTTGTGTCCGAGTTTTGAGTGCAAAACTGTGTATGTAAAGTGTAGCTCACATGACGTAGTTTTGTGTGGCGCGTGAAGGGTAAGTTTAGCCTACTTACGGGAGATTTGTGTTGCGTGTGGTTGTTAAGTGTAGCTTACGTAGTTTAATATAGTGTCGTGTCCAAGTTTGAGTGCAAAGCGTGATAATGAGGGCTAAAGATTGTCATTTGAGCGGGAACTGTGGTGCGTGTCGTAGGAAGGCGAGTTCGGGCGTGTTTTGTGATGGGTGTCAGTTATGGTTTCATTGGACTTGTGCTAAAACTAACAGTGATATGGTTGATACTTCTGACCAGTGGTATTGTGAACTTTGTAAATATTAAGTCCTAGTTGTGAAGCACGAGGAAATTATTCTCCAACTGCGAGAGGAACTGGCACTTGCAAAGATGCAGATAGAGAGCTATTTCTCACCAACTAAAGTAAATAGTAAATCACCTGAATTCAAGGTTGTGCTAAGGAACACTCGCAAGAGGAGGAGAGTATTCTCTGCTGATGATGCTACCACTATTCCTCTAGTGAACAGATTCAATGCACTTGGAACATTTGAAGCTCACCAGAGCACATGTCCTCCTCCTTTGCAGATGCTAAGCCTAAGGGGAAGAGTAAGATTTTGTTACTAGGTAGCAGTCATGGGAGGGACTTAGCATTCCCTACTGAAGGAAGACTTGGGTAGCGATTATGATGTTGTGAGCATTTTTAAGCCAAGTGCTGGACTTGCTGATGTCACAAAAGACATTGGAAAACTAACTGCTGATTTCAGTAAGAATGATCATGTAATTATTGGTGGTGCAGGTAATAGCCTTGATATAGTTAATAATTATCAGATTGAGCAAGATCTTGGTGACGTCAGCGCTAAAAGTAGACATACCAATGTGACGTTTCTGGGATTGTTAGATTGGCATGATAGGCCTCAGTTTTATAGGACGGTGCATAATATGAATCTGAAGCTCGAGTGTGCATTGATGACCCAAAAACTCCCACATTTGTATGATAGATGTAAATCACCTAGGTAGAGATAATTTTATTGTACATGACCTTCACTTGAATTCTAGAGGCAAAAAGCAGCTTTTGCTCCTTATTGCTGACAGAATCAAGGATAAGATTTCGTTGTTATAAACAGTTCAAGGTCCCGTTTTTTAGAAAAAAGACACCTGATCCAGGCCAGAAATCCATTAAGTCAAACATAATAATAGTTAATGTTAAATCAAATGACAATTGTATCAATGATCATGATAGCACAGAAAATAGAGTAAAACTGAAGAGTATTCAGCAAGTAATAAAAAATCTCTGTATATTTCATCAAAACAATAGAGACTTAGAAGCAAAACAGGTGAATTATTACACAGCTTAACTTGTGACAATATAAAACCACATATTATCTGCCTATCTGAACATCATTAGAAACAACAGGAATTATCACAATTGTCATTATATGGTTATATAATGGAGTTTAGGAGTTTGCATTTATGTCAGGCAGGATGTACCATATAAAACATTAGATGTATCAAAATTTAACTCAGAACAGGACATTGAGTTATGCACAATCCAATTGGATAGCAACAATACAAAAATAATTATAATTGCTATTTATCGCTGGCCGTTAGGAAACTTTGAAACACTCTTGATGAAGCTTGAAGATACCTTAAACTCTTTATTTAAGCCTAAACATGAAATAATTATATGTGGAGATATAAACATTGATTACTTAATGCCAAGTGTCAGAATGAATCGACTGAATTCCCTTCTAACTGCATATAATATGGTTCATACAGTTAACTTTCCCACCAGGACTTAAAAAACTCTAGCACCGCAATAGATAATATATTTGTAAATTTAGACAAACTGTCATTATATTCTGTGTCTTCATTGAACAATGGTCTCTCTGACCATGATACTCAAGTGATAATGAAAAAAAATTCTACAATAAACTCAAAGCATGTTATAGATATATAAAATATAGAGATATTAATGATGCTAACCTCAATATAATGTGGAGACTCTTCGACAAGAATCATGGAATAGTGTTTACAGTGCAAATGGTGTTAATAGTAAATTCAACAATTTTTTACATATTTTTAAATTGCATTTTGAAGCATATTTCCCACTAAAAATAAAAAAAGTTCTTCAGGATTATTTTGTCTGGCTAATCCATGTTGAGTATAAAAGTATAAATTTAAGTTTATGGTTAGCTTTTACAACTTTATAAATGTGAGTGCCGCTAAGGAGGTTAGGCTTCTTTGAACATGCGACGCAAGAGTTTTTCTAAGCCAGAGGGACACACCGTGTGCATGCCGATCTTCTGGTGAATTGAAAGACTTCTACATTTGTACCTGTTAGAACGTTTTTCCCATTTGACTTGACTTTACGCTATTTAATGTTTTATTATATATTATAGTTGAATAATTATTTTACTTACTGTATCATGGAAAAAAATCCTTAACAAACAATGTAGCCAACAGAAGTCAGCTACTTTTCCTTCCAAAAAAACCAAGCAGGGCTGAAAGCATTACAAAAATTATGCTGCTAGTGCTAATCTGGTTGAAAGCGCCCAAGCTGCTAGAAAGACCCGAGCGACAGCAAAGGAAGTAAATTGCACAGTTATGACAGGTAATAACGTTCTAGGTTCAACGGTGGAAAAGAGGCCAGCGTAAATTGGTGTGTATGGCAGTAAAAGTTATACAAGCAGCAGGAGAAGCAAGAGAAGGTACTATAGCTTTCAAAAGTTTCTTATTTGTAAAATACACTAAACTTAAATTAATCTAAATACGAGAGATAAAACAAATGTTATTAAATACATCACACATGATCTTATCATACCTAAACTTGGCAGTGCATGATATGCAATATGTGCATTAGTAACGCTAGAGTTAATTCAACATCTTCTCCATACCATGACGATTACGTCATTGATGGCGCGCTCCATGTTTTCCAGTTTTAGGCAAGTTATATTTTTGGTGTAGTATGTTTATCATGCGAGAGGTTTTCTAGATTATTTGTAAGTCCCAGAATAAAGAAGTAAAATCCAGTTCTTTTGAGGGCATATTTAGTTCTTTTATTCTATATTTGATTAGAAGAAAATTTTGCTGTTGTTAAAATTGCAATCACAGGATTCCTTATCACCAAAATCTACCTAGACCCTTATTTCAATCTCTTCCTCATCTTCGTCACCTCCAGTCTCCTCGCCAAGCTTTGTTGTAGTTTTTGCTCCTACCTTCATCACAACCTAAGAAGGTTAGTGAATCTGGAAATTTCCATGATTTGTTTATTGTTAAGCAGTAGCATTTACCATTTTCACAAGTCGGACTCGGATATATTTAAATACAGTTCCCGGATTGAAATGTTGCATTTAACCGGTATATTATTCAGAATAAATTGAATATGTTAACTAAGTGAAAATCGGTTCATAAAGGTAGCCTACTTCATTTAGCTTCTGCAGTGTTCTTTGAAGGGCGTTGTCGTTGGGGTGTTTTTCAATGCAATTTCATGTGAATATCTTGATCAAAGTTTTCGCCACTAGCCGCAGATCACCATTACTATCCCAAATGTTTCGATGTTTCATCCGGATTCATCCATTGTGCTAATCGTTTACGGTTGGGTAGATAATCCACTTCTCATTCACGAATTTATAATAATATCCAAAAAAGAAATCTATTTGTCACGTTAACGCGCTGAAGAATTCAATTCCAACCTGTGACGTTCTTGATGCTGGTTTAATTCATGCAAGATTCACTTTTCATGCTTTCTTTAAGTGCAACAGAAAGTTTATTAATAAAGTAATTACTAATTTATTAACGTGTTATAGAAATTTGAATCTCAAAACAACCATTAATTTCCGAACGACATAAAAAAACAAACAAAGAAAGGGAAGAAATCTCTAAAGTATCAACGCGTGGTAATAATGATAATGTCCCCAACTGTTGTTGACATGCTTTTCTACGTCTTTGTTTTAAAAGCAGTTTTATTACTGCCGGCTGACACTGGTGAATGATACTTGAGATAAAATTATAAGTTGAAAAACGAATTTTGAAAAATATGTTCCAAACTTAAGTTTAGGACAACTTCCTAGTATTTGGAAGTTACGACCACGGGTGGCCGACGTCGTTAAGGCGCTGACTCGTGAGCGGGAAAACTGGGGTACGATTTCCACCAGAACCGTCTTCTCTGACTGGGTTTTTTCCAAGGTTATTCTCAGTCCTCATAAATGGCAAATGTGGGGGAGTTATCGTAAACTTGGGTTTAGGTCTGGTACGTTTCCTTCCTTAAAAATATCCTTTCCCAATGTATCATTAATTTATCCCAAATATCATGTGTCCCTCGCCTGTGGTGTTTCAGTAATAAAAACGGGCGATAAACAATATTTAAAAAATCGCTGTTACGAGGATAGCCTGGAAAAAGATATAATTCTGGGAAGATGGCCCTGTTGAAATTATCGGTCTCAATGTCAAGTGATTACCATTGTAACCTATTGCGCAATATTCGCTTTTCTTCCGTCAAATGCAATTAATTATTTGTTGTATTTAAGGACTCTGACTAACACATTTGGTCATTAGCTTTTTATTCAATTCAGGGAGCGAAACGACCAATAAATGTTGCTCATAGGCCTCTTCTTTCAAGCTTGAGAGGATATTTACGCTCTAAAATATTATTTACCTTGGAGTTTTTGATCACGCGACCTACAAAATCACCATGGCCGATTTTCCGTCTGAAGTATTTGTAGGCGGTTGTCATGGTAGCATGCCGCGAGATATTTTCGTGATTTCAATTATGAATGCTTTCTAAAGAATCTGCACGTTATAGCCAAGGCGATATCCACATGTTTTTTCAGCGCCCTCTGGAGTACATACCAACACAATAACACTGGCAAAGTGCCGCGCAATTGTCATATGTTTCCTCCGTGTATTGGTAAATTTTCCTTTAATGCCTTTTTAAGGGAGCAGAATTCGCCACCCATGTTTCCAGGAAGCGATAATTCCGCAACAACACATTGCCGATTAAAGTCGACGCCAAAATGTTGTCCTATTAAAAGCCCGTTCACATCATTACGGGCACAATATTTGAGTTCCACAGTGATTTACTCTGCACTTAGAAATCGCCCCCGGACATTCTCTCTCTCTCTCTTTTTCCCTTTTTACACACTTTACCTTTCATTCTCAACCATTTTCTTTCTAGGCTTTAATTAACAGTTTTATCTTCACATAAAAACTTCCAGTCTTTAATCATAATTTTCTTTGGCCATAATAAAAGTTTTATTTTTTTTATATTTGAACCCATTTTATTTACTACGTAAAGGAGCAAAACACACTACATATTGGCCATTTAGCCCGCAACAACATAAGTGATTTCCATTTATGGGTCTCCCCATAAGCCACTTTTGTTTAAATGGAAAACTGCTGCGCAGTTGCCAACATATATATCATGTGTAAGTTCGAGCGTATCTTCAAATTGTTTGGAATATGAACAAAAAATTAAGCTCGTTTCTGTGGTCACTGCAACTGCATCCTTTATTGAACAAAAAAAAATCTTAAAAGATATGAACTGCTAGGTGACAGATAGTATATTAGCTGCCAAACATTTGTAACATAAAAGGATTGGAATTTGCTTTATATGTATGAGTCCCAGCCAGTCATCTGCCAACTATATACTATATACACGGACGAATACTAAATTCCCGAAGTTATCCATCCTTAGTGTTTTTAGTTCCCTTGCTCATATCATGAACAACTGCTCTTAATGTGCAGGGACTTAAAATGGTGTACCCCACAAATAAAAATTATAATATAATAATTCTGTATAACTGTATGTTAACGTTAGCAAAGAAATTATGCAATGTTCCGGTTCCAAATAAAATTTCTAACCGAAAACGACGTGATGGCATCCTCTGTCAGCCTATATAATAACAAAATTTCTAAAATTGAAAATGGTTTGGTTACAAGAATTACAACAGTTTGAAGACAAATTCGGGCAATTTTGCAGAATACTGCTAATTTGAGGTGAGACTGAACTTAATTTGTTCGCACAACAGAAAAACCGCAATTATTACACAAACTTTCTTTGGACAATTTAAAATTCCAGCGTGCTATACTGCATTAGCAAGGCAAATAATATTTTTTGCATTTTTTAAAACTCTAAATTCAAATTCTCGCACAGGTTTGTTTGTGGAATATTAAGAATGCTTTTCAGCAAGATTCTGCTACTGCTTAATAATGTTTACTAAGCACACACCACTAATGATAATATGAGCGATGTTCTAAAAGTTTTCGGCCTGAAAACATAAGATTTATGATTTTTTTCTCCCCATTTTTTAATCTAATAATCTTGCAAAGCAATAGTTTTCGTCCACTTCTTAATACCCTTAATAAAATAATACTTTCCAACTATGAATAATAAGCGCCTGCATCAGTTTTAACCTCATCATTTGATTTCTGTTGATTTGTTGTATTTAACATCTTAGACCATTAGCGCCCCATTAAATTCAGGGGAGAAACGACCGACAATTTTTGCTCAGAGGCCTCTGTTTCAGTCTTCAGTTTTTTTTTTTCTTCATCTTTTCCTCGTGCCGTAAATCGGCACGGGATCCACGACTTTACTTCTCTTCCGAAAGAAGTCATACTTAGGATTTTCACGCCCCAAAAATTTCATCGATTCTGGCTGGAATTGAACCCGCAATCTTGAGTTTAGGAGGAAAGTATGGTTACCGCTACACCACCAGGACCGACTCATCATTTGATGTGAATCATCATCCACAAGCCACTTCTTCAGGTTAGGAAACTAAAGGTAATCGCTAGCTCAAAATCCGGCGAATATGGAAGCACGTGGAAGAAAAAGTCCTGCAGTTTTGCTGCAACAGTAGTGCAGCAACAAGGTGCACTATCCTTACGAAAGGGAACTTTATCTTTTAGCAAGGTGTGAGCGTTAAATTGAATGGCATCCTTCAAGTTGCCCAGGAGTGCAGTGTAATACTCTCCGGAGATGATTCTGTTCTTCTGCATGTCGTCTACGAATGCCACACCATGAGAATCCCGGAAAACCGTACACATGACTTTTCCAGCACTTGGAAAGGTTTTTCATTTCTTTGGTTCACTTTCACTTGTAGGCACCTACTGTTTGGAATGCTACTTCGTCAAGCGGGTAGTGATGAAACCATGCTTCGTCTACTGTTATGAAAAGTTGGAGAAACCAACTGGAAAAGCATTTAACTAAACCTGAACACTCTTACGAAATGTTCATTAGAACGAGTTTTTGGTACAATATTAACAAACGCGGCATCCATTAAGCGAAAAGCTTTCTGAAACCCGAAACATCTTGTAAAATGTAATGGACACGACCTACGGAGCTAAATCGCTTACCATTACCACCTTATAAATTATTTAAATTAATTTGCTCTATAATTCCATATGTTTAATTGATACATGCCCGTGATCTACACACACTGCATGGACTACATTTAAGCAGTAAAGGTAAACATTATCTAGTAAACCTGATAGGAAAGGCATTTACATCTAAGATTACAGAAAAATATTCCGATTGCAAACTGTTCTGGCTTACCTGTTCATAAACCAACAGTAACCAAAACTACACCTTCTGTGTGATAATACAATGATTTTTAGTGATACAAGGGAAACCAGAACAGTGGAACTAATTAACCTGTAGAAACTGGACTGTTTACAAAGCACCAAACACTAATACAATTTATAATGCATTCCTTAAAATTCTTATCCGTTAGCTAAATAGCTCGTCCTAAAATAATAAAAAAAAAAAAAAAAACAAAAAAAAATTAAAAGTGAACACTAATTGCAATGTCCATTTTCCATGAGGGATACCAATTTTATTAAAATACAATATTAATTATAATAAGTTACATAATATGTACTAAATGATATAGGTTAGCTATCTTACAAAATTATACAGATATTTATAAAGAACAATTTCAGAATTCTGCTAACAAAATAAAAACAATGCGGAATTTAATAAAAAAACACACCTGAAAGAAGAAGAAACAATTATTACTTTTAGTCAGAATGGGTTACAAGCAAGTAATTCTTCAAATGTTTGTAATACATTCAGCACCACTCCTTCCCCCCCTTTTAAGTCTGTCCATACTTGCCTTCTAAATCAAATATTGCGGCTAGTATGGAAGGATTTTTTCGGGCGGCAACACCCGAAGTATGGCTTCCTTCAGAAGGGAAGTAAATCTGTGGTTCTCTTGTCGTACATTAATGCCAAGAAAATGAACACCAAATCTGAAATATGAGGATTCTGAGCAAAATTTGTCGCCTGTTTCACGCCTTGAATTGAATGGGACGCTCATGACCTGATGTTAAAGAACATTAAAAATATAAAAGAAAACATTTAAAAAGAAATAAAAAAAAAAAACATACCACGCTCCTTAAGATAATATATTTTTCTCAACACACCAACTACTTTACATCACTTAGGGATTAACAAACACAATGTATATCCACGAGACAAATAAAAGGAAATTACACGAGCTCATATTGACATTCAATAAATACGGATCCCATGGATGGCATGAAATTTTGCGCAGTATAATAATAATAATAATAATAATAATAATAATAATAATAATAATAATAATAATTGATATTATTATTATTATTATTATTATTGTTAGTATTAAGCTGGAATATTTACAGATTTTTTTAAAACAACTGTAGTTAGCCTAATCCATTAATGGACTTAATAAACTTATAGTTGCGTGAACGTAGTTTCCCAGATATTCTAAAGTGAAAATAAAGCTTTTATATAAAAAAGGATCAAAATTATAAGTTCAAAATTATATACCTATTGGATTGTTATACGTCCTTTCTAAAATACCTGAAAAAGTAGTATTTATTAGTGTGTGGTGGAATTCATTTTAAAAATTTTAAATAGCTGTTTGCCAACATGCCTTCCAAAAGGGAAAATCTTTTAGTACTGCATTAATACATTTATAGATGAGGTTAATCAGAGTCTTGATCATTCAGAAAATGTAACCAATCTAAGGCTTTTGATCTAGTACATTATAGAATTCTACTAAATAAATTATCATATGATAGAATTAGAGCAGTTGCACATAATTGGTGTAAGTCTTATTGAAAAGAGTGAAGGGAAATAATAGAAATAGATTTTCTTAACAAAAATACAAACAAAATAAAGATTATGATATCAGAAGCTACCAACATAGAATTTGGAAATCCTCCAGGCTTGGCCCATTGTTTTTTATTTTATATATTAATGATCTTGTTACCCAATAAAAGAACTGCATAAAATGTTCACTATTTACAGATGAGAGGAGCATTTTGGTTACAGGTATAAATGAAAATGAGCTAAAGGGAAATATCATAAATATCTGAAACAAATATCTACTTGATTTCATTCTAATTAATTAGTTGTTATAAGGACGAAAGTCAGACATTCGGATTTCATAATAAAATTGCCAAGAAGATTACCTTCCCTAAAATTAAATTACACAAATATAATTTTTTACACTGAAAACACAACATTTTTAGGAGTTCGGATGGATAATTGTCTAAACTGGAATATTCATACTGAAATTTTAATTAAGAAGCTAAGTAGAATTTACTTCCAAATGTCTATCCTAAAAACATACTATAAATTCTAACTCTTTAAGGACAGTATATTTTTCAAAATGTTTAATTGCTCATTACCTATCGGATAAACAGTATGGGAAAATTATGATGAATCTGAAGAAAATGGTCAGTTGTAAATTGCGAATTATGCCACTGCCCTGTATATTTGTCAGATAATTGTACAGGAGGCTAATTTAGATAAATTCAACAAAAGCTGTGAAATACATCACCATAATAAGAAACAGTTCACATGTGCATTTCAGTCACAATAGAAAAAAAATGTATGGACACAGCATTAATACAATGGAATCCATATTTACAATAAACTTCCTAATGAAAAAACACATCTCCCTCAAAAAAAAATTAAAAACAGATTGAAGGTGTATTTGGCACAAAAATGTTACTATTTAGTACAGGAATATCTGACTGATAAAACTAGTGATACGTATAAACATGGAAGCACATTGTACAAAATAAAAATTTGTATTAGTGCAAATGATATTGACAATTTATGTTTTTATTGATATATTGCATTTCTGTATATATTTTGCAGATTTTTAATACTCTATCTTTTATTTTGTTTATATGTAACATTTTGACAATCATGTAAATATAATATGGTTCCAATAAATGAAAAGTAAAAAAAATTAAAATCATCAAAATAGGATGTGAACTAAACCAGTCAAATCTATTACACTTATTTCAATATTTGGAAAACTATGAAAAAGTACTTTTAAACTAAAATATCCCAGTTTTTAAATTGTAATTAGATTTTAGTACATTCACTACATGGTTTTAGGAAAGGCCATTCCACATCAACTGCAGTAAGGGAATTTATTCGTGAACTTTTCGATAAAATGAAGAAAGTAAAAACCCAGTAGGTCTATTTCTATACCTAGTTAAAGCATTGGATAGTGTAGCTCATTAATTTTATTAGACAAATTGGAATATTACAATCTAATAGGGAAAGTAAACCAGATCCATCATCCCATCTAAAAAACAACTTACCTGTGAAATATTGTAATTTGGTAACTATATTATAATAATCTGATTATAAAAATGTGCATAAGAATGTTCCTCATGGATAAGTCTAGGTTCATTGCTATCTCTAATTTACATAAATATTTTCCCAGATGGAAATAAATATAAAGTAATCTCTTATACTGATGACATGCCACTTACATGCAGCAATAGTAATTTTGTAACATTACAAGACAATATATGCCACCTGGAAGAAAATTGGATAAAGTCTACAAAAATAATGTGTGTGTGTGTGTGTGTGTATATATGCCACCTGAAGAAAATTGGATAAATTCTACAAAAATAATGTGTGTGTATGTATATATAGCTACCAACAAAACTAAATAAATTCTTACTTCAGCACAGTGATAAAACAGGATTCCTCTCTCATAATGTAGATGTTATTAATAAACAAATTTTACAAATTACTAACCACAATTTTCTGTGAATCTTCATTGATATAATCACATGAAAAGCATATTGATGAAATTTGCCATAAAATAAGCAAAACTTTAATAAAATACTCTTCAAATTACTTAGAACCAAAATTTTTAAAATTGTTCTATATATATATATATATTTTTTTTTTAATAGTCTTTCATGCTTGTTATATATTCAGAGACACCACAGACAGTGGCCACTAATGATACATGACATGAAATGATAACCTGGAAAGGATTTTCTTTTTTAAAGTAAGGAGATGCTTTGGCACTGCTTTAGGATATTGTCCAGGCATTTGCCATTTATGAGAACTGAGAAAAACACGGAAAAATTCCCAGTTAAGGAGGATGGTCCTGGTAGGAATTAAACCCCCGAGCTCCTGCTAGGCTGTACCTTAAGAATGGGCATCCGTGTCAGTATGTTATGGCAATGAAATTTGTGGAGGGGGCAGTTATGGTATCACAAAACTGAATACACTATTCCTGCACGTAAAGTGATGGGTTAGATGCATATACTTTTAAAGAGTACATAATCCTCAAAATTTAGCTTTTAAGAACAACAATATCCTTATAGTCATGCTTTTTAGGTATACAAACTGGTATAATTAATAAAAAGGAAATCACTGTCCATTAATAAAGACCCATACTGTTATAACACTAGATCTCATGTTGCCTATCATGCAGTAATTATACCATCGACACCCTCAATACCCACTACTACTTTGAATTCAATTACTTCTCCTTACCATCACGATCGATTTTTTTTAATACTTTAAAACGCCCGTTTTTATTACTTATACATTACATGAAATGATAACCTGTCTTGTATCATGTAAATGATAACCTGGAGATAAAGTTACACAAGCAGCATGAGTAAGGAAGAGAAGGTACTAGTGCTTTCAAAAGTTTCTTATTTGTAAAATACACTAAACTTAAACTAATCTAAATACGAGATATAAAACAAATGTTATTAAATTCATCACACATGATCCTATCATACCTAAACTTAGCAGTGCATGCTATGCAATATGTGCATTAGTAACGCTAGAGTTAATTCAACATCTTCTCCTTACCATGATGATTAGGTTAGTGATGGGGCCTCCAAGTTTTCTGGATTTAGGCCAGTTATATTTTTGGTACAGTCTGTTTATCATGTGAGAGCTATTCTTGATTATTTGTAAGTCCCAGAATAAAGAAGTGAAATCCACTTCTTTTGAGGGCATATTTAGTTCTTTTATTCTACATTTGGTTAGAAAAATTGTAAAAATTGCAAACACAGGATTCTTAATCACCAATATCACTTATTTCAATCTCTTCCTCATCTTCGTCCCCTCCAGTCTCCTCGCCAAGCTTTGTTGTAGTTTTTGCTGCTATCTTCATCACAACCTAAGAAGATTAGTGAATCTGGAAAGTTCCATGATTTGCTTAATGTTAAGCAGTAGCATTTACCATTTTCACAAGTCGGACTCAGATATATTTAAATACACTTCTGGGATTGAAATGTTGCATTTAACAGGTATCTTATTGAGAATGAATTAAATATGTTGAGTAAGTGAAAATCGGTTGATAAATGTAGCCTTCTTCAATTAGCTTCTGGAGTGTTCTTTGAAGGGCGTTGTCGTTGGGGTGTTTTTCAATGCAGTTTCATGTGAATATCTTGATCAAAGTTTTCGCTACTAGGCGCAGATCACCATTACTATTCCAAATTTTTCAATGTTTCATCCGGATTCATTCATTGTGCCAATCGTTTACGGTTGGGTAGATAATCCACTTCTCATCACGAATTTATAATAATATCCAAAAAAGAAATCTATTGTTACGTTAACGCGCTGAAGAATACAATTCGAACCTGTGACGTTCTTGATGCTTGTTTAATTCATGCAAGATTCACTTTTCCTGCTTTCATTACGTGCACAATATTTCAGTTCCACAGTCACTTACTCTGCATTTAGAATTCGCCTCCGGACAATATCTTTCCCTTTCCTTCCCTCATTTTTTTAACACACTTTACCTTTCATTCTCAACTGTTTTCTTTCTAGATTAGTCCCTAAATTAGATGTCCGATTAAAGCTCTACCCACAAACTCCACATTTATATGGTTACCCACCATTATGTAACAAAAGATGATATCTTCAATTAGATATCTGTGTAAAACTCATTCACAAACTTCATATTTATGTAGTTTCTCACACTTATGTATCAACAGATGAGTCCTTAAAGTGCCTTTATGAGTAAAGCTCTTCCCACAAACTTCACATTTATGTAGTTTCTCACACTTATGTATCAACAGATGAGTCCTTAAAGTGCCTTTATGAGTAAAGCTCTTCTCACAAACTTCACATTTATGTGGTTTCTCACCCTTATGTGTCAAAAGATGTCTTCTTAAATTAGATGTACGAATAAAGCTCTTTCCACAAACTTTACATTTATGTGGTTTCTCATCCTTATGTATAAAAAGATGTCTTCTTAAATTAGATGTCTGAGTAAAGCTCTTCTCACAAACTTCACATTTATGTGGTTTCTCATCCTTATGTATCAAAAGATGTCTTCTTAAATCAGAAGTCTGAGTAAAGCTCTTCCCACAAACTTCACATTTATGTGGCTTCTCATCCTTATGTATCAAAAGATGTCTTCTTAAATTAGATACATGAGTAAAGCTCTTTCCACAAACTTTACATTTATGTTGTTTCTCACCTCCATGTATTAAAAAATGACTGCTTAAAGTACATTTCTGAGTAAAGCTCTTCCCACAAAGTTCACATTTATGTGGTTTCTTACCCTTATGTATCAAAAGATGAGTTTTTAAATTACATGTCTGAGTATAGCTCTTCCCACAAACTGCACATTTATGTGGTTTCTCACCCTTATGTATCAAAAGATGAGATGTTAAATGACATTTCAGAGTAAAGCTCTTCCCACAAACTGCACATTTATGTGGTTTCTCACCCTTATGTATCAAAAGATGAGTCCTTAAATTAGATGTCAGAGTAAAGCTTTTCCCACAAACTTCACATTTATGTGGTTTCTCACCCTTATGTATCAAAAGATGTCTCCTTAAATTAGATGTCTGAGTAAAGTTCTTCCCACAAACTTCACATTTATGTGGTTTCTCACCCTTATGTATCAAAAGATGAGTCTTTAAATTACATGTCTGAGTATAGCTCTTCCCACAAACTGCACATTTATGTGGTTTCTCACCCTTATGTATCAAAAGATGAGATGTTAAATGACATTTCAGAGTAAAGCTCTTCCCACAAACTGCACATTTATGTGGTTTCTCACCCTTATGTATCAAAAGATGAGTCTTTAAATTAGATGTCTGAGTAAAGCTCTTCCCACAAACTTCACATTTATGTGGTTTCTCACCCTTATGTATCAAAAGATGAGTCGTTACATTACATATGTTAGTAAAGCTCTTCCCACAAACTTCACATTTATGTGGTTTCTCACCCTTATGTATCAAAAGATGTCTCCTTAAAGTAGATGTCACAGTAAAGCTCTTCCCACAAACTTCACATTTATGTGGTTTCTCACCCTTATGTATCAAAAGATGAGTCGTTAAATTACATGTGTTAGTAAAGCTCTTCCCACAAACTTCACATTTATGTGGCTTCTCATCCTTATGTATCAAAAGATGAGTCTTTAAAGTAGATGTCTGAGTGAAGCTCTTCCCACAAAGTTCACATTTATGTGGTTTCTCACCCTTATGTATCAAAAGATGATTCTTTAAAGTAGACGTCTGAGTAAAGCTCTTCCCACAAACTTCACATTTATGTGGTTTCTCACCCTTATGTATCAAAAGATGATTCTTTAAAGTAGATGTCTGGGTAAAGCTATTCCCACAAACTTCACATTTATGAGTCTTCTTATGGATTTGTAAGGGACTTTCATTAATTATTGTATTTTTTTGACGTTTATTAATTGATCTGTGGCTTTTTATAAATGAACTGCTGGTGTAAGTATTACCATATAATGTACAAGAGAATGTGTGCTTCTTTGTGTTCCCTTTACAATCCTGTGTAACTTCAATGAAAGAAGTATAGGATGAGTTTTCCAAGCATCTCGACCGGTCTTCCTCATTTGGCCTGAAATGTGAAGAACATAATGATAACAAAAAGAAGGTAGTGTCTTTGTTGTAAAAATATTGAAGTTAGATTCATTATGGAAAATGCTAAACTGCATCGGACCAATAAAAACATTTATTCACATTAAACACAAATTTTTGTCAAATGTTACTATTGATGCTCAAGTGATGAAGTTTGTAACACTTATGCTAATGTACCCCATCCTAAAATTTAGTGCTTTTGATCAATGCAGAATGCAACTCAAGAATTTTAAAAATTTTTATGTCAGGGTCATACAGAATGAAATTTTCATACTACTCTATATACATACTAAGAAAAGTATAATCAGTGCCGTGCAGTATTTAATTTCGACCATAATTAATTTTGCCAACCATTCTTTAGACACAGTATTTTCTGTATTTTAACGGACAAAAAATATACTTTTTTATACATGAAACTTAAAGGAAGGGCAGATTGCTACTTCTTTTAACATTTGCAAGTGCTAAGTGTAATTAAAACAGGTCTTAGGTATAAGCCTTGTAAGTCAATGAAGATGATCTGTAGAACTTAATACAGATACCGAACCACATTAACAAAAATTCCAGAAGACACCATAAATAATATAAGAAATTGTTGTGGCTTTTAAGACAGACTGAAAACAATTCTTTCCAATGCATTTGGTGATGAAGATTGAGCAATTTTACATTTTATCTACAATGCAATCAGTTTTGTCTCACTCTGTAGTCAGCAAGGTCAACAAGTAAAAAGGCTCCATGGCTATCTAGTAGGGGGTGCTCATAGAAAAAGCTAGGGCCAAGGGATGAAACATCGCTGATCACATGCTTCTTCAGCTAATACTTGCTGGTATATATACTAAGACTGTTGGCTTGTTTAGAGATTATATTAATTCAATTTCATTATCATTATTTTGGTCCTGTTTACCAGCAAAGGAGACCATTTTTCCTACTCTACTATATGTAAAATGATAAGTTCTTTTTTTTTTGAATGATACTTCACTATCACAGACAATTCTTTAAATACCTCATGATTTTGCAAAGTTTTAATATAATATAATATTAATGAGATTAATAATGTTATTAATTTTGTTCCAATTACTTGGATGTGTTTCAAAGGCTGTTGCCTGCTTCCCAGCATGGTATTAATTAAGCAAAATGTTAATACCATGCTGGTAGTCAGCCAGTGGAACATGCTGAAGATGGGGGCAATAGCCTTTGAAACATGTGCAAGAAAGTGGAACAAAATTAGTGAAATATGAGTGATTTACTCAATAATAAGTTGTTATATTATACTATATTTGAATGTGAAAATCAAATATTCAAAACTACCTGCAAATTTTATTTGTTCCATTTTTTATTACTACTATTGCAATACAATAAGAATGCACACAATCAATAAAAGTTTATAAACTACTATACAAATGTTAAGTGCAACTGTTAATAAAATATTTTCTTTTTATAATTCACAGCTGATTGCGTAAGGTTGCGGTTGTAGTTGTTGTGTTAAAGTTAGTGCATTTTTTAACTGTGAATACTGTGGTTAATAATATCGTCTCAAACTGTACATGTCTCCAAATCTGTTTCACAAGCACGGAAATCTTGATTTTTAATTCTTATCATCAGTTTTTTCAAGATTTTCATTGCATTATATACAATTTTCATTATGCTGTCATTTTGTGCTTCATTCTGAGAACTTTTCAAATCATACGCATAAGTAGAGACTTAGTTTACATACCCAGAATCTTTAACCATTAGTCCTTTTGCTGTACTTATTTGATTTATAGTAGATCATCATAAATGATGATTGCCTGTTATGGAATTTTCAGCTTTACTTAAGTTTTATTACGTACAACCCTCGAACAACAGTAAGTTGTACACAACTACTACATACTTCATTTATAATTTTAATTAACTTAACTGGAGGGAACCAAAAAAATCTTGTGCAAAATAAGATACTTGCCAAAGTAACTTTCTAAATAAATTCAGTGATAAAGAATGCAACTTGAAGTAACATTAAAAAGAATCATCATATGCTACAATACCCGAAAGACCATATATTTTACTAGTTAATGAAATATGGCTTTAAAGTGTTTCTTTATCACTATGAAACTGGTTTTTTTCTTCGGTCACTTTAGTTCAGCTTAGAAAGGAAACACATTAAAATGGTGGGGCATTCTGTTTAATCCAGACAATGATGTGTCATATCGTCAAGTTCTAATGATCTCCATATATGAACCTCCTATAGATATTACCATTCTCATTTTGCTTCAAACTATGATCCTCTTATACTGGCACTATATTCTGTTGTGTTCTTAGCTATTAAATATCAACATTCATCTCTTAATATAACAAATTATTAGTCTGGAAGTCACTGAAAATTCACTAATTTTGTTCCACTTACTTCGACATGTTTCAAAGGCTGTTGCTTTCATCTTCAGCTCTCTGTCTAATAATTTGTCATATTATACTATATTTTACTGTGAAAATCCCTACTATTCTAAAATTCTTATCTCTTAATTTGAAATTAGTAAGAACAAAAAGGCAATTTTAAATTTCTTCTTTAATAAGCATAAAATTACATAGCAAATGTATTGACTGGTTTTCTACAATGGAAATGATTTATTCTGATCACCTATATTACTTTACTTCAAAATGTATTGTGTCATACAATTTACCCACAGGCTCAAATGTTGTACCAGTTGATATGTAGATGAATTAGTAAAAACAGACAGTTACTTACCCTGTATCGCTAGCTGGTAAATATAATTCCTCAACTTTGATCTTCCTGACTAAATCTTGGACAAACCATTTCTCCTCCTAAGACAAATACGTTTATTTTAGTATAAATCTGCAAACATCACATTAACATGCATGAATGACCTAACCAATAATATTTCCGCATAAACAATTATAATTTTTATCAATTAGCTAACATCTACACCTTGGTCTTTGACTTATAGGTGTATATACACTGGATTTTCCTGTAGACTTTGGTTTTGCTACACTTACCATTTCTACAAATCAATAATTTCCTTATTTCTAAGCTACTTATTGTTCCCTTATTCATCAAAATACAGTTTAACAAATAGAAGAACATACAAGAACTTAACAATGCCAAAACTAAGCTCTCCCATACCTTAAACATCTAGACCTCTAAACTAGATTATTAGTTTTACAAATGTGTGTGCATTCCAGTTCCTTCCTTAAATTACCCATGTACTATGCTTACATTTTCTAAAATTACCAAATTTTCTTAATTATCTAATAAGTCGGTTTGATAATCTTATGCTCCACTTACTGTTGAATTATGCTAAACTAGTTTTGCAGGCAAAAGCCTGCATTCTTAGTTGTGCGTCGACTGTCGGTTTCGTTATTGGTTGGCTGGACTTGGTGTAGCTCTTATGGACATTTTATGAACTTCAGGTTTAATTTCTCTTGTGTTGGGATCTCAAAATTCATAACCCTATCCTCATATTTTTTTATATAAACTTTTTCCCATATTCCCAGTTTAATGGGTTGATCTACAAATTTCAATAATTTCAATCCCATTTCTATATCATGTTTATCTCTCCAAAAGTGATATGTAACAGCTGATTTCTTTATCTGATAGTACCTTATTTTTCTCCAGTGTTCCCTTAGCCTGATTTCAATGCTTCTTTTTGTTTTTCCAATATATACTTTGTTACATTATGAACAGATGATTTTATATATTCCAGGCTTCTTCTCTTCCAGTATTCTATCATTATCGCCAAAACTGAGCAGATTTTTTAGACTAAACATGTTCACTGAGGACCAAGTAATCCCAAACTCTCCAAGTATTTTGGGGAATTTTTTGGTGGCCCAAGGATAAGTGAATTTCATGTGGATATTAGATTCTTTTATTGCTGCCAATGTTGTAACCTGCTTTAACCTCTTCTTTTGTTTGAATTTCTTGAATTTCTTATCTACAATTTCTTGGTCGTTCCCATTGAATTTTGTTGTTTGTATGCACTTCATACAGTTCAGTCTCCTTAGTAGATTTCTTCAGGAAAGTCTATGGTTATTATTTAAGGATGCTCTTTAACAACTCTAGTCATTAGTATGCCATTCAATTCCTTCATGTCGGCCCTGGTGATGTAGTGGTAACCATACTTGCATTCTATACCCAAGTTCGCGCGTTCAAACCCGACCAGGATTGATGGATACTTTTGGCATAAAAATCCTAAGTGTGGCTTCCTTTGGAAGGGAAGTAAAGCTGTAGGTCCCATGTCGTACATTTACGGCATGATAAAGAACCTCAAGCCTGAAAGAAGAGGCTTCTGAGGAAAATTTATCGGCCGTTTCATGCCCTGAATAAAATAGGATGCTGATGACCAGAGATGTTAAAGAGTGTTCATACCATTTCAATCATGGTTTAGAAAGGGTTGAACAACATTGAATAATGTTATGATTATTAAAGCATTGATAAACATTTTTATTAAAATGTGCATTGCTGTATACGGTCTTTTTAGATTTTATGAAAGCTTATGGTATAATGATGAGAGAAGCATTAGGGTATAAATTCAGAAAGAAAAAGATAACTGAAGAAATGGCTGAGATATAAGAGCCACAGTTTCTGTATCAAATGTGACAAGGGCAAGTCAGGTAGAAAATTGTGTTAAAATTAAACACAATATTATGTTAGGCTTAAAAGATGTCAATACGGAGAAGCAATCACATGGTGATGAATTAAGTGGAATCAATATCAGTCATACGATAAAAATTGAAAAGTGCTGTAAAGAATGTAGATTCAAGGAGAAGGAGAAGAAGAAGAAGAAGAAAAGAAGAGGAAGAAAAAGGAAGAGGAGGAGGAGGAAGAGGAAGAAGAAGAAGGTTATTTATATTGTATTTTGGAAGCCAAAGTAAATGGAATTACCCACTCTATTAGATTTTATTAAATTCAATTACATATATAACTAAAGGTTGCAGGGTTACTCCCTCTTATTCTCGTGAATGAGATTGCCTATATGGGAGTGCTGCTATGAGAAACTGATATCTCTGCAGCAGCCTCTCAGTAAAGATGCAACTAAAAAATTTCCACAACCATGAGTGATCAAAATATAATACTCTTGTATTGTAAACAAGATCTTACATGAAGGAAATTTCAACACAGTAACAAAAGATTTTCAACATTAATATATTGTTTCACAATCAACATAGGCACTCTTTTAGCGGCTAGACTTTGGTGCTTAGAAGAATGAGCCACTCTTGAGAAAAATGCTCTCTCATAAGCTACCTTTGGCAAACCTCTCTCCTTTTTCATTCATGCCATACCCTCTTTGCAGCATTGAAAATGAGCAGGCAGAAGACTACTGAGTAATGAGCGAGACTAACAGCTTATTTGAAAGTTTTACATACAACATTCAATCATGTTTCAAAAGTTAATTACTCTAACCATTAGATGTAGACAAACATTTTCCTTTGTTAATGCCAATATTTCCTCCAACATCTCTTTCAATTATTTTGCCATTTATTACCTTCTTTAATATTTCTTCCAATTTCTAATTGTATAAAATCTACAACTTGCATTTCTCTATCTGCTATACAATACTTTTATATTTTGTCATCTATTACCACCTTTAAACAGCATGATCTTAAATTCTAACAGAATTTATTAAATAATTTAACACTAACTCAAAATATATTAGGATTTTTTCGGGTAAAATGCCTCTCATCATCAGGGCGATTTCTACATCAAAAGTTAAGAAAATAACAGCAATTAGGAAAAATTTAAGAGAAAGTCACAATCACCAGGAGTCACTTTAAGTTTTCTTCTATTAATATAATTTTCTGGTTACTCATCAATGGAATTAACAGTGGTTGCAAATGTTTTTTCTAATATAGATAACTGCAAGTTTAGGAGAAGATACTCAAGACAATGCATCATAAAATTTTCTCCTGATATATTAGTGTGATTTCCTCGTTACATTGCAGTGGTAAATAAATATGCAGTAATTAAACTCAATTAAAAGTACTTACGAAGCTGTTGACAATGGAGTGGTATACATATAAACAAAAAAATTAAACGACATTTTCAAATCCTTGAAAAAACACCAAAGTTTGAGTGTCAAAAATTCACAGAATTTGGTAGAAAAATTAAAAAATTACAGCAGAAAATATAATGGTATCATTTGATGTAAAAGCCTTATTCCCAAGCATACCAAAAGATACACTTATGCTAATGTTAAAGAATTGATTAAAATCCTTAGATCTACAGGCACAAGAAATTGAAGACTTGATAAAACTTACGAACATTTGCATCGAACAAAATTACTTCATTTTCAATAAAAAATATTACCAACAAGTCTCGGGACTAGCTATGGGAAACTCGTTATCTCCATT
The DNA here is from genome assembly GCA_030762175.1 of Metallyticus violacea. Taxonomy (NCBI): domain Eukaryota; kingdom Metazoa; phylum Arthropoda; class Insecta; order Mantodea; family Metallyticidae; genus Metallyticus; species Metallyticus violacea. The sequence goes on along the minus strand of CM060842.1, from coordinate 117,614,069 downwards.
TCTAGCAGATTTTTTATGAGTTCGTTTGAAATGCATATCACCAAAGCCTTCCCTCTAATCTTCAAAACATGGTATAGGTGTGTGGATGACATATTTGCAATAATTCCGAAAAAACATACAACAGATGCACTAAAACTTCTGAATTTGCAGCACAAATCTATAAATTTCACCATAGAGGAAGAAAGAATTGGATATCTCCCCTTCCTAGATGTAAAAATAATAAGAAATGGAAACTATCTTATATTTGGAATTCATAGAAAGGATACTCACACAGAAAATTACATAAAAATGACAGTTTTAACCCCATTCCAGATAAATATGCAGTGTTTTATAGTTTAGCACACAGATTAGTTAACATTCCACTCACAGAAACAGAGTACAACTTGGAATACCAACAAATCATAAAGATAGCAGAAACTAATGGATACAACAAAGACACAGTAATAAAAATCATCAATAAAACCAAAAAACAATAAGATATGTTTCCACACTTAAAAGTGCAAAAGAAAGATACAAATTCAAAAGTTTCACATACCACTCAATTTACCACACTAAGTTCAAAAAGATATTCAAAGAACAAGGAATTATGTTAGCCCCAAAGAACAATTTTAATATAAAGAACTTATTAGGTTGCAGAGTAAAGGACTACATGCCAACAGAACAAAAGTCAGGTATTTATGAAATAAAATGTGCAGAGTGCAATAAAAAATACATTGGAAAAACGAAGAGGAATTTGGGAATTTGTAAAAAAGAACACTTCAGAAATATTCGCTTATAACAAATTGATAAATCAGCAATAGCAGTGCATTTTTGGAATAAAAATCATGAAATTAAACCAGAGATAAAAATACTTAAACAATTTCATAATGCAATAGAACTTTCCACTTGGGAAAACATTTTCATTACAAAAAATAAGGATAATTTGATGAATTTCGATTTCCCTCCAATGGATGAACTCAGCAAATTCCTAATAGAACCAACAGATGCCGCCACAAGAACATCAAGAGACCCAACTGCCACATATAACAACAGTTTATCTACAGGCTGAAGATGGGAGGGATCACTCCCGAAACATATGTTCAGATTTTTATGTAAGTGAATGGAGTTAGTGTGAAAAAAAATGTATTACATTGTTTATAAATATGCAGTATTCTAATCCAAATCTCATATTAAGTGTGACTACACATGCCACAATACACAAATCTTAACAAAAAGTTCATACAGAGCATACACTGCATTTAACCTGTTGCTTTCATCAAACCAGTAAACAATTCAAATGCAGCAGTTGCAGCTAATTCTACTGCACAATGAAGGCTAACAGTTTCTTACACTTGGCATGCAGGTTTGATTAATCTTTGGAATGAAGACAGTGTACAAGGCAGGTATCAAACGAAAGGTAAACTAATTCAACATCACTGAATATAATGTTATATAATTATTGTGATCATTATGATAAAATGAAAGCTCAAATTCTTGAAAATGATGGAAGCAACTGAGAGCAGAATGGTTTATTTAGGACTTATTTTACAACAGTTTTTGCTGGTAAAATTTCCACTTACATAAGCATGACAGCGATGTATCAAACATTTACTTTCATAAAAATATACAGATTTTTTTATTGCTAGAAATATTCATAGAACAATTTCTACACCTTTAAAATTATGTGTTTACTGCTTGCCTTTAACTCAGGATCATGAGCAGCATCAAAGGTTGCTGGTTGTTGCAATTGAAGTGAACATGTATCATGATCATTTTGTTCTTCTTTAATGTGTAGACTGACATTCATTTTCTTAGAGTTTTTACTTGAAAATCTATAACACTGCAAAAGAAGAAAATACAGCATTATTTGTAATGAAAGTCTAAAAGAGAAGCATAAAGCAGAGCATGAGAAATGTTGGGCTGATAATAGTAAATGTGCCTTTTAAAAAAGTTCCAGTAAGCATGTTGATTTCACATTAGTGAAATGCATGGTTATTTCTGCTTGGATCAATGCAAATATATGAGATAAGTAACGAAATATGCTATAATTTGAAGCGGGATACTATATGTTTGATGAGACACCTAAGTATGGCTTCTACAAAGCAGCATTAAACCAGTGGAAAGTGGTGACACTAGAAACAAGACATCTATAATAACAAAAAGTAGTTTCAGGATGGTAACATTTCTGAGTAAATATACAAACCTCAAACAGTGCTCTGTTGTGCAATTGTTGTGGGCTAAAGTTAAGGCATCAAAGAATATTCATAAAGAAATGCTTTCTATATAAGGCTAAAAGTGCCTGTTTCAAATGGGTGGAGCAGTTCCATGAAGGGTGGATGTATAACAATGCTGAATACTGCATAAGCTAGCCAACAAAGATGGCCAGATAGGCGAATTTACCACTTTAATTTGAAGGCTTTGTCAATTGCAGACATACGGGTAACTATACACACTTGCTATTATTCTTGGGTTCACCATAACCAGCCCAAGAAGAAGAAGAAGGAGGAGGAGGGAAAGACAGGCATCTGGGATCATGAAGATACTGCTCAGTGCGCTCTAGTTTCAAGGACAAATTGTAAATTCCAATTGCTACTGCAGCATCCTCAGGAAATTTTGTAAGACCATTCAAAATGTATGATCAGGACTCCTCACCAAAATCATGCCTTTGATGAATGACAATACACATCCTCAAACTACCAACAAGACAAACGGTATGGTGCAATAATTTAAATTGGGAAGTCCTCAAGCATCCCTTATATAGGCCTGATCTTGCTTCATGCAACTTCCATTTGTTCAACTCTAATAAAACAGCATCTTATGGGTGAAAATTTTTCGGATGAAGATCTACAAAGGGATGCACTACATGATACCGACACTAGGCCAAAAAAATTTTTCTATTGGATTCTAGCATCTTGTGAAACGATGTATCCCATTGTGCCTTACTACAGAGACAGAGTATGTTGAATAATAAAATTACTTTTCTTATTAATTATTTAAGTTCTATTTCTATTTTAATTTCCATAATGACTGTTTCTAAGTTTGAGAATATACCGAACTGGACATAAAATATGTTCAAACTTCAAAAAACAAGTGTTTCTTTTTGTCTTTAGGGTAACCATTGCATAGTTTCCTTTAGCATTCCTTTCTAAGGAGTATTCCAATGTCTTAACAAATTTAAAACACACAATAATAAGAATCATACAGAGTACATTTACTTACTTATATATATGTATAGGGTAAGCAATTTTCATAACAGGTCTATGGCAAATAAGGAAAATATTCACTTTGAGCAAAAAACAAAGCACAAAGTAGTTTTAGAGTGTTAAAAAGATGTACATTAATAGCACGTGTTGTAGCTGTGGTAAATATGTAGCCCTCACATTAAGGAAATTGTATTAAATGTATTTCACATTCCCTGTTAATCTTATTGTGCAAAATCCGCTAAGTACTCTGTAACAATTCTCCTGCAATTCATTCTGAATAAGGAGTTTATTATTTCTAATAAAATTATTGATGTTAATAGTGAGAAATTTAAATGTAAAGTATTCTTTATTATTTATATAACTTCGTTGTTTTGTATTATTAAAACAAGGTATATTGTTCGTGTATAGTAGAATAATATTAATAGCGAACATGGTTGCTTGTTCTTGTGTTGCACATATAGGGTTAGTTACAGGAGATTTAATAACTTCTAATACCTGAGGATTTTATATGACTTTCGTTTTAATAATTGCGCATGGATTATGTTCTTTTGGATTATTTTGTCTTGCTAATCCATGTTCTGTATAAATATAAAGCTAATGGGTTAAGTTTTTACAACTTTATAAATGTGTGTACCGTTAAGGAAGTTGGGCTTCTGTGAACATGTGACGTGAGAATCAAGTTTTTCTAAGTCCGAAGGACACACCGTGCGCATGCTTCCCTCCTGATGGATTGAAAGACTTCTACACATGTACATGTCTGAATGTTTTCCCCTTGACTTTACGCTATCTAATATTGTAAATGTTTTAATATATGTAATGGTTTGATAATTATTTTACTTACAGTAATATGGTAATGCAGAACAACCACTAGCCTTCGTAATGCCTTAATAAACAATGCAGCCAACAGAAGTGAACAATTTCCTTAAGTAGCGCTTAAACCATTAATACTAAGTTCATTGATTTTTTATTGAACTAATACTAAGTTGCTCTGGTGCAAATATTATGATGGCACCGGAACGACATTAAAGGTAGTTACTTGCACAGTTAAGCTGTGTAAAAAAGCTTTAGGTTCACGGTGGAAAAGAGGCGAACGTAAGTTGGTGTGTGTAGCAGTGAAAGTTTCATCAGCAGCACACGTAAGAAGCAGAAGGTATTAGTGTTTTGTGCCCTACTTATAACGCCAAGTACAAAAGTTTCTTATTCGTAAAATACCTAAGCTTAAACTAATCCAACTAGACAAAACAAATGTTATTAAATTCATTACTCATGATCTTATCATTGCATGCTACGCAATACGTGCATTAGTATCGCTAGTTATTTAAGTCTTTAAAACTAGTTCATTGTGCTTATTTCAACTCAATAATGAAATATGGTGTTATATTTTGGGGAAACTCAATTAAAAGTGAGCGTGTCTTCCTATTAACGAATATATATATATATATATATATATATATATATATATATATATATATAACAAATAATGAAAAATGTGTTCAAAATCAAAATATTCATGACAAAAAGGCAAATCTACACATACCGGGGTCAGCACTATTCTGCTATCAAAAAGGGGTTTATTATGAATGCACTTTAGTACAAAATTCTCTTCCATCTAGCTTAAAAGTCTTAATAAGCTATGACAAATCCTTTAAATCTGCTCTTAGAATATAACTAATTAAAAAGGCATATTATTCCGAAAAAGAATATATAAGTAATAATATACAATAAGGAGTTAAAAACACTGCAGTAATGTTCCAATTTTACGTCTTGATCGTTTCTTGTGCTTGTACTGCTCTTTTTCTCTTAAACCCACTAAGGCATAGTTTAAGAATAGGTTACCTCGTGCACCTCCTGGTTGTGGTGCTACCTCATTCAATTGTTTCTCAGAGCTGCCACTAGGGGATGCGGATTGCATGCAGAGAAGCAAAGACCAGACCGACTATATTTACGCACGACGTACATTTACCAGTCTCCAAGTTCAACATGGAACGCCGAGGGAGCAAGACGCCAGCCCGCCAATCGGAGCGCAACGCTCGAGCCGCCGCTTCTAAGCCAGCACCCGCCGCTACTTAGCCAGCTCCCGCAGAAGTATCTGAGTCACTGATCAACGTCGCCGTCTCACAACCAGATCCTTTCTCGACTCCTTCAACGTCTCATACCTGGAGCCCTGAAGCGCCAAGAGAATTCCTTAAGGGAAAATTCTGGGCGCAAGATGCTCTGGAGGAGGAGCCTACATACAGCAGGACCTTAGCTGGCCATTCAGGACGCAGCGCTCTTCCTACTACTCCGAAGCCAGCGCCTGTCACCGCAGATACACATACAACATTGCTTGACACAGGAACTCATCCTGCACCAGCCACAACACCGACAACGTCTCCAACCCGGGGCACTGCTGAACACCACGATACTCTTAAGGGCACAAACACACAGCAGAATACCCTGGCAAACCGTCTACTACCACGCCCACGGAATATCCCATTGCCAGCACTTCTGCCCAGCCACCTCAGCCTCAGTCATCACAACAACAACAACAAGATAGAGAACCGGAACAGCTCTAGAACAGACACCACTGCTGAGTGCAGTGATCCGAGGAGTGCACCGAAACATTGCTTCATCTTACATTCTCCGAACAGCTCAGCGGCAGTGGGCATCAGCACACCACGCAGTTCCATATATTCTTCCAGAGGAACGACCCCCCTGGTGAGGCTCAACTTTCTTGAGCCCGCCAATTGTGAGGCTGCCATCGCAGCCGGAATCAACCTAGGACCACTCAGCCTCGCAATCGAACCAAGCCAACGCCTCCATAACGCCCCGTGCAGGCGCTGCTGCACGTACGGCCATACTGAACACACCTGCACCAAGCCCCCGCGATGGCATTATTGCGGAGCGGCTTCGCTCACCTCTGACCGCACATCTCACGACCTGACACGCCGGTGGAGGCACAAACCACTACACCGGCCAGGCAGCATGCCCCATCCAGCGCAGCAATCACAGGAAACCAACCACTGACCATGCTCTGCCTGTCGCTGCACAGGGCACGCCAACCACAACCATAGTCAACAACAACATGGAAGCAGCACTCACCACTCTGACCACAATCATGCAAGCAGTGACAGAACTTACAGGACTCATCATCACTCTACAGAGCACTATAACACAACACACCGGTTTAAGTAACCAACAAATTGCTGCACAGGAAGTCACCACAACTAGACTGAACCATTTAGAAGAAGCCTTCAGCACTCTCCAAGCTACGAACTCGCAAACCTCAGACAGCATCAAACGACGCATACAAGAAGTTAAAGCATCTTCTGAATCTTCAGCCAGAAGCCTACAAGAATCCCAGAACGACCACTTCAAAATCGCAAATGACAACTTTCACACCATACAAGAATACTGCGCACAATCCAAACCGATCTACCTGATAAGCCACACCACGCACGCTTAAATGGATGGCACGGGTACTCACCCAACTAGAGGCCACTAACCAAATACAGTACGAAAGCTTCCACGACGCAATAACAAACGGCTCGACAGCCCATTCAGCAACCAACAGATCCTCATTTAAAGCCCCAACATCAGACAAATACAGGCGCTATGACCCCAACAACCCAGAAGCATTCTGGAAAAACTAGCCCACAGGCTCAAACAAAAGAACACCACAAACGTTCGCCCGAACGGCATTATTGAAAATTACTGATGATTAAAAACTACCTCTAACCAAATCCCAATCCTTGAATTCCCCCGCTCCCGGCCATTGGTCGGCAGCAAAGTAACTTTTCCTATATTTTCGAGGGTGCATTCTGCGGAACTCGCCACCTTTTCCTTATTCCCATCCCAAAGTCACTCTTAATAACGTAGATGTAGTATAAAAAAAAACAGTCTCCAATTCGTGGATCTACGAATGCCGGGATGCTTTGCGTGCACGTCAAGGTGCTTTGCCAGTATTTCGCCGCCACCAACATTGGAGAACACGATTCGATATAAACTGCGCGCTAAATGCCGTCGAGTGACTAAGGATAGCAAAAAGGCGTCTTGGATTGCTTTATTTTCCTCTTTTAACCGTACAACGCCTTCCTCTGTAGTTTGGGAAAAGCTACGCCGCGTTGCAAACCTAGATTTACGCCTATACCCGGTCTAAAGACACAAAATCGTGTACTGGCATCTCCGATTGATGTTGCCAATACGTTAGGGCGCACTTTCGCTGATGTTTCGAGCTCCGTCAATTACGCTCCTTCATTTCACACATTAAAGGAGCAGGTTGAGAACAGAGGTTCTGTTATGCCTCCGACAACCAGGAGTCCCTTTTACAGATAGGGAATTGGAGCATGCCCTTACAAACTCTCGGCATTGCGCACCGGGGCCAGATGGCATTCATGTTGCTATGTTGCAGCATTTGTGAGCGGAAGGCAAGGCTTTTTTACTCCAGATTTTTAATTCTGTTTGGTGCAATGGTACATTTCCGAGCACTTGGCGAATGGCCACAGTCATACCAATACCTAAACCTGGAAAGGACTCACACCTTCCTTCCAGTTACCGTCCGAGTTGCGTCTGCAACGGCGGCTTATGATTAACGGGCAGCTTATGTGGTGGTTAGAGTCGAGGCACTTATTAACGAACGTTCAGTGCGGTTTTCGGCGTCATCGTTCCTCAGTCGATCATCTTGTGTCTCTTTCCACCCACATAATGGACGGTTTTGTACGGAAGTGCCAAACTGTCGCCGTATTCTTTGATCTGGAGAAAGTCTATGATACTTGCTGGAGAGGCGGTATCCTTCGAATGCTTCATGATTGGTATATACGTGGTCGTATATCTGTTTTTATTCGGGAGTTTATGAAAGACCGGGTTTTTAATGTTCGCGTGGGATTAGTTTTATCGTCTCGTTTTACTCAAGAGAACGGTGTACCGCAGGCTTCGGTACTTAGCGTCACACTTTTTGCAATTGCTGTCAATTCCATCACCGATTATTTACCGCCAGGAATCCAATCGTTGTTTGTCGACGATTTTTCTACCTTTCTTTCGTCTCGGAGAACTTGTCTTTTGGAACGCCCCCTCCAGTGCTGTCTCGACAGCCTGTATGCTTGGAGTGTGAATCACGGGTTCCGTTTCTCCGCAGAGAAGACCGTCTGCATGAACTTCTGGCGCCGTGAGTATCCTCCACCATCTATCCATCTTGGGCCAGGCGCTCTTGCTTTCGCAGACGAAGTTAGGTTCCTTGTCTTGGTATTTGATAGGAAAGTATGCTGGTCATCGCATATACCACAACGCAGAGACAAGTGTGAACGTTCTCTCTGTATTTTACGTGTTTTAAGTGGCACATCCTGGGGAGCAGACCGGACTGTTCTTTTACGTTTTTACCGATCTCTAATCCGGTCTAAACTGGATTATGGCTGTGTTGTTCATGGCTCTGCGCTACCTTTCGTTCTTCGTCGCCTTAGCCATATTCATTACCGGGGTATCCGTGACGCCATTGGAGCATGCCTAACAAGTCCTGTGTCAAGTTTATGTGCGGAATCTGGAGAACCTCCCCTTTCTTATCTTTGGGATGTTTTGCTTTGTGCTTATGGTTGTCGATTAGCTGCGCAACCTCGTCACCCCACAAATGAGTCGTTTTTTTAATGTGTCTCTCGCTCCTTTTTATGCTGCTCGGTCTTTTACTCCTAAGCCTGCTGGCTTTAGTTTTCGGGAGCTGTTAACGACGTTGAACGTGGAGTTACCTGTTATTTCATAACCGGGGAAACTTCTCCCCCTTTGCTCTTAGCAGAGGTCCCCGTTCATTTTGGGCTTACGTCCTGTCCTAAGCCTTGTACCGCAGCTCCTATTATTCGTCATTTTAGGGAGATTATCTCTTCTTTTGCTAGATACAATTTTATTTATACCGACGACTTGAAATGTGACACAGGTGTTTAATGTACCTTTGTTTTTAACGGAGGTAGTTTTACGTTTGGTCTTAGCGCTGCAACATCTGTTTTTATGGCAGGGCTTTATGCAATTTATCGTGCGATTTTATTTGTTTCTGAACAGCGCTGGGGGACAGTGTTATTTTTTCCGATTCTTTGAATGCGCTTTTATCTTTTAGAAATCTGCACAACTACCACCCTCTTGTACAGAAGATCCAGGATGCAGTGTTTACGCTTCTTGACGCTGGCGTTCGAGTGAAACTGCTATGGGTACCTGGACATGTGGGATTTCTAGGCAATGAGGCCGCAGACGTCGCAGCTAAATCCGCCCTTTTAGACCCTTCTGAATATGAGCAACGTTTTTACTCGGAGGGTTTTAAACACTGTTTACGTCGAGGCGTTCTCTTGCGCTGGCGCAAGGAGTGAAATTTAATACCCACCAATAAGCTTCGAGAAGGTAAATCTGCCCCCTTTACCTGGTCTTCTTCTTCTAGCGCAGTTCGTCACGAAGAAGAATTTTTAGCACGTTTGAGAATTGGGCATTGCCGTGAACCAACTTCAGCATGTCTTTATTGTGACCACATCTTTACAGGGGGTCACATTTTACTCTTTCTGATGCGTTTTAGTACCAGTCTTTATTTGTTGTTATCCATATTACCCTTGTTACTTGTTATGGGGTTTTATTATAATGCCCTTTATAATAAAACCCCATTGATTTTTTTATTTTATGTACTGATTTTGTGTATATTACTTTTTTATATATTTTTTGTCGCAGTTTTTAGTGTGTTTGGGCGCTCATGACCTTAGCTGTTTTGCGCCCCCTAAGCAATCATCATCATCATCATCATCATCATCATCATCATCATCATAACTGGTCTTACATTTCGAATATTTGCAAAATTGCGGCTGTCGTGAATAAAAATGTGTAACAGTAGCTCCAGCATAGGGAAAGCTCAATATCACATAATGGAAGGTAATATTAGAATTAGGAACTTGTTTTTAGGTGGAACAGGTAACGAGGTGGTCCGATTTTGTTGCAAACAAAATTTGGGGTCATAAGCCCCAAAAAGGGAACTCTTGGGCCCCCCCAAAATTTCAAAATTATTACATCTTTAATGCTTTATAGACCCTCCGAAATCAATGGAAAATTTCGTCTCATCGCTTGTGTTAATGAAATAACAGCCCGGCCAATTAGAATGTCGTAACTTTGAAACCCCATAAATGCCGTAAATTTGGGAACTTCGGCAAACGAAGACCACATCTGAGAGTCTGAGCATCAAATATATGTTGGTTGTGAATTTCATCTAAATCGGAGATGGTTGAAAATTTTCGACTCATTTGGAGGCCGAAATTGACGGTTTTTGCCACCTAAAACCACGAATGTCTCTACTCCTTGGACACCGTTTGCAACATTTTGGTTACCGGTATGAGCGTTTGGACCTGCGCTACATCTGGTAAATTTTTCAGATCCTACTTTATTTCGTTTGGCAGCTATGAGGGCTGTTATGTTTTAAAATACAATATGACATAATGAAAGGTAATATTAGAATTAGGAACTTATTTTTGGCGGAACAGGTAACAAGGCGATCCGATTTGGTGGCAAACAAAATTTGGGTTCCTAAGCCCCAAAATGGGGGCTCTTGGGCCATCCAAAGATTTCAAAGTATTTACATCTGTTGTGAGTCTACTGTTGTACGTTTTAATTCACAACAGCCCCAATATTGCAAATATTCGAAATCTGAGACCAATGGTCTCATACTCAAACTGTTATGCAAGCCGCATCGTTTAGAATTTCCTAAAAATTCAAGCCTGTTAGACGTATGAGAGTGGTTCAGTTATGATATAGTGTGTCATTTGTTAACGTAGCAACCATTATACAATAGTTTGCATTATTTAGCGCTCAGTTTTTTTTCCCGCTGTTATCACTATAAAATTGAATTTCATGAATAGCATACTTAATTATAATACTATGATCCTATTTTGCTAAATATCACTCGAAAATATTTTCTTAGAAGCAAAACTTGGATTTTTCTCTGAAGCAGAATTTGTTTTGTTGTAAAAAATATGAGAGGATAAAATTTCTGCTACTGCAGTTTTTATATCAGTATCATTTAGTTAAGCAATAGTGATTTGAAATGACTTTTTTATACATCATGGTTAAATTTTTGGTAATGAAAATGTTGTAATTTTATAATACTTGGCTTTGTTTGCTTATTAATCCTTCTGTTTCTCTTTTGTTTATCCCAGACGCCGCAAAACGTTGCTATTTTGTCGCTTATACAAGAATCATAGCTTTTTCTTTCCCTCGTTATAGGTTAAACAAATGTGCCTAATTTTCGACTATACAACCCCATTTCTTCTTTCTTTTGGTCTTAGTCTCATATTTGTTATCTATTTTAAACAGTTTATTACTCTTGATGTTCTGGTCATTAATTAATAACTATATATGTAATAAGACATTGGAAGCTTTATTTACTTTGTTTATATATAAATAAATATCATTTTATTTTTTACATTTTCTGTAAATTTTATCCTTCATTTAAATACTAAATTATCATTTGAGTCTCTGACAATGTTTTCAATTTTATTGTGCTAACAACATAATTTGCGAATGCATTTAACTTTTATAATACACATCTCCCTTAATTTTCTTACTGTTGTCATCCTTATCACCTTCACATTTTCGTGGTGTACACTTTCACTAGTTGTGGGAATGCAGGCATGATACAGCGTATGTGCAGTCCTTTAAACCTCTGTATCCCATAATCTCATTATAACACAGTTACAGAGAAAAACTACTTCTACCTTGTCATCTTAAATAAATTTATTTATTTCAGTCAGACGAAATCACGAATGAGCTAGATTAAATAATAATTATTAATATCAATTAATAAACTTTTAAAATATATAACTCAGTGGTTAGAAATCTGTATGATCCCATCAGGCAAAACAAATGTAGATCGCCACATTAAAAATGGCGTTAAGATATAACGTAACCATTGCGGATAAATTTATAGCTCCTAGAAAAAGAAAGAAGATATGGTAAAAACACAGAGAAAAAGAGTCAATTATTAAATAAGAAATGTTTAAGGAAAACAATATGAATCCAAAACGTATGGCAAATAATGTGTAAACTATATAAAATAATAAGCAACTTCAGAAATAAAATTATTAAACATGGCCTAAAGGAAGTAAATGCCTAAAAATAACCAGCGGCTAATCAAATCTATAAGTGTACGACTTAATAAAAACGAATTTGTGAGATCAACCTTCATTAGACAATGAGATTAATGTTATTTTGGCATTTACGGTGTCACGTCAATGCGTAACTTCCAATCTGTACAACATCACAGTTAAATCACCAAGCAAATGGGCCGCCACAAAACAAGCTTTTGAACAGCATTACTGCGTCCATTTAGTGCTGCCTCCAGGCGAGGAATTTGCGTAGCGATATCTTTCCAGGTTTTGTTTGGCAGATGGCAAATGTGTTCACTTCAACTCAGGTCCAAAGCCTGCAACAGACGAGCTGCATTATACTCCCTGAAGACGATATGTTGAGTACAATAGTGACATCTATCGGCAGCCTGCTTGCAATTCGTCTTATTTACGTTTACTGCGGATAGACTGCAGAGGGGAGGTCACTTCACTGGTTTTGCATACATCTGAGTAAGCTGACAGATGAAAAAAATGTGTTAATAATTTTAAGAGCTTAATTTATTTTATACTTTTACATTATAGTTAAAGAATTCACCCACTTATTCGCATTTTTTTATATAAGAAAACACTGGTAAACGAGAATTTTGAACATATGTATATTTGAAGGTTATTTTGCAGACCAAATAATTTCAAATGTACTGTTGCTCAAGATAAAATTCCAGAAGAAAAAGAGTCCTAGAATCAAGAAGTTAGGGGGGGGGGGACTCGTATAAGCGTTAATGAATTTAGTGGTAATACTTGCCGTCTAAACCTAAGATCACGGGTTCAAACCCTGCCAGGATCGATGGATTTTTTCGGGCGTAAAAATCCTAAGTATGGCTTCCTTCGGAAGGGAAGTAAAGCCGTGATTCCCGTGTCAAACATTTACGGCACGAAAAAGAACCTCAAACCTGAAAAAAGAGGCTTCTGAGCAAAATTTGTCGGCCGTTTCATGCCCTGAATTCAATGGGACGTTGATGGCCTGAGATGTTGAAGAGAGATGTAAATAAACAAATCAAAAAAAAAATATAATTCATTCTAATACTTTTTATCTCATTGGTATGTTCGCCGCGTTTTGCTCTTTTCATTTTGTGCTAATTTTGCCTGTTGGTTGTAAATAAAAGGTTCCAATATTTTAAAAATTGCCATATTTACGCTGTGAGAGTATATGAATTAATGAATTTCTGTGAAATCTTTGAAACTAAATATGAACATGTTTTTTGCATTAAAAGTGGTCATCTTTGATTCCAGCCATACAATGGACTTAAATATCTTTTCTCTCGCAAGGTAGATGAAAAACCCTGAACTCTTAAAGTCATTTTTAAGCAACCAGTATTTCTTACTTTAGCAACATTTCATGCAAACTTAACTGAAAATATTCTCCTGAGTAATAATGAAAATTAATATAAGTGCGCCAAAGTGCCAAAACAATTGGAATCTTTCAGAAAGAAATACAGGGGGAGAAACTGAAAATGTTCAAGCTTTTGTAAATGAATTCAACTATTTCAGATCGGAAAGATGGGGATGTTTTAATACATTTTTTTTTAGATATTACAATCCTATTCTGTGATTTTTTTTTCTATTTTCTAGAATATTTGCATACATGAACTTACTACTTCCAACCACTGAACGCGTACCTTTGGATTAAGTTAGAAAGTCGACTAATTTAAGAAGTTTCAAACAGCCTAAAACTTACAGTGACTTTGACAGCAGGAAGCAGAAGTCAAATCATGAATAATAATAATAATAATAATAATAATAATAATGATGATAATAATAATAATAATAATAATAATAATAATAATAATAATAATAATAATAATAATAATAATAATAATAAAAAATGTTTAATGTGTGTGAAGAATTTAAAGTGTCCGAGGAAAGAGACACACACTACAAACATGTTGATAGTTGTTGAATTTGTAATTGCAATTTCAATACTGGATGCAGCAGTGAAAATAATGTTTTCGCACATGAGCTCTATATAGAGATATGTAAAGAAACGTTTCACTGCAGAGACTGTCAAGGAAAGACTGATAAAGAATGTTTCTTGATTTCATGAGTGCATTTCTAAAACGCAAAAATTGTTGGAGGAAATATTTATTTCAGATGAATTTGTTAACGATGATGACCATAATACTCTGTAAATACATTTCAGTTTTAAATTTAAGAGGAAATTATTCTCAAAAATGTATAGTAAAATATTAAAATATGTTACTATAAAATAAAATTAAGGAAATATGTCAATGAAAAAAAAAAAAGGTCAAATGTGCAACTTTTACACACTTTAGTACGTGTATTGTATCCGGTTTTTGTTTGGAATTTTTTTATTTTAAAAATATGGTTATGGTTACCCTATGTCTAATGATAAAATATCCCATCATACTTGCCAATAAGCTGGTATTATTAAAGTAAAATTCTTAAAAAAATAATAAATAAATAAAAAATAACATTTAAATTGTCAAAAAATAAAAACCTTAATATATAAGGTTGAGTTTAAATGAACAAAATAAATAGGGTTATTAAATTACAAACTGTATTCAACTTTGCTACTAAGTGTATAAATAGTCAGACACGTTCGACCGCAACACTCCCTTATGTTTTTTTTTTTACAAAACGATAAAAAATGGGGATATTATGTAATAAGTTGCCTTGGCGTGATAACATACGAAGGTAGGTCCATAAGTTTCCGGCCTACCCATTTTCTAGGTATGATAAAGACAAAAACTATATTTCACTTTTCAATATAGTTACCCCTTTATTGCAAACACCTCTCACATCTTTAAATTAACCTTTCAATCCCCCCCCCCCCAAATAGTCAGAAATCTTGTCTGCAAAATGGGCATAAACATCAACCATTACTTCTTCGTCGCGTTTATTTTTCCTTCCTCGAAGCTGCTTCTTGAGTTTTTAGAAGAGGAAATAGTCATTGACAGCTAAATCTGGGCTGTACGGTGGATGGTCGATCTCCTTGAAGTCACATTTCTTCATACCTTCCTTTGCAACAAGAGCTGTGTGCACAGGCGCGTAGTCGTGAAGAAAGCTCACACCACCACTCAACTTTCCTTGACTTTTCTCTTTGATGGATGCACGTAGTCTGTGCAGTAGGTCAGCATAGTACTCCCCATTTACTGTGGTGTTCCTCTCCTTGAAGTCAATGAAGAGTATTCCTTCACAGTCCCAAAAGATTGTAGTCATGATCTTCTTGGTTGACTGCGTGACCTTGGTCTTTAGAGGCGGTGCTTCACCAGGTTTACGCCCCTCCATCGATTCTCTTTGGGATAAGGGATCATAGTAGAGGAGCATAGTTTCATCTCCTGTAACAATGGTTTGCAGAACTTCTCTCTCGTTGCCACGGCAGAACTCCAAAAATTCCTGACAACAGATGACTCGTTGCTGCTTTTAGACTGAGGAAAGAAGTCTAAGCACCGTCTTGCACTAACCTTATTCATGTTTAAATGTTCACGAATACTTCGAAGAACTGTTATTTTAGAAAGGCTCAACCTTGCTGCTAATTGTGTAACTTTGAGCCGTCGGTCTTCCATAATTTCTCCTTCCACAAGAGCGAAGTTTTCAGCAGTGAGCACCTGCAAGGGCCGACCTGCATGCTCTTCGTCTTCAATGCTTTCTCGACCCATTCTTTTACGATAGAATATGAGGGGGATGCTTCCCCATATACACCGTTCAATCGCTATTTAATTTCATTTGGAGTAACCCCTTCTTCTGTGAAGGACTTAATAACAGCTGGATACTCCATTTTGAACATGTCACTAACTTCTACACATAGTTTTCTTTATACAACTTTATCTGAACTGCACACAGCGGAGTGTAAATTACAAATGCAATCACTTACTTAACAGAAAAGGTATGACTCCAGATAAAGGTTTTGTAAAGGCGGTAATCCTTATCGGCGAGGTCGGAAACATATGGACCTACCCTTGTAGAATCTCACAGCACATAAAACAGCAAATATCCTACAACGTTTTCACTGGACAAAAACCACTCTCTGTACAGAAACATTTATGTATTTGGTTTGTAACAAAGGCTCTTCGCTTCGTCTCCAAACGTTCGCCATGCAATGGAGGAGAGACTGTGATAGTAACCAGTGAATATCAATATAGGATATGTGTTAGTTCAAAAATGTAGTAAAGAAAATCCCTAACTATGACGTCTAACACAGTATAGGGCTTTTTAGGACTTTTCCTATGCCAAAGGAAGATTATATTGACGAATGTCTATTCTACAGAGAACTGTTTTGTTTTCTTAACGCAGCATTAACACTGCCATATACGAAAACGAGTAAAACGAAATGAAGTCGACTCACTGCAGTAATAAAACAGGACGTTGTAATAAATGAGAGGGCTTGGCATGGTCATTAGCATGTCACACACTAATGAGATATGTAATTACTGCTTTGAGAAGCACTGAAGTAATGGATAACATGACTTGTCCACACCTCGCTAGTAATTGCCTTAACGGATATACACAGCCAAACAATTGTTTGTAAAATATCAGGAAAATGACTCGCGATTTTTCCATCTGCCATCAACCTGTCTGCCTTTTTATCGAATGAATTAATGAATAAATAGTGTTTAACGCCCGTTTCTGCTACAGAGGCACCACAGGCGATGGACACTGACGATACATGACACGAAATTATATATTGGGAAAGGATTTTATTTTTAAGGAAGGAATCGTTCCAGGTCCAAGTTCAGGGTACCTCCCCGGCATTTGCCATTCATGAGGACTGAGGAAAACCTGGAAAAACCTCAGTCAGGGAGGACGGCCCTGGCGGTATTCCAACCCAGACCTCTCGCTCATGAGTCCGTGCCTTAACGACCTCGGCCACCCGTGGCGGTCCTTTTTATTGAGAGATGATAGTCTGAAGTATAACGAAAGACTATCTCGCTAATTACTATGCCCGTTTTGAAGTTTTTAAATGAAATCTCCTTTGTTATCTACTTTCCAGACTCTTCTCAAAAGAAGCCTCAAAGTATGCAAGAAGTCAAGATTGCATTGGATTGTTAGAAACGGAAAAGGGAATTTCAATTCTTCAGCCTTGTTCAGGGACTGGCCGTTTGTGCCTACGTTCCCAATAGGAAGGAATTCTGAAGGAAGAGATAAGGTGAGGGAAACACCGCAATATCCATGTAAATAGACGAGGTCCCTAACATTGTTTACAGATATAACACCACAATGTCAGCGGAGTCCCTACTCCAAGGAGTTTGAATGCCTCAGAGAATCCTTTTCCATACCATACGCCGATGCAGAAGTCTTCAAAACGCAAGCCACAGCACCTCGACTTGGCACTTTCGACCCTACGGAGCGAAATGATATGAAATAAGAGAGTGGACAATTGGTAACCCATATCAGAGTTCGCTCAGTATTCCACGTCACCTGAGGCACTCTGCTAGGTTATATGTCATTGAAACTGGAAACATCTTTGAAAGTTTTTTTTACAATAAAAAAATAATAATTACAATAATTAATTTTGAAAGTATTTAAGATAAAATATTCAGTTATATAAGGACAAGTGACGTTTTGGCATACATGTAAAAATCTATATTACACCAAGGATAAATCACAGAGGAGCAGGAAGAAGAAGTTGCTAATGATCTTGGAGTGCAGCCGCTGAGGACCGATTGCGATGTGGCAACAGTGTACTGCCGAGGCCACGTGGCAGTAGAAAAGTCAATCACAAAATAAAGTCTCCCCTAGTATAGCAAGGGCATTCCTAGAAATGTTTTCATTGACATCTGCTATCCAATGTTTCAGCGTCTCACGAGCAGTAACTCTAATTTCCCTTTCTTTGACGTAATACCATAATCAGTAGTCAGCTGGATTCATATCTGGAGGCCAAAGGACCAACCTTTCGGAAAATGCCTAATAATTACATTAGCTAAATGTGTTGCTTAGTAGCCATTTTACAATATTGTGCATGTGCGGTGGAATACCGTCTTGCATGAAAAATGCTTTTCATATCATGATTCGATAATGCAAAGACTTGGCGCATTCGAAAATAGCACTGCCCGTTTTCCATATTTGCTTTGTTTGTCCAATTTTCATTTCTTTATAGAAATAAGCTGCTTTATAAACTGTGAAACAAAATCACCCCAGACAGTAACTTTCCTACCATACCCTACAATTGTGTGTTTACGCATTCATCTCATCCAAAATGTGACTCATCTGCCCACAAGATTTTGCCTATCCATTCAACATTATTTGGAATTTCTGCAAAAATTTGCAAATCGAAAGCGACTTAAATCTGCTTATCTTGTTCTTTGAGTTCAAAAGCATTTGCATTTCATAAGGAAAGATTTCTCAGAATTCGCCTCGCTGTTGAATAACTCATATTCAAACATTTTGCAACGTCATTAAGCACGGCAGTATTTGGAGTATTTTTAATGACTTCCTGCACTTGTAAAACTAGAGTTGTACTCGCATTATTTTCTATTAATTTCTGTTTACTCAATCCCTTTTTATTTCTAAATTTATTCACCAGTTTACGAAATTATCTGTAGAGCAAAGTTCATTTCTCAATCTATGTAGCGCCAGAAATATTCTCAATGCATTGGATTATGATTGGAGGAAAAGCTTATGGTTACTGAGGAATAAAGAAGTTGTATTGAGAAAGATTATTGAAGACTGTTTAGCAGATACCCAAATTAGAGGTTTTTATGGAAGGTAAAAATAAAATGGAAAGGGTCAGTTGAAAGACACATAATTTAGATAAATTTATGGATGATAAAGAATATCTTTGTAATATTGATCTTTAATAAATTGAATTAGTTATAGTCTGGCCAACTAACTAGGGTTATGGGCCAGACCATAACCATGTATTTATTACCACATTAATAAATAACACAAAATGCATATAAATCAAATTTTAAAATGAATAAATGGTGTTTAACGTCCGTTTTTTTTTTTTTTTTTTTTTGTTATAGAGGCACCACAGGCGATGGGCACTGTTGATACATGACATGAATTATTTTTAAGGAAGGAAGCGTTCCTGGCCTAAGTTTAGGGTACCTCCCCGGCATTTGCCTGTTATGAGGACTGAGGAAAACCTGGAAAAACCTCAGTCAGGGAGGACGGCCCTGGCGGTATTCGAACCCAGACCTCCCGCTCACGAGTTCGTGCCTTAACGACCTCGGCCACCGGGCAGGTATCAAAATTTAGACAACAGTTGTAAGAGCATGGGGCAATGTTTAGAGAAAGTAAAACAAAAATGGAAATGAACTCCAAAAGGGAAAAAGAACAATAATCTATAATTATGAAAAATATAATTGGCCTGGAAATGGCTGGAATGGAATTATATCAAATTTGTTGAATTGTTGAGTTGTAATATTGGAAACTGTTCTAGAAGGTGAATAAATGTAGAATTATAGTTGGTGCGAGTATTTGAGAAATAAATGAATTAGTTGTTTGTAGAGACTACAGCTAGCTGATAAAATAATGGTCCAGGTAGAGTAAGTGAAATATTTATTTTAGCACCTTGAGTTCGGTCCGAGATGATCCCCTGGAATTCCAGTATGCTGCTGTTTGCCATGGGGTGGACATTTTATACTTTGTTTAATTATTTGGAATTTAGGTAAATGTGTTAGCACATAAATTATTATTGTATTAATAATTGTTGTAATCGTAAGGGGTTACATCTAAAATGGCCTGGGTCAGATAGGTGGAAACCCTTTGTAATTATATTTACATTTTTTTTCAATATATTTCAAGTTTTGGAATACTGTCTATTGTATTCATAATAACATTGAATAAGGCCAGTACGAACTCTAAAAGCAAAATAATTCTAAAAATTGTTTGAAAATGTCCGTCATTATCGTAAGCCACAGCTCTTTATACAAACAGGACACTGTTGTCATAGCAACAAGTTAAACAAATGCACATAAAAACAACTTCTCTAAAGCATAGTGGTATCTAGGTATGTACAGAATATACAACCATTTAAAACTGGGAAGTTACTTTAGAATAACCCTATACATTTTATTTAAAGATAACCCAGGGTACTGAAAGATATGCACTAAAGTATAGAATGCAACAGCATGGAAATCTTATGGAACAAAGTGCATACAGGTATTCAGAAAGTGCATTTCATCTGTAGAGAGTTATCCAACAAGTAAAATGAGAATATCTTCAAGCACTTATAAATCAAAAGCCTAGACTTTGCAACAGTTGTTAAGGATGATGGATGCTTTGATGATAACAAAGTTTAATTTTGTTTCCTGTAATGGATATATTTACACCCATTGTTGTATAACGACCTATAAATTTATGTCTGTGCTGGTTTGTTCGTCTACTTGTGATCCTCTCAGAAATATTAAGAAATTATTTGTCTTATTGATATTAATAAGCAGTGATATATTTATTTACTTATTCATTCATGAATAGGAATCCCTCTCAACTGTGAAAGATTAAAATAACCACCAAACTCATTTAATATCGCCAGTCTAGAGCGCTTCTAAACATTAATGCTAAATAGACATTTTAAAATAAAAAGTTGCCCTCATGAGGGCGGTAACGTGTACCCAGAATGTGCGGATCCAGGCGTTAAGGGGCGCTGAGTAACAAAGAGGTAAATAAAGATAAACATAAAGGATGCCTATTGTGTCCCTTGGTGGCAATGGCCTCCTAACAAGTAGGAAAAGCTCGCTTTTTCCTAACATGGTGAGCTATTCCACGCTACTTGTTCGTGTGCTGTTTAACACACTGACTGATTTGTTCTTTGTTTACTCCATTTCTCACTGTACTAGTTGCTTCTCGAGAGATTTCCATTTTTCTCCTCCCCTTGCTACTTTTGACCAATTTGAACCTGCATGTTCCTTAAAGAGGTCTGTCCATCTTCCTCTGGTCTGCCTTGTGTCCTTTTTCCTATCTGGGGATCCCACATGGAGATTTTGTAGGTCCATCTATTGTCCTGCATTCTTGCGACGTGGCCGTCGCATTGCCATTTGATTCTGGTAGCTATTTGTGCGATGTTTGTTGTCTGAGACAAATGGTTTATTAATACTACAGGTATTTTCTACTTCAAAGTTATTTCAAGAATCTTGCGTAGCGTTTGCTTTGGCATGTTTGAATTTTGTTTTTCTGTTAGTGACCATGTCTGGCACCCATATAATAAAACAGGTATACACAGGTTTCGAGCGTCTGGATCTGATTTTCCTAGTTAGTGTTTGGTCTAACAATATAAACTTAAGGGCCAAAAATACCCTCCAGGTTAATGAAATCCATTTTTGTACTTCTGTTTACATTTTATCGTGGAAGGAAATCTGTTATCCTAGGTATGTATATTCGCTCACATATGTGATGACTGTTCCATCTATTTTTATTGGGGTTCCTGGTCCGTTTGAAATTAACTGCGTCTTCACTTTGTTTAGTAACAGCCCTGCATTTTTGCTATGTTCACATAATTGTTCCAGCATAGTTTGTAGTGCTTTCGGTGTTTTGGCGAATAATACCACCTCGTCGGCAAATCTTAGATTTGTTAGTCGACTGCCGTTTATGTTGATTCCGAAATTATTACGCCAGTTTCTTTTTTTAATGTATGCTCCATTACACAAGTGAAGAGTTTGGGAGAGATTGGATCGCCTTGGCGAACTCCTCTTTCTAGTCGGAATGGTTGTCCTCTGTTTTTACTTTCGCGAAACTTTGTCTATAGATTTTGTGTAAGATATGAATGTACTTGAGCTGCCAGAGCGTGTAATGTGCTTGTATGTTCGACTGAGTCAAAGACCTTACTATAGTCAATAAAGGTGATATATAGTGTTAGGTGGAATTCCTCTGCTTTCTTCATCAGCTTATTTATAATTTGGAGATGATCTATTGTGTTGAATCTTGTACAGAAACCGCTTTTTCTGGTGGTTGATTTTGATCCAGAATCTTCGTTAATGTTCTAGTTAAGACGTTTGTAAACAGTTTGTATATATTTGACATCAGGAAGGTGGTGTAGTGGTAATCATACTTGCCTCCTAAACCCAAGATCGCGGGTTCAAATCCGGCCAGTGTCGATGGATGAAACAAAGAGGAGTGGAACGTAAAAAAAAAAATAAGAATAATAACATGAAATATTTAATATAACTGTGGATGGAAAACTTACTTTTTGTTCAATAAGGGGACACCTGCTGTGTCCCGCTTACCTTACAATAAAACGACAATCCTATTTACATTTATTAGTTCAATAGAGGGGTCATAATGCAAAATTACACGCCTGCTGTTTCAAAAGCCAGTGCGGTTTATTTAGAATATGAGAACCATTCGTTACTTCTATGTTTAAAACTCCACTCTGCCACATGTGGGTGGATGGCTAAAAGAAGAAAACACAGCGAAAGTTGTCAGTGAGCCCTCATTGTGTGCGTCAATGTCACTCGGTACTCGAGTGTGAGTGACACTGCGCGGCGCTCTGGTGGACAGAAAGTGCAGTTGGTTAGAACCCATCGTATGTCACAGGGCAAAACTATGATGAATGATGTGATCGCATGTTTGTTTTTAACGCGTCTCCTATCAGTCTTTCTGCTTCTGCTTCCCTCGCGCGCACACACACACATTTATAAACGAAGTCACGAATGCCGACGGGACCGATTGGCTGAACTGCAGTTCTAAACTTAATCAGATTCGATGCCAGTAGCTGATTGGCATTATCTTTTTCATTTATTGTTTCTCGCTCTCTCCATCTCTAGGATGCTTTACCCTTAACTAGTATTTTACAGAATGAAACTATCTGTGCATGTCACAGACTGCTTAGATGTATGAAAACACTTTATTCTATTTTTAAGTCCTGTATAAAGAACAGATTAATTCAAGAAAGACATGTGTTGGAGACAATAACTCTTTAACCAATTAATAACATGCATTTTGAAGGATAACTGAATATGGCAATAAACACTGCATTAAAAAATTTAACTTTAATAATATTCGAACTATGATTCATTCCGATAGCCCCATAGAAACCTCAGAAACCTCAGGTTTGCAGTTTGCAGCGTCTGCTTGATTATGGCTGAGTTTAAATGTACCATTAGTTGTTTGTCTTTTGAGCTAGCTGATGTTTTTAGTAGGTGAAAACTTTTTTCCCTGAGTGTTTATTTTGTATTATTATTATTATTATTATTATTATTATTATTATTATTATTATTATTATTATTATTATTATTATTATTATTATTATAACAGTAGTGTATTTATTACAGTGGCACCATTAAATAACTTCAACCGGCGCAAGAGTCATAGGGACCTAAGTGCTTTTATGTCGCCCTTGATATGTTTCATTTAGCACAAGCTTTTTCATTAAATATTCTCAACAAGATATATATATATATATATATATATATATATATAAAATATAAATTAACAAATAAAACAAATACTAGAAGAATATTTTTAAAAAGTATTAAATATACATATAAATATAAAGACTACCATTATGGATGATACATTGTCAATTTATTTTCCCCAACCCCCTACCTGATCATCAGCCTTTTCATACCATATTACATGATTATGTCTGCAAGTGTAGTTCAGTATTACAGTGTCCTCCCAGAAAGTCAACCAACACAATTTTAGCCCAATTTTGTCGCATTATATACTTCAAAATTGCACGAAATATTCCATTTAAGTAAAAGGCTATCAGCGACAAAGAATCAATCTATATAATGTAACACTGAGTTGGAATGGGTGACATTATCTAACGATAGGAATGGGGGAAGTTGAGACGCCAAATGGCAGGTCGCGCGGCAGCCGAGGTACAATGTAAAGCAACAGAACTTTCG
This sequence comes from Metallyticus violacea, assembly GCA_030762175.1. Classification (NCBI taxonomy): domain Eukaryota; kingdom Metazoa; phylum Arthropoda; class Insecta; order Mantodea; family Metallyticidae; genus Metallyticus; species Metallyticus violacea. The sequence goes on along the minus strand of CM060842.1, from coordinate 117,590,024 downwards.
CTGTTGTGTCAAACGATTTGTAATAAACGAACTACAGTCTCAATTAAACAAAAATCAGCAGTGGATCTGTTAGATTTGAATAAAAGTTAAGCGAATTTCAGTGAAAAGAGAAATTTCACAATGTCGAGGCATATGGAGCTGGCATATAAGCAACGGGAATTTTTTCATTCTTATACCTCACTTTCAACATCACATCATGAGATACGCATTAAAGCTTGCAGCTACATTTCCTACATAGCCTATCCCGACTTTTTTTAACAACTGATTGCCGTTGTGACATTTTTTACAAGAAGTTTTGTTCTACGGACGCTCTTCAACATCTCGGGTCATCAGCGTCCCATTCAACTCGGGGCGTGAAACGGCCGACAAATTTTGCTCAGAGGCCTCTTCTTTCAGGCTTGAGGTTCTTTTTCGTGCCGTAAATGTACGACACGGGACTCACGGTTTTACTTCCCTTCAGAAGGAAGCCATACTTAGAATTTTTACGCCCGGAAAAATCTATCGATCCTGGCCGGATTCGAACCCGCGATCTTGGGTTTAGGAGGCAAGTATGGTAACCACTACACCAGCAGGACCGACTTTACGAGAAGTAGGCACGTATGTACAAAAGAGAAAAGGCCATAAATAGACTTAATTTCAATTGCGTTCTAAGTAAAATATTTAAATTTTAAGAACAATGATAAAAAATTCCGCTTAAACACCAGTCTATTTAGAGTTCAGACAATTAAAAACCTCAGCGGCCAACTAGAATCGTTGGGACCCGTATAATACTCTTCATTTTTGTAGCAATCTGAGACATGTAAATAGTTTAAAAAGTACCAAAAATGTATGCTAGAAAAAAAAATTGGTGGTAAAATCATGTGACTGACACAAATGTTTAAGGAGAATGACAGAAAGTAAGTAATGCACAAAGAAAATTCGAGTTCGTCGTGCCCTAAAGCTATTTGCCTTTTCATGGGATATAACGGAGGGGACTCAATTTAAAAGGGCATCGAACACATGCCCGAAGCTGTACAGAGGTGGGCGATAACAGTTAAGAGGGTCGTTCTCATGCATATCTGTCTCTAAAATGGCGCGATCAACAATGAAACAAGGATATATTCGCGTAAAACACGAAGAAGGAAACAAAAATGCATGTATAGTTGCATCTTTATGTACATTTCGCATCCCAAAGATAATGTTTGTAATTACTTTAATGCGATCCCTGCACGACGGAACACCAGCTCACTCTCTATGCGCTATGCACAGACATTTTCAATGTGCATTCTTGGATAAGCCGCAGCGGATATATATTTATTTATAGGTCTCAATGCCCACATATTTTTCACTCATTTTACTCTTTTAGTGTTTTTGCAACAATATATATCTGTAAAGAAACACAAGCCAAATAGCGGCGTTAAACTACGAATATATCGAGATTGCCAAAAAATGTATACATTCTTTCACAGTAGATATCTATTTAATATATTTCAAATTTTGACCGAAAAACAACAGTGATGTGTAGTATGATGTTCTGTAAACAGATGTGACTCACATTACGTTATGCTTGCGTTGCTACAACAAAATGGAGCCAAGATTATCGTTTAAACAGCGGAAAGCAATTTTGAAGTGGTATTGGAAAACCGAGAATGTTATTGAAGTTCAAAGGCAATGGAGACGTGTGTGCAGAACAGAGCCGCCAACGCAAGAACAACTGCACGCATCGAGACAAATTTGAGACTCATGGTACCGTATGCGATGTTCACAAGGACAGATCTGGGAGACCTCGCACAGCAACAAGCCCCTCGTCCTCGGCTATGTTTTGGAACGTTTTGAGAATTCACCGCAGAAATCTGCAAAGCAATGTGCACGTGAGACTGGGATTAGCATAACTAGCGTACGTCGTATTATTAAAACAGCAAAGTAGAAAGTTTTCATCTCAAGACTTTTGCGTGCATTATATGAAAAAGACCCTGAAACGGCATGTGCTGCAATCGCTGAGGACACTTTCGCAAACGTTGCTCAATCAGTAGTTCAACGTACTCAGAAGTGTATCGGTGGGCATTTTGAGCTACTGTTGTAACTGTAAAAGTCTAAGATGATTAGTGCTCATCATTTTCTGTTTGTGTGAATTCAGTTTTGTTATATTAACACAGTTTTTTCTTTGCTTGAAGTGTGTATACATTTTTTGGCACCCTCTGTATGTACGAGTATATGTGTGTGTGTGTAGGTGTGTGTTACTTGATTTGCTATTCCTGCTAATTCGCTAAGAACGCTGTCTTTATGTAAGGAAGCATATTGGGGAAGCACGAGCAGTTCTAATGAAACTAAAACATGTTAGTTGCGCACCTAACACCGTTAGAGAATGCCACTTTTAGATAACAGGGAACTTTGGTAATTTTGAATTTAATAAAAGGTCAGAGGGCGAGACGAGCTAACCGGGCTGGCAAGGGTCACGCTTGCGCCTTGTGACGACCCCAGGTGAGGAGGGGGTTGAATAGCTGCAGGAATCAATGAAACATTCGATATTGAAACGATATTTGTGCTTCCCCATTTTCACTTTCAAAAGGGGTATGGGCAATGAAACAGCATTGGCGGGAACGCTCTGTGATATGGCATCGTGGTATAATAAACGTTGTTGCTGCAGGTGCAATGTGTACCTGAATCCATTTGCATTTTCTAGAACATGATTCGTCTTTCTCATCTCCTTCATTTTATAGTTTCCCTGCTTTGTTCCTTAGGAACTAAGTTTCTGCAATTTCAGTTGCTTCCTCTAATATACATGTCCATTTTAAAAGAGAGGCTTCCGAATTTGCTTACCAAATCCCCATTAGGTTTAATCGTATGTTCGTTATCCTGCAGTATTCCAATCATTAATAGGTATAAAGAGGCTATATGTTCAGTGTTTTTATGCTCTATCTGATTTTCTTCTAGGGAACTTTCACTTGTAAAATTAAAACACAATTTTATAAGTTACCCTACACTGCGAAGTACAAGTATCAGCACTATAACCAGGTGACAAACTTATTAGCAATTGTTCCTTACCAGTTTAAACAATACTGTGATACAAAGTATGATATGAGCTTACAGAGATGTAGATGTACTTGTAAAATAAAACTGAAACTTAAGAAACATATATTTAAAAAAAAACATTGAATATCAAAGTGTATTCAATGTCATAAATTTCATGTTAAAGTTTTTCAACATTGCTTCTACTTATTAGTTTTAATTTATTCCTCCGTGTATAAATAATTTCAATACTTAGATCTACTTAGAAGATAAATTAATAAGTGAAACTCTATATAAAATTATGGGTTGAAGCTGTTGTAGGTGGCCCCACGTAGGCGATCTAAATTATGGAGCAATTTATTTGTGGGAAAGTTTTGTTGCTGCTGTAGGCTCCATGTTAGTGAGTCTTATTATGAAGTAGTTTAAGGAGCTGGCTCTGTTGTAGGTGGCCAAATTATGAAGTGGTTTCCGGATTGATTGTGGGCTGCCTCGGTGTTGTTGACGACGCTTCAGCGACAACAATATCTTAAGATGATTCTGCTATTTTGTTGAGTGGGGCTCAACTGGACCGGGAGGGGAATTGGAAGGTGGAAATGAGCACTCAATGCAACATAATGTACTTACGTAGTTTATTATGTCAAAACTCTATTGCGTCCTTTGGTGTTTCCCCCCCCCCCCCGTTTATGGGCTTTGAATATTAACTTAGTTGCCGCGTATAAAACTTTCAGACGAATACTGCGAACTGCTTAACTGAATGGAACTGGAATGAATTGAACTGAGTAAGAAGACTTAATGCTTAGAACTGAACTGCTAAATATTTCTTCTGTGTACCGCTCGACTGGATGCCCCAGCGGGTTGACTGCCTGCTTATATAGCAAATTCAAATTGAAAATAGTTGACTAGGAGACGCCGAAATCGACACACAAGCCTCGCGCCTTTCTTGAAAGGTTCAAATCACCTTTTTCATCGACTGATTCAATTTTACCTACCTCACACTTCATTCGATATATGTGAACGGGTTTAATACATATAATTGAATAATTTACTGAGCTAACGAACCACCAGCCGGCACGGGTCAGTGCCTTCCCTCTCCCTGGGCGGATTAAAGTCCTTCAGTGAGGATATTTCCCTGTAATTGAAAGCTTTTCCCTTTAAACTTGAGAATGAGGCCACGCATACGGCTGTCATAAAATCTTTGAAGAGGTTTTAATGGCGTTGTTGATAAGTCCAGCTACAATAAACGGAGAGACACCAGGGGAAAATTCTGTTTACAATTTCAATGTTATAATTACAACTTGTGACACAGAAATATATAATATTTATATTATTAATTACAATTCCAAGGTATGATGATAGGGCTTTATTGGGGGTGGGTCGGAGAAACGGTTTCAATTTTCAAAACAAACGTTCTGAAAATACCCAGATGTATTATCATAATAAAGTATAGCCCCTCTTTTTATTTAAATGACATACATGCATTTAAAAATCGTTTTTAATTTCGGTTATTTTTAAGGGTATAGACGTTGAAAAGCATAATCAAGATAACGTATTTCATCATAGAGAACGTAAATATTCTACTGCGCTTTGACTGCTTCAAAGTGTTTCTCTGTACTATTGTTGAGGTAAAATCATGTCAAAATTTGCGTTTCTTAAATTGCTCGTATGACGAGGCCATTCAACCATGGCTCACTTGCTCAAACAGCTCCTTGAAAGACACGCCACCACTATAGCATTAATACATCATCTTTCCTCCGTCCCTTTGTGTCGTTTGTACCGGTTATGTTGACGGACACGGGTCCTGACAAGTCATTTATTATTTCGCGCCTCTTCATATTCTTCTCATCTCGGCCACTTTAAACATCTATTTTTGTGTCATACTTCAAGTCTCACCTTTGTTGCTGTTCAACATACATAGTCGCCTTTTAGCAATAAATGAATGAAAATCACACAAACACCAGCTCTAAATATATGTAATCGCACTATCTAAGTATTGATACTATATAAAGTACTGAACTATGAAGAGAAGATTATGAAAAGTAGCACCAACTTATTTCAAGTAAAGCATTATCTCTGCCTAATGGCTGTTTAAGACAAGCTCCTTTTCACTGTATATATGTGCATTATAAATAAAAGATACGATTTAGAAAAGTAATGTTTAGAACAAGTGTTAGTGCACATTTACCAAGTAGTAGAAGGTGGATTTCCAGAAAAAAATGTTCGTATAAAGAAAATCGAAAGTTTAAAATGTAAAATTTCAAGAGCACAGAATACCAGAATTTCAAAGCTTGAGAAATATCGCCCAAGAGACGATGAGAGAGAATCGCTGTATCTTTTCAGCGTGACCGTTAGTCAACTAATACGTGTACGCTTTCAGCAATATTAATTGATTAACGTTAAATGATGACATGATCCGAATAATATTAAAGTTAAAATATATTTAAAGAAATCCGTTATTCTTAGTTTCAAAGCTAACAGTATTTAAAAAACTCTGACCAAGGGATCTCAAAATTACTATTCCAAGGAAAAGCCGAAACACACTCAGAAAGCAAGATTATAACACAATACCGACGGTGCCAAAAAAATGTATACACACTTTCACAGCAGATATGTATTTAATATATTTCAAAGATGGGTCGAAAAACAACAGTAATATGTAGTATGATGTACTGTAAACAGATGGTTGCTACGTGACAGGTAAATCAACAATGAACAAATGAAGCCAAGTATATCGTATGATGTTCTGTAAACAGACGTGACTCCAATTACTTTACGCTAGCGTTGCTACAATACAATGGAGCCAAGATTATCGTTTGAACAGCGGAAAGCAAATTTGAAGTGCTATTGGAAAACCGAGAATGTTGTTGAAGTTCAAAGGCAATGGAGACGTGTGTACAGAACAGAACCGTTCTCCGGATCTAACTCCGTTGCACTTCTACCTATGGGGAACTCTTAAGGATGTTGTATACCGTAGAAAACCAGCTACACTGACAGCACTTGGGGAAGAAATTGAAACGACATGTGCTGCAATCGCTGAGGATATTTTCGCAAACGTTACTCAATCAGTAGTTCAATGTACTCAGAAATGTATCGATGCCAATGGTGGGCATTTTGAGCAACTGTTGTAACTGTAAAAGTCTAAGATGATTAGTGCTCATCATTTTCTGTTTGGTTATTTTAACACATTTATTCTTTGCTTGAAGTGTTTATATATTTTTGTTACCTTCTGTGTGAGGGATAAAAACATTTTTCTCAAACATATATTGCGAAACTGTAAAAAATAATTAGCTTGGTAACTAATTATCAAGGTGGCATTATAACTAATATTTCTTTCATAAAGTCTGTCCTGGTATAGTGGTAACCATACTTGCTTCGTAGATCAAATGTCGCTGGCTTAGATTGTTGGATTTTTTCGGGCGTAACAAGTATGACTTTCTTCAGACGGGAAGTAAAGCCGTCGGTCCTATGTTGAAGATTTACGGCACGGAAAATAATCTCAAGCTTGAAATAAGAGGCCTCTGAGCAAAATTTATCGGCCGTTTCACGCCCTGAATAGAATGGGACGTTGATGAGATGAGATGTTAAAAAGCTTCCTTAAACAAATCAAAATAAATTTACACATTCTTTCATAAAGTGATAATGTCCGAGAATTCTATAAATATGTCTAACTTATGAAAAGTATACAGTACACTCGATATTTGCTCATCCACATTCTCAAGCGGAAGATGCTTTTATGTGGTCTGTATAGGATCTGTACCAAATGCAGCTCCTGGTGTAGAGAGCTCCAGAAATAAAAGTATTCGGGAGGCTTCCAAGTTAATCTCTTGCAAGGAAGTTAAGACCACGACTGCCGCTCCACAAAATTAATCGCTGCTCCTTCTGTCCTAATTGTTTACAGTAGTGCAAATTTGTCTCTTGGCCTGAGACGATGCAAAGCAGAAGCAGGGAGTTAAAATACATAAACGTTGCTTTCCTTGCTCGTGGAAAGCAAAACAACAAACGGGACTTTAGAAAATGGAATTAAATTATTATAAGATATGATTTTCAGTATTAGCTATAAAATATTCTTATAGATTAAATATACGTAAACTTGCAGGCAATGTCTCACGATAGAAGCATTGGGACATATTTAACATCGTTTTAGTTTTCAATGCAATATACGGTATTTCTTCTATTATGTTTCTTCAGTCCATTTTGAGACTTGGCCTCCTCTAAGAGACAGGCTATTATTGCCAAGGAGAGTTTATTTACACTAATTTTGCTATAGAGAACAGAGCGACAGATCGTAAGTACGTCATAGCGGCATCTAATAGGAAACTAAGGCATTACTTGGACGTGAAACGGCCGATAATTTTGTCCGGGAATTTCTTTTTCCAGTAATATTGTCTTTTTCAATTTCTAAATACAAGATTCTTTTAAAATGAACTTTAATTATACTTCACAATAAAATTACCTTAATCTATGGAAATATACATTTATAATATATATATTTAATATGAAATTTATGACGGTTAACTATTCAAAATGAGTGCTGATTTCTTACGCCTTTGCAGCACAAGCCTTCAGTGATCCCACCGTATTGAACAACCCTTATATTTATTTTCGTAGCATTGTTAGACCTTACATAGAAGATTAACTACTTAAATAGAAATTATAACGGGTTAAATGTGGACTCAAGTGGAGTTCCACTAACATCTGGACATCGTATAATCACCAAAATATTGTAATCAAAAAGTCCAACACTAAACAGTATGAAGTTTCTCGCCGTCTTGCAAACGCCAGTTGGCAATTCGTTAATTGAGTCGCATAATCATTCATTGCATATTTAACAAAGGCAGCAAATTAACTCTTTAATTCAAGCAAATGGTGACAGTCGACAATCGGCTATACTATATTCACCTCAGTATAAAGTTCAGGAAAAAAAAAGTTGTATACAATGTTGAAATTACATGTGATACAAGATACAAAATGTATTAATTTTTTAAATGTGTAAAAAGTACGTGTTTTCAATTGTAGTTTTCGTTGCATACAGTGAAATGTCTGAAACTGTTACATTTAAATCGATATTTCAATTTGGTAATCGCAATAGAGGATGCGCAATTAGAAGAAAGCTTTCAAAAGTTCTCGACCTTGACCATAGGTGGTCATGCAATCTTTTTACATTGGAATAGCTGACTTAAACATTCGTTTGAACTGTCGATTCTTCGTTTCAAATAGTTTCTTTAATTTAACTTTTTGTGAAGTGGTCATGTTGTGCGTATTCCAGAAAATGGGTAAAATTGACTTTCAATCAATGATAAAACTCTATATAAAAGATTATTTAAAACCAAAATTACTCAGTATAAAATTTATTAAAGTTTATGAGGGCTCTTCTTCTTATCGGCTCTGCGTCGACTTATAAATGCCAATGAAACTGGGAACCACCAACACACTAGAAAAAAAAATAATAATAACAGTCAAAACAGTGGACAGAAGCAGGTTTTCAGCCCCAGAGAAGACAAAGTTGATTCCATCTGCAAGTCTTTTGGGATGCCAAATTTATTATTTTCAAAAGGGTAAATCCATTAGATTTTTAACCAACTAGATGAATTAATTCATTAAAAACGACCCGATTTGCAAAAGAAAATAATGATAATTGTTCATCAATACTATGCACTTGATCACAAAAGGTTATAGTTAAGGAAACATTTGGAGGTATGAAGTATGAATTGTTGAAATATATACCGTACTTTCCAGATTTGACTCCCATATGTTCCCAAAGCTAAAACGACTCTTCGTTTATCAGTATTTTTTATCAAATCAAGAGGAAATTGCAGGTAATAAATACATTCACCTCAAGGGTGGTTATGTGGAAAAATAAAAAGCAATGTTGAAGTTAAAAAAAAAAATCTTCATTGTTAAACCAAGAACTTTTCGAACTGATTTCGTATCTTTTTAATAAAATTTATTTATAGTTTCTTCATCCATTATGTATTTATCGGGTATTATCCTTACAGTTTATTTACAATATCCCCTTTTGTGATATACATGTATTTTAGTAATTTATTACGTTTTCTTTTAATTGAAGTTATCTGTTTTAAAGATGTTCTTCATATTGCTTCAGAAACAGAGGGTTCGTCAAACTCCACACTCTGATTTTAGAATACGTAAATGTGACGAACTCTGCCATAAACTAAATTAGATATAGGCATTTATAACGGTATATATCAGTTTGTGATTTCCTATTTATATTGAAACATGGAATCAATTGAACAATTGGAAAATTTTTATTGTAAATTTGATTCACCATAGACTTTTATTTACGAAATTATTCCCTTCAGTATTTCAACTCTGCCCTGTAAAGTATGCCCTTGAATCTCAGCAGTAGTTATGATAATCGGTCACTTCCTTTGTGGCAATATCAGTAGGTCTCATATGATATTCTAATATGAAGGTTCTCACTTAATATGACACATCGAATTCATTTATATATTCAATTATATTTTTAGTAGTTCTGATATCTTATATGGCACTTTTAAAGGCGTGGAATCATAGATATTAATACCATGCGTTTCATTTTCAGCCGGGCCATAGATTACGTATAGGCGTAGTTCGCTTGTAGTGACGTCGGTATTATTCCAGTAGCGCACTAGAGGTGAATGACCCGCTCAAGGCCATGTTTATCAGCTGTTTTATAATGTGTCAGTTGTACACACACTACAGACTACAGTATGTAGACGAGGGTGGAATTATGAATATTGCTGCGTCACCTAATAGATAAAAGGTAGAGAAAATGACTTGGACTACCTTGAAAATGTAAACCCGTAGCTATACAGAAAATGTGAAAACAGGATAATAACGCCAGACGAAAAATTTGATAATATTGTTGAATTTGATGACAAACAAATATTTGATTTAATAAGAGGTATAAATGACTCAGAACACCCCGTTAACTTTGGAGGAGTTGAATGCAGTGGAGCGAAATCTAATAGAAGTTGATAATGGGAAAAGTGAAGTTAAAGTGAAGTTCACACCAACTATTCCACAATGCAGCATGGCAACACTCATTGCATTGTCAATTCGAATTCAACTTTTACGATCCCTTCCTTCGAGGTTTGAAGTTAGTGTACAAATTTTACCTGGAACCCACAGTTAATAAACAGCTAGCTGATAAAAAACGAGTTGCTGCAGCATTGGAAATTTCTCATTTATTTGAAGTCATTCATCAATGCATTGCTACTTTCTGAAATACTATCTTTGTAAATAATATATATATATATATATTTCAAGGAGAACTATACTTGTACAGACACATTTTGTATCAGATCAATGTAATAAATATTTCTTTTGTAAATAAACAAAAAGTTGCTGCCTTCTGTTCCAGCTGTAAAGACTAGAGTTTGTGTGCACCTCAAAAGTGAAAGTTTATTCAAGACATCTGTGTTGTGTATGAATTACATTAGATTATTCTTATTAGTTCACTGAAATGCCTACTGAAAAATTCACGCTTGATCCTGGTATTCCTGTTCCAGGTAGGGAAACTATGAAGATGTCTGGTTAATAAGTTAAGGACAAATGTTCTGAGGGAGGACAAAATTTACGACATTGATTCGAACGCTCTCCAAAGAAGTCTCTAAGACGTGTTGCATGCCAAGTGCATGCTAAACTTTTAAAAATTGAAACCCTCTATAGATCATGAATTATTACAACCTCGTGACGACGAAAAATGAGTAAATTTCTATGACTGGATTTTACAAAATATCATTAAGGTACTGTTTACCCACATGGTTTAATTTAAATGGTCATGTTGCCTCACAGAACAGTAGATATTGGAGCACACAGAATTCTTAATTACCCCCTATTGTAAGAGACAGTGCGAGCACGCATGCGCGCGATGCGCGACCAGGCAACACCAGGAACGCTCTGTGTAAGAGTCATTAGCAATGTTTCCAACTTCACATAGCTTGTATGGGTTGCCAACTGCTGTTACGTTTATGCTTCTCATTTTATTTAACGTTTTGGCGACAGATCGCTATAGTTTTGGCAATGACACGCATTTTGGTCGCTTTGTCAGCTTGTTCGTTTCCTTTTATATCCTCATACTTGCCAGAATTAATAACACATTCGATTAATAGCCGAATTTCTTGAATTGAATTGTTGGAGAAAATTCTGTACTTGAAGACAGATACTGCATGAGCGTGTCGTGAAATGTATGTAGTGTTATAGCTTTTAGATGACTTCAAGTGATCGGACAGTTAGAACTTTTATTTTGACATATCACTTATTCAAATATTACGGCAATGATCGGGTCACAAATAAAAATACTTAGTTAATATATAAAGTTTATTAAAGACTGTAAATTGACAAACACACAACCAAAAATTTCCACTTTATACATATAAACTATTAGTTTGTATATCTCGCTAACATCTATCACTGCTGTGAAATAAAAGATAAAAAAAAATAAATAAAATAAAATGCAATTTGGAGAGAATGCTCAAAATCTAAAGAGGAAAATATAATTTCACCAAATGCTTCAAATTTTCAACAGGAATCTTCAGTCAACATAGAACTATAATAATTAAAATTTAAACATATTTAGCCATTACGCTTACTATATGGTATTTAGCTAAAATTCAAAACCAGAAGATTAGCTTCTATATTCATAATGCAGTCTCTCTCTTTCTAAGAAAATTTGCTACAATATTGACACATTCCATCATTGCACTTCAAAAGCAATTGCGCAAACTATTTTAAGAAAGTAGAGATATTGACTATGAATAAATAGAAATAATGAGTATAAAAACGAACAACATTAAATAAAGTATCTGATCAAATAAATACTTCAGTATGAAGCAAATATCAGTGATGGGACTTCTACCTAAACCATTCTCCCCTTAATTGAACTGAAAGATACATAAAGTTTGCTTAGCATCATATCTACTGACAAAACATTATACAACAATAGCATGCATACATTATCAATTTTTTATCACAAAGATTACTGGAATGTTGTGTGTTATAGAAGTTGTTTGTCGAGGCATCCAGCTGCAGATGCACATTTTTGACATCTTCAATGAATTTTACTTTCACTCTCGACAACCCTGCTTCCATAATTCTTTCAATTTCTGTCCAAATATTTTTCTTTATGTTCTTCTACAGTAAGGGAGTTATTCCTGTAAACTTTATTTATTTTTTTATCTTTTTAATGGTATCGTTTCAACACAACACACCGCAGTACATTTTTCTTCACTAACATCCTGTAATTAAAAAAAAAATATGTATATTTAGCATGTGCAAGGGCTTTATAACATTAGTAATGATTTGCATGGCAATAAGTTTAACTGTGCTGTACGTAAACATTTTGCTGCCTTTTGGTGTGTTAGCTGGTTCCAATCTTACACCGCAATTCCGGAACTGTTTAATTATGGGGTTTTACAAAATATACGTATATATTGTAGGTCATTAAATTCTGTATATCAATATACTCTTTATTACTTTGTGTGTTTTAAATGTTTAATTTCATGAGAAGACTTTAGTTTGTTTTTTTATTATTGTACTGTTCTACAATTGCGTTTATTGATTTATCTTATTTTATTATATTTTTGTATCATAATAACGCTCTAACACTCTTTTTTTTTTTTAGCAAATTTCCGTCATTTCATTCAACCTGCCTTGTGATAACGGCATGGCATCTTATATTAATGATTTATGCCTTTAATAGGATGCATTATAAAAGAAAGATGATTTTAAAACAATTCTAATACTATTTCTGGACTGTTGATGACTTTTGTAATGTGGTCTAGTTATTGTATCTTTGGCATAAGTTGTGGTGGCTTCTTGACAATGGATGCTGTGTCCGATCTACAGCAAGTTGCTATTATTATTGACTCATTTTAATTTTATTTTGCTTTTTATTTCAATAAATCGTTTGATAAGTCTGTGTATTTTGAGTGTCTGGCGGGCAGTAGAATCTATTATTTTTTGTTTTACCCTCATTTGTGAAGAAATATACTATGAATTTTTAGGGCGTGAGTTGTCGGAACTATCTGCTGGAAATAATCTGTTCTTCAAGATAAGATATTGTGTTTATGAAATCTGTTACGAACGCTTTTCTTTTGCTCTTTCCCCCCCCCCCCCCCACAAGTAGCTAAAATGTTGCATGATGTTTTTATACATTTATGTTAAAGTGGGTTTAGTTTATCAAACTTTTTCTTCGTTTTTTTTTTGTTTGCTAAATTATTTGTCTATTGAAAAAGTTTATAGTGTAACAATCCTTGGGAAACTGAAGCGTATGTTCTCTTAGGTCTGAACAATCACTCGAAACGAGGCCTAGAGCTCCTGAGAATGTATAAAATATTAAAGCTAATATAATTAAATTAACTTTATTATTTTTATATCTTATTTCACTTGTGCCAATACTTCTAAATTAACATTATATAAGAAAATAAAATAATATAGCTTAAAACATTTTATTTCCATTTTGAGATCAAACTAATTTGTTACTATCTCCAGTACTATATAAAACACGTTTTCAGACATCAGAGTTCTTCTTTTTATACTTTCCTCCAATCTTTTAAAATTAATGAACATTAGAGGAGCTTCCTGTTAACGGTTAAGAGCCCCCCATGCTGAACTTTTGCCCTTATGGTGCATGCTTTACTTTAAGATTGGAGAACAATGTATAACTCTGCAAAAGACGCTCTGTGACAAGCTTTTTCTAAGTATCTGCTGCCTGCATTATTTTCTGGATATGTTTATCCACTATAAATAAAAGCGGAAACTTCCCCTTCTTGAGCGCCAAGGTCAAGGATGGGTTTTTCGACCTGTTGCCTTATTACAGGTAGACATGCCATGCCTAAGTTTATATTGATTAATTTTTTTGTGAGTGGGGGACTACCAATCCTCACATATTTATGATCGCGCTAGTTAGTCCATTTCGACAATCCATTGGTATCTCAGGTAATGCACTTCGGAAGCATCGGCGGTAATAAAACTCCTGAAGATTCAATCTTCCTTGTGCACCTTCCATTTAGAATCTAATTTTGTGAGCAAATGTTAAAGGGTGATGTTACCCTTTGCGCTGGTGTAATTTATGATAATATTGCACAACCTTCTTTTAGTTTTCTAAGTTTCAAGAATTTTTTCAATATTTATATTATTTTATTTTTAACTACCTTTAAAGATTATTATTTAAAATCTAAAAATAGAAATGTTTTAAATTGTCCACTTTCTCTTAATTAATTAATTTATTAGAGACCCACCGATCATTTCTAAAATAAGAAAATATCCTGTAATGTGCATTTAATTGCATATAAAGTATTTTTAAATTGTATATTGACTTAAGTCTAGTGATAATTCAACCTTTGCTACACTTATTAAAACTATAACCCTGTGACTGAAAGAAAACTAAAGTGGCATTTTGTACCTAAAAAAATGTTACTTTCCCTGCCGCCATTATTAATTTTTTTCAACTCTGATATATTCTATATTTTTCGTAAAACAAAAAAATGGATTAGTATTTACATCATCTGCTTTGGGCTCATGGCCTGCGGAAACATTTCCTTTCTAAGAATTCTCTCTTAAACTGTTTGAATAAACTCTCGGAACGAAAAGAGATTATAAGGCCCTGTTTTTGAACTAGTGTTAGACCGTGTGTGTATTCCATAGAACCATCTGCAAGCGGGAATTTGGCAGCCGACTATTGCTTGCATAGACTGGAACGCATTGTATTTCTAAGACTAATTTGAGAAAGTTGCAGTGGTTATGATGCATACTATGCATACTGGTGCATCTCTCTGAGCATTGTCAAAGGTTTTTTTAAACAATGCCTTTTAAAATGGCTACGTGTATGGCAGAGATAAAAATGGTACTACGGGGACAAGAAATACAAAACTTTTTTTTGTTATTTGAAGTAACCTTTAATATGAATGGGAAATTGAATAAGCAATTATATGTCATTAATTATAAATCATGGGTCAACTAAATGACTTACTGTGTTCTGACTCACGTTCCGATATATCAGGAGATACACCAGAATGGGTGTACAATGCTATGATTAAGTCTATTCTGTTATATGGAAGTGAAATATGGGGCTAAAGATGTAAATAAAATTCAAGTCCAATTTTGGAAAATGTTTCTTGGGTTCTACTAAGGAACGTCAAACTGTGGGGTCGTGAGGGAGTTAGATTGTTTAAAGATATGGTTAAAAATAAAACAAGGACGGTGAAATAATGACTTAGATTAATTCAGGGAGACCAGTCTACATTTCGCGCTAAATGCTGTAGACACCAGATGCTAAACATAACACCAGCGTTTTGGGCTGCAGATGTGGAAATAGGCCTCAGAGGAGTTGGCCTGGTTCAATATGGCAACAAGGCAATACAAAAATAATAACGTACGGAAGAAGGTTAAAACAAGGCTAGAGGCTATCGGCAGGCAGGAAATCCAGACAAAATGTAACACTAAAGTCCACTTGAGCCTATTTAATTGATATTAACCTAACTATGGGTAAAGAGGTGCTCGTTCTAGGGAGAAAACTGAGATCAGGAATGGCCTGGTTTAGGCTAGAAAATTGGAAGGCTCAAAAAAAAAAAAAAAAAAAAAAAACGGATAATTCTGATCGGAGAATCTGTCCTTTTTGTGGGGGGATGAGAAATGGATATATATATATATTCTGGCAGTATGTACCCAAGTATATCTGAGAAAAACGCTGTTTCCTGAAAAAAAAAATAAGGCAATTGGAAGACGATTTGGCATGCTGGAAATTGTTTGCGAACTGTTGGTTGAATATGAGCATTTTCCTGGCCAAAGTGCTGGAAGCTAGAAGCAATTTATTTTCTGGTTAGAGCGCAATAACTAGTGTAACTATAAATAATATAATATGTTTACATTCACATTTCTGTAAATATCCTTTTTCCCATTTTAATATTTTTATTATTATTAATGTTGTTTTATTTGCATTTATTTGTTGTCTTTCTAATTGCGTATCGTGTAGGTCTACGACCCATGCATAAAATATATTTGTAATGTGATACAGAATTTTATAACAATAAAAAGATACATATTACTACTGGTGCATAGTATGAAATGTGGGATTTGTCACATTCGTCGTACCGCCACGGGTGGCCGAGGTCGTTAAGCGGCAGGTCTGGGGTTCGAATCCCACCAGGACCGCCCTCTCTGACAGGGTTTTTTTCAGGTTTTCCTCAGTCCTCATGACTGGCAAATGCCGGGGAGGTACCCTAAACTTAGGCCTGGAACGTTTCCTTCCTTAAAAAATCCTTTCCCAATTTATCATTTAATTTCATGTATCACCAGTGTTCGCCACCTGTGGTGGCACAGTAGTAAAAACGGGCGTTAAACACCATTCAAAAAAAATCGTCGTAGCAAACGTGTTTAAACTGCTGGGGGAAAATGTAATAACAACGAAATTACAATGATTTATGATTTGTGTTTTTCTTGTCATCTTAGCTTTTGTATACGGTCGAGTTGTGGAAATTTTGTTAGAAAGGGTTAGAAGTTTTAATAACTAAATATTTGGGGATGTGTACAAATCACATTGGGCTTCTTATTTACTTTGTATACAAAATGCATATACCTGTATTTTGTATGTTATTCATAAGTTGTTTAAAATAATAACTTCTATTATTTAATGATGGAGAATATTTTAAGGCAGAATTTGTATAAGAGACGTAAATTACAAATCGTGAATATGAAACTAGCTGATTAAAATAGAAGACGTGTTCATGCCACTTAAACAGTTTCAGCTAAATTCCACATATATGGATTCAAAATGTATTTTGTTGCCTTATGTTTATTAATATTAAGCTGTTGTTCACAATATTAGCAAAACAAAGTTCTAATCTCAATCAAACATTTGAAAACACAGTTGTGTGATCTTGTACAGAACAAATCTCAAGCTGTAATTAGTGAGAGCTACATATGGAAAGAAAAAGTTTGGTTGACGTGATCATTTTCCTTGACACTGTATAAAGTAAACTGAAAAATATTTTCATTGAATTCCATAGTAAAGTGTTTCACGGTCTTTGCGAAGATATTTAGAATGCCTTTACAAGCTCTAATGGCATGTCGATTCAAGCCTCTAGTGCTGCTGAAGTAAATTTATCCATTTTTAATTTTGCACCTCCTGAGGTGATGGGGAACTCGAAGGTCTTTCGAGCAATTCCACAGAAGTATAACTGTATTTAAATCCGAACTGGATTCTGATTAATACATTATAGAAAATTCATATCCAGTAATGAAATTCATAATGAGCTTTTATGCTGCTGTGCATAAACATAAATTTGCACTATATTTTCAATTATACAGGCTAGTGTACTTGATGTTTTCACCTCAAATAATTTCTCCTTTTCCCACAATACCGCTCCATAACAGCATTTACGTTGATGTTTGACTTGACTTCGTCAATGGAGATTATGTAGCCTGTGATGGAATGAGATTTGGAACGAAAGGTATTTATGTCTGTGAGGAATTCGCGGCTAACTTGTTGGACTGATCCTAAATACCCTTTTTAATTTGCCATTCAATAGCTACAATGACTGCTATTCTTTTAAATTCATTTTCCACGTTCTTACTTCGAACCCGATTTCATGAGGGCGATATTTTGAATGTTTCTGGATAACATTAGGGGGTTTGGATGACATCTGTCAAGAAAACGCTGTTCTGTTCTTGTGCATTTGGATATATTCTCGCTTAATAACAAATCAATAACATATCTGTGAATAATGAATGAATTAATGAATGACCTGTATTTTATTTTCAACGTTCAAAAACCTCTACGGGTGGCCGAGGTCGTTAAGGCGCGGACTCGTGAGCGGGAGGTCTGAGGTTCGAATCCCGCCAGGACCGTCCTCCTTTTTCCTGTTTTTTCTCAGTCTCATAAATGGCAAATGCCGGGGAGGTATCCTAAACTTAGGCCTGGAACGATTCCTTCCTTAAAAATAAATCCTTTCTCAATATATTATTTCATCTCATGTATCATCAGTGTACATCGGCTGTGGTGCCTCTGTAGCAAAAACAGATGTTAAACACTATTCATTCACATACATTCAAATAATTATATATCAGTACAATTTAGCCTCCGAAAAAGAGAAATTCTAAAGGGTCGCTCTGCAGCACTTTCTCTACAATGTAGTATACACGGAACCAAACAAATAAAAGTTAAAATGTCCGTGTATTCAATTTTCAGTTCTGATTTCAAAGCTATTAACGTTGAAGACATGGTAGACATTGAAGTAACATTAGGTAACCATGCGTTTTTTTTTATTTTTTTTTTATTTTAAGAATACGTTCACAATATTGTTCAAACAGAACTTAAATAATAATTCAATATCTTTAATACTGAATCAGCTGCTATTGGAACTGTGTGTGTTTACAAATGAAATTTGAAAGGGTTTCGAGTTATATGAAGAATATTATGAATAGATTTTTTTTTTTTTTAATGTAAAGATGAAAAATCATACCAGGTTAAACGTTGACCCTTTACGAGTCACATTAACAGGAGACTTGAAGGTCATTATTCAATATAAACCTTCATTAATATCGTTTTATTAAGATATTACCCAAATTATATCCTTCCTAAAACACCAGTACCAATTTTACTCCTTGATGCTATGAATAGCTATATTCAATTCGCTTCATACCTATGAAATTTTCGCAGTTAAACTTAATGTGAAGATCTCAGTTGCAAAAACAGATTTTATAGACTTCTTCGTAAAGAGAATTATATAATTTATAATACATGAAAGCAAGAAATACTTGATTGTGCTATTATTTCAAATTTTGTATATCATTTATTGAATCCATTGTTTACAAGTATTCTTTTAACTGAATGCAAGAAATGAAAGCTCTTGTGCAGTGTATTCGTCCATTAAAGGCAAGTATCTATATCAAGTTTAGCCTCAATAGTTAAATTAGTGTCACTTTTCGTATAGAAATGTACTAAACCGGACTGAACTATCGAATTTTGTTGCATGATGGGCAAGGGAAGGATGCATATAAAATATCTCAGCTTTTTTCTTGATGGTCAGAACGCAACTAATCTTCGCTGACATCAAAAAACTTTATCGTTGGCTTTCCTTGGATTTTCTGGCTTGGGGATCGTACAAGTCATTGTTCCGTATTATTTGTGGCTATTTTGTGTTCTTTCTTTTGTTTGGTAGTGGTCAATTTCCTTGATTACTGTGTCAGTGACCCAGGTATTTGCTAAATAGGGTACTCTATGGAATTTCTTTGTTATATCTTTAAATTCAGATATCGTTTCTTAAAACTGTAAATAATAATTAAAGTACATTTTCTCTCTTACTTTAGGTAAAACTATGAGATTTCTTTGCTAAATTTTCTTAAAATCAGTTATTTATTGTAGTTATTTGGTACCAGGATTTGAATATATTATATGATTTATTTTCATTTATATCTTAACCATAAGCTAAATTTAATATTTTCTGTAATTAGGACATTAAAGACACTTTCTCGGCGTTATAGTTTATTTACAATTATTTTGTGTGAAAAATCTATTTGTTAAATTGTTAATGCCTCAATGCACCTTTTTAGAAAACTAGAGTGCATTTTATTGGAAATTTTGTTCTTTCGCGATAGACCATACAAATATTTTCCACGACTGATTTCTGGTTTTTTTTTATAACACTAGGAAGTTTCTTTAAAGCAAAAACTGTGCGGTAATTGCGGGATAGGGATGATATTCGATTGAAGAGAAATTAGGTTTCAGTATATCGACGTTCCATCATGTTAAACAATGATCTGATGTATGCGCACCGTAATGAAAAACACCCGCATTGTTGATGTGGTGGTAACGCTCATAGCTTGTTTGTCCAGGAGAAACTAGCGATATGCATACTAACAAGTATAGCCTTGTCACTGAAATAATCTCAACCTGAAGGTCACTCACACAATACTAGTAATACCAGTATCTATTATTCATCTGCAATCTTAACTCATAAATTTCTCGCTAGTGACATCGAATATGAAGTTCAGAAAATATTTTATACTGGTTTAGTATGCTAAGTAAACACAGCGACTTTTTATATTCGGCATCCACCACATCTATTTGTGAAAGAATATCATCTAATATTAATTTAAATATTTATATTTCCAGACATTAACGTTATTTATACCCGTAAATAACCAGAATGAAAGCTTATAGGATAGGAGGGGGGTAGTGGAACCGAGCCAAGCCAACACGCAGTGGAAAGCCTAAAATGAGGTCATTGTATCCACGCTAGTGTTTTCAAAGAGGATATTATAATACTAATTTCAGCATATCCGATTTCCATGTAATACACCGATTTATGGATCTTTTGCTACCAATAGACAAATTATAAGTTAAAGTTGCCATTTATAATCTGAAAATGTGTAAAATTGTCAATATAAATGTGAATGCCAATAATTTACTGTAACTGAAATTAAATTATTTGCAGCATTTCTCTTTAATGAGGACATTTAATATTCTTCATTTAAAATCTCTTATAATCTACAAAAATTTAAGCGGTTCAGTGGTGGCACTAAGCTTTTAAAAATAAGTAATAACAATATTTTCAATTATTTGATGACCATTAAGTTCACTTTCACTTAATAGTCCTGGTGGTCCAGCGGTAACCATATTTGCCAATCCCAGACCTAAGATGGCGGAAGCCATATTTAAAAATCCTAACTATGGCTTCCTTCGGAAGGGCACAAAAAAGGGCCTCAAGTCTGAAAACAGAGGTCTCTGAGTAAACTTTACCTACATTTGAAGTCCTAAATTGAATGGGACGCTAATGGTTAATATGTTAAAGAACGTCCTTATGTAATTTAAACCTAAATACAATTTAACGCTTATTTCGAAACATGCATGTTGCAGCCTAATGAATACAAACCATTTGTGTAACCGACAAGGATGGCGTATGTCGTTAAGGAACGGGCTTGTGAGCGGGAGGTTTATGTTTGATTTCCGCCAATACCATCCTGACTGACTGAGTTGTTTTCCAGGTTTATCTCAGTCTTCATAAGTGGCAAATGCCGATGAGGTACCCTAAAGGTTTCCTTAAAAACAAACCCTTTTCCAGTTCATACTTTTCTTCCGTGTAACATCAGTGTCTACCGCCTGTGGTGCCTCAGTAGTAAAAACGGGCGTCAAATACTGTTAAAATTTTTGAACTGAAAAACACAATTTCTTGAATCTCAATATGGTGTGACTTCAAGAAACATGCGCGCGTATGTTGTGAAATGAAAGTTTCTATGGTTGTTGGTTCATTTGTTAGATAACATTAAAAATGAACAGAAATTTTGAAAGACATTAATTATTTTTTTTTACTTATTTATAAACTCAATGTACATTTCGAATGCCATTGAAAATGCGGATTTAGATCTTCTCTAGCTTCTTCCCCAGCATTTTTAATGAAGAGGACTGAAGAAAACCTGTTAAAAAAAAAAAAACACTGTCATAGAGAAGGGTCATAGTAGGATTCGAATTGCAAACCTAACCTAACCTAACCTAACCTATCACGAGTGCCCTATATTGATGAATATAGTGGCTATGCAGTAAAATTAAGCCTAAGATTTGTTTCCCATTCCCGCGATGAGATAATGGCATAAATTCGTAGTCACCTATACTGCATTGATAATTCCTTTGAACACCATCCTGTTATAATCACCCTGAGATTTTGGAATATTTGTATTATCAAGCAGAGTAAGCAAAGCCGTCCTCTGTTTAGTAATCATTTAATTCATATATTTGCTTGCACATAAAAATATTGTGGCTGCTTTTTCTTGAAAAGAGAAGTTAGATATCTCGGATAATGAAAAATATTGGATAAACTTAGGCAAAATGGGTGTATGGTTAATCGTTTTATTTATGAAAGAACAACAGGGACACGAGCAGCAGTTAAGCCAATTAATATTGCGTCCTTCAAGTATGTAGCTTAAAAAGTGTTACATCTAAAAATAAGTGTATGAGATCTGTTAAAAAATAGTAACATATCTTTTTTAATGTTTAAACTTTTGTCTTACCTGCATCTTGTTAAGTTTTGTCTCCTCCAAAGTAATCTTCCTGTCTATTTCTGCAACTCTCACAAATTTTGTTTTAACTCTTCAATGAGTTCAATCTTCGTACTTTGATCGTGGGTTTCAGCACTGGAAATAAGTAAAGACTCCTCAGGTACTAAAATCAGGAAAGTATGGATATCTTTGCGCGAATGACGCGAACAAGCAATGATAAATGACTGGTGAATCGGTTGCAGGATTCACACATTTTCTGTCCATAGTACAGACCTTTTCCTTCTGACGTTTGGTTAGTTTGACGGCATCTTGATAATATAATCGATTCTCAGTTTGACTCTCGGCAGAAATTCCTGATCAATAATTAACATAGAGTATGTTATTCATAAAATTCAAACACCAGCAATTCTTTAATTGATCAAAAATACACATAGTTGAATTAAATAGTACATCAGAAAATGACACTTAAAATATTTTAAAGACATTTGGTACTGTCTCACTGGAAATGAACTAACACTAATAAATGCATGAATATAACGATAGAAAAAGTAACTGATAATTTGAGCATACTCAAGGCAGATAAAACCCTGGAAGTTGCGAAATTTATTTAGAATTAAGAATATATGCATCACTACATTCAAATTACGATTATAAATGTTTTAATATATACGCATTACTTGATGTTAAAAACCTATTAAGTCCTATAAAACCTATTAAGTCAATATTAAAAAGGGGCTATTGAAATGGGTGTAAAAACTATAGAAGTGCTAGTCCTATAAATATAGGTGGGTTTAGATGACGTCTATCTTCTGCGGACTGTGTATTTATAGTAAGACTGATTGATGATGATGATGACGATGATGATGATGACGACGATGATGATGATGATAATAATAATAATAATAATAATAATAATAATAATAATTTTATGCTGCTGGATTTCAGGTACATGTGAAACAAAAGAATAAGCGCCACAATGTACAAAAAGACTATGTTGAGAAATAAAACTGTTTTTAAAGTCAGTACACACTTACTAGCTCAAGTTTTATATTCATTTGTAACCACATACTGACTTACTTCCTTATTGTGGGTTTGGCTGTCTCTCTTTATATTCGTAAATTGCCAGAAAGTTTTATTTCCGCGGTATTTCCGAGTGGCAGAACTTAACACAATTTAAGAGAATGGGTTTAATTCCATAAAATATCTAAATACTAACTGAATAAGAGATAATAACATGGTTGCATTGCGTTCGAGAAATTCCTCCCTCCGCAGCTGTAATTTCCGTGTTAGATTTTTGCTTGTGTATTGCAGCAGAAGATGAGAAAGTAAAAAGGCAGCGTAAAGATCATGCTGCCTGACATTCATTATGGACAGATTACCTGAATGCTATCTGTTTCCCCTAAAATATAAACGAAATTAAAAAGCAAATATACAAATTAAAAGCGCTCATGTTGAGTAATTCAGTTAGTTAACAGAAACCAGTGTTGAATGAATGAATAGTGTTTAACGCCCGTTTTTGCTACAGAGGCACCACAGGCGATGGACACTGATGATACATGAGATGAAATGATATATTGGGAAAGGATTTATTTTTTTATGGAAGGAATCGTTCCAGGCCTCCCCGGCATTTGCCATTTATGAGGACTGAGGAAAACCTGGAAAAAACCTCAGTCAGGAAGGACGGTCCTGGCGGTATTCGAACCCAGACCTCCCGCTCACGAGTCCGAGACTTAACGACCTCGGCCACCCGTGGCGGTACCCAGTGTTGAGGATAACCACAATATTTCGGATAACTGAGTATTCCTGTTCACAGAAGAGCGCGGTGTGATGTTCGAGATGTAAACGATCATATCGTTGGTGTATATGGACATAATACAAGCACAAATCGAGAACGCAGCAATTTAAGACTATCGAAAAACGAAATTAAATCTAGAAATGTTCGAAGTGGAATTTGAAACCAGTAATACTACAAGAATCATCATTAAATGCCATGTTATCTATCTTATTAACTTGTTCAAATCAATTAACATGAAGAGTACTTAAAGACGTGTATATGTGCACATATATAGAGATTCATAGTTGCAAAAGTGCAAGGTTATGTTAATTATTACAAATCAGTACTAAAAGTCCCCAATACCCTTAGCTTAAAAATTTCCAAACTAATGTCTGAAAATTAGGAACTTCAAGTTTAACTTCTTAGACATTGTTGGCAATTTCGACTCAATTCTATGCCGTTTTGCATGAAAGAAACTGCTCAGAAAGTACCTCTTTGTGGGTATAAATGGTGCTTGTTAGTTGTATATTATTTAACAATGACTGTTGTGTTAGTTGCGCATAAGTTGTCAGTTGTCATATTTTCATTATGAAAATAAGGCATAGTTATGAAAGACAAAGATGGAAATAAAGCGCAAGAATACACATTGAAGTTCCTCTGAAATATCAGTAAGCTACTGATCTGATTCTAAAAGAAATGAATCATTTTGAGAGAAGTTAAATATATTATGAAATAAATAAAAAACAAAGTATTTTGAAGAAATGATTAACTAGTATAACAAGAATGGGCACTATAACATTACCATGTAAAATTTTTCCCCTACAAATATAAATGGCACAGTGTTCGACTCCCAGAAACATGCTAGGGAAATTAAATGTAGGCCTGAACAATATATACGTATATAAAGGAGGGTTTCCGGCTTATCCATTTTCTAGGTATGATAAAGACAAAAATTATATTTCACTTTTCAATATAGTTACCCTTTATTGCAATACACTTCTCACAACTTTGAATTAACATTTAAACCCCTCCCCCAAATCAGAAATCTTGTCTGCAAAATGCGCATAAACAGCATCTATCACTTCTCCGTCACACTTAAATTTCCTTCCTCGAAGGTCCTTCTTGAGTTTTGAGAAGAGGAATAGTCACTGGGAGCTAGATATGGGCTGTTGGGTGGATGGTCGTTCTCCTTGAAGCCACATTTCTTCACAACTTCCTTTGCAACAAGAGCTGTGTGTACAGGCGCGTTGTCGTGAAGAAGGCCCACACCACCACTCAGCTTTCCTCGGCTTTTCTCTTTGATGGAAACACGTGGACTGTGCAGTAGGCCAACATAGCACTCTCCTTTTACTGTGGTGTTCTTCTCCTTGAAGTCAATGAAGAGTATTCCTTTACAGTCCCAAAAGATTTGGCCATAATCTTCTGTGACCTTGGCTTTTAGAGGCGGTGCTTCGCCAGGTTTACGCCCCTCCATTGATTCTCTTTTGGACACGGGATTACAGTAGAGGACAATCTGGTTGCCACGGCAGAGCTGCAAAAATACCTGTCAACAGATAACTCGTGCTGCTTTTGGACTGAGGAACTGTCTAGGCATTAACCTTATTCGTGTTTAAATGTTCATGAATAATTGGAAGGACTGTTGTTTTAGAAAGGCCCAACCCTGCTCCTATTTCTGTAACTTTGAGTGACCGATCTTCCATAGTTTCTCATTTCACAGAGCGATGTTTTCAGGAGTGAGCACCTCCAAGGGCCGACCTGCACGCTGTTCGTCTTCAATGCTTTCTCGACCCATTCGAAAAAGTTTGGCCATTCTTTTACGGTAGAATATGAGGTAGATGCTTCCCCATATACACCGTCCAATCGCTGTTTAATTTCATTTGGAGTAAGTCCTTCTTTTGTGAAGAACATAACAGCTCGATACTCAATTTTTAGCGTGTCATAATCTTCTACACATTCCCTTCTTTATTCAACTATATCTGAACAACTGTACACACTGGATAAGGATTTTGTAAAGACGATAATCCTCATCGGTGAGACCGGAAACTTATGGACCTACCCTCGTGTGTGTGTGTATATATATATATATTGGGAGGTGCCTAACTACTAGTATTTTTCATTTCTCAAGCGATAATAAAAATCAACGAAGATTCACTAATTTGAATTCAAGGCGTTGAAGACTGCTGTGGAGCAAGCGGCCAAATGATATTGTTTTATATTTGAACTTTAAAAAGTGCACGGTAAAATGATAAAAGATTTCATGAGCACCCATTTTTATCTGACGCTTTTATAGGGACTGAACAACTGAACCAGCTATTAATTTTTCTAGCACATAGGGGACATATGTTATGTAAATGTTTGCTACTGCTGCAATTGTGAATTTATTACATGTACGCATACGTTCAAACAGGAGTAGAAATTTTTTATCTGTACAGGTTCCAAACCACTAATTGTATCTGTATTTTTTCACCTTTGCTTCTTTCCTTTTTATGACGCTTGCAGCTGCATCATTTAATCAATACTATACAAAGTTTTTTGTTTTGTTTAACCACTCTCCATACAGTTGGCGGTAAACGTTGCAAAGTATGTGAATGTATAAAATCTTCAGGAATGTTTATGTCAAAATGGTATAATAAGGAATTAACATATGCTATCTTTAAAATATATGATCTATTTATCTATAATTCAGAGGAGGTCATGTCTAAACTTTGAAGCACAGTTATAACATTTTAGAGTAATTGATATTAGTTGATTGAATCCAACAATTTGGTGCATTGATAACATAACTATATCAGAAACCTGAATGAATGAAAAGATCAAACTTTCAGATATTAACATGATTTTAAAAGAAAGCATTAATTTGATCAGAATTGTTCTTTATTTAGAGTGTATATTTATATGCTAATACAGGGCCGTTTAAAAATATACCTGGAATTTCAAATACTAGTACTTTCTAAATGTTTATTTCTTCTTGGTGCATCTTGCACAGGGACGAGGGAAAAAATTTATTATAGTGCTCACAATGAGCATAGTTTCATACATTGACCATCATATGGTATTTTGTGAAAATTGGTGACCACAGAGGAGTTAAAAGGGCATTAGACTGAGTTCACATTCATAGTTCAACTCCACTTTCGAGCAGAATACGGGAAGAATGCACCAACAGTTACATTTATCATTGTATGGTACACTTAATTGAAAGATTCTGGTTATCTGTGCATGATGAAATCATCCTTGCGCTCTTCTGCATCTGAAGTGGAAGTGGAGGTGTGAGACAATACTACCAACATAGCTCTAAAAAGTCACATTGAAAAGTGTAACATAAATAAATTTGTCATAGTTACTGTGTATATTGGTGTTTAGTTTCATTAGTGTGCGCAATTACATTGTAAAACGATGGAAATATTTTAAACTCTGCATGTAAATAAATTCCACTAAAATATTATAATGCATTTTGGGCAACAATTAGTTTCTTCTTTTTTCTATCTTTAAAACCTAACAAACCATATTTTATAAATTGTGCTAGGACTGTATTTTAAACATTAATATATAATTGTGAATTGTATAATAACCGACATGCATTAACATACGGATTAATTCCAAAAATAAGTTTGCTAGCCATATTTCTCAATATAATATAATATTTTACTGCACTGTATACTTCACTTAACACTCTTATTTTTCAACAGTCTCCATGGCGACTAAAGCGTTTGTCTAGGCATAATACTTTTATTTTGATGTCACTCTCCTAAAATACGGTGTCCTGGTATTCAAGCAAGTGTTTCACCGAACTATGACTTCTTTATTACTTTGATATCTGTGCTCTCTAAGATGGAAAAAAGGAGGATTATAAGTTTGGTCATCAAAGGAAGGCAAGCGAAAGGAATGTGTTACGTAAACAGTGTTGCCAGGTACTGTCACATGGTTAGAAGTGCACCTGGCATGCAAGATCTGAATCTGATCGCTTAATATGTGGCAACATGGGCATCCCAAATTCTCTCCGCATGCAGATAAACGGTTCAAGCCCCCTCGCACTTGCCTTCTTCTGATAGCGAAAATATACTGGTCAACTGTCCTGGATATACCACTCAACTCAGAGTCAGTTGGATGACTCTGGGTTGTTGTGCCGTAGTCTACTCGAGAGGAGGAGAATTCCAGACGTTTCGTTCGCAACTACGGCAGACATCTTCGGTGCGTTGCCCGAAGTCTCTTAGGAGAAGCTATCACTGTCTGAAGTGTTGGCTGTCAGAGTCGCTATATTTATACGGCCCGTGCTCTCCGCTGGTTGGTCCGGGGCTGGCGGTGATCGGTCGGCTGGTGGGAGGAGCCTCGCCTCTCCTGTGCTGCTGCTCTCTTGTGATAGCCTCGAAATAATTGGAATTCTCATCTCCAACAGACCACGGCACAATAGCCCTGAAGAAAACTGTAGTTACATCCATGACTCCGGCTGTGAAAGTCTACGTTCTCTCAGAGTCAATTGTTGTCACTTTCCCAGTTCAAAATTCTGAGCACTATTTTGGCATACTGACGATTCATCTCACTTTTCCCATAGACTTCCATCAACTGATGATGAGTTTCAGCTGCAGACACATCCTTCACGTTCAAGAGTCAAATAGTAGCATTAACCTCCTATTTAGGTCATTAGGCTTCTCTCCCTTCTGTTCTTGTAAATAAATGCAAACCGCCCCTTTCCCTTCTTCCACCTTCTCACTTCTCTAACTGATTGTAAAAAAAGTATGCAACTTACACATAATTAATTATAAGACATAAGGAATACTATAAATTGCTGATAATAACTGTTTCTCATGTCCCAAAATAAGGGACATGTATGGGTTAACACATAATTAACTTTTATGCAAATCTAAACACTTGCATAAAACCGCAAAACCTGCAAGGCCATCCCTCTGTAAAGCCACAGGAATATTCTTCCAATAAAAAATCAATCAATGAAACTACTGCTTCAGTCGACCCTCCATATTTAATGGGGGTTTGTCTCCAAGGTGGTAATACAAAGTGCTACTAACTAATAGAGAGTTATCAACTGGACAAAAAATATGTTCTGTTACACACTCACGGTGTTTTTTACTACATATGTAAAGTGATATCGTCGCAAACTTTACCTAACTGAATCATAAAATATTATCCTACAATTTCAATCACTCTAGCCTTGATTTGATCAATTATAAACATTTTAAAAATATACCTGGATATGACTATGTGATATCCCAGCAATGTGTTGAAGATCAAATTTACGACAATATTGCTTTCCATAAATACCAGGACCTTTTATGTTGTAATACTTGCATTTTTTTGTGTGTGTGTGTTTTCAGTATTTCTGTTCACAGATTATTCGTGAGTATCTACCGAATTTATATTAATCAGCTCTTTGTAATTCCATACATGAAATGTCCTGTATTAAAAGATAGAAAATTAATTTTACACTTCAGGATTAAGCAGCCATCATATGCAACTGAGCGCGTCTGATAGGAGAATAGTGCCGCATAACATCAGGAATCGAATAATCCAACCTTCTTTTCCGGATGAGACATGACGAATAATTTTTTTAATGTTTTTTATTTATTGTCGCTTTGACTACATTGGTCTCCTCGCGACGTTTGTAGATTGGATATGAATGCTATAGGTGTAAATCTGTTGCCATGATTGAAATTAAATAAATTAATGATGGCGAAAATGGCCTCGGAATTCTTGGCGCCTAAAGCTATCTGGCATTCAACTTATCAAGGCAAGGAAAAACTCCAAAATAAACCATACCCAGACATTTGGCCTGACCGGGATTCTAACTCAGGTCACAAACGCTACCACTAGACCACGGAGGCGCCCATTTTTTAGTTTTGTAAGAAGTGTTCTGCCAATTAGCATTCAAATTTATTGTTATTCACTTTTTAAAAAGTTAATCATAAACCTTAGCCGGCAACATTGGGAATTGCCGATTGAAGAACAGGCGCACTGGCATTCGGGCCACGCTGGTGGACCAAGCATGAAACTTTTAGTTTTTAACAATACGTGAAGCCCAATCTTACTGTTGAGGCATCACGGGCGATGGACACTGATGCTGTTACATGAGATGAAACAGCAAATTAAAAAAGGAACCTTTTAAAAGGAAGGAAGCGTTATGGGCCTAAGTTTAGGATTTATCTAGGACATTTGTTATTGATGAGGAATAAGGTAAACTTGAAAAAAAAAAATCCCTTTGTGAGGGAAGAGAGTACAGAAAGAATTTGATTCGCAAGAGTGCCTTACCTTAGTGTCATTGTTCACAACGCGTCATGAAATTGTTAAACGGACATCTCACTCTGAAATAGCTGGTAGCAATTGTGCAACATATTACATCACACATTACAAAAAGTGGAGGGGAGAGATGGTAAAATGCTAGATAAACAGCAGCGACGAGGATAGCAACAAATAAATAATCTGGGCAAAAAATGCTCCAGTTTAGATCCGACCAAGCTATCTAAAGATAGACATCACTAGAGAGTGGAAAAATATGAAATTTCATATTTCAGACAATTAATTGCAGATTGTTGTTAAGAATACAGTTTATGTTCAGGCATGTGTGGAATCCACTAAGCGTAATTTTTATATTTTATAATACTTTGTTAAAGTTTCATATTTTGAGCAAATCTTTACAAGTTTGTATTTTCTAATTTTATTTTTAAAGTATTTTGGGCTTACACGGTTTTAAGTTTGTGAAAAGGTATATTTTACATTATTCTGTAAATTCTTCTCTGTGAAAGTCCATATGATTTAAGTTATTTAAGTTCCTACTCATGTATTGTATTCTTCTAATCGCTTGCTGCATTGTTAGCGCTCGGCTGCAAAGAATAAACGCCTCTTTACTTTTCATATTGTTCAACCTGTCGACGAGTTTCGAAGACATTGTGTCCAAACTTGGAAGGTTTTTTAAATCTCACAAAACTGAAACATGTGAAACTGTATTTTTAGTTGAACTTTTTGAAAATTCCTTCTCCATTATTTGAAAAATAATCATAAATATCTGAATTGAACTTTCTAAAACTGCGAAAAATTTAGCTCCGCCAGGAAGATATTGATAGGTCATACAACAATCACGATCAATTTTAAAAATGCTACAGTGCATTCTGTAGTTGGTGAATTAGTAATATCAGAGTCAGAGTACAGTACAGACGCTAACTTCTCATCCTGTTTCCTGCATATTTTTGTTTGATACGTTCGGTTTTTCATCAAAATGCCGAAAGTGTAAAAGATTGGTGTTCAAGTTTCAAGTGCTACATAACTGATGGCAAATCGTGATATGCAAATACTATAATAAGGAGGTGAGTAAATTTCTTTATTTATTATGTATGTGTTAGTGAAAGGCACTCTAATGGATTATATTTGTATATTAGTAAATAAATACAAGTATTTATCTGCGTTATAGAATTACATCGTCACGACTTAGGTAATTTGTGAAATTTCTAAACATGCACTTCGATATTGTTGAATAAAATACACTTCCTTGTTAACAAGCGCGACAACGTAAACATGTGGTATAAGGATGCAGTTCCTTGATTGCAAACTCTAGTGACTAGAAGGTAAGTACAAAATGTGTTCCAATAAATATAAAGGTACAAAATGTAGTGCGATAAACCTCATGCCAGAGCACGTACCGCCACGGGTGGCTGAGGTCGTTAAAGAGCGGGTTCGATTCCAACCAAGACCGTTCTCCCTGACAGATTTTTTCAAGGTTTTCCTCAGTTCTCATAAATGTCGGGGAGGTGCCTGGAACGCTTCTTTCCTTTTCATTTCATGTATCATCGGCATCCACCGCCTGTGATACCTCAGTAGTAAAAACGGTTGTTAAACACTATTAAAAATGTCAGAACACAGGAGAAAAGGCTTTAATTTACTGTCAAAATAGTGAACTGTATGTTCTAATTCATATATTGTACAATTTAAATATATTAAATTTTAATGTCATTCTTTCAATTTTAATACGATATTTTTTTTTTCAAAATGTTTCAGCTCATTTAACATTACGTCAAAATTTTTGTTTATATTTTTCCTCTCTCTCTAGCTGGTCACTGATTAAGAAATCCATTTTAGAAAAAACGCTCTGCTTTTGGCACATTAAAGCACGCATCTTGAATTGCATCCCTATGAAAAGGGGAATATGAACATCTGTTCTGTTTACAAGTCTTGATGACCCACAGTTCCATTGTTTAATGATTTCGGTTAACAATAACGAAGTAACCAGTTGTTGATGCGGAGGAGTTTGCTGTCAGCATTGTTGGCAGAATATGTATGTGAACATGCGAGGAATCCCAGTACATGTTCTGTATCATGATAGTTAAACAGCTTATTTCGATCTTTACTCTAATAAACAGTAAGTACCACTCCATAGCAATGGGGAAAAAATGACTACACACTACACATATACCTCTCTCTCCGGCTAAAATGTTCTCCAGCGTATGCTACTAAAGCAAACTATTCCAGTAAGAGCAACTGTGGGGGAAGTTAGGAGGCAGAAGTCAGAGGAGGAGAAAAAGAGCGAAAACCTTGATGTTTTTATTCTCCGGGATTATCGACAGCCCGCATGTCGTTAGTCATGATGTCTCTTTCCACACGATCCAGTTCGATCTCGCCCGTTTTCACCTCTTTGTGTTCTCAAAAGAGCACGAAAGATTTGAGAACCCACAATGCGATTTTTATTTGAATTGATCTCTAAAGTCGCCTCCGTATTTTAAACTAGCTAAT
The DNA here is from genome assembly GCA_030762175.1 of Metallyticus violacea. Classification (NCBI taxonomy): domain Eukaryota; kingdom Metazoa; phylum Arthropoda; class Insecta; order Mantodea; family Metallyticidae; genus Metallyticus; species Metallyticus violacea. The sequence continues at coordinate 117,557,539 of CM060842.1, read as the reverse complement.
TAGCCCTATTCAATGACATTAGTATCCTTGCTATAGTATTACATAAATAAAAGAGAATATAGTGTTTACAATAAAGTCATTTAATATAGCTAAACTAATAAACAGATTATCCAGTAAAATAAACTGGGGAAGAAATAGGTAAGTTTTCAAAAATCTACCCTTGTACGTGCAAAAAAATTGTTAAAGCTTAGTACTTCTGAATGCGCCCTTTGAAAACGACTGCACTTTTGACACGATGAAATGTAATAATTCAACCAGATTCATATAATTATTTTATTTGAAACAATTAAATTTTCATAAACATTATTTATAGAAAAAAAAAGAAAAAAATATATATTAAAGGTAATGATATGTTATTACGTAAGATAAAGGCTATAATATTCGATTTAAAGCTCCAAACATTCGTTGATAATATGTTTTTAATAATATACATTTAAAAAGTTCATTTGTTAAGTAAGGACTAGAATTTTGAACTCAGGACGTTTTAAATCGTATAAACTAGTAAGCTCATTTGTACAGAGTACATGTTTCAGATAAGGGCTATTACAATGTATGTCTTATGTTTGTTTGTTGACCTTTATGACAATACCGAATAAGAAAAAATTTAACGATTCAAAGGAATACATACATAGTCAAGAATATGAAAAGATTAAACTACAGATAAGAAAATTGTAATACTAAGTGAATCAACCAATGGCAAGCGTAACAATATTAATAATGTATATCAAGAATGAACCACGAGACAGACAGCTTTGTTGCGACTAAATTAACGAATCATTCGTTTAGTTTACGTATGTTGAAAATATAATACATTGTAACGTATAGTATTATTACAATCCTATTGCAATAAGTGGCGATTTTTACCTCAAAATTTAGTTATGCGGTGGATTCAGTAGAGAGATGTGTTTTAAATTTCATTAGCAGAAATCGTGATTCTTACTCCGTATAAAGAAGCAGTATGTTAGCATTACGTAAAGATAAGTGGCGATTAATATTTCGTGGAAGAAATTACAAAATGATTATTTGTGGTGAATGATGGAAGTTACGAGTTTGAATTAATATCCATATAGGTAAATAGTATACGAGCTACAACAGGACAAAAAGTACAGTTTTCGGGAGAGAATTATAAATTATAACACGTCTGTCTGGTATTCAGTCTACATCTAATAATATTCCCAGAACATATCGTAATCAGAAAAGTATACCGTTGTGTGATAATAACATAAATTCCGTAAATTTCTATCCAATGTGATTTTGTTACACTTAAAATCACATTCCTTTCCCCCCAGAAGCATCAATCTGAAAAATCCTGTTCTATAATCAAACCCTGAACTAGTCGAGCACATTATAGTGGTGTAAGTCACGTCAACGTCTAGATGTCGGCATCTACGACGTCGCATATATTTCCGTTACAAATTTGGCCCCCAAACGTGTCGGCATCTATATCGACTGCGACGTCAGTTAATACCTTACAAAATAGGGAACAATTTGTTGTGCAGCTTTAATGTTGAACATCATACATAATTAACTGCATATTGTATTTCATAAACCCATCTCTGATGACCTGAGATGTTAAAGAGTGTCCTAAAATAAATAAATCAAAAAAAAAAAAAAAAGCTTACGATTTATATCCAAGAAATTCATCGCTAAAATTTATTAGAAAACAATATTAATGGACACGTGGTATATTTTATATATACTTTTATAATGCAAGAACTAAATAAATAAGATTCAACAATACAGTTTCCAAACGGATGATTATAAGTAATGGTGTTTCTGAAGGCTCAATTTTAAGCGTAACGCTCTTTTAATTGCAACTTATAAAATGTCTCTGCCGTTGAAGCACTTGTTAAAGCAAACCTATTAACAGATGTGGACACTGATGATATATGAGATGAAGTGATGATTTGGAAAAGGATTTTTAAGGAAGGAAGCGTTCCAGGCCTAAGTTTAAGGTGCCTCCCCAGCATTTGCCATTTATGAGGACTGAGGAAAACCTCAAACAAAAATCTTAGCCAAAGAGGATGGTCCTGGCGGAAATCGAACCCCGGATATCCCGTACACCAGTTTATACCTTAACAACCTGGACAAGCATGCATATTTTGTTATATGTTGAACAAAAGTATTATAAATATACTCTATATATTATATTGTATAGCTCTTAAACAAAATTAACTGTATGAGATTTTGTGTTGTAATTATAGCACAAATAAACTACTATATAATGGTACAGTGTCTTAAAGACATTTTTCTTACGTCTATTGTTACTAAAACATTACTGCTGCAGATAGACATGTGGAAGAACAAGTTTGTTTCTATAATATTAATTGTTAAAGTTTGAAAGTAGAAGTCTCCCCCCCCCCCCAAAATTTTAGCCATGAATTTCTTGGATATAATATCGTAAGCTTTTTTTTTTTTTGATTTATTTATTTTAGGACGCTCTTTAACATCTCAGGTCATCAGCGTCCCATTCAACTCAGGGCATGAAACGGCCGACAAATTTTGCTCAGAGGCCTCTCTTTCAGGCTTGAGGTTCTTTTTCGTGCCGTAAATGTACGACACGGGACCCACGGTTTTATTTCCCTTCCGAAGGAAGCCATACTTAGGATTTTTACGCCCGAAAAAATCCATCGCTCCTGGCCGGGTTTGAACCCGCGATCTTGGGTTTAGGAAGCAAGTATGGTAACCACTACACCACCAGGAACGACGTGTATATATATATATCGTAAGCGTTTTCCATATCTAGACTTACTGTCAACAGATCGTGAGATTCATTGAAAGCATTTCTAATGCTTTTTTATAGTACTAAAACAGTTCCAGTTGTGGAATGAAACCCACTTTGAATATTTGTAAAAATTTTACTTTTTGCTAAGGTCCATTTCAATAATTCATTTATTATTTTTTCTAGAAATTTGCATAAATAGCATGTGAATGCTATAGGAGGCCGGTAGCTCCGAGGGGATGAACTATCTTGATTAGATTTAAAAATGGAGAATACAATGACATTAGGCATTGATCTGTTCAAATGTTTTATTTATTAATACGTTAGGACCAGGGCTTGAATTTCTACAATGACTGTCTTAAATCGAGGCCTACGGTACTGTACTTTTAACTCTTGGATGTTTATGTAGTCATTGAAGCTTTGGTAGTCTTCATTAGTCATCTTACTGAAAACACAATCTCCATGTTTCTTTTTGGTTAGTAAGAAATGAGGTATCACGTCTCTTGATATTTCAGCAGTTCAATCAGCAAATTAAAAAAAGAGAATAAATAAAACATAAAATAAAAATCAAAGCTCTTTCTTTGAGCATAGCGATTTGGAAAGACTGGTTAATTTTTTGATAGAATTCACGTTGTGGATATTTTTCGTTTAATGATGATTCAAAAATAAACCAACGTTTATTTTTTACTTTTTGTATTTTTCATCATTTAGTTCGATTTTTAAGACATTAATTCTCTTTTCCATTGTTGAATTTCTTTTATTTTGGAAGAAGGGTCGATTTTTGTATTTCACAGCTGTTTTATATTGACTATTCCACCTGGTTTTTAATAGGAATATTTGAAGTTTTAGGAATATTTAGTTCAGAAATTTAGCTATTGTCAAAGAAAACTGTTTCACTAGTTCATTAATGCTCTTGTTTTTAAGTTCTGTTGGAGGTGGCAAGCTAATAAGCAATTTCTTGAAGCATATTCTAAATTCAAACTAGTTACTTTGATCTAAAATCCATTTAGGTAATATATAATTGCTAATGGGAATAGAGTTTGTAGAGATAAATGCTGAAAAATGATCACTTCCATAGAGTGCTATCAACCATACATACATACTGTCAAGTCAATGCTACTTAGAGTGTTATGTGCAATACTATATCCAGCTTTAATAATATTAAATAATTTATATCTAATATGTCCTCCATTAATTTTCCTCTCAGATCTGCGTAGGATTTCCCCATAAAGTGTTGTAACTTAAAGTTACCAAGGAGAACTAAAGGTTCGGGTAGTTATTTTTTTTTTTTAATTCTGGTAATGAATATAAATATTTACATCTTTGATAAGTATGTTACATGCGCAGATATTCAATGATATTCTCACCTTAACTACAACCCCTTCTAATGCATGTAATTTATCAGGATGGATATGCATTTCACCTCTGAAGCTTCAAAATGGGAAAAACCAGGAAGAGCAATGCCATCTTTTATGTATTGTATGGAAGAAGTAGGTTTGATCCCTATTTTCAAGAGATTTTCCTCAAGAACAAACTAGGAATAATTGCATACGCATTAAATAAAATAATCCTCTTGGCTTTTTCCGTGAGTGACTCATTTGAAGCAATACAAGGTTTTCATCAATCTGGGGTGTTTGATAGTTAAATCAGCTTCCACATCTTTGTTTCTTAAGTCATATGCTGTTACTGGATATACGAAGTAAAAGAAAGTGATATTAGAAGGTTGTTACTTTACTAATAGCAAGAACTTATTCTTTAATTATTATCATCGTCTTCTAACACTGACTTGTTCTCTCTTCGGACGTGCTGCTACCGAGTAAGACAGTTTTGCGGGAATATTATCATTCCTTAGGATATTTAGCTAACTGCAGCCATAGGTTGTACTCTTATTATTGGCACAGGAGATGTGGAATTTAATTGTGAAATGTATTCAAGAATACTCACAGTTATTATTACCAAGTTCTTATTATATATAAAGAAAACTATTACATTTTAAATTAAATAGTAATGTCACTTTAAATATTATGTTTAGCTATTAATTTAGATTTGCATCTCGCAGAACGTTTATTACTTTCATGGCCTTCTCCAAATGTTTCTGTTTATTCTTATAACTATTGAAGGGGATTATTTGTTTATATTGTAATACACAGTTAATATGCTACTGATATTTTATTATACAAATATTCAATTAATATAGCTTATCTGTAGCCAATTTCAATAGAGATATGTGTTTTATATCTTTGATATTGGCATTTCCGGCATTTACGATGATTTAAGCTTAACTTAATTCTTGTAAGTTCATTATGATGTCGATTAAATAATATGAGTAAGATTATAATTGGGAGCATTAAAATATAATATATAACTTCTTTCTTTCTTTTTGACACTCTACAGCCCGGAGTGTGACTTGGCCTCTCGCAGCGACCTCTGTCTGCTTCTTCCGTCCGGCTTACTTCATTGATAGGGGAAGTATTGCAGAGAGCACGTAATAAGCATGCCAGCACTCCCAGGTTGTATATTTCACACTCTCTGGGTCGAAAATCATCACCTTTCCTTGGAAATCGAACCCTGCTGTCTCCCGGACAGCAGTCAGCAACGCTAACCACTAGACCAGAAAGGCGTATAAATACTAAAAAGAAATATTGAGGATTGATTAGACATGTACAAAGCTACTAACACGTAGAATGGAATAAAATAGACAAAAATGTTTTATTTACACCTGCAGAACTAAATTTTCCACTCAGTCAGTCTTAAAAAACTACTAAATTTTCTATTAATATATCTCGTATATACAAAATAAACTTTTAGTGTTTTAGCGCTATTAACCATTGAAATAATAATAATAGCAAATTTGAATTATAGGGCAAAGAATAAAAAAAAAGGCTGAATTTCAAATCGATTTGGAATTTGCTTTAACTCTGATAATGTTTCATGCTAACCTGAGATTTTAAGAAAAACTTGGCAAACTTTTTGATCGATATGACGAGAATGGAATTTACTCTAATTATATTTGTAGCATAAATTAAAATGAAAACGATAAATGTGATATGTAAGCAAATAACTGGGTTGACGGTGGGGAGAGGAGTTGGAAAAGAAAAATTGGAGGAGTAAGAGAGAACTGACCAATGGAATTACGAGAACACCCAATGAAGAATTTAGTAGGGTAGACAGTACAGACGTGGACAGCTGAAGGAGAACAAAGAGAATGACTAGTAGAAGAAAAGTAATATATTCTTAGTTCTCAAAAAATTACAAGTTAACGAGCAACGATTTAATGGTATTGAAACTGGCCATAAAATATGATTAAACTTCCGACGTCATAAAAAATGTCGTAAAAAGTCAAAGGATCTCAGCATATAGTTTCCAGTCCATTATAAGGCACCATTTATTGCTAATAAAAGATACGTATATGCTTTTTTAAAAGTTTTATTTATTTTGCTTTGTTTAATGTTCGGACAAAGATAACCTTTGGCCTTATGGAGTTGCTCTAATGGGATAAAGTACAGTTCGATGAAAAGCTAACGTGAAAATAGCCAGTTTTCGTGCTATCGCAGAAACTTTCACCGGAAATATTGCAGTACAGTAATGATCCTTAATGAAATAATGAATCCCTTAATTAATCTGCTACTTCGTTCGACGCTTAGGCACCTTTTTAAAGTATAATGCTGTGGTGATGAGCACGTTATGGGAACCACCATCCCACCGAGTTAATTCAAGCAATAAGGACTTAAACGTCCCATGAAGTGTATCATTGTGTGTGAAACAAGAGCTCGGTTGCGCTAATAGTGAGCATTAAAGCACTTTAAATTTTGTTTAAACAGGGTCATCATTTCGCAATAGTTGGTCCTGGTGGTGTAGTGGTTACCATACTTGCCTTCTAAACACAAGATCGCGGGTTCAAACCCGGCCAGAATCGAGGATTTTTTCATGGCGTAAGAATCCTAAGTATGGCTTCCTTCGGAAGGGAAGTAAAGCCGTGGATCCCGTGTCGTACATTTACGGCACGATAAAGAACCTCAAGCCTGAAAGAGAGGCCTCTGAGCAAAAATTTTCGGCTATTTCACGCCCTGAATTGAATGGGACTCTGATGACCTGAGATGTTAAAGAGCGTAAATAAACAAATAAAAATTTGGCAATCGAAATTTGATTTTGTCGATGGCAAGTAACTGCATAACGTCTTCGCCACCTGCAGTGGGAAATCATGTTTTGCGGCCGAAATTCGTGGTGCGCATTTTCTATTTCTTTCGTTATTTATTAGTAATAAATAATAACTCATATCGTACTCACCATTATAGTAAATCCTCCAAGTACCAGCTATCCTGTGAGATTCTCTTGAACCCTTTGGCCTTCACTGCAATACATTCTCCCGAATATTGTCAACTGCCTCGCGAATATTTTGTTTCAGCATCTGCACGGGTTTTATTTCAGGTAGAGCAATATGTGGATGAAGATGCAGCAGCTGATTGGCTTTATACGCACTGCTGACAGATGCACCAATTTGCCGCACTATTTCGACGAGAAGCTTCTAATTGAAAATCTATTTCACCAAGCTTCTCGTGAACGAAAAGTCTGGGGGGTTAATTCCCGCCAGGAATGCCCACCCTGACTGAGGTTTTCTCCAGGTTTTCCTCGGTACTCATATAAAGCAAATGCAGGGAAGGTACCCCAAAATTAGGCCTGGAACGATCCTTCTATAAAAGAAAATCCTTTCCTAATTTATCATTACATCTCATGGATCACCAGTGTCGAACGCCTGTGAAGCCTTAGCAGTAAAAACGGACGTTAAACATTATTGAAGCTCCTTCTAAGTTAAAATCCCCTTTTTGTGCTGGATTCTTGGCAATGAAAAGTCTTAGGTTCGAAATTTGTTCACTAACCTAAAAATTACAATTTACTAATCACTTGCTACTCCTAGAAAATTATCAGTAATTCTCTCCTGTAGTACTTGTGTGGTTTCTTTTGCACATAATCATAACACATGCAGTAGAAAGTAACATGTACTTCCTAAAGAAATGCAATTGTAAAAGTTGGCGTAATAAATACGACTGAGTAAGCTCAATATCCTGCGTCAGCGAAATTTTAGCCCCAATTTTACCGGTAAAAACCGCCCCAGCTGAAGGTCAACCGGTTTCCATAGTGGACTCAGATTGATGACAGCAATTATGAGCTTTTTAAATCGTTAAAAGATTGTTCAACAAGTGAAAACGAGGACTAGCAATCTATTAGCAGTGTCTTTTTTATGTACAATTTATTTTGGGGGAAAAAAATCTGGGACTTACATATCGTAAATATCCATATGAAGAAACATGTCAATTTTTCAGGATAAGTTTAGGTGAATTTATATGCATTGTAGTATTTTCGTCAAACGATTAATAGACCATGTCAAAAATATTTGTCATTTGTTATAAAAAGTTTGAAAATCGCTGTTGCAAGCCCTATGTTTATCGTTGACGCAGCCCCCTCAGTGACTGATGATGTCTCGGTGCTAGTTACCAGACAAATGAAGGAGCCACATCATTACAACACAATTAGATTTCCCCCAGTAGACACCTTCCAGACGCACGAACAATAACTGACGTCACTGTTTCTGGAGCACTGCTTTGTATTCTATGCAGAGTTCAATGACCAAAGGATTGCTAACTCACCCGTCTGCTGTAGGAAACTAATGAGTATATAAACTGGATAAGTGTTAATATAAACTTCTAGGTAGATGTACAAGCAAAATATCACACATTCTGTGCATTCAAACACATCTCTTAAGAAAAAGGTTGGCAGGATGAGGTTCAAACGGTGAAGTAAATTTTCATAAATTAAATTAGCATTCTTAAGCAAAAATATATATTAAAGAAAAGCAATCAATAAATACTGGAAGGTTATTATTAATATCTTGAAGGGAGTACTACTTGCTTTGCAGTGATTTTTCATTTTTAGTTCATTTTAGTAGACCTAATAAAACTAGACGCAATCCTAATGTAACCCAATTTGTTAATGTCAAATAAAACATTATTCGCTGCTTTACAGAAGTCGCTGTATTTAGCGTCTGTTAGAACTAACTTTTAAACAAACCTCCGGGGATTCTTCTCTAATGCATTAACCTTTGTGATTTGTTTCATGTGTACCGGATTTCTAAGCAATAAAGGAGAAGTCATTGTTATGTAAGCAGCAAAAACAGAACTTATCCATTTCTCGGTTTCACCACGCTCTCTTTCTCTCTACAAAACAACATTCCAGTACAAGTTCTGTCCTTCCCAAAGGCATCTTGCTTCCTATGTCTTTTGAAAAGAAAATGTCTCACTGTTACACCCAGTGCCCATTCTGAAACGGCTAATAAATCTTTCTTGAGAATTCAGGAGGATGGGTTCTTTGGGCCATTGCAGTAAACGGCTGGTACGGAGAATAAATTTTGTTCCGAAATCTAAAGGCAATTTCCAAAGCAATTTTGAGAGAAGAGAACAAAACACAAAGGAAAAGAAGAGAAGAGAAGCATAGACGGACATAAAAGGAAGGATAGAGAAGGGAAAAAAACATGAGCAATAAAGAGAACAGAATCAATCGGAAAAAAAGAAGAAGACGAAGAGTATAGAAAAAGAAAGGAAAAAGAACAGAATAAGAAAAGCAATAATGAAGAAACAAGATAACAGAGAAGGGAGTGTTAAAAATGAGAAACGAAAATTGAATAGGAAAGTACAGGAAAACTTAATAGATCAAAACTAAAAAATGCAAAAGAGAAAAGCGAACTGAATGGGAACTGAGGAGGTAAATAATAGACCAAAAATGAGCAAAAAGAGAAGAACAGAAAACAGAAGTTGCCAAAGTAAACGAGAGATCCAGAGAATGCTATCATATTCTAAATAAGTATGCCAACAAGCAATTATACTACTGCCACGGGTGGCCGAGGTCGTTAAGGCACGGAATCGTGAGCGGGAGGTCCGGGGTTCGAAGCCCGCCAGACCGTCCTCCCTGACTGGTTTTTTTTTTCCAGGTTTTCCTCAGTCATAACTGGCAAATGCCGGGGAGGTACCGTAAACTTAGGCCTGGAACGTTTCCTTCCTTAAAAAATATCCTTTCCCAATTTATCATTTCATCAGTGTTCATCACCTGTGGTGCCTCAGTAGTAAAAATGGCGTTAAACACACAAAAAAAGGAATTATATTATTCATTTGATGGTGATAAACGATAATAATAAACGTTTGTTCCTATTAAGTGATTTTTCCTTAAAGCCAATTGGAATATACCAACTAATGGAATATAATAGGCAAGAAAGTTTGCGGAGAGAGGGAAGGAGGGAGTAAAAGATAAAAGAAAACCTTATTGACATCTTTGGGGGAGAGAGAAAGAAAGAAAGGAGGAAGGGAGGAGCACGCCGTTTCTCCTTTGTCTTGCAGTAAGAATAGGAGAGTATTATAATGGAACACTATGAGCAGGGGCAGAGGCCTGCAACCCCAGAGAAGGGAAAGTCATCCTATACACGCTCGCGCGCCAAGTTAAAAACTTTCTGATCCTTTTATTCGCACCCAATGTGTGAAACATAAGAAGGCTGAAGAGATGATGACAGATACAGGAACAGTTTGATCTCTTTCGTTTCGGTTGGCACGGTGATGCTAAGTGTTTGCTATAGCCTTAAGTGTGCCTTAGTGCTAAATAAGTGTTTTTATTATAAAGAATACCAAGAATCGTTGGTTAAGCGTCATCAATCGCAGAAACTCTCAATACTTCTGTTTCTTGTGATGCTGCTTGGAAAAAACAATCTGTTTAATTAGGTGAGTGCATATACTTAGTATCTATTATGAATAAAGTTAGTTCAAAACCTTTAATACAAATATGAAAATCTGGCTCATTTTCATATAGCAGATATTTTTCGTATAAAACTGCTGAGTTTTTAACCTTATTTATAAACATTATTACTGTGTTAATGAGCAAGAATAAATAAACATAACAATTATATAATCTGTGCTTTTGTTCGGACAAATATTTTAACATATTCTTTGAGTACACCATATTTATTTACTATTGATAAATAGCAAGTGTTACAAAAGTTTTGTAACATAGCCCACATTTGAACGGTATTTGAAATATTCAGAGTTAAAACCTTATAATTGCTTGGTTTAATCGATTCAGTGGCAACAATTATATCCTTTTCTTTTCTATGCACTCTTGAGCCGAGCATAAGCTATTAAAGTAATTTCCTTTCCCTAATTTGGACATTTATTTTATTTTATTTGTTTATTTAAGGACGTTAAAACATCTCAGGTCATAAGGGCGTGAAACGGCAGACAAATTTTGCTCAGAGGCCTCTTCTTTCAGGCTTGAGGTTCTTTTTCGTGCCGTAAATGTACCACACGGGACCCACGGCTTTACTTCCCTTCCGAAGGAAGCCATACTTAGGGTTTTTACGCCCCGAAAAAATCCATCGATCCTGGCCGGGTTCGAACCCGCGACCTTGGGTTTTGAAGGAAAGTATGGTTACTACTACACCACCAGAACCACAATTTGGACATAATATACTAGTGGTTTGCGAGGAAAATTGCAATGCTTACAATCGACTCAATAAATCTTGCTGTGGAGCTTAGAAATAGTTTAAGGCCATCCTTCATATTAACCGTTAGGATACTCAGTGTATTATTCAATAACGTCAAAGATAATATATTTTTCAAAAGAGTAAATTTATTGCTGTGGTGATATTGAGATACGTCGTTATTATTTTCGGAACAATTGACATTTGTTATTATGAAAACAATTGCTGCTTAGAAATTGAGAAATTGACGTGAGCGTTTAAGCAAAATACTTTTGCGAAAAAATGGAAATTTCACGTAAAGGCTTTTGTTGAAGGATTTTTTTTTTTACGATTGTAGTAAAGCCCACACTCAACAGCAGCAATGCATAGAATCGCTTCGTTCAACTTTTGGTAATGAAGCACAACCAGGAAAGACTGCAATTGGTTCGTAGAATTTTGTTCGGAGCGTGCGATCGGTCAAAATCGGTCGTCGTTCCAAGAATATCCGTTTTGTGAACAATATGATGAAGTGTGACTTACAATGAAATAGAGGCATCCTTAAGCATATCGAAGACTGCAGTACTTTCAATTTTGCATGAACATTTAGCTGTGAAATACATCTGTTCCCTATACAATCCGCGTAATTTGACCGAAACTCAAAAAAAAAAAAAAAAAAAAAAAAAAAAAAAATCGATTGTATTAATTGGGTAATAAAATGTTCAAAAAATTTCACTGAAACATTACAAAATCCGTTTACAACATCCCAACAGCTGACGAAATCTGGATATATTCGTATGAACCGTAAACTAAGCAACAATCCACTATTTGGGTGTTCCAAGATGAACCGAATCCCACAAAAGTTGTTCGTTCACAAAGCAATTCCAAGAAAATGATCGTTTGTTTCCTCGGTTGTACTGGACATGTCGCAACCATTCCTTTAGGGAATCGAAGAACAGCTGAATGGTATTCAACAATTTGTTTGCCTGAAGTCATTGGCGAAATAAGGATAAACTATCGAGAACGTCGCATCATTCTTCATTATGACAATGCCCGTCCTCACGCAGCAGTCAAACAATTGGTAAAAGTACATCGAATTGATGTGTCATTGCCCGTATTCACCGGATTTATCACCTAACGACTTGTCTTTGTTCCCGAATGTCAAATAAAAAATGGTTGGACAGCAATTTTCATCCCCTCAAAAAGGTGTTGAAGCCTTTAAAAACCATATTTTTGAGATATCAACTTCAGAGTGAAAAACTTTTTCCAGAATTTATTTGAACGCATGCGAAAGTGTATAAATGTTAATGCAAATAATTTGAAAAGCAATAGAGCAGTTTCTTCCAAAAAATTGTCCTTCCTATTTTTTGTAAAAACCACAAAGGTGGCCCCCGTATTACACAAAAATGGGATTTATGCATCACCATGATGAGTTTGTTTCCAACGTAAGAGAGCAAAACACGGAAAATAGCATGATCATGCCGAATTTGTACACCTCTTCACGTCCTTAATCTTGTAAAGTAATATTAAAATAATATTTTGGTCGTTTTGTAAGGCAATAACCTATAAATTACCCGCAAGATCGCCAGATATAAATCCAACAGATTACAGTGATCAACAATGAAAATTTTTCTGAATTGAAAACACTTGTTTTGCATTGGTTTCAATATGTTAAAACAATATGATATTTAAGATGCTTAGTTAGCTGCTATTTCCGAAATATAGCCAATTTATGATGCTTTAGGTTCTGTACATGAAATGAGCCATGTGGTGCCCCGAGCGGCTAAGTAAGGTAACGTGAGGCAAATATGAGGTAGGTCCGTAGAATGGGCCAAACCTTTTCGAATGGATCAGAAAGCATTGAAGACGAAGAGCGTGCAGGTTGGCCCTTGGAAGTGCTCACTCCTGAAAACATCGCTCTTGTGGAAGGAGAAATTATGGAAGATCGGTGGCTCAAAGTTACAGAAATAGCAGCAAGGTTGATCCTTTCTAAAATAACAATCCTTCGAATTATTCATGAACACTGAAACACGAATAAGGTTAGTGCAAGATGGGTGCCTAGATTTCTGTTCTCAGTCCAAAAGCAGCAACCAGTTATCTGTTGTCAGGCATTTTTGGAGCTCTGCCATGACAACGAGAGAGAAGTTCTGCAAACTATTGTTACAGGAGATGAAACTATGGTCCTCTACTATGATCGTTTGTCCAAAAGAGAATCAATGGAGTGGCATAAACCTGGCGAAACACCGCCTCTAAATGCCAAGGTCACTCAGTTAACCAAGAAGAACATGGCCACAATCTTTTGGGACTGTGAAGGAATACTCTTCATTGACTTCAAGGAGGGGAACACCACAGTAAATGGGGAATACTATGCTGGCCTACTGCACAAACTACGTGCTTCCATTAAAGAGAAAAGGCGAGGAAAGCTGAGTGGTGGTGTGCGCCTTCTTCACGACAACGCGCCTGTACACACAGCTCTTGTTGCAAAGAAAGCTGTGAAGAAATGTGACTTTAAGGAGATGGAACATCCACCCTACAACCCAGACCTAGCTCCCAGTGACTATTTCCTCTTCTCAAAACTCAAGAAGGGCCTTCGAGGAAGGAAATGTAAGTGTAATGGATGGCGTATATGCCAATTTTGCAGATAAGACTTCTGACTATTTGGGGGGGGGGGTTGAAATGTTAATTCAAAGATGTGAGAAGTGTATTACTATAAAGAGTAACTATACTGATGAAAAGTGAAATATGGTTTTTATCTTTATCATACATAGAAAATGGCTAAACCGGAAACTTTGGACCTACGCTCGTACTCGCCGTAAATATTCAGGTACGTACTTATCTCACGCCTCGTCTAAATATGACATCACAGTATCGTCTCATCCAAAAGTAATGGAGTACGGTATGATAGCAGTTTGCAATTCAGGGATTTCACGAATTAAGATTCTGCGATCTTCTATTATCAATGACACAATTATCATATACGAGAAGCTTGATCCGCCTCTGTTCTGAATTTGCGCTCGGCCGAATGAGAATTTGTTGTGCACCTCACATATGCGTGCACCACGCACATACCTTTCCTTTCGACTTTAAATGTCTAAGCTATAAGTTGTTTCTAGCGATGAACTTCATTTTGGTGAACTTCCTCTGCATGCAAAAATATGATGAACATCTTACCTTTAAGTTCGGATCGTCCTCGGATAAACACTGAATAAAAGAGGTTAAGAGGTTAATATTTTCTGTGAGCGAGAGGTAATGAACATGAAGGTTTTATTTCTCAAGGTTATTTTTCGGCAATAGTCACTTAACCTTTGAATTAATTTTCTTTTTATCCTACGCAAAGACTGCCATAAACTACCATTAAAAGTATAGTCATTTAGCTTTAATTCTGTCAATCTTAAGAATTTCATTTGTGACGTTAAATTTTAGGATGTTAGTTCTCATTAAGTTCCTTTGCAATTTCAAATTGTTTAACCTTAGCTTGAACTTTAATGTTGAGATTTGTAAATTGTATACATAACTGGAATACAGTTTATCCTTGCCTGAATTGGAATAGTTTGAAATCGAATTATATTTGATAACGAATAGATAAGAATCAAGTTACACAAATGCATTGGCAAAAAGACACATTAGAATACTTGTTGAGAAAGGGAGAGGAAAGAGAATAGCCACATTAAGATAATTATGAATTTCATACGCGAACAAACGGAAGAAAAACACCAGTTGGAGATGAATAAATACATGCAGTTCATACAAATGAATTTCAATTTCAAACAGCTCAGTATTTTATGTGAGGATGTAAATCACGTCGAAAACACCTGAAATTAGTACAGTTCAACTCTTGAACGTCACATATAACAAAACGACCCAAATTGCTCTGCAGAAAACAGAAGTATAGGAAGATGTAAATGTGAAAGGAGATTAAAACATAATAAAAAGGTGCTAACTCCCGATATTGGTGTTTGCCCTGTTTTAGTAATTCACTTATTTCTTAACATTTCATTGCCCTCATGCTAAATATTTTTCTTTGGAATAGTGAGCAAAATATGCATTGAATAGTTCAAGATACATTAGTTCTTAAAAGTTTTGTTAAACTGAAATGCCAGAGAAAAAAAAATCATCACCTAGAATTTTGTCCTCTAGGATCAAAAATGAAAATGCTAATATGCCCATACTTTTTCATCAGGCCTACTGGACGGTAACGCAAGTGAGAGCAGATATAGTTTTGAAGAGATATATTTTGCAGATATCTTGACACCATTTTCAAACCATTTGAAATCTTTGTTTGTCTCATTATGGAGTCACTTTATAGGAATGCAAAATCAGTTCTTTTGTAGAGCCTGCTAATCAATATTTTTTTATTTTATAGGGTTCGATTTATTCCTGATTATGAGAGTCTTGAACGTTCATCCCCAATTATAGTTTCACACCATTTTAAAACTAAATAAAACATGTCTAAAACACTATTTTTGTCCGCAAGAAAAATTTGTAAAGAGTGTCGAAGGAGTTTTCAATGCTCAAGACCTTTATCACTCTTGTTTAACATCAAAATATAGATATAAATTGAGAATTTTTTAACATGCATATAGTTCAGAACCACATTTCAGAAGGACTCCACTAAGAATTCAAGCATTTTTATGAACATTTGTAAAAATTGCTTGTTAAACGGTCGTCGGATGCAAAGGAAAGAAACAAGTTATTGATAACTCTGATTTGTAGATAAAATTAAAGCTCGGCTCCAGTTCATAATGTTATTTTATTTATTTTTTTATGTATTTTACAGCGCATCAACAAAAAATGTGTCTATTTTTTTCAGCGCTCTAGCACATTATGAATAAAGGGGTATCTAAATTGCTTATTTAAACTTTATTTAACTTTACTCATTTATGATAATAAAACATATTGTTATAGGTAATGGATAGGGGAAAAATCCAAATTTACTTACATTACAGATATTTACAAATGTTTAATCACGTGCCAAACATACAGAGTGGACTTAAAGTTTCAATCCATTTTCATGAAACAATGACTTATCGTAAATTAAATTTATATAACATGTAGCTATGGTATGTACATATATACACGTACAAATATTTTAGTTGGCAAAGATGCATTTCATTTTAAAACATTTGAGTCCAAGGTTCCAGTGCAGCTCAAAATATGTTTGTAAGCATGTGCTTGAACTCGCTTCACATGCCTTGCAATACACTTCTTCAGGTTCTGAAAAGCTCGTACTTTGGTTTTGTACACTCGTAACTTGACAAACCTGAAGCAAAAAATACGACGTATAGGAGATAACAGCAATGAAGAAACCTGCTTCCCCATGTGAGATAATTATTCAAATGTCTCCACAGAAGACCTTCACAATGATGATAATAAGTTATCTGCTATGGATGGGACTTGATGTCGGAGAGACTGTAGGCAAAATTTTCACCACTTTCCTTTATCAGGTTTCTCTTTGCTAGACACTTGTTTTTTTTTTTCTGCCACGAAGCAGGTGATCATCTTTAATATTCTCCTCCCTCCATTGTTTAAATACTACGCTCCTGTGGTCACATAAAGTGCGCAATGACATTCTAATGCATGCCAAAAAAAAACCCCTTCAAATCAATGAAATTACCACTGCACTACCATATTGCATGTTCTGAATTGAACACCTAAATAGATAGGAACTCTAACCATTTACGCAATGTCTCATACGCTCTGTAACCGTTTCTAGTGACCACCTCCTTGGTGTAGTGGTTAGACCTCCTTCCTCGTGATATACTGCCTGATAGCGAGAGGTGGTGTTCTTCGATCTAGAGAGACACGTGATAAGGTGACCGGCGGAGTGCCGGCATTCTAATCACATCACATCACATCCCTCTATCAATAAAACCATAAGACGGAGGCAGAGAAAGATATCGCTGGAGCAGGCCAAGTCTCGCACCAGACTATAGCGCGAATGAGAAGAAGAAGAAGAAGAAGAACTGTTTTTAGCTCAGTGCTTTGAGCATACCTAATTCTTAATTTTTATTTCTACAGCATTCATTGAGAAAAATCGACTATTATATTGGGGCAGAAGTAGTATAAAATAAAAATAAAAGCATTGGTGTTTTCAAAACTTTATTATTTTATGACCTTTATGAATCCTATCACAATTTTTTATACGTCAGTACTATGAGAATTTTCAACCTAATGTAAAGGGGTTCAAAACATTTTCATATCTTACAGAAAAATTGAAAATGTTAGATTAATTGCAACTCTGCAACATTTTAATACATGTCTTGATACTGTGCTTTAAAGAATTTTTAGTTACTTAATTATAATTCTTTATTATATGACAAGCATGTTTATTTTAACTGCACTTATAAGACAACAATTATCAGAGCACATTTCTTTACTTGAGACTAGTTGGAATACTCTCTTTCTCCTAGGAACTCCAGGACGAAGAAATCCTTCCAGTTCACTGGAGTACGTAAGAAAATATTTATGCTTGATTTTGTAGGCCAGTAGGGTAATTATATGCATTATTTTTATGTGTCCGTAACAGGTAGAAAACTTTAGCAAGTTTTATCCAATTCTTCCTTTACAAAATTTACTTCCTCGTTGTGAACATGAACATTTACGTTGAGAGTGGTACAGGCTTGAACAACATTTTTGGCATCCCTTATCTTTCTGGCTCGAAAGCATTCCAAATACTTCGCTTCGTTACGACTTCAACTACACCTTTTCCATGTGATGTAGTAAAAAATGCCTCAGTCAAATTGGATAAGTTGGGCTCTTCTTTGAGAAGTGTAACGTTTGATAATTATAATTGCATTGGGTTACTCCGCGCATCTATCAGAAAAGTCTTGCATATAATTTGTTTATTTATTTTTCCGTTGATGGTCAGATATTTTGATGCATAAAAAATAAGTAACAGTATATCGGTGATGCGATGTATTAAAAAATAAAATAAAATAAAAATGTGAAATACTCCATCCTGGTACCTGATTTCCCACATCCTAAACCCAAAACGCCCGGCTAGGACCGATGGATTTTTTCGGACGTAAAAATCCTAAATATGGCTTCCTTCGGAAGGGAAGTAAAGCCGCGGGTCCCGTGTCGTACATTTACGGCACGATAAAGAACCTCAAGCCTGAAAGAGAGGCCTCTGAGCAAAATTTGTCGGCCGTTTCACGCCCTGAGTTGAATGGGACGTTGGTAAGCTGAGATGTTAAAGAGCGTCTATAAATAAATCAATCAAAAAAAAAATGATTTCCCACACCGGGACGCGTATTGCAAACTCTTACACTTTATTTCTAAGTTACATTCTTATATTATTATTTTCCAGATAATACTTATACCTAGATTACAATTAGAAATTCACTAAAATAATAATATATATATTCCTGTCTATATTTGTGTAAAACTATATATCTATTGATTGTATATATGTTTCTTTATTTTCTATATTATATCACCTATCTATATTATATCAATTTTATAAATATATTCGCGTAAATTTCATATTTATATCTTATATTTGCAAATTTTTTCAACACTAATTATGTTCTTTGTTTGCGAATCAAACTGACATTTATCAATGCAAAATCTACTCTACCAAGATAACTTCGCTTGACCGGGATTAGTAGTAACAAATGCTACCACTAGACCATGGAGGCGGTCAAGTACTAGTTTTTTGTCCCTCCCTCTTTTGGATTTTCAATCGCGGACTTCCCAGTTACTTGTCTAATAATAAATTAACTATTGACATTGTGTTTATTAATATTACCTGGCCATATGAGCACTTATGATACAGAAATTAATTAATAACTTTTATCCAATAATAAAAGACAATTGGAGTCTATCATCCTAAAATTACCTCAAAAAATAATCGCACTAATTGTAAAGCCATGCTGCATCGGAGCCTTATTAATAAAAAGGGGGGGGGGAAACTTCCTTGGCAGATTTTCCGAAAGCTCACCAAGAACTACTCCAGTGTGGCCATCTTCAACGTCACACCCAATTAGTCTCTCTGTAGGCGTTAAAGTTATGACAGCTAGCGCCAGCTTTCGAAAATTCTCTCTTCTAAGTCCGTCCCCTCCAGTTGACCTTTACGTGACCTGTCCTAACCCTTCTTCTCCACCCTTCCATCACTCCACGTCACCCTTCTTGCGGCCACCCCCGCAGCCACTTGTTGAGAGAAGGAAAATCTCACTTATTCTTCATTTAGTCTTTCGTTATACCCGCTTCCTCCCGCCCACGATGAATCGCTGCGAAACTGCAACAAGCATGTTCAGCTGTACAAAACTGTCAAGTGAACGCTACAACCAAAAATGTTGGATACTTTTCCAAATCGGTTTCTTTTTCTCTTTATTTTTATCACCATAGGCTTCAAACAGTAGGCAGTTGGCCTATTTCTTCTTAGGATCGTGTGGAATGCCGTCACATTTCTGCCACGTGCTCTGAATTCATTCATAGCTTTATACCCACGTGTGTGTCTCGTTTTTTCTTAACCCATTCCTTAAGAGCGTATCATTTTTGATTCTCCACATTATTCTGTTATTTGTTTTATCTCAAATTTCTCTGCGATAAAATTCTAGTAACATTTCTTACTTTAATTATAAAAAAACGTTTCTGCTTTTGCAACACTGGCCTCTATTTCGTCTGCAAAATAATTTTAGTAGTGAAATTAGGATTTTAAAGGTAATATGCTGATATTTACTATGGAAATTTGCAGGAAATTTTAAGACCATTTCACTTGTTGATTTTTTCTTAACGGTAATTTTTCGAATAAACTAAAAATAATAGCCCAAGAAAGTAAGTGAATTTCTCTATTGTAAATTATGGCCGCGCTTAGATTAGAGCGTTTATATATTCTTTTCTGTGCTTTTTTAGTATGGAGGTCCACAATTGTATCTGTAGTTACTGTTGTTGAATTATTCGTAAAAATCAGAATTATATTCAACATTTAATTACGATTAAATGTTGAATTAAAATTAATAAAATAATGCATTGCATTTATTTACATATTTATATGTTTTGAAATTTTAAAATGAAATGGGGATAATGGAAAAGGGGGAGGGGGGAGTTTAATTATTTCCAAGAGGAAAATATATTTTATTTTATTTTATTTTGCACTAACTAAATAGCATGGAGAAATAATACAGGATGTTAATAACCTACGTCGAAATAATTTCAGAAATTCTAGAGGAGTCAAATACAAGCAATTTGAGAGAGGAACTATGTGGTCCATGAAGAAAAATGTTGTATGGTTTGAATTAGATGCTAAATGAGTGTTAAACCGAAATGGGTTAAAAGTTTGCTTTAGAATGTCTTCAAACCTGCTTTACAAGCTAGGAAATCTCGATTTTTAATAGATTTCAATATTTAGTGCTACAAGATCTATAAAATATCACACGTAATGGGGTGTTGTTGGTTCCACGTTGGAGAACCAAATTATGAAGTGATTTGATATGGCAGCCATGTTGGGCGCCACATTTTAAGATGGTTTGGTGTGATTCTGGCTATGTGCCCCAGGTTGGACACCAATTTTGAAGCGATCTGTTGTTATCGTTGAGTAGTCTCACATTGTGATGCCAATTTTGAAGTGGTTTCGTAGATTGATTGTTGGTCGCTTCGGCGTTGTTGCCTAAACATTGGGAACAATATATAAGGGGATTCTGCTGTTTTGTTGATTAGGGCTCAACAGGACAGAGAGAGCAATTTGATAGTGTAAATATGAACAAGATGCGACATAATATGTATTGGTGTTTTATTATGTTCAAACTCTTTCGCGTCCTCTGGCGTTTTTACGCATGATAAGCTTGGCAACTTATTTGCCGCGTGTGAAACTTACAGACGAGTACTGTGAGCTGCTTAACTGAGTGGAACTCATGTAGATGCTATAGCTGTGTAACTGAATCGAGCTAAAAACTGTTTTAACTAGTTAATTATGTGCGTGGAGGATTTCAAAATTGCTTACTGAGACATGAGCAAATGCGGACTGAACTGAGTGCAATGAGTAAACTGAACGAGTGTTCCAGAGGAGCGACCGCTTCCTGTATAAAGTAAATTCAAAAGATCCGCGTAAAAATTCAAACATACGTTTTTCAGTGCCTGGTTCAAGCTTACCTGCCGTACATTGAACCGCTATTTTTTGAAAGTTTTAAATACGTCAGTATTGAATGGTTTAAAAGGCGAACGGTATACCCGCCTGTCGAAATCGAAAGCCTTAACTGATTTAGTGCTCATCCACTCTACAATGACAGTTTCTTAGGGGCTTCACACTTGTTCCTCTTCCATTTTATGGTTTTATTGCTCTGTTGATGTCCCAAGCTGCTGCAACGGACAAACTCCAAATACTTTCTCTATTTACTATTTTTACGTTGGAATTACAGTTTATGACACAGACTTATGTAGTATTTATATTACTAGATATGATGATTGGGCTTGCGCAAATGAGCATGATAATTATATTTTAATGGAGGTGGGCCGTAAGCACTTTTTCAGGCAATTAACAACGGTTAACTGGTTTATGGCATTAATATATAACTTATAGAGGAAGCTATGCACATAACTGTTTTGTAATTTCAAAGTTTGCGAAGTGAATTATTTACTTGCTTAGTATCTATTATATTTTTATGAGGCGTTACCTAAGATGTTACAGAAAAAAAAAAGGAGTCAACGAGGCTCGAACTCGATAACAATGGACCGCTTTTACTTGACACCTATACCATACCCGCTCAATCAAAGAGATATAATCCAGAAAATTCGTCTGTTATTGCGTGATATCATTTTGAAACTTATTAGCCAGTGCCATATTGGCCCTTTTGAAAAGTAATGCCATAATTTTGAAATTTAAACGGGTAAACATACATTCCCTATCTCAAATTGTTTGTCTAAAGACCTCTACAATTGCAATGAGTGCTATAATAATTTTTTATTCTACATTTATAAACGTCTTTCATTTAAAGAAAAATTGTTTATTAATTTTTAAACCTAACACTTGAAGTACAATTTAAACGCTTACCCCCAAACCATTCAGATTTTAATTTGATATACGTATTGAGAACACATATTGATTTGTAAGAGAGTTTAACCATGTTCTGAATTAACACCAAATAGTTAAAACAAAACTTTCAGGCTAAGAATACAAATCGTTATTTACTTTCATTCATTCAAAGTTTGCTCTAAAAATACCATCAATTAATGCATTCATGCACTGTTTCCACAAGAAATATATATGTAGTTACTAGCAATTTTTTATTATATTAAATTGTTTACTTTTTATTTATTTTGTTAGATTAAATTAAAAGTATTTTTTATTTATTTTTAATTAAATTAAATGCAACTCGTGTTCCAAGATTACTATAAAACTTTATATAATAGAATGCTATAACATTTTTATTCCACATTTATAAACGTCTTTCATTTAAAGAAGGCGTTGTTTATTAATTTTAATTCTAGCATATGAGGTATAATTTAAACATTTACCTCATTTATATGAGAGTTAATGGTATACCTTCTATCTCTATAGTGTTTACTCTTGAACGAAAAAACAGGGATTTAAAGTTACAAAAATGACCTAAGAAAGACAAGCTATAATATCTAGGAAAAATGCATTTAAACTATAAAACCAGTTATTAATGTTTGCTATGCAACATTTTAAGAATATTGTCTCTGATATTCTTAAGAGCGGCATGCACTTTTCTGCTCAGGGCCGCTTCTGGAAAAACACACACACACACACACACAAAGAAGTGAATTCAAACTTTAGATGGAAAGCTAAGTTGACCGTTCGTCACAGATTAAACTCACGTCGTCGATGGGTACAGGATAGTAAAAATTTTATATAAATATTCGATTCATTTTCATGAAATACCGACGTGTCAAAATGAAATGTATACGGTATGTACATGTGTACAGACTTGTACATGTCCCAGCAAATGCACGCCGAAAGACCTTCGTAAGCACATAGCCTGAAATCTCTTCATATGCTTCTTCAAGTCATGAAAATCTCACTTATTAAAGGCGAACCTGTGCCTTGTAATCTCTTGGGAAATCATAGGTCGAAGTATTCTCTCATATCCAACGCAAAATGAAGGGTAGCTACATCTTGTTCAAACACTACGGTGTTCACAATGCCATACGAAAGTTCCCAGTAAATTTTGTTGCGCCTTTCATGTATGAAACCGTGCCATCCAACATTGACCATAATCACTATTTCCTCCATAATCACTCTTCTGTAATGGTAATCAAAGTAAAAACATAAATGTTCTTAGAACTTTATGACTTTATGACACAGTATGATCGTCATGTTGAAATAAGATAAGTAATACATATAATATATACTTTGTACATGCCATATAAATTTCATTTACGAAACCCATTATTTCATTAAAATGGGGCAAATTGACCTTTTAGGCATTCATTTAGGATTTGATTAGTTAGATTTACATTGGGATAATTTTAAAAAATGACTTCCTTTATAATCTAACTGAATAAAGAAAAAAAATCGTGTTCAAGAGCTCTGAAGAACAAATTATCGAGTGTTTAGATGAAACTTGTTACAGCCTTCCCTGCTGCCACTTTTGGGAAACTTCTCAGGAAAGCAGAGATCAAAGTTGGGTTCTAGGATTCGTAGATAGACTCATCCTTATTACATGACTTTGAATATATTTTATTGTAAACAGTTATCTAAAATATTCCTATAAGGAGTGGGTTTAGTATTTGGCGTTTAAAAATTAATTGATTCTATCTGACTACAGAATAGACGTTTGCAGCTATGGATGAATAAATAGAGATATAAATGAGGTCACTATCCGGAACCAAGAAACTGGTTTCGGCCACTTCTCGATAAATCTTATGTCACTTTTTGAGTTTACGGTTTAATCAGGTAAGCCACCCTGGTTAATCCGCATAATGATCTTCGGTTTTTGTCCAGAACAACGTATGCAAAGTACATGTATACAACATCATCAGAATTTTTAAATGTAACAAGTAACACTTAATACTTCAATCTTTGCTTTACTGCCCTCAAGGCACTCGCGTAACAGTAAAAGTTGTAGGGTCACAGTGATTTTATCAGCGCACGAGAAGCTGCTTTTCCTACAACTAATTTGCATAATCAAATGCAATTTATTACCCAGTCATGCTATCGAAAAATGATATATGGAAAATCAAATATGAGCTACATAGCCAACAGCATTTTGGTAATAAATGCGGATGCATTAGTTTATGCCATCAACTTTGCTTTAAGGTAGGCCATGCTTAATCTCCAACAGCATTTGCATTGCTGTGTTGTTAAACGCGTAGGCACAGGTTTGTTAAAATAATTCCTGCTCTGACTCTCTGTCTTCCTTTTCCTGAGGGTATCTGCATATGGACGGAAAGTGTATATTTTCGTAATGAGACATTTGTTATCTCAGTCTCTTTAACGCTACTAAATAAGTTAGCCCTCAGCAAAGATTTTTAACTTTTGAGGTTATGTAATCTCGAATATATATAATTTTAACAGATTTACTTGTGGTGACTATCAACTGAAATGTGTTATTTTTAACAAATGACTCTTTACCTTTGGAAAACATGCTATAAAGTTTCCTTAAGTCTTACGTTTCAAAGGGAATATTTTCTTTCGCGTGTTATTATTATTATTATTATTATTATTATTATTATTGTTGTTGTTGTTGTTGTTGTTGTTGTAATGTGTTCTATCAAATGTTACATCTAAAACAAATCAGAACTGCTTTTTTTATTTGGTTTATTTACGGACGCTTTTTAACATCTCAGGTCATCAGCGTCCCATTCAATTCAGGGCGTAAAACGGTCGACAAATTTTGCTCAGAGGCCTCTTTTTTCAGGCTTGAGGTTCTTTATCGTGCCGTAAACGTACGACACGGGACCCACGACTTTACTTCCCTTCCGAAGGAAGCCATATTTAGGATTTTACGCCCGAAATAATCCATCGGTCCTGTCAGGATCGAACCTGCGATCTTGGGTTTAGGAGGCAAGTGTAGTAACCACTACACCACCAGGACCGACGTTTTAATCAGAACTGTGAAAATATGAGGGCAAATGATTACAAGTACTAATATTATTTTTTTTTTCATAATCATAAACGTATATTTTTTACTCCTAGTGGTTAGGAACATGAATAACAGAAATTTGAAGAACTGCATATTACAGCTTTCAAAAGTAGGTTACCAGAGTTCATAAATTGCTTGAAGTTGCCTAACATGATTTCAAAGACATATCTGCTCGAAGATTTAAATTTTCCTTTCTAATGTTTAAAAACTATACTTTACGAAGACCTCACACATCCTACTATAAGTTCAGTAATGACAACTGAAGTGAATGGATTATTGATAACCGTTATCACTGTTTCAAGTGATGAAAACTGGCTAAACCTGTTATTAAATTCTGTTACTAGGACTTCAAGATGCTGTGCAATAGATAGAGGGTCACATTCACTGACATTTACGGTTTCCATATTGAATTGAAAGGGAATTTCTTTTTAAATCTGCAATTCATGGCTTTAGTTTCCTCTGAAAAAATTTTACTACACATATCATGCCTGAAATGCTGCGATCTTTCCCTTGCAGTACGAGGCTTAGCTCGTTTAATTTTGAGGTGATCTGCCAAGAAACCTAAATGCAGTAGCCATGGTAACCCATCAAACTCTTGACAATATTGTCCAGAAGTTGATTTCAGAAAATCTTTGATCTCATCCAAAAGACTGCAGAATTGTTCCAGAGTTCTCTCCCTACAAAGCCACTTGTTTCCTTGTGTTTTAGTTTTTGACCTACACCAACCATGCAGCCTGTCGTCGTTTTTGGTGCTGAAGCTTTACATTTTTCTTATCCTCTTCATTCTTCATCTGTCCGAAAGCGTCTGAATGAGAAATGCCAAAGAGATCGTCCATAATTTCCACAAAATGATCTTTTTCTTTTTCCTTGCCTGCAATTCTAATAAATTTTTTCTATAAACCTTGCCATTCATCATACAGTTTGAATAACTTATCAACGCAGTAGTCAGTTCTTTTAGTACGAATTAGTGCCTTTTCCCAAACGATGGAAACTTCTTGAATCGCCAATGCTGCACTTTCCTTTATTGTAAGATTTATTTTGTTCGAATGTAGTTTGGCTCCAACGATTTGATTGGAGATGCAGCCAACAAGAGAGGCATAAAAATATTTTCCTCACTTGTGTGACTACCTGAAGAAGTTGATGCCATTTTACATTCTAGGAAAATCACGTCATGATAGTCACTTTACACCAGCATGGGCAGGCTGGCAACAGCACAAACATTACTGAAACTGTATTTGAAAAATCATTTAGCAAAGTCATCATCATCTTTAGTTACAAAATAAGACTATGAAGCACAAATAATAATAATAATAATAATAATAATAATAATAATAATAATAATAATAATAATAATAATAGTCGGTCCTGGTGCTGTAGTGGTTACCATACTTGCCTCCTATGCCCAAATCGCGGGTTCGAACCCGGCCAGGACCGATGGATTTTTTCGGGCGTAAAAATCCTAAGTATGGCTTCCTTCGGAAGGGAAGTAAAGCCGTGGGTCCCGTGTCGTATATTTACGGCACGAAAAAGAACCTCAAAAGAAAGGCCTGTGAGCAAAATTTGTCGGCCGTTTCACGCCCGGAATTGAATGGGACGCTGATGACCTGAGATGTTAAAGAGCGTCCATAAATAAATCAATCAAAAAATTAATAATAATTGTATATGTTTATTTAATAATATTGGAAAAACTTATTTTATAGGCTAAAATTTCAAACCTTCATTGTCTAGAGGGTTGCCAATTTGAGCTGAAAATTAGTTCAGATTTATTTTTAACAAGATAAAGGGTTGGGCGCAGCACAATTTTAACTTTTGGAAAATTTCCTAAAGCTACGGGTCACGCAGATGAGCACCCTTATCGTGCCGTTTGGCTTATTTATCTTTGCGAGCGCTTATTAATTTATTTAATCATAACAGCATTACTAATGATTCATTCATTCATTTCTTTTTTTTTTCTTAAATCCTTGAATTAAAAATTTTCAGTGACTGGCTAATCACCATTCTTCTCTATTTACTCCCCTTTGCACTGTAGAAGATCTGGAAGCGGGCGCTTAAGGTCAAAAAAGAAACTGTAAACTTATGTAATTTATATGAATTTTCCCTATTGTAATGAAAGTGCACTGACGTGGTACAGAATACCGCAGTAAGTACCCTCTTCCCACTGAAAGATTCTCGCAAGTTTGTGGTACTGAATACAAACTGGGTCGTTGGCGATGTTGTGCGATGTCCTCTACCATTTGGCACAACTCTCTGAATAGAACGAGCGTGATTTTTGTCGCGATATGCAGCTCATTGAGACTACAAAAGAAGAAATTTAACACCATTCTCATTTGGGCTCTATGCTGAATGCCGCTTCAAGGAAAAATAAAAATACAATATGCTTCTATGACGAAAGAAGAATATTGCCACTTTAGACTGATGTAAAACCCGACTTTTCATATTAGCACGGCTGTTTCCAAAGATCTTTTGTTAAATTACTTTATACGCCGTAGCTTAAAGAAACACCTGGGTAAGACGAAACAACTTTAATGCGAAGAGTCGTTCCATCAGGCCAACTCAGGAGAACTAAAGGAAGAAAACCGTGGCCTTTCCCTTTATGTAATTCGGTTTTGGTTTTAGTGCCTGGCAATAAAAACGGTAGAGGGTTATGGACAAGAAGCATGTACTTCGCCAACAAGGCGCGGTTTACCCATTTGTTGAGCAGCTGCTAAAAGAACAGACGAAGAGAGATGCTGAGAGAGAGAGACAGAAGCTCAGAATAAGGGAGCTACCCACGAGGGAGGATAGCACGAAGCCATGTTCGTTCTTTTTCTCCTTGGTCTGGTCTGGAGCCAATAACATTTACCCTAAGTGCTATCTATCTAAATCTTCAGCCATATTTCTAACACGTACAAATTCAGACTGGCAGAGAGGAAAACACTGGAAAGTTCTAATTCTATGATTCACTACGACATCCCCCGATCAGAGTAACTGGTAGTTTTCAACCCTCTTTCTAAACAGGAACCATATAAAAATCTTCTCAAACATAGGAAAAACAGCGATTATTTCTAATCAGTATTGATGTGATTTTAGAAATGCAAAATGACTTCATAGACCTTTTGTTAAAGTATAAGACAGTTATATTACTAAATCTCCAAAAGAGCTAATTAAAACCCTTGTTTCCTAATTAAAATTTTATTTAGGCGCAATATTAACACTTTATCTTAATAGGAAAACATTATTAATAAATTAATACTAAAGAATAAAATAACATTTATTTTACTTACTTAGCTATTTCAATAAAACTGATATAAAATAACAAACCCCTTAAGACTATTCAAAGTAAAATATCGTTGTTTAAGAGTTCAAATTTGAACGCTAACCTAGTTATATTACTAAATCTCCAAAAGAGCTAACTAAAAGCCTTGTTTCGTAATTAAATTTTTATTTAGGCGCAATATTAACACTTTGTCTTAATAGGAAAACATTATCAATAAATTAATACTAAAGAATAAAATAACATTTATTTTTACTTACTTAGCTATTTCAATAAAACTTATATAAAATAACAAACCCTTTAAGACTATTCAAAGTAAAATATCGTTGCTTAAGAGTTCAAATTTGAACGCCAAACCGAGAGAGCGCAAAATGCATCTCACACGTTGCTCAATTTACAAACCTAATACATTTAAAGAAAGAAATATATTGAGTTTTTATAATAATGACATAACGGATATCAATATCTATTGCAAATTAAAATTTAAGGTTGTCAAATTATTAGGTTAATTGATTGCAACTTTAGAAATGCACTAAAATACTATTAGTGCTCTCCTAGCATTCAATGCGTAGAGGCTTAAAAGGCTAGCAGGTGATTATAAAACTAAAGAGGAAAAAATTACTCTCAAATCTGCTTTATGCAGTTTGAATAATTGTCGGTAACAGGAAAGGGAAAAGAAGAACGTAGTGCTATAAATCTGGTATATTTTAATACTCTTTAAAATTGCATTTTCTGCGTAGTGCACACATAAAGTTTATTCTTTCTGTTTTTTTTTTTTATTTTCATACGTGTATATTTGATTGTTAGAGGAAAATAATATATATGGAATACAGAGCTGGTCAAAAATTCTCCAACAAAGTAAACAGTAACAACTGAAGCGGATTTGTCGATGGTGTTGGTGTCATTGTTGTTGTTGTTGTTGGCCTCACAACAACAATTTTGAAGTGGATTAGTAGATTGATGAACGATTACTTTGTTGTTGTTACCCCCACGCTTCCATAACAACAATTTCTCAGGGTGAATTCTGCTATTTTGTTGAATCGCACTCAACAGAGCCGGGAAAGAGTTTTAATAGTATAAATAAGAATGCGGTGTGACATTTCCTCTGGTATTTTGCGTACGATAGACTACACCGGTACAAATTTATTTGCCGTGTTTGAAACTTACAGATGAGTGCCTTAGCGCGTGAAACTGAAAACTGCTTAACTCGGGTATCGGGTTATGAGTACAGAGAACGGCCTCTCGCCGCTTGTAGATCTTGTAACTGCGCGCCTCAGTCATGTCGAACTAGCAACTACTCCTGCGAACTGCTTAATGAGTGCCCCAGCCGAGCAACCGCCTCCTTATATATTAAAACCAAATCAAATAATCGTCGACTTAACGATTACCACTTGGTCACAAAGGCACGTGTAATCTTTGCGCCTATCTTTAAAAGTTCAAACATACATTTTCCATTGGCTGGTTTAAGTTCACCTTTCTAAGTGCCATTCGCTATTTTTTTTTTTTTTTAATGTTTAAAACATTTTGTTAGCATTGACTATTTTAAAGGGCTAACAGTACAATACCTGTCGGGTTCAGAGACCTTAACCCTGCAATAGCCCTTTTAAGGGAAAAGGGGCGATCCTCGGGCTACTTCCTCTGAATGAGGTTTTATGACCCTTTCCAAGCTTCCGTAACAAAACACCATAGGCTTTCTCTCCTTTACAATTCTTACATTGAAGTTAAAGCTTATGACACACATATAGACATTATATTCATGTTACTAAAAACAACGCTAGCGTTGGTGAATTTTTTTTTTTCTCAAGACCTTTATAGTTACAAGCTTTTGGTCTATCGCAGCGACGGCTGCATCCACTACCTCCGTCTTGTGACATCACTGGTAGAGTGTATTATTGCACAAAGACATATTACCAGCACATAGCGTCTGCCGGTCACCACCACGCAGCGATTTTATAAGAGATAGCTGTCGCTGTATCAGGAAGCTTCCCAATTGTTCTCACAAGGCTGAGTGGACCCCGTATCAGAGACTTCCCTAAATCAGAAATTTCTAAAAAATAACGAGAATCGAACCCGGGACCTTCCGGTCTGCATTCAGGAACGCTAACCACTAAACCAAAGAGGCGGTCATTGGTGATCTTAATAACTAAATTAAGAGACGTGTGCTAACAATGCCAATGGCAGCTTTACATATTAGTTTTTTTCTTCCCACACTCTCATTTCTAGTTTCATCTGTTTCCATGCATAACGCTACCTTCGATACTCAATATTTACTTTTATCACTTTCACTTGTCTTCTTGCCATTGAAGAACTCGCAGTAGTTCTAAATATAGAAATTTCAAGTGGGACTCTTTCTCAGTGTTTTAACTTTATCTACTTTTATTATTACTGTTAATTTGTTACATTGTTAATAGTGTTACTTTATTTTTATTTTTCATATATATATATATATATATATATATATATATATATATATATTACATTTATTCTTATTCTATTCATGAAATAGTCCTAAACATGTGATTTTCTCTTCTCTATTGGCATTATTGACAATCCGCATTTTTGTATTGGAAGATTGCTTGAAAAAGTTAAGTACAAATATACAATTATTACAATTTTGTAAGCCAAGTTTAGGGAAAGTATATTTAAATTCTTATTTTATTCGTGAAATAGTCATAATAAATATCACTCGAGCGTCCGAGCTTTCCAGACAAATTTATCGGTAATCTCAGACCCTCTCGTGATATTACTTGTGATATCTTTTGTTCGGGAAGTACTACTATTGGCTTTACTCGTAATACAGGGGGACATAGATTCGATAGTGAGTGTGGTTTAATTATTTGAGTCACTAATATTAATCCTATTGAAGGTAGACAATAAATTGTACATATACAGAAATAAAGCATTTATTGTGACGACACTGTCGCTTAGTCTATATGAAATTTATTTTACATATGCTCACTGAAATTTGTTCCATCTATCTCAGGAATGTAAATATTAAATAACACGGAAGAAAAATCCCATTCTTACTGAATTTGAAACTTGTTTAAGAATGGGTCACACATGTATTATAAATATATGTCTTTTTGCGACATCCTACCTATGCAATATGCCACGAACAGTATATTCTTTTAACAGCATGTGTACATATTTTTATTTCAGTACAATTGAAAGATCATCTTAGAGTTTAAGAGGAAAGATCTTGTACTATCATAAAGTGTTTTATAAAATTAACTTCTAAAATAAGTGTTCTTATGTATAACTATCTAGGATATTAGAATGCTGAATTCAATAAAAAATTGCACTTAGTGAATGGTAGCTATAAGAATAACATTTAAAAGCAAATGTAGACATGGCTATTTGTTAAGGTCGTACAAATACAAAAGATTATAACAGTAGATGTTTTCAATTTACCTTGTCTAATATGGTGATTCTTGGCGATGATGTAGATGGAAACAAATAGCTACGAAGCTTATCTGTATTTGAGAGTCATTTTCCTGCTTAAATTTGTAAATTGCCCTAAATGGGGAAACACGAATTTCGTGTATTAATAAAACATTACTAATTGAAAGAGGCAATACTTGCAGAAACTGAGGCGGTGAACAAATATTACGACAAAGCTGCAGCTTCGTCTAGAAATATATACAAAAGAATTGACGAGTTTAGAAGTTCTCAAACAAGAACAAGCGGTGAGGGTTACTGAAGTTCTTTCCGGGTAACGAGAGAGAGAGAGGTTAAATTTATGACATGAAACTGAGTGATCGGAAACTGAAAGTGTGGGCGATTGTGGAAGATGTGGAAATTCTGAATATTGGGCGCATAAGGAATATTATTTATATTTATTAATCATCCTCTAGCCATAGGACTAATTTCTTTTATATAAACAAAATATTTGTCCTATCACGGGATCTATGTCAATAATATTTTGGTTTTGAATTTCATATATTTTAATTCTCTGCAAAATGAAAAAAAAAAAAAAACTATCGGCGAGTGGTTTCCGCTTTAAGAAAAGATAATGGTTTGTCACTTCCGGTAGAATTTGAAGCTTTTTAAATGGAATCCAAGTGCATTTCGGAGATGAAATGAGTGACGTCGGCATTATGTGGATACACCAAACACGCCAGAAACGAAAGAACCGTTGAAACAATGGTGTGCAACCGGAAAAAGCGCCCGAAGAAGGAAACGATCTCCTTATAATGAAACATGATGGCAACTGTGTTTTGGGATTGCAAGGATGTATTTTAATTGCCTTCGTGGAAAAGGGCAAAGTGTTAACACTATGGTACTGGAGGCGTTATATGACGCAATCAAGAAGAATTGTTCTCAAGAAGAAAAAGGTTCTGTTCCATTATGATAACGGATGCTGCCGGGAGGCCCGGGTTCGATCCCTGGTACCTGCTTAGGGAGGTCTGAAACTGGGTCCACCCAGATCGTGAGGAAAACTGGGAATCTGCCTGATGGAAAGCCGCGTGGGGTGCCGGCATACTGATCACATACCTCCGTGCAATACTGTCCTCTATCGATAAAGTCGTAAGACGGAGGTACAGGACGCAGAGGTCACTGCGGCAGGCCAAGGCTCACGCTGGGCTGTAGTGCCAAATGAGAAGAAGAAGAAGATGAGGGGTTACTGTCTATGACTCTAAACTGCAAGTAATGTGGGTAAAGTCATCTTTTTATAGTTTTATTATTGAATATTTTCTAGATTTGGTTTCTAGGTTTGTTTTTATATTTCTGTTATTTGATTAAATTTAATTCTTTTTATTAATATATTTTATCAAATGCTATCTTATACCCTCGGGAGTTCCGTTTTTTATACTTTCTCTTTGGTTTTGTTTTCCAGAAGTATTTTACAGCGTATTAATTATGTGCTCCTTAATGAAATTACTTTTGTTTTCCAAATAGGAATTTCCATATTATATTCTGTTAATATATTTAGTGTATATGCCATTTTTTTTCTTTTTGCTAGTAAAACTTGATCATCTTGAAGAAACTATCTTTGTACAATTAATTTTCCTAAATTGATCCCTCCAGTTTGCTGTTTCCGTGATCGTATCCTGTAGTCTATATGCAAATTAAATAGTACTATTTAAACTGGACAAAAATTTGTCTTATAATCTCTGGTGGCACCTTAATTTATTTTTAACATTTTAATACAATTTATTAGATGTGAAGGAAATGATTAATTTTATTCTAGACACTCTATGAAATGTTTTTTTATTTATTTATTTAAGTCTATAAAGAGAGATGTGGTTGCACATTGAATTCCTTACACTTTCTAGTATATGTTTCAGGAAGGAAATTTATCAATGCAGCTTGATCCTTTCCCAAAATGGTTCTATTATTTCTTACTTGTTATTTGCTTAGATTTTATAAGCGATGTCTTTTAAAGTTTTCAGCCCTCGTTCTATTACTTTTCTTATGTATATGAATATAACGTTTCCTTTTTCTACTATTCGTTTCTTTTTTATTAATTATTATCGCTTTGACTGCATTGCTGTCTGTAATATGGACATGAATACTGTAGGCGTAAGTCACGAATGAAGTTAAATTAATTAATGATGGTGTAAATTAGCTCGGAATCCTTGGATACTTAAAGTTATGTAGCATTCGCCTTCCCACGGCAAGGAGAAACTCCGACAAAGTGAGATTGAGTTAACCAGAATTTGAACGCAGGATTTCTGGATTAGTAGTCGCAAACAATACCGCTACTCCACGGAGGTGGTCACGTTCAGAAATTGTTTTTTGTTTCTAGCATTTATTACAGATATGCAATAATCTTTATTGAAAATGTCTTGTGGTGTATTTTACTAGTTCTTCAATTGTGTTGCTATGTTTGCTTCATTATTTCCGTTAAGACATATCGTAATTCTAAATGATCTACTTCTATAATTGAATCTATTTTTATTCTTGTTTTTTTTGTGTGTTTTTAATTATGCCTAAGATTTTGATAATGGCTCTCTAAATCTAGTACTCTATACTCTTCAAATTTGCGCTGTATTTTTCTAGAAAACTTAGTTTCCTTGGGAAAGTATATATCTTTCATACCTACCATGGAAGTTGTACTGCATATCTGCTGAATATTTATCCCAGTGATCTCTGTTTAATTTACAAACTTATCTTCAACTATATTTTACTCTGTCCAAGTAACGCTTGTAACTTGTAGTTATTAGTAAAATTCTGTTCAACACGATTTCTGCCACACTTGTACTTTACAAATATATACTTACAAATGAACAAGTTATTTTTCGTTGTTGTGTTCCGCAGAAGTATTACTATTAATTGGTCACTGGTAATTTGTATAAATTTCTCTACAAATGTAGGAACTTCAAATACTAGCACAAAATTTATTATCTTTTTAATGATTTTGTGAGTCAGTTGACTCAAATAAACTAAGTATTAAGGAAAGTGATGATAATTATGAATAGGAATACGTATAACGAAAGAAT
Organism: Metallyticus violacea; assembly: GCA_030762175.1. NCBI lineage: Eukaryota > Metazoa > Arthropoda > Insecta > Mantodea > Metallyticidae > Metallyticus > Metallyticus violacea. The sequence continues at coordinate 117,522,585 of CM060842.1, read as the reverse complement.
AAAAAATATTTTCTACAATGATAAAGTTAGGTTTAGTACAATTAAAGTACAGCTTACAACTAATGTTGGCTTTATTGTTTCAAATGCATATTTCAGACAAGCATCTTAGTCAATCTGTTTTTCAGGTTCTTGCTATATGCCTCGAAAAAAAAAAAATATTTTCATTCTCTTTTAATACAAATTGCACAGTTTTTACTTATAAAGGGAACGTGGTTGTTAAACAATATAAAATAAATATAAGTGATCAAGCGGACAAATACAATAAATGACAGAGAACAATCGGGAAGCTCGATTCTTCTGCCATCTCTCGACGACTGAAATTGTAGCTGTAAGGGACCGTGTCTCAAAGTGGATTTTTACGCTTAAATATGGATAAAATGCTTAATAAAGTATTTAAATTATAATTACATCTGAAAAAATACAGTACTCATTAAACAGGAACGATAATGATCCGGTCTGTACACTATATCCTAAGGATTAGACATAACCCAATTCAAGGTATGACAACGTATGGCAAACAGCTGTTCCTTCATCTTGCTCTTATATGACGTCACTTGTAACTTTTTACTAATACTTTAACAGTGTTGCACTTCTTTCGTGGAACAGAAAGCTACAAGACCTTACTTTACAAGGACTTGCACTAATGCACTTGTATGTATTAGGTCATACTTTTGTGGAATAGGGCCCAGATTTATCTTACTATGTAAGTATGTTTGTGAGTTTTCGTATTTAGGAATCCCACACGTTTACTTCCTTTTTCTTTCACCTCGTGTTGTTTTTCATGTTCGGTAAACAATGGAATGAATGTGGTTCGGAAGTGTTAAGTATTATTTAATGGAAAGCATTACCACAGCTCCTGCTTTGAAGCACACTGTGAAAAACAATTATTCAGGTCACCCCTGATGAGTGCCATGGCTGACACCCTGGACACCCCCGCAAACTTTATGATCCTCGGCAATAGCAACTGTCGACTGCGATAATATATGTTAATGGCTGCATGTATTGAATGTGCGCGAGTGAGACTCCCCTTGCCTCTCTCTTCGCTTTATCGCCGTCTCCTTTTTCTTGGTGTTTCCTCGCCTTATAGTACCGGCTTATCTGGTCTCATGGTGGCCCGCACAGTGCTGCAGTCGCTTTCAACTGCTATAGCTAGGCGCAACTTTTGTTATACAGTGCCGTGTGTCTTCACATGTAGGTATGGGCGGTGCGCATTGCTAGGCAGTTTGATTGTTGGTCAAATTCAGAATATTATATTATTGTAAATGTGTTACCCTGTGCAGATGTTCTAACATTCATTCCCTGTCTGTTGTTCTGGCGAAGACAGAAATTGTTTAAACAGGTAAGTGTAGTGAATAATGTAAGTGTTTATCATCTTTATTTTCGTGATAATATTTTATTTTGTTTATTTTCTTGTCTTTGACATTTTCTGCTTTGCTTACTTAACACTGTCCTGGAAGTTTATGACTGGGATATTTTGATTGGTTGTTGCTTCTGATGCATATACTTTCGAATCAGCTTCGATTTCCTTTTTTCTGAAACCTTACACAAGTTTTTCTACATTCTTTGTTATACTTGTTTACAATGTTTGTATGCTAAACCTTTTTCACCGCTCTTTACTCTGCCAATTGTGTAGCAGCATGTCACATAATAATCGAGTAGTGATGTCTATTGCTAAGAGGGGGGAGGCAGGTTGAAGATATGAAAATGTAGTGATTAAAGTTTAGCTACTATTAGAAGTGGAGGATGTCGCGCAGTTTTTGCTAAGCACATGCACATATCTTACATGATGTAAAGGAAACGGTGCAGGCCAAAATATAGAGCTGCGGTGGGCAGCCAGTGATCAAAATGGATGTAGATGTTGGTAACTATGAAAATCATTGTTTAAAATAAAAATGACGCCAATAAAGATTAACATTTAACTATTAATAACTAAACACATCAAAATGATCCAAAAAAAACCGACCTTTTTTTAAAAAATGTACTAATAGAATCTGATCAGAGAAGTTGAAAGAATATTTACAGTACTTACATTTATACTGCAACACAGTAGTTCATAAAAGCAAAATGAATTCCTTATAACGTAACACATGATTAAAAATTGTCATTTTTCTCGAAATTCCCATGATGCTTGTGTCATTAGAAATGTGTACCACTACTCTACTGCTTCTTGTTATCGAAGAAATGGGACGAACACTTTCATCTTGTTCGATAATTTGCCATTGTGATGGAGACCTATGAATAATTGTTGATTTGATTTATTTACGGACGCTGTTTAACATCTCAAGTCATCAGCACCCCATTCAATTCAGGGCATGAAACAGCCGACTAATTTTGCTCAGAGGCCTCTTTTTTTCAGGCTTGAGGTTCTTTTTCGTGCCGTAAATGTACGACACGGGACCCAAGGCTTTACTTCCCTTCCGAAGGAAGGATTTTGACGTCCGAAAAAATCCTGGCCGGGGACTTATGAATAGCTCATCTATAATTTCGGTGTTTTCAATATCCTCTACTCTCTGATGGTCAATCAGACTTAGATCTAGGAGATGAGCAGGTCACTCTAGTGTTATAATACTGTGTTTTTCTAGATACACACTCTGCATTATCAAGCTATAAGAAAGACCATAGGCTGCAAAGCATCTTGAATGCATCTGTTTACATTCTTTCAATGATCAAAACAAGATGTTTTTTTTTCCTACTATCATTCATTATTCCTCCCCAGGTCATGAATTTAAATTTGTAAACTCACTGTGATATCTGTCTTTCTGTGCTACTTTATTCTCCTGGAGTTTGCAAGCAGATAGAACCGTTATTCATTTATGAAGAGAACACAGCTTTGTTGTTCCTGTTCCAATCAAAATGGATACCTTAATGAAAGGGAATGAATTACTACTTCGTGCAGTCATTTTCTAAGAGTTTAGCTTGAAACAGTTAAATTGCCAACATTCTGCAGGACACTTCTTAACATGGCAGCAATTGCAATCCTTGGTTTACCTAGATGTTGTTTGTCATTCTTGCTATCGCCTTCGCATTCTGGATATAACGCCATTCCCGGTATTTAAATTCCTAGCAACATTAGCTGTGTTGCACTATTTCTAGTCATCATAAATATTTCATCTCGACTTAAGTAACGTCGTTAAGTATTCATTTCAGGTATTAAAAACGACTGTTGCTGTTTCTTTCAATGTTTTAGTACAGAAAAGTACTAGATTCTTATGTTAAAAAGTGACATGTTTATTGATTTACAATGTAGCAATACAGATTGATGTAACTAATAGGTAGGCAAGTAAACAACACGCCCATATTTATTCGTTGCTTATCATTTGTTTAGATATACTAAATCGTTTATTTAAAATATGTGTTGTGTCTTATAGAATGTTGATGTGTGCATTAAATATAAGTTTATCTCTTTTAATGGCTGAAATGCTGGTGTTTGAGTAGGAAACAGATAAAAACATGGGAATTAGAACAAAAGAAATTATTGTGAACATTCACTGCTAACCCGAAACGCAACGAGAAATAAACCAAAGCAACTATAATTAGTTAAATATGTATTATAACTGAAAAAACAAAAAGGCAGAAATACTGTAAACAGTTTTGAGAACACCAGAAAACACTACCCTAAGAAAAGACTCAGATACAAACTAAAAGAAAAACGGTTCAAGTTAAATTGAGTTCATAGATGCCAGAAAAGCTCGAAAGACTTGCATCTTATGATGATCATGTATTGTCTATATGTAGATAATTGTATATAAATACTTTAAGCTACGCTAAGTTTTACTGTCATTTAGATGGACCACCAAGTGAGACTTTAATGACTCAATTTCGTTCTAGTCTGGTGATGATTTCTAATGATTTCAACAATCATTACTTTCTCACAAAAAACCTTATTTTATATACTGTAAGGTTATTTGAGTTAAAGGCCGCCTCTTTACCACTTATTGCAGTCGCCGCAGCTGGGAGAATCGACGAACATAGAGGTAATATTTTTATTTTGGTATTTACATTTTTACTGATATTGGTAATAATAAGCACCAACCTGTGTTATAAGAGGAGTTAAAATGGTACCCCTCAGCGGCAACACATTGCTGTTAAATGCAATGTTGTATTTCATCTAGCTTTTCCTCCGCCAGAACACGTTGGTTTCGAACACTTTTCTTATAATTGAGATATTCTGTCTCTTTTTAACAAGTTAGCAAACAGTTTCTGCATTGGAACACCAGGATATTTTCGTGCAAATAGCAAGAATTCGTTTTTTATATATGTATCGCACATAAAAGTTCGTTCATGACTATATTTTGGTGTCATAACTAACGCAGAAAACTTAGCACATATAAGGAAAGCGCCGAGCTACCAGAGCCTCTCGGTGGCAAAGTTTCCCTAAAACGAATTCATGCTGCTACCTGCACCTGTATTATATGACCTTAACGACGGGCTTCTCCCGCTATGCAACCGCGTTCTGCCGGCCCGTAACTCAAATAAGCTCATTGTAGAATATTTACATTTGTGAAATATGGCATTTCAGCGTCTAGCGCCCTAAGCAATGACTGTAGTCGATTTTAAGTACCAATGCTTTTTTTTAACATTCGGGCGGTTAACTGAGTTACTGTACTGACTACTCTCTCTCTCTCTCTCTCTCTCTCTCTCTGCTTGGAATGTTCTTAAGGAGATACGGTTTTGCTTAGATGCAAACCAAATGTCGATTTTATTAAACTTTTCCTAAAAAGTTCATGACATTTTAAATGGAATTTAAAAATGTACTAAATTCTGTAAAAAGCAGTATTTTATAATATTATGGTTTGGTTATAGTGTCCGTTTTTAAAATATCTCCCTTTAAACAAAAATGAACATAGTTGACTATTAGAGTACAGTTTAAGTAGCATAATTAATAACTGTGGGCATTCATACTCTGTTAACTAAACTCCTAAGAAGGGTACTATAAGAATGCATTATAAAACAATACACTGTGTATTTAACTAACGTTTATATTCTTAGTGTAAGCTTTCAAACCAAGCTCTATAGATCTGGGAAAAGTGAATGAAATGAATCGAAAATATTCGTCAAATTAGAGTGAACTTCGTTGATTTCTGGAGATATATTTTCAGGAAAAACTCAACCAGACAAATTATTCCAGGCAAAAAACAAACCTGGCCCAATACTACATTATTACAGATATATTTTTAAAAAATGATAACTCAGAAATTGTGTCTTTGTGCAAAGAATGGTGAATAGATGAGAGATATGCGAGCACAGCCCCTCAAACAAATCAAGTTGATAGCCACAAACTTGTTCAATCTTTGTTCTGGTCGGTCAGTACTGTTCCATGAAACTCTGTCGACAATACCTCCTGGAAAGATATAATGCACTTTTTGGTGCTCCTTAACAATTTTGAACCTTCTGTCATAGAAAACTGAGGAAAATAAAATATACAAAGCAGACAATTTACAATGATTCTCTCAACCATAGTCCTTTATGATAAAAGCGATTTTTGGAGGGAGAAATATGGTGGCTCAGTCAATGGACAAAAACCATTATGAACGTGTTGCTGGAGAAAATATGTCCAGATTTGGCAAAGAGACAGGGAGGATTTTTAATGTACTTTTATTCTAGATATCCGAATAAGGAGCGTTTTAGGTATGGACATTTCTCTATCCAGAAGTTTTGCTATTTTTGACAAAATCATAACTGGTTGAATGTGGGTACCATTTTGTATTTTATAGTGGACATACAACCTCCAATATGATTGGAGAACAGTATTTGCCTTTTGTCAGTGATTCCGTTGAACTTTGAAGTCAGTTCATTAACAAAGCCACATCTGCTAAACGAACTGCTCTCAACTTTGTGAGAGGCCAGCTTGAGGTATGCTTCAGAACTGCTGAACCAATTTAAAAATACAAAATTCTTAGCAAGTTTAAGACAACGTTTTGGATGTATTAAACATATAAGTAAATATTTGTATATCATGGTCTACTGTGTATTCGTTGATCTGGATTATTATAAGGTATCCATGATTAATAGGTGTCTTCATAATTAATCAATAGGTATAGGCAACTTTCTTATATGGTTTCGAAATCTACTCAAATATATCATATATGCTTCATTCCTCTCAGTGGAGAATTTCTGGTGCTTTTCTAAACCAAGAAAATTACTCTGAGGCATAAGTTTGCATTTAAGTATAAAATAATTACGAAAAACTACAAATAGTTATGACAATGTGATAACATAGAGTCAGCACACAAATGATCGGTACTTAAAGTGTCCTCCTTCATGTTTAATGCACAAGACATTTTTAGTACAGAAGTACATGTAGGGACTGTAATGCCATGGGATGATAATGCAATGAATTCATACTCAATACGTTCCTTCAAATGTTCCATATTTGAATTTTTTCTCAGAAAAGTCTTATCTTTTATTATTCCCTTCTGAAAAATCTATTGAAGCTCTAGACCTGAAGAACAAGAAGGCCAATTTTACATCTATGAAACACATAGTTTAAAATGTCTCTCACAATATGACTGATTTGATTTTATTTATTTACGGACGCTCTTTAACATCTCAGGTCATCAGCGTCCCATTCAACTCAGGGCGTGAAACGGCCGACAAATTTTGCTCAGAGGCCTCTCTTTCAGACTTGAGGTTCTTTTTCGTGCCGTAAATGTACGACACGGGACCCACGGCTTTACTTCCCTTCCGAAGGAAGCCATACTTAGGATTTTTACGCCCGAAAAAATCCATCGATCCTGGCCGGGTTCGAACCCGCGTTTTGGGTGTAGGAGGCAAGTATGGTAACCACTACACCACCAGGACCGACACAATATGACTGAGGTACACTTTTACTACCATATTACATTTTTTCCACTTGGTTGCAGATGTTCCATTATTGAACTATTCTAGTTCAACTGTCACTTCACTCACCAAATGTAGACAATTTTCAGAATTAACAGTGTGTCAAAATATAAATTCCAATAAGCCCACCAACAAAAATTCCTGCTTACACAGCCACTTTAGGAGAATTCAAGCTGTATGTCCGTTTAAAAATGCCTCATCGATCCCAAAATCGTTTTACAAAGTCATTGACGTATTACATAACAATTACAGAATTCTTTACGTCTATCAGACCATCTTCATTGAAAGCTTGGAGATAGGTAGGCCGATACATGTATCAAGCGAATAATGCTAAATTCGCTTTGCTAGTGTCAAGCTACTTAAAGCCCACCCTGTACTATTAAAATTATAATTTTTTTCCGACTGTATTGGAAACCATTACATACATATCACTGTTTGCACGCAATACGTTCTATAAAACTATCTACAAATAAGTGCGGAAATTGTTTGAAGGTCAGACAGTGAAGATCCACAAGGAGGAAAACGAAGACTCGATTCTTGCAGACAGGTGTATAACCATGCACACAGTAGCCGCTGCTGGCTTGGCCTACAGCATCATCCTTGAGAGATTCAACTGGGATCACACAAAAGATGTTCACAATGGGTGCAGCACGAGATGGCATTAGCACACAAAAGCCAGAAAATGGGATTGTCATTGCAAAATCTCACCAGGATGAAGGAGACGCCATTCCAGTCCGCACTGCGATGAGATTTGGATGCATCATTACCCGCCAGAGGCAACGAGTTCATGAGTACAGTGGAAACATCCCCCGTCGCCAACGAGCAAAAAGTTTAAGGTGACGTCATCAACTGGGAAAGAGATATTGAAAGAGTCCTTTGGATTGTAAGGGCGTGACCGCTCTCCGCATTCGAGTTTCATGAAGATAACATAATGGCCAACTCTGTAGCAAAAACGGGCGTTAAACACTATTCATTTATTCATTCATTGCTACTATAACATCCTCAATAAACTTCGTGCTACCATTCCTCCTATCTTAAATCCATTTTCATTTGTTGGCTCCCCTGAAACAACTTGCGGAGAACAGCATTAGAGAAGGAAGCCAACATTTAATTCAGACAGGGCATCCAAACAGTTTTCAATATAGTTACCCTTTGTTGCAATATACTTCTCATATCTTTAAATTAAGTTTCAACCCCCCCCCCCAATAATCAGAGGTTTTGTCTGCAAAATGGGCATAAACAGCATCCACTACTTCTTCGTCATACGTAAATTTCCTTCCTCGAAGGTCCTAATTGAGTGCTGAGAAGAGGAAATAATCACTGGGAGGTAGATCTGAGCTATAGGATAGATGGCTGATCTCCTTGAAGCCACATTTTTTCACAGCTTCCTTTGTAACAAGAGCTGTGTGCACAGGTATTTGTCATGAAGAAGGCGCACACCTCCACTCAGCTTTCCTCGTCTTTTCTCTTTGATGGAAGCACGTAGTCGTGCAGTAGGCCAGCATAGTACTCCCCATTTACTGTGGTGTTCCTCTCCTTGATGTCAATGAAGAGTTTTACTTCACAGTCCCAAAAGATTGTGGCCATGGTCTTCTTGGTTGACTGAGTGACCTTGGCCTTTAAAGACGGTGCTTCGCCTGGCTTACGCCTGCCACTCCATTGATTCTCTTTTGGACAAGGAATCATAGTAGAGAACCATAGTTTTATCTCCTGTAACAATGGTTTGGAGTACTTCCCTATCGTTACCACAGCAGAGCTCCAAAAAGGCCTGACAACAGATAGCTCGTTGCTGCTTTTGGACCGAGGAAAGGAGTTTAGATACCCATCTTGCACTAACCTTATTCATGTTTAAATGTTCATGAATAATTCGAAAGACTATTGTTTTAGAAAGGTCCAACCTTGTTGCTATTTCTGTAACTTTGAACCGCCGGTCTTCCATAATTTTTGCTTCCACAAGAGCGATGTTTTCGGAAGTGAGCACCTCCAACGTCCGATCTGCACACTCTTTGTCTTCAATGCTTTCTCGACCCATTCGAAAAAATTTGGTCCATTCTGTTATGGTAGAATATGAGGGGGAGAGGCTTCCCCAATACACCGTCAAATTGCTATTTAATTTCATTTGGAGTAAGTCCTTCTTTTGTGAAGAACTTAATAAAGCTCGAAACTCCATTTTGAACATTTCACAATCTACTACACATAGCCTTCTTTATGCAACTATATCTGAACATCTGAACACAGCGGAGCGGAAGTTACAGCTGCAATTATTTACTTAGTCGATAAGGTATGATATAGGGTTTTGTGAAGGCGATAATCCTTATCGGTGAGGCCGGAAACTCTTGGAGCTACCCTCGTATTTTATAGGGATAATGACGGAACAGTCCCTAAACGAGTAGGTCAAGCGGGAAAAATGTATTAAAAGGAAACCTAGGAATACCTAAATAAGCTTGGGATTGAATCCCAGTCACGGAAATGAAAACTGAAGTTCCTACAAAGTATAAACAAAACAAAAAAAAAATACATAAGGTCACTAGCTTCATGCAATATCGACTAGATTTTGATATTTCATGGCCCCAAGAACATTACACAAGTTAGTAGTGCTCCAAGAGAAACAGAAACACAGCCCTCTTTATTTATTTGTTATATATGGAAAGCAACCAGATATTCTGCTTAAAAACGAAAATAATTACGTAGCACTGGCTAGAAATTAAAAGAGATTTTCTCTTCAGTCTTCAGCTGTAGCAAGTCTTAATTTTTCAGTTAAGTAAATGTGCAGACTAGAAATATAATAGAATTAGGGAGGAAATGTTACATAATGCAGCGGGTTCTAGTATTTGAGAGAGAATAAACTACAAGTGCCGATATTCTAAATGGCCTTAATTTTAGAAATAATCAAAAGCATATTTAGAGATAAATTAAGAATGAATATTCTGTTCTCTAATCGTTTCCCCCAACACTGCCATGCAGTATACATTTCAAGAGTAGAATTACTAAAGTACACATTTAAAAGAATTAGAACACAAGCCTTTCTAATTAAAATGCTGATGGTGTTTTATGAAATCCAGGGGTATCAGAAATGTTGATAATTAAAAATTAATGTCTTTTTAAATATCTATATTTCTTAATCTGGGAAAACAAAAGAAATTGTAAAATATTAAAGAAAGGTAACAGTGAATTATTAAATACTGATTAATAAGAAGAGAATATATTACGACATTATTTTATGTTTCTGTTTAACAGGTAAGGCTAGAAGAAATATTATCCTCATACAAAGAATAGGTTAAAAATTAAATATGGATTCTCAATATCTCGATACTCATGAGGTATCGATATCGAACAATATTCCTGCTCATGAGGTCGATATCTTTTTGATATTTTGTTAATGCAACTATTTTTAGTTAATGATGTCACAAGTAGCATATTTTAAAGTTATTGCAAGAAAAAGGCGTCATATTCATAAGCAGGTAGCAGGTACGAGCGCTTCTAAGCCCATCTGCTGGCGTCATAATAAAAGTGCACCCCCTTCCTTATTGTCTGGCTACAAAATGTCTGCATTGCAATTTTTTTTATATAAACCACATACAAGGGCAATAAAACATGCTGAATTGTCGTTTGAATGAAATATTTTCAAACGTTTATTTGCATTAATTTCGAGCATACTTTTCGCAGATATGGTAATCATGCTCCGCCAACAAAACAAGTCAGTAATGAGTCTTACAAATGATTAGAGGGTCTTTTGGAAAAATATTACGTGATGTGTTAAGTTATCCGATCACAAATAACGATTTGTACCAATGCCTTTGACATGAAAACGGATTTTGCATTAGTACCTAGTTGTTTTTTTCAAGTATTTTATTATTTTGAAGTGACAAAAGACGTACGTTTCGTGTTTTTTTTTTTCGAATAATGCAAATTTGGAACTGGTTTTAATAGACCCGGTTAGTGTAACCGCGCCATTTATCATATATATATATATATATATATATATATATATATATATATAATATTGTATTTACTTTAAAGGGTTTCATCAATTAAATCCGAAGGCGTTAAATGTCGCATGGTAAATCAATAAGTAAGCACATTCAAATCTATTTGTTTGACATGTTAATATTCTTAAAATAATAAATGAGAATTTTGCATTTTTATAAGAAATACGTTAAGTATCAAGCATTGGAAAGTAGAGTATCGAAATTAACACGTATGAGAAAAGTTGGTATCCAACCATCTCTAGTTAAAATATAAATTAGAATTCCTTTTACGTTATTTTGAAAAGGCTGACCTTATAGTACCTTTTCAAAAGTTATTTTCTACTTTCATTTATTTAAGACGCAATATGTAACATTAATACATAAAATGAAACAAATTATTTCTGCCAAAGAATAGTTTATAGTATAATGTATGCTTAACGTTTAACTTTAACTATAGGTACTTGTAAAACCACAGACCTTTATCTAAATCGGGTGCAATTTGGGAGAGGGATATCAATAACTTGTAATTTACAAACTCTGAACACTGATATGCTGTTAGTAAATTGAGTTACAACGAGGTCTTAGGAAAATTGAAAAGTACACTGAAAACAAAACCGCAAGTCCTCTTTTGGCGCTGCAGGACGCTATTAGGTTTATCAACGTCGTTTTCAGAATGATAACTGCCTTCCAAGCTTTCTGGAGTAAAACCTTTATGCTAAAGGCAATATGTTATCACTAGAGCCTAGTTTTTGATTAAATTAAAGAGCAGAAGTGCATGTGAAGCGGTTTTGTGAGCCCCAACCATTAGTGTAAAGGCAAACAGTACAACGCCTGTCGGGGTCAAAGCCCTAAACGGATTTAAGAGCCCCTATCTTTAAAATGTAGGGAACCTCGGGTTCCTTTTGTATAGTTTTATGACCCTGTTGACTTGCCAAGTTACCGCAACGGACAAACACCAGTAGACTTTCTCTTTTGTTCAATTCTTACATTGAAGCTAAAGCTTATGACACAAATATATACATACTTTTTAAATTACTAATTACAATGTCAAAACATGATGATTGGCTTACATAATCATACATTATAATTATATTTCAGTGCAGATGGATTGGAGGAGCTGTTACAATAGTGAACTCTTCGCTTTGTGTTAAAAGTCACAGCAACTGAAGCTGCTATTACTTGGGCAAAGAAATTCCCTCGTGCAAAACATTAAATTTAGAAAATTAATTATATTAACGTTGTTGGAGGTTTGTTGATTTGTTGTTATTGCTGAGTGGGGGAGGGCGTCCGTTGTTTGGAAAGGGGCCTTTGTATATCCGCATTTTGGAAGGTTTAATTTGGTTTGTGGTTTGAAGTCTTTCATTTAAGAGTAGAATAGGGACGTACAGCGTCAGTCGGAGGGCAACATCAAACAGACAGACATGCCAATGCCATATTTCCTCTCTGTTATCGAAGTCACCTCATACAATGTACACTTTACACATCAGGTATACAGTCATAGTGTTTCATTTATTTATTTATTTATTTATTTGTTTATTTGGAAAGGGGGGTAAATTAGAATGTTGTAAAAACTCTTAAAATATGACTTAGTGAATTACTAATCCTTTTCACAAGCGTTGATAAGCGAGAGTAAGAAATATGTACGTATTTTTCAGATAGTTAAACTACGTAGATTTACGTCCTCATATTTGGGTGTCTTAGGTTCGTGACAATGTCAACTATGTATATATTTTATAGCACATATGTAGCAGTGATTAAAATTATCAAGGACGCTGTGTACAAAGTAAGCTGAGAGAGAAATTTACACAAATGCCAACTTCTTTAAAAACGTAAAATGTCTACATAAACATTTTTCAAAAAAATATTGAGCGCGTCCCTTGAAAACCATTCATTCAAGTTCCAAGCTCTCCTATTTTCTTTTTCTTCAAAATGGGAACAAGTAGTAAAGATTGACACGTTTTAAAAGTTACGAATATTCTTCTTGGACAAGTGAGACACAGAGTATTGTCGGGCTCGCAGAACCCGTGCAGCGACAGCTGTAACCTAGAAACGTTACAGGTATTTAAAATGGCTGCATTCATTTTTAAGAACACGATGTAATCACGCGTTTTCTCCATTTGCACTGTTGAAATTCATCGTCAATTGAGTTAGACACTCGCTAATGGCGCCATGGTGGTGAAAAATGTGCATCCGTGGATACGAAAATTCAAAGAAGGCAGGACGACCTGTGAGAACGAACCGAAGCATCCTCGGACTGAGAACTTCATTGCGGGAGTGGAACACCTGTTTATGGAGCTTCGGCTATGGAAGAGATCGCCTTTAGAGGTTTGGTGAACATGTTCATTTATATCTGAAAGTTCATAAGGTTTTCTCCAGATGGGTTCCAGGAATGCTGACCGACAAGCACAAAGCAGCGCGCGTGGCAGTGTCAGTCGATCTTTGCACGTGATGGCGGTAGTACAAGTGGTGCTTTCATTCTCAGAATTACCATGATGAGTGATATGTCAATCCTGAAATCAAATGTCATTCGAAGCAATGAAAGTACACAGACTACCACCACCGAAGAAGTTACTGCCATTACTGAGAAAATGATCGTAACCACATTTCGGGCAATTTGATTGATTGATTGATTGATTGATTTTATTTATGGACGCTCTTCAACGTCTCAGGTCATCAGCGTCCCATTCAACTCAGGGCGTGAAACAGCCGACAAATTTTGCTCAGAGGCCTCTTCTTTCAGGCTTGAGGTTCTTTTTCGTGCCGTAAATGTACGACACGGGACCCACGGCTTTACTTCCCTTCCGAAGGAAGCCATACTTAGGATTTTTACGCCCGAAAAAATCCATCTGTCCTAGAGGGCTTGAACCCGCCATCTTGGGTTTAGAGCGGTCACCAAATTACGAAACAATATAAAATATAATTTTAAACAAATGTAAAAAATTTAACTACTCAACGTTTTTACGTATTTGATAGGACAAATATATATGTGCGTATGCACCACAAAAATAAATAATAAATCGACCAGTAGAATAGGTGTTGCATTTTATGATATAAACAATTGTCGGGGGACATTGGTGATTGGGTTTCCCTTTTCTAGAAAGTCATAGTTTCCATTTTAGCATTTAGCATCTTGTAGCATTTAGATTGCAATAAATATTATGAGATAGGTAGTACCAAGTTAATGATATTCCGAACGGGCAAGACAATTAATAAAATTAATACTGATTATTATTTATTAATAGAATATTAAAGTTAAAAAAAAAACGGAATTGGTTGACCGCTCTTATAAATACAGTTGCCCATACGTCACATTTCTATTAAATAATTTCACAGGTTTGGCCGGTTGACTGCTATGCCTGAATAACACCGTCTCTATTATTTCAATCCGTACCGGAGTGCCATGCCCTCGTGTATGTCTGTCGCCGATAAAGCTAGCAGTAACAAGTTGGGTGGCGTATTGATTCTTTCTGACGTCGTCATAACCCCTCCCTTTCCCCATCTGCAGAACACTCCCAGAAAACTCGTCTAGTTTCCCTTTTTACGCCCCGCTTGCTAAGTAACCCGCAGCGAGAGCTTGATGCGTATAGGAGAGCATACAGATTACTAGCAGATTTCATTCCATGGAAGTAAATTTGTTCTCTAATGATAAGCTTTCACATTAAATCGGTGACTGTCAACAGAATGTAGTGACGTCGGTAGTGGGTGCACCTTACCTTGACTAAAATATCAAAGTACCGGGTGGGTAAGGAATAAGGCCCCATTCACAATGAAAATTAAACGTAAACATAATAAAATAAGACGTAACACGTTAGCTTAGGTATGTAGGCATTCACAATGAAAGACGCAAACGTACGTATTAGCCAATCAAAAATAAAAATAAGAGAAGATCAACGAACAGCTGATTGAAAATGGCTGCTTCTGAGCAGACGGCGGTAGCGTTTATGTATATGCAAAGTGCAGTAACTTGGAGTAATATGAGCAAGGATAGCTTTCGTATAATGCGATTAATCTTTAATTAATCTACAGAGCCACTGCTCTTCAGCTCTCTCTACCATAACATGCCCTTACACGGAGCACGGAAATCATGTGCAACTGTTGCTGGTATCTGCTGTAAGTCCTGAGCAACAGCGCGGAGAGATTTTTTTGTTGTTTTTGATTCGTTTTATTTAAGGACGCTCTTTAACACTCCATTCAATTCTGGGCATGAAACGACCGGCAAGTTTTGCTCAGAGGCCTCTTCTTTCAGGCTTGAGGTTAATTTTCGTGCCGTAAATGTACGATACGGTACCCACGACTTTACTTCTCTTGCGAAGGAAGCCATTTAAAATTTAACGCTCGAAAAAAATCCATCGATTCTGGCCGGGTTTGAACCCGCGACCTTGGGCTTAGAAGGCAAGTATGGTTACCACTACACCACCAGGACCGACGACAGCGGAGAGAGCTGAACTACTGTGTGTTGCATGTATTATTTATTTGCTAAACATAATGTAACCTATGCGTTGTCTTCCGCATGTTCTAAATGAATTAGTTGCGGAAGATAACGCATAGGTATTATACTAATATTATACTAAGCTAAATCCTAGAAAATCCTAGAAACCGGTGGACCCAGTGATTTTTCGTAAATATAAATTGATAGGGGCTGGTAAATCACTATAATGGTGGAAAATCTCCTTTGATTGCAGCAGAAAAAAAAAAAACGCACAAACAGCAATTTATAGCGTATTCTGTACGTGGTACTATTCACTGCTTTATTATGTAGCTATATCTGTGGAAATCACTACCTCGGCTCTCTCCGCCGTTGCCGCCGTTGGAGTAATTTCTGATCAAAATTTATTGAAAAACTCACTCCAAAATGCCTAAGTGCTCTCGTTTGTCGTACGAATACAGGATGTCCGTACCGAGATGACGAATAAACGTCTGTCACTAAGTGTTCCTGTTTTATTATTAGTGTTTAAAGCCCATTTTTACTACTGAGGCACCACAGGCGGTGGACACTGATCATACATGAAATGATAAATTAGAAAAGGATTTTTTTTAAAGGAAGGAAACGTTCCAGGCCTAAGTTAAGGATACTCCCTGTCATTTGTCATTTATGAGGATTGAGAAAAACCTCATTCAGGGAGGGCGGTCCTTGTGGGATTCGAACCCCAGACTTCTCGCTCACGAGTTCGCACCTTAACGACCTCGGCCACCCGTGGCATCAGAGTGCTCTTGAAGAATGAACGTGTTTCTTAATGTCGAGCGACAAATGAGAACTGAGTGAATCTGAGTGCTCCTGAAGAATGGAAAATGAAAACTGAAAGTTGTCTCCCGGTCTTCAAGTCTGCCTATTTATACAGAATTCGAATCTGTATGATTAAGACGCTTAGGTCAGTCGTAGCGTCTAAATTTGTAACTTTAAATGCAGCTTTCTTACTGGCTAAATTTGAGTTTGCATCGGTTGGCCTGATTCGTTCTTTACTTATTCTTTGAAAACCTCTCATGCAATTTAAAGGGCTTAGACAGTTAGGGTTGCTTGCCTCTAACAGGACTTTTAACACCCATATGTTTGCGTAACTTCTAGAAAACGGCAGTTCTTATACAAGTATTTTAAAGGGTCGAACAAAAACACTTCGACCTCGATTCTACAAAGGATCCTGGCTTTGACCAGTCTTGCTATTGTCCAAGGGATTTACTCTCTACAAACGGCAACAGGCACTTTTTCTTTTTACAACAATTTCGTATAGGCAATACAAATTGACAAATATCCATCACTCATGATTACCACATATCATCATTAAAGAAACGCATATATCATCAATAATAACAACAACAATAATAATGATGATAATGATAATAATAATAGTAGTAATAATAATAATAATAATAATGGTGATAGCAATGGTTATATTAATAGTAATGTTAATAGTAATGGGGTGAAACCATTAATACTGCTTTAAAATGTAAATTTTCATAGCTTGTTTATGTTGCTTGTAAGATGTATTAGGAAAACAAGTGAATATTCAGAAAGTACTTATTTTTAAAATTCCGGAAATATTATTTTTACTAACCCTGTCAACGACATTAACTAAATCATGCACACATTTATAATAAAACAGTTTAAAGAAACAAAAGTTATTCACGAAAGGAGAACATTTTAAGCCACATTTTCTGGACCTTTGTCGCTTATATATCGCACTGTTTTTTTTTTTTCAAAATTTGTATTTTTGTTTGTGTAATAGCCAATTTAATCCCATTTTAATCTAATATTAATATCAATTAAGCGGTGCACAGGGCGAGTTGTTGATAACTACTTCAAATATATTTATGGAATTTCAGATATTACTAATCACCTGTGGGATGATTCTCTACACATTCCCAGATAAAGTAAATCTTATTGTTCGGTCGTAATCACTTCTATGCATACATATTCCTATTTTAATCATATGTAACAATTCAATGACATAAATAAATTCTCAAAATATTACTCTGAAAGTATAATTCATTCACTATGTGAAGCCGTTATCGGGCCGACTTGCTTGTCTCGAAGTTTTGCTCGTTTTTTGTCTTTAGAATGGCACCCACAAAGTGCTACCTACCAGCGAAGGACTGCTATGTGAAAGACACGAGGTGTAAAATCTGAAGAACCAACTTTCTCTTGGTGAGCATACAAATATGAGCTTTTGCTTTCGGGCTTTCTGGAAAGAAGCACAACAGTCTATCCCTAGGCACACATATGCAAAAAAGCAAAAACGCATGCAAATGCCACTCATTTTTCCCCCTATTTTATTCCTCCCATTGTTTCCTCACGCCCCAGATGACAACGTTTTATGTAAAGTGGCTTCTAGAGGTTTGAGGTTTTTTATGTTTTACCTTCATGGAGCAGTAGCACCCAGCAAGAAGAAACGAGGAAAAAAGTGTTTTCTTAGAAATCGCGTGTGACTGGGTTTTTCCAGTCAAATCAAGTAAAGTTAGCAAACCTTTCCTTAGAATTTACAATGTAATGCACTCTCTACATTAATTTACTTCTTTCCTCGTTGTTGCTTGTTAGGTACATTCTTTTATTTTATTTTATTTACGCAAGCCCTTTAACATCTCATGCCATCCAATTTCCATTCAATTCAGGGCGTGAAACGACCCACAGAGACCTCTTATTTCAGATTTGAGGTTCTTTTACATGCCGTAAATTTACGACATGGGACACATGGCTTTACTTCTCATGAAGGAATCCATACTTAGGATTTTTATTCCCGAAAAAGCCATCGATCCTGTCAGGGGAACCTGCGATCTTGGGTTTACGAGGCAAGTATGGTTACCACTATACCACCACGACTAACACATCATCCTTATGAAGCATCTATAGTCACTGATGTGCAATAAATAAAATTCTATCACTTAGTGTCTGTAAATATATATTATTAGTACACTCAGCGTTAAAATAAGAACAATGTGAAAGCCATTATTATAATTAGAACAAAGTCACTTTTATAAATATATTACTCATGATTTAAGGTAAAAATCTGAAAGGAAAAAAAAAAATTCTTAATTTCAGGATGCCTAAAACACCATAAACACTAACCCAAATTTATAAATATTTAAAAAACCCTGAAACATAACTCTAAATATGTGGACTAATATAAAACTGCATTGATAAAAAAGACTCCAAGAGTTAAATTTGCAGTAGAAACGAACCAAACGAAATGAAGATGAAATGTTTCTTAGTGTAAAACATAATATATAAATTCATACTGTAAAATAAAATATATAAATCCGTCTTCATTTATTCTCACGTTATGTCTGTTGTTGAACTTCTAACAAGAGAACTGCTCCGATTGGAGCGGACTAATTAGTAGTAATTTTATAAATAGTTGTTAAAAATAGGTAACAAGCTTTCAATACAATTAGCTAGCGGTGTGTGGTCTTGGTTGTCCTAGTGTCTGTGTGTATGTGAACATACAGTATCCATTTATAAAATGTAATGACAACTATTAATAGAATGAATACTATAATTTAAAAGTTTGCAAACAACATGGGGCCAGCTGTTGATGACCAATAGCTTGCGACCATTCTTAAAAATATCCAGGAAAAATACTAAAGCGACTTAGAGGAAAACTGCAGAGAACAATATATTTAATTTATGTAAATAATTAATATTTTCAAAAGTAACATAGTAATAACCAAAAAAAAGTGAAGCTGACAGAAATAAAATGTCCAGTAAAACTAATCCAAGTTTCAGTAGTTACATATTTCTCCACAGGAACACCCTAAATACCGAATGTTTTACAGATTTTATGTGCACAAAATAAAAATAGGGTTCTTAAACTTCATTATTGTTTGTAGTAAAGGTTAAAATAATATGGTTCTTCACCTTACGTAGTATGATATTCAGATTATCATCAATATGAAATATTTTGCACTACTAAAAAAGAAATCATCGAATTTCCATTGAGTATTACCCAGCTTGTCCATATTAAGGTTGACTTTGCAAGTAATGAGACGTTTTAGTGGTCGGGCCGTGAGAAGAAGTGCAGCTTGATCAAATTGTATTGAAATCGGCTGCAACTAAAAATTACACTTTTTTACTGACGGAAAAATTATTATGCAGTTAAATTCAGAATAGCCTAATTTATAATTCTACCACGTTTAATTGAGATCGATCTGGTAAACCGAAACAGTTCCCTTGTGAATCTACAAAATGATTATATTATTATATTTTCTTTTCCCAATACTTTTCTTCGTCTCAGTAATAATTTCTTACTAGTTCAAAATCTTTAGTAATCGTTTTCCATGTCATATAGTTTTCAAATAAAAACCCTTCCCCCCAAAAATTCAAGCATTATAATGGTCCAGGTAATTAATAAATATTGCCTTTATGTTCCTACAATTGCTTCGCAATATGATATATCGATTAGAAATATCAGTTACAATTTCCAACATACCATGTGAAGAAATGATAAATGATATATGAAGAGGAACAAATAAGCTTTCCATTGCGTATAGAGAGCTGTTCGATTCATAATGTTTTTACAAGCATAACTTATCGCGCTAAAATTTAACTTTACAATATTGCGTTAACTTAATGCATAATGCACCGCGGTACTAGTTTCATTGTTGGCACTTCCGGTTCTCGCCTGTGATAGGTGTAAAGTTCAGTTCAGCCTACAGCAAAATGGAGCTGACACGAGACGAACGATATTGTAGCATTATGAAGCAATAATACGTCGACAATGTATCGACAGCATTGTCGACGTATTATCGCAGATTAGAGAGAAGTGAGTTTGAAGTGAACGTTTATAATAAGTATGTGTAAGTGGAGTAGCGGGAGGTAGACAGTATTGGTTTGAACGCGCCAATATAATTAGGCTTAGCGTGAGTCTAGAGCGAGAAGCTATGCGAGAAGGTCGTGCCTATCCCTGGTTCGTAAGTTGAACAAAGGAAGTACGATAATGTAAAGCCATAAGCCATTATTTCAACGAATAAATTGTTAATTGATCAGTATTGAGCATGTGATTTTTTTATTTTTCTATGTTTTCCTGGTTCTTTTCATAGGTTTCCACTGTTCTATTTATTTTAAACTAAATGATTCCTTTTGTTTCAGTAAGTTGAGCAGAAACGCTATGTTGCACGTTTAGGCCCCTTTCCCGGGTTCATTAAATAGTTTCAAAAAGGCGAGAGATTAGTGATCCGGGGGTAGCTGCTTCTGCTGCTGCTCCGAAATTCTGTTTTTGATGCAACAAATCTTCAGCTGAGGCTCCTGCAATGTTACAGAAAGCTTATAGAGAGTTTATAGCATAGCTCGAAGATAGTTTAACATGCTTAAAGAGACGAAGCAATCAATTTCTAAGGAAGGTAAATCCGGCGCTACAGTTTATGCTCTAACAGAAGAAAAAATTATCACTATTGTCAACGGGAGGGAGGATCCTCGAATAACATTAAGAACACTTTCAGAAGCTCTGAAAATATCACTGGGTGCCACCCACACGTAGTTAACTGAAAAGCTGCATGAGAAGTGTTTGTGCACACTGCGTTCCAAGACTGCTGATTTCTGAACAAATGGCGTGCAGGTTTTCATGCAGATAAAAATGTTTCTTCCAAAAATTTGGCTACACCATTTCGGTCCTGAGAGCAAACAGCAAAGCAAACAAACAGAAAGCTACTTCTACGAAAATTTTTCGATTAAAGGAAGAGTTTACCACCTGCTGTACAAACTGTGACTGGACAATACTAAAATGATGTCCTGAAAACTCTGCAAGGCCATGTTACACGCTAAACGCCACATTTCATGTAAATGCTACACCCAGATTTAGGCCAGTGTGACTTTTTTATTTTCCCCAAATAGAAGAAACAACTTCTTGAGAGACATTTTCTATCACCAGAAGCAGTGGTGAAGGCTGCGGAGGCGATTCTGAAGGATCTGTCAAAAAGTATTTTCCAGCATGTCGACTGGCAGAAATTCTGTGTCAGGTGCATCGCATCCAAGAGGACCACTTTAAGAAATATCATGAAAATTATGAGAAGTAAAGGTAAGTTGTAAAAAAAAAAAAAAAGTATAGTCGTTCTTTATTTAACACCCTTCTATATTTCTAATCTTTATACACAGAAGATTAGGTTCGTTAACAGATATTGTATTTAAGGACTGAAAATTTTGAGCAAATAATATTTGGGAGTCCGATAGTAACTTCACTGAGAACTACGGTTGATTGCCTGAGTTTAATGTACTAGCCAATCTTCTTATCTCGTTATCATGGTAAGAACAGGTTGTTCATTTGATTTATTTATGACGCTCTTTAACATCTCAGATCATCAGCACGTGAAACGGACGACAAATTTTGCTCAGAGGCCTCTTCCTTCAGGCTTGAGGATCTTTTACATGGCGTAAACCTACGACAATGGACTCATTGCTTTATTTCGCTTTTTACACCCGAATCGACCCATGTCGGGATTGAACCCGCGATCTTGGGTCTACGTGGCAAGTATAGTTATCGACATACGAGCTGGCACTTCAATATTATTATTCGTTACTTTTATTGATTGAGTTTACCCATTAAGCTCTATAAAATAAATAAAGTATTGTACCGATAAAGATCGAATAAAAGAAGCTTTAAAGCAGGAATGCCAGGAGGAGTGGGATAGGATAGACGAGGGAATGCACACAACTGGTCGGTGAGAAAAGGAGATTATTGGCAGGAAAAAATACAAATAACATAATAGGAAATAAAGAAGGGTTCCAAATTTTACAAAATAACCACAAACATATCTGAGAAAAGGATAGAAAATTACAGAAACACAAGAAATTGTAAAAGTGGAATGAAAACAACAGCAGATGTGTCAAAAAGTGTTAAATTAAGAAGATCACAAAGACTTAGAAAGAGATGAAGAAATGAATGCAACTCAAAACATAATAATAAAGTGCACACAGCTCTTGTTGCAAAGGAAGCTGTGGAGAAATGTGGCTTCAAGGAGATCGACCATCCACCCTACAGCCCAGCTCTAGCTCCCAGTGACTATTTCCTCGTCTCAAAACTCAATAAGGACCTTAAGGAAATTTAAGTGTGACGAACAAGTGATGAATGCTGTTTATGTCCATTTTGCAGAAAAGACTTCAGGCTATTTTGGGGGGGGGGTTGAAATGTTAATTCAAAGATGTGAGAAGTGTATTGCAATAAAGGATAACTATGTTAAAAAACTGAAATAAAGTTTTTGTCTTTATCGTACCTAGAAAATGGTTAGGCCGGAAACTTATGGACCCATTCCTCGTATCTCTCTAATGTTCAGTATGCGGTTCCGATGGGGAGCAGCCAGGATGCCAACCGACAGTTGATGTGCATATAGGTGAAGAAGAACGCACTTGCACACTGAAGATTATAAAATTCAAATTGGAACGTTTTTAATATATATAATGAAATATTATAAAACACACGTCGCATTGTGCAACGTTGTGTATAGTTAAATATAAATTACTACTGATTACCAGTAGTTGTAATATGTTGTGAAAGTTTTTGTAGTACTGGTTGTGTAAAATTGTGTTGTTGAAGTTTTAGTTAATCAAGTTATTTAGTAAAGTAGAGTTGTGCATTTAATTAATTAAAATGAAATAAAGAAACTGGAATAATACGCCCTGCTATAGATACTGGATATCAGGGTGTAGGTATTGCAAACGTTAAAAATAAAAATAATAAAAAACTATAATATTCTTTTCTTTGAAGATGAAAAATGTCTGTGGAAATGAGCTCATGCAAGTTATTCACATGTTGCAATTCAAAATAGTATCCGACTTCGGGTGGGGGGACACATGCAGCCTTGTAGGTTGACGGTTGTCTCCTAAAATAAGATGTGACATGAAGGGACTCTTCGAGTATGTGTGTAGTTATTTTTAGCTAAAGTTGCAGTCATCCTTGGCGTTCTCCAGATTCTCCGTAGTGCTCTTGGGTGCAGATATACAACACGCGAATGTAAACAAGATTTAATGTTGTGACTTTGCTAGACAAAACTGCACGATTTTGGACACTAACCTTGTTTACACCTGCTGTTACGCTACTGACAGAAAAGAACTAACTACGTTTGCAACAGTTGAGCGCACGACCATTTGCCAATTATGCTCGCAGTTCGGCAGTCCTAATGAATATACACAGTTATACTATCAATTTATGAAGGAAAACAAATCGACTTAGAAGTGAAGACGCCGAAATTGATTGCTTTCCGACCAATAAATTTCCCCACCCCTCGTAATTTCCATTAAGAAATACAAATGGATCTTCCAAAATATGTGGACTCGTTTAGTATTGTCTCCCTTTTAATTTACCGTGGAGGTAACAATCAAGGGGGAGCAAAAGGCAACAAATTCTAAATAGTAGCTTTCCGCTGCTTGAATGTTTAGTTTCAATCAAGAAATATTGAGGTATGGGTTGTGGCAAATTCTTGGTGATGTTGGGAATTAAATATAATATTTTTTATTTTTATTCTGCAATACTTACATCCTGATATCTTGTTCCTACATCAGGACATGATACTCCAGATTTATTTGATTTATTTCTCTTACTTTTTCAGTACAATTTAAATTACAATTTAAATTCTACACATTTTAAAATATACAGTGCTAATACTATAACTAAACAAAACTAAAACTTCAATAAACTAAACCGCTACTGGAATCCAGTACTACGGCTATTAACTATGATTTATAATTACACCTACAATTGCTACTGGTACTCAGTAGTAATGATTACATTTAAAATTAATTAATTTATAATTTTTATCCAATTTAATATCTACAATATTCATTTCTGTTAACGCTCGGTATCCGGGCTGCACCCTACCGGAATTTCTGGTATCAGGACCTGGACATCAATGAAGTTGCTGCCGGTCTCAAGCAGCTGGACCATACTGTGTGTTGACAGTGCAGTTTCCTTCTCTTCTCTCCTTCTTTTGATCTCTGTCTGCTTCTTCTTCGCCCAGCTGCTTCCTTTCCGCCCGAAAACTGCCATTATTTTGTTCTTCTGTCAATTCTACTCCCTTCTTCTGATTCAATTTGGGTATTATCTACTTTATCACCTTTTTCATCAACTAATTCAACTTGTAAATACTTTTCTTGCCTTTCTCTGAATCTCTGGGATCTTCTAGGGTAATATACGATTTCTGACCTTTGAATTTTTTCTCTTGTTTGATTTTTGCTGTTTATATACTCTTCTGTCATTTTGTATATTTTATTTGTTAGTTCATTCAATGCCCTAAAATCATTTTGATCTCTCATGATGTTCCAGATGTATTTCCCTGCAAGTAGTCGTCTTTCCTCTGCTACAATTGACTGTTATTTAGGACATTCAAATGAGACATGTTCCGGTGTATCGATCACGATACAATCTGTATGTGTATTGTTTGCTTGTAATTTAAATCTTTGCAAATATGAGCATTATGGACCGTGTCCTGTTACATAATGCATTAAACCCTTATTGCGATGAGTATGGTTAATTTGTAATCTTTCCTTTATGGATGGGAAGATTTCATGCACTCTTCTGCCTTCTTTTATTTCATCTCATTCTCGTTACCATATTTGTAATAAAGAATGTTTGATTTCTTTTTTATTACTAAACTTTTTGCCAATAATGCCCATTTTTTTAGTATTTTGTTTTTTAAGTCAATTAGAGGCTGCTCTTAATCGAACTAAATAATCAGCTGGTTATATATCCAATATTACTAATAGTCCCATTGTTGGAGAAGTGGAAAATGCCCCTGTACATCTCAGTAAAAATTTCCATCCAGTAAAAATTGGGAATTAAATCCATTGTCAAGTAATTACTCCAGTGCCTGAGACAGAAATTGGACAACATTAATTAACAAAAATTGAGTTAGATTACAGAGTAGCCCATTGAATATATTGACAAGTACTGGGCTTTATGCCCAATAATATTGCCTACTAGATTTTCGAGCTATGTTTTTTATGATTTTAGCATTGCTGACTCAAAACAATGCATCCAACAAATTTCAAATGCTTTTAATAATGAGACACCATCAGCCAAAACGTGCGGGATTGGTTTGTGGAATTCAGAACATGCTTACTTCAACAACGATTTCGGCGAGAGTGGACCTGCTGTAGGGAAAGATTTGGGCATATTTGCAATGCAAAATATCATCCACAATCCTCTTGCAGTGTGAGGAAGCTAAAAAACAAACACGTATTGATTGGCGCAAGGAAATGATTAAAACATTCAATCGACGCCTGCCAAATTCTGTTTTAGAGATCATAACGGTTGGAGAGGCATGAATTTACCGTCATTCCTGTTCCATTGGAGGATCGTCACATCTTTCACGCCGAGAGGTATTTACTGACAAACTTGGAAAAAGTGCATACAGAACGGCATCGACAAAACTCATCGCCCACACTGCGGAACAAACAGTGGAAGATTTCCACATGCGAAAATAATACTTACCACCATACAGCCCTGAGTTTACACCATGCCAACCATCAGAGAAAAAATGTACACGTTATTCCTTAACACCGCTGAAGTTCCGATTAAGACCTTCAACGTGCTTATGCATGAAATGCCTGTAGAAAAGTAGTACAGTGAAGCAATTAAGTCAGAAAGATGAATAATTTCTTCCTCTACATAATCAGTTTGCAGAAACTTTCAATGTGACCTCCAAATTAGCTCCCAATTTCTCTCTATATGAATTAAAGTTATGTCAAATACTCATCTGCATAGGGGGAGCAAATTTGCGACTTTCAATCTTGTAAAATACTCTTTAATATTTTCTGAATACACTGCAACATTGGTTTTCGAATATGGGTGTAGTAGAAATAATTGCCTTTAACGCTTGTAGGATTCTATTTCTACTTTGCACGATTTTTTTAAGCAAACAATTCGTTTATATTTGAGCAACGAGGTAACTTAAAAAAATTCCGAACCCGAATAAACTGTTTACAACAATAGATAAATATACAGGTTCCTCATTCCGCTACGCAATTGGGAAATGATTTTGCCGCTGGACAGTTTCTGTGTAATGACCTCGCCACCTTACCGAGGAAAGTCGTGTGTTACATTTGGAACTCATAGCGAGCATTTTTTTTTCTTTAATAGAAAACACTAATTAATATTATACTCACCATCGCAGTAGACGCTCAAAGTGTCTATCCTTTGCAATGAGGCATACCTGAATCCATTTGAAAAGATTTTACAACACTCGCCGTAATGCACTATCCCGAATACTTCAAATTGTCTCCCAGGTATTTTGTTTCTGGCCTCCATAAGTTTTACATCAGGTACATCAGTAATTTTATATGGATGAAGTAATTTTATACGCACCGCCAAAAGATAAACCAACTTGTTGGGCTAATCGTGTTAAAGACTTTTGAGTAGATATTTCAATTTGATGGCCTATTTCATCAAGTTTCTCCTCAGCTAAACCCCTCTTATTTTTGGTCTCGGCTTTTTGTCAATGAAAACTTTTGGGGTTAACGCCAAATGCATTTATGGATGGTCAAGAGGTTTGAAAACAATACATAACCTTAAACAAATAATTTCTTTTGACAGGATTGCTTCAATGCATTACTGCAGTAATATAAATTATTGAAGTTTCAAGTATAATGATCGTTCATAAAAATTATCTACTAATAATTTACTAATTATTGGAAGCACGCACAGTAATGGCATTCTGTATTAGTACAGTATGCCATTAAAGAATGAGAGTTTGCCAGTCGCCTGCGTAAAATGGAGTCACTTCGTATCGAGCTGTACGCTGCTCTGAAATTTTCCTTCCGTCTGCAGAAATCTGATATTGTTAGTTGATTTAGTTTGTTTACGGACGCTCTTTAACATCTCACGTCATCAGCGTCCCATTCAAATAAGGGCGTGGAACGGCCGACAAATTTTGCTCAGAGGCCTCTTCTTTTAGGCTTGAGGCTCTTTTTCGTGCCGTAAACGTACGACACGGAACCCACGGCTTTACTTCCCTTCCGAAGGAAGCCATACTTACGATTTTTACGCTCGAAAAAATCCATCGATGAACCCGCGACCTTGAATTTAGAAGGCAAGTATGGTTACCACTACACCACCAGGACCGACTGCAGAGCGCGAGAGAGCAGCAAGACCAGATGTGGATAAAAATCAACCTTTAAATATTTGAGAGCTTGCAGGGGACCTAAATTCCGTAAATTGTTTTCTCGCAAACACACATCTTAAGTATCGTAAGCCTTGGCAATATTTACAGCCTCTGCAATTTACAAATTGCCTCCATTGACCTCTAACGACATTGTCGTAACAAGCTTTCTAACGCGGTCAAAGACTGCAAGATTTCTTTAATACTCCCTGCTGCAATTACTCTGATGACCACCAGATTCTCTTCTGTTTTGTAAACAAGTTCACGTATTCGACTGCGTACAAAAACACTCCAGAGAGGCCAAATCAGGAAAGGTATGGGGGAGCAAACACGTACACTTCTGCCCGTCCACTTTAGTCAAAATGAAAATTTCGAGCAATCGTATTTGAAGAACACATACCCGCCTAACCCTTGAAAAATTATAGTAAAATATGGTATTAGGGTGGTGTCGGTCCTGGTGGTATAGTGGTAACCATACTTGCTTTCTAAACCCAAGGTCACGGGTTCAAACCTCGACCAGGATCGATGAATTTTTTTCGGGCGTAAAAATCGGAAATATGGCTTCCTTCGGAAGGGAAGTAAAGCCGTGGGTCCCGTGTCGTACATTTACGGCACGATAAAGAACCTCATGCCTGAAAGAAGAGGCCTCTGAGCAAAATTTGTTGACCGTTTCACGCCCGGAATTGAATGGGATGCTGATGACCTGAGATGTTAAAGAGCGTCCTTAAATAAAACGAATGAAAAAAAAAAATTATACTGTCTGGGTAAGATCTCAAAATTAGTCATTTTGATTTCTTTCCCATCCAGAATAGAAAAATATAGTTCTGTATATCTAGGACTATAATTAGTATAATTATTTCTAACATATACCCATTTTCAGTTCGAAAAATGGCACATACCATTAGACGTTTCTATTCTTGAGGTTATAAACATCAAGTATAAACTCCCTTAACCATCATAACATATTCCTGAAGAACCGGGCAGCCAATGTGAAATGTTAATGGTAAAAAAAACAGGGTTTTTAAACAAAAAAATGCAGGTGCTTCTATTTCATAAAAGAACAGAAGTTTTATTTTTCTCATTAAAGTATATTAATGTTTAAAATAAACGATTCTAAGCCCTTTATGGCTCTTTAAAGGTAACGTAGTGTTGCAAAACTTCATTTATATTCTCCGCCTTTTTAATGTCAAAGTTAATTACCATAAGAAACCAATATAGCTCTCATTTTCTTCGGCTTGAGAAGCAGAATCGCTTTCCAGCGGCTGCGCCCTGCGTTCTTTTGTGATACTGACCTTGTACGCTGTAAGCTGACTCCCTAGATATTTTACGACTAGAAATAAACCGTGACCTTGGTAGCAAAAGCTATGGGTGGTCAGGCCTGAGAAAAGTCATCTATAGAAAGTCTGCAATTCCAAGTTTCTGCCTGTCTTTATTGTTCACTCTGCTTTTCTTCTTTCCTTCTCCTCCTTTTTCTATGCTTGAAAGTTGTAGGGTCAGGGTTCGAACTCCCTTAAGAACAAGCTGCAGGAATGAGATTTCACTCTGTAGGCCCCAAGGAACTACGTGATCATTGTGCGTTTAATTCTTTTCCCTACCACTGTTCATCATTTATTCTGTTACAAGCTGATTAATCTTTTTATTGATAGGATCTTAGCCATTACATTTTCTATTATTTTGTGTTTGTTGCATCTTTATATTTAAATCTCTAACGTCTTCATATCTAACACATGTAATAAGTGTTTCAATATAGGTCAAATAAATGTGTATATATTTCTTGATTCATTTAGAGTATATAGAACTAAAACGTTCGGCGAATAGAGTATTCATGTTAATAAAGAACAGATAATTGCAATATATATATAACGTTGACCATTCTAGTTCTATCGTTTATACTAACGTAGAGGTTTGTCCGTTTTGCCATTATAAATGAATATACTAAAACCACGGTCTATATATAACAGGCAATCCTCTTCAAAAGAAAGGCTGTCCTCAAGAATCAGGAAAATTAGCACAATCAAATTAAGATTGTAAAAGAAATAATGGACGATTATATAAAAAAAAAAAACAAAGTTTTTAGCACAAAATAACCTCTGAAAAGTGTAACAATTAGTAGTAAGTATTTAAGAATTTAAGTGGTTTTCTTAAGGATTTCAAAGAGAGAGAGGGAGATAACCAATTATTTGGTTATGATCAAACATGCTCAACTGAGTAGGGTGTTCTCCATATTTCATTCACGTTGTAGTCGGTTCTGGTGGTGTAGTGGTTACCATACTTACCTCCTATACCGAACCCGGCCAGGATCCATGAATTTTTTCGGGCGTAAAAATCGTAAGTATGGCTTCCTTCGGAAGGGAAGTAAAGTCTTGGGTCCCGTGTCGTACATTTACGGCACGAAACAGAACCTCAAGCCTGAAAGAGAGGCCTCTGGGCAAAATTTGTCGGCCGTTTCACGCCCTGAGTTGAATGGGATGCTGATGACCTGAGATGTTAAATAGCGTCCATAAATCAATCAATCAATTCACGTTGGCAGAAACGAAAACTTAAGTCGTCATTTGAAACTAAGCGTGTAGACGACAGTAATATGTTCTGTGATCACCAGATACTCAGAAGAATTTGTTGGAGACAACAAATAAGAAAACTTGATGGACTCCAAATTATTAATGACATGCACAGAAACCTTGTTAAGAATGAGGTTATGTCGGATCACAAACCTAGGAAAACGGCTCATACAGGTGTGTTCGACAAATGTTCACATATGGTTGGATATAAGGCTGGTATTCATTTAAAGGAATTTGGCTTTGTTGCTGCAGAAGATCATATTATGATTTAACTAATCAACACAGTTTCTAAAATATTTCGGGACGCTTTATATCGTCAACTACAAATCTAAATTTTCACATTAAAAATAATATATAACTTTTTCAAGTTAAATATTTAAGTTTTACATGATTTCAGAAAAAATCTGGGGTTCGAATCCCGCCAGGACCGTCCTCCCTGACTGAGGTCCTTTTTCCCAGGTTTTTCTCAGTCTTCATAAATGACAAATGCCGGGGAGGTACCCTAAACTTAGGCCTGAAACGTTTCCTTCCTTAAAAAAAATGCTTTCCCAATATATCATTTCATCTCATGTATCACCAACTCCACCGCCTGTGGTGCCTCAGTTGTAAAAACAAGCGTCAAACACCATTAAAAAGGGGGGGGGGGTCATAATGACCTCCATCCGCTCTTTTACCATATTTGCCTCCTATACCCAAGATCGCGGGTTCGAACCGGGCCAGGTTCGATGGATTTTTTCGGGCGTAAAATCTTAAATATGGCTTCCTTCGGAAGGGAAGTAAAGCCGTGGGTCCCGTGTCGTACATTTGCGGCACGAAAAAGAATCTCAAGCCTGAAAGAGAGACCTCTGAGCAAAATTCGTCGGCCGTTTCACGCCCTGAGTCGAATGGGATGCTGATGACCTGAGATGTTAAAGAGTCCATAAATAAATCAATCAGTCAAACCATCCGCTCTTCTAGGTATGTCAGATTCTTAGCTGTTCTAGTTTATACTATCTCATAGAAACACTGTTTACATGATCAGCAAAGTAAAAGAACTATATTATTACCTACCTGTAGATAACAATTGTTATAGTTCACATGATTTACTTAATGCGACTAAAACGTCTCTGTACGTCAGGAGAATTAGTGAATCTTGACTGTCGACTGCATTAATAAAGAACGCAAAAATACGAGAAACTTACCAGTGCAACTTACTAGCCCATTATTCAAAGAGCTGTTAATTGCCCAAAAAAAAAAAAAATTGCCTCATCCATTCTAAACCCTCTTCGTTGTACTTAACGTTGGGGCAGTATTTATGAGCTGCTACCCTCATATTTAATTAGAGTAATTATAGCAAATAATTTTATGTAGCTTCGTTATAACCATGAGTGTAATGTCATTTTCCTGTACAAGTGTTGAACTACTGTGTGTAAAATGTTATTTTCTCGCAAGTGTACAGAAAGCTACCCCAGGCATAAAACCTGACTTCGGAATTTCTGCAGCCTGTTGTAGCGCAGCATTTGTAAAGAATCCTTAGGCAAGATGTTTATTGGCATCTGTTAGAGAATTTCTTAAGCATGGTATTCACCATAAAACCTTTGGCGACTGCAGGGATGAAAAGACAGTGCGATAAACTCTTCAAGGGAAGAAGCCAACTGCTTGAGTTGATTTTACATGGAAAAAAATCACCTAGATCGTGTTAGTTTGCAATTTTGTGGTCAGCAGTCAGTTTTGCAAGAGTATTCAGCGGGGCAATATCAGTGGAAGGGCTTTCTTAGTTCCGTTCAATTAGTGGAAAGCGATAGTTAGTTTTGGAAGAGAATTAAGTGGACGAGCTTTATTAGTTAAATGCAATATTCAATAGTTTATGTACAATAGTGTATGATCAATAAATGGTGTCATCTTCCATAACGAAAAAATATTATTTATCTCCAAGACTCCTTCCCCTATGGTCACAGGACCATAAAAGTATCCAGCAGCAGAGTCTCAACAGCCGTGGCAAAATATAAGACATATCATCGGAGAGGAAGAATTATCATTACCCCTGAGAATTCAAAACATTCAATCAAATCCTTCCAAACCATCCTATTTCTTATAAAATACCGTTGCAAATGTTATAAATATCACGATAAAAATAAAAATTGTAACAAAAATTTCTGTCTAAGGATTGTAAAACGCGTGTTAATTGTTTTTAAGCAAAGTTAAATAAAAAATTTAAGGGCCTGTTAAAATCTAGTAACAAAATATTTATACGTAGTAGTTGAGGGTTAGATTTTCAAATTTGCGATTAAAATGTTAAGAGTTGCGTGAGTGAACACAAAACGTTAGTCACAAAAGAGGCGGCAAATTCTCATAGTGTCTAGACTGAAAACCTCAAGGCCTTGTGTGACAGGTCCGTGCCCATTCGTCTGCATGCAAACGGCGAGGCAGACATGTGGATGTTTCTTTACCAACAAGAATACAAACATGCTGCAAGTATGTGAGTCACGGAGACAGCTGCTAGTGTCGACAAGGTTATGATAATACTCGTGTTTATCTGATGACTACTGCACTTGCAGAGATCTGTCAGCTGTGAACCACGCCTGGAAATCATAAAACTGTTGATAGCATCTGAGGAGGAGAGTCTTTTAAACATATTCTCAGCAAGAATGAGTACTAGCAATGGAATTTATTTCACAATTTACTTAAAAAGAATTGCTAAAGGGTAATAATCAATCATATTCCAATTAGAAGTTAATCAGTTACCTACTACACAAAACTGGTTTAGCGAAGGATGCAAACGAGTGAGTGCATTGAATTGTTTCGGAATGTAATCTATTCTACAGTGACTCCAAATATTAATACTATTACAACGAAAGAAAACCATTAAGAAAACAAGGAATAGTCTCTAAGATTATGCCTATTATTGCATCAAAAGGAATCAGAGAGTTAGTTAACAGTCAGCAACAAAACGCGCATGCAAGCAAGAGTTCAAATTATTAAGCTATTAGATTTTGAAAATGATTAACCAAACAATAATCAATAGAAACATACAATAAAACAGCCATGCAATAAGGAATTATATAGGTTGGAACATTTGGATTATTTTCTGAAAAGTCAGAACTTCTAAGCAAAATTAAATTGATTCCTAACAAGCAGTTATGATACTGACACACGAATAACTCAAGGAAATGTTTGCCTTTAAGATGCTTGTACACCTGTATTGTTGTATTCACTCTTGGGCCCTGTTTACGATGAAAATTAAACGTAAAAATAATAAAATTAGACGTAACACGTTAACTTAGTAGTATGTAGGCATTCACAATGAAAGACGCAAACGTACTTATTAGTCAATCAAAAATAAGAACAAGCGGAAATCAACTAACGCTGATTGAAAATGGCTGCTTCTGAGCAGAGACGGTAACGTTTATGCATATGCAAAGTGCAGTAACTAATTTGCTTGGAGTAATATGAACAAGGATAGCTTTCTTATAATGCAATTAATCTTTTTTACATTGACGCCATTCTGTCTACAGAGTCATTGATCTTCAGCTGTTTCTACCGTAACTTGCCCTTACGCGGAGCACGGAAATCAAATGCAACTATTGCTGCTAGCTGCTGCAAGAGACAGCGGAGAGAACCGAACTACTGTGCTTGTAACTGTAAATGTTGCATGTATTATTTTTTTTATTAAAAATAATATAATCTGTACGTTATCCTCCATTACTTTTAAATATAAATTGATAGGGAATTGTTAGGAGGGTAAAATATTGTAACGTGACAAATCTAATATTATTTGAATTAGCAATTAATTCATATATAAACTGAGCTTACCTCGTGTAAATCCTAGAAACCGGGGACCTAGTGATTTTTTGTAAATGTAAATTGATCAGGGCGGGTAAATCACGATAATGGTGGCAAATCTCCTTTGATTACTGCAGAAAAGTTATAAACACGAATTTATAACGCATTCTGTACGTGGTACTTTTCGCTTGAAAGTCTTATTATCTAGCTACATCTGTGGTACCACCTTCGGCTCTCTCCGCCGTTGCTCGGGACTTGCAGCAGCAAGCAGCAAGAGTTGCATTTTCTTTCTGTTCTCCGTGTATGAATAAATTCTACCATAGAGCTCTACGAACAAAGCAGCTGTGTTCTGATTGGCTAATTTCTTAAGTTTAAATTAGATGTAGACGCAAAACCTTGGACCTTGCAAGCTTCTAAGTTTACGTCTAATTGTATGTTTACGTGATTCATTGTGAATTGTTCCATTACAATACATAGCATCCAGCTTTTACGTTTTATTTTACGTTACGTTTAATTTTTCATTGTGACTAATTTCATTGTGAAAAATTAAACGTAGACTTCTCTTTTTCAATATGGTTGGCATATTTCTAACATTCTTAGATGTCGTTAAAAATTTACTTATCAAACTTAGCAGCAAAGTAGTGGTTGTTTTTCAAAATAGCTTTGGTTGCGAATTCCTTTTGCTATATGATTTTTGTTTTATTTGATTTGATTTGCATGGTGTACGTTGTATATGTGTCTGCGCCTATATTGTCTGTAAACATTTAACGCTATATATCTTTCGAGATGATGAGTGGAAACGCAATGCAAAAGAGTTCAGAGCTCGTGGCCGCTAATTACTTGATACCATGCATACCTTTGGAGAAAAACGAAAAATTCGGAAGGAGGGGAGCATTTTACCCGACAGAATTTACGAGCTGGATCATCTGTAGGAGTTTTGAACAAACAACAAATAATCCATAACTATACATTACAACTTTTCCTTTAGTATGTTCAGCTAACGTCAACTCAGGTTTTTCTGTGCAATTCTCGGTGCAATGCTCCAGTACAGAAGTTCAGATCACCTTGTTCAGTGTTGTGTTATATGGCGAACTCTTCAAAATGTGCATCTTCGGCTCTAATATTCAATGGAGAGTGGGAAGAAACATTTCTTTTTACAAAATTTAACAACCTGCAACGATGCTACCCTTCCTGCAGCACAGAAATTCGGTAAGCATAAAAAAATAAAAAATAGAATAAATGAAAGTATTTTTTTTTTTAATTCAGAGCAAAGCTCATAGGTAACCTGCAAAACGTGCCCCCCCCCCAAGTGATCTACAAAATAGCGTTGCAAAATGGAAGAAACTACGTTCTTGCACAGTATATGAAACAGTTTATAATCAATTCAGCAGAAAAGTTTGGTCCGGAAGTGGTCAAATCATATGATACATTTATTTGTCGCCCGGAACAGTAATACGTCGTGTTCAAGAACTTGCTGTTACTTTTGAAACTCGATTAATTTGCTGCAATTGTTAATATATATTTATTTGTAAATTCACTCTTGTCTTTGAATAGCTAGTTTAATTTTTTAATTGTAATTTTAAGCTACTTTTTGCAACAAGATTGAGTCTTGTGATGTTATCAGTTGCATATTATGAGAAAAGTTTCAATAATATATATAGTTATGCATAATTTATTACACCAACCATGTATACTATCTCCTTCTCTTAATTATTTTAGTGCTGATACATTTTATATTGTTCTATGCAAATTGGTTATTGGCGTTCAATATCTCCTTTTGGTAGCTCTGGCGCCAAGTTTTCAAAAGCTACATTTTGAGTATATTATTAGATTCGCGTCA
The DNA here is from genome assembly GCA_030762175.1 of Metallyticus violacea. Taxonomy (NCBI): domain Eukaryota; kingdom Metazoa; phylum Arthropoda; class Insecta; order Mantodea; family Metallyticidae; genus Metallyticus; species Metallyticus violacea. Next base: position 117,487,045 of record CM060842.1, on the reverse strand, counting down.
ACATTAATGAGGCCTACATCCGGTACTTTAATTCCTACATTAATATGTCTTTTTGCTATATTCACATCGTTCAAAATATACTTTAAAAGAACAAAAAGCAGAATGAATATAGGCTAACAAAAGGACACATGTACAAATTTAGATACTATTTTCAATAAGGCTGGTAAGTTAATTACAACTGATAGATTTGTATAAAGGTACATTTTAGCACATTAAATTGGGTTGGTATGGACGGAGGACTTTTCTTAATTCCGTCACTGTCTGGCTCTCTTCATTTGTTTCTACAGTACCTTGAGATGGTGCAGAGTACAAGTAGGGCAGCACCGTAGTGCAAACAGTAGCTGTTTGAGTATAATAACACACACACACACACACACACACACATTAATTTTTAACAAAAAATGAATGTACGTTTTTTTTTTTTTTTTTTTTTTTTGCTTACTTTTATGGATGTAATGAAGAGTTAAATGTTTTAAAATTTAAAGCTCCTGGAGCTGGAAATATTCTCCAGATCAGCTTAAATTTACTAAAAAAAAAAATACAACATTTTTAAAAATAGTTCCTATTCTATAAGAATAGGCCCGAAATTAGAAAAAATATTACCAAAAATTAATACTTGTAAATCATCAAAGCTTAAAAAAAGAAAAGGAATCAAATTAGATCTCATAAGAATTATACCTTTTATTCCTTTAACTAGGAAAAAAAATCTGAAATCAACAAAAAAACTTATAAATTTGCATATTTTTAAAACACTGCTGCATAAAAACAATGTGTGTGTGTGTGTGTGTGTGTGTGTACATAATGTACAAAAGCACGTAAACAAGGGAAATCGGTGAAAGCCCTCTGTAACAAAATGAAACGATCCTTACGGCCTAACCCCACTGAAATTATAACTGCAATGTATATTTATGTGAGCCCAGTCATAATTTGGCATTGTAATTAGTAATATAAATATTATGTAAAGTGTGTGTCATAAACTTGAACTTCGATGTAAGAATTGTTCAAAATAGAAAATCTGGAGTTTTCCATTGCAGTAGCTTGGAAAGTCAACAAGGTGATAAAAGCATACAAAAGAAACCCGAGGGTCGCTGTTTGAAGTCTCTTCCTTTTATTTTAAAGTCTGCCTTTGAAGGGTTAATAAACTTATGGACTTTAAAATTCGTTAGGGGGATTGACTCGACAAGCCTTTATACTATCAGCCCTTTAAAACCAGCTAATATTTTAAAACTTTCAAAAAATAGCGAATGGCAGGTGCAGTAGGTGAACTTAAACCAGCCAATTGGGAATGTATGTTTGACTTTTAAAAACTGGCGCGAAGATTGCACTTACCCATGTAGTCCCGTGGCATCGTCAAACGCAATGATCATTTCATTTGAATTTAATATGTAAGAAAGAGTTTGCTCTGCTGGGCCATTCAGTTCAATTCAGTTCGACTCAGCTCATCCAGGCAGTGTAGTTTTGAGTTCGACGTTGCTGAGGCACGATGCCCGCTATTCGCAGAAGTAGATTGCAGCACTCATAATTTCGACGTTACGGAGGAACGTAGTTCTCAGAAACAGCTCAGACACAGATAAGCTCTCACTTGCTATTCGCAGTTATTAGTTAAGCAGTTTCAGTTTCACGCGCCGCGGCACTCATCTGTAAGTTTCACACGCGGCAACTAAGTATGTATTTAACTTACCAAGTCTATCACACACAAAACACCAGAGGACGCGAAAAAATTGAACTTAATAAAGTACCAATATTATGTCTCATCGCGTGCTTATTTCACCATTGAACTCCTTTCCCGCTTCTGTTGAGTCCGAATCAACAAAACAGCAGAATTCACGCTAATAAATTGTTAACATTGACGCGTGGGCAACAACACCGAAGCGACCAATAATCAAAGCACCAAACCACTTCAAAATTGGCACCACAACGTGAGACCACTCGACGTCAGCAACACATAGCTTCAAAATTGTTTTCCAACCTGGGACACATAGCAGCAGCCAACAAAACAGCTTCATAATTAGGCTGTAATTGTTGGGAACATTTCAAATCGCTTCAAAATTTGACTTACTAACGTAGGGTTAACAACGACAACACTACCCCCGAAGAAACCATCTCAAAAATTATACAAAATGAAACTTTTATGACTTATTAAAATGAAATATTAACATTTATTAGTTTAAACATTCTTAATTCATTTCTTTCTTGGTTTTCCTGCAGCATATTAAAATCTTTCATGTACTTAACTTGCCTACTATTTAAATATATTTATATATTCAATAAATGTTTTTTGGTCAAATTTATTTCTTCCCTTTTACTTGTTTTTGCAATAACATTTGAAGGTACTCGTCTATTTTTTAAAAATATGTTACTGTGGAATTGGTACGAATGTACTTATTAATAAAATCGGAGCTATCTGCGCTTATATGAATAACTGTCCGCACGCTTTAAACTCTGTTTATGCTCTGATGGGTTTCCAATCATTTGTCACTTATGTTGGTATACAACTTTTGTATTTTAGTTGAAAATGTATTCAAGACATTACTTTTTTTGCTATATATATATTCGGCAAAACTACTTTAATAATAATCTCAAATAACATATTGCTTTAGGGCTATGTTTGGTATCTACTATTTTATATACGTTAACGTTTATACCTTCTAAACCTTGCAACTTTAGGAACTGCAGTTTTTTAAGTTAAGTTTTCTAGGTATGATAAAGACAAAAACTATATTTCAATTTTCAATATACTTACCCTTTATTGCAATGCACTTCTCAAATCTTTGAATTAACATTTTAACCCCCCCCCCCAATAGTCAGAAGTCTTGTCTACAAAATGAGCATAAATAGCATTCATCACTTCTGCGTACCCTTAAATGTCCTTCCTCGAAAGTCCTTCTTGAGTTTTGAGAAGAGGAAATAGTCATTAGGAACTAGATCTGGGCTATAGGGTGGATGGCCGATCTCCTTAAAGCCACATTTCTTCACAGGCTTCTTTGCAACAAGAGCTGTGTATACAGGGGCTTTGTCGCAAAGAAGGTGCACACCGCCACTCAGATTTCCTCGCCTTTTCTCTTTGATGGAAGCACGTAGTCTGTGCAGTAGGCCAGCATAGTACTCCCCATTTACTGTGGTGTTCCTCTTCTTGAAGTCTATGAAGAGTATTCCTTCACAGTCCCAAAAGATTGTGGCTATGATCTTCTTGGTTGGCTGAGTGACCATAGCCTTTAGAGGCGGTGTTTCTCCAGGTTTATACCATTCCATTGATTCTCTTTAGGGCAAGGGATCATAGTAGAGGACCATAGCTTCATCTCCTGTAACAATGGTTTGCAGAACTTATCTTTCGTTGCCTCGGCAGAGTTCCAAAAATGCCTGACAACAGATGACGCGTTGCTGCTTTTGGATTGAGGGAAAAAGTCTAGGCACCCATCTTGCACTAACCTCATTCATGTTTAAGTATTCATGAATAATTCGAAGGACTGTTGTTTTAGAAAGATCCAATCTTGCTACTATTTCTGTAACTTTGAGCCGCCGGTCCTCCGTAATTTCTCCTTCCACAAGAGCGATGTTTTCAGCAGTGAGCACCTGCAAGGGCCGACCTGCACGCGCTTCGTCTTCAATGCTTTCCCGACCCATTCGAAAAAGTTAGCCCATTTTTTCACGGTAGGATATAAGAGGGATGCTTCTCCGTCCAATCGCGATTTAATTTTATTTTGAGCAAGTCTTTCTTTTGAGAAGAACTTAATAACAGCTCGATACTCCATTTTGAACATGTCACAATCTTTTACACAGAGGCTTCTTTATGTAACTATATCTGAACAACTGAACACAGCGAAGCACAAGTTACAGCTGCAATTATTTACTTAACAGATAAGGTATGACGCCAGATAAGGGTTTTCTGGAGGCAATAATCCTTATCGGCGAGGCCGGAAACTTATGGGCATACCCTCGTATGATTATATTTCTCGCACTTCATTATTTAAAGCATTTTACATTGTTTTCGTGAGTTTTGAGATAGTAATTTAACACATATATTCCTGATTGCTTTTAACAATTATCATAAAATTAATATTTATATTTAAGTTCTACATAATCATAATTCTGTGGGCCTGTTGATATAAATTTATCTATATAAATTTCTCTACCACATTGGTATTCAGCTCCAGTTTATATTATAGATGTAGTAATTAAGCCATTTCTCATGTTGGCATCATGTCGTCTCGTGTTCATTGCCGTTCTGTCCATATCAGAAAAATGGTGCCGCTGTGCAAGAGCGAATAGTGATTGCGGAAGTTTATTTGCAAAGCGGATCGATAATGAAAACGCAAGCGGGTCCCGCCGACAAGAATCCCGGAGCTAAGCACAGTTATGGAAAAGGCGCCCAACAGTTCATCCGTTTCTCAAGAATCCGAGGCTTCCATTGGCTCGCAAGCCCAAAGTCACTCATAACTGGTGCTGTGTTTTTGCATTGCAGTCACAAACTCTAACCCCTAGCTCTGACGTCATTGATCAAGATGAAGTTGATATCTTATTAGCGAAAGAATCGTTCCATATCTGCTCATAGTATTGAGCAGAAAATTAACTAGGCCCCAATTTCGCTGGGAAATTGTCATAACAAGAAGCTTTATCACGAATGATGTGTCGACAATTGTCGAATCTCTGAAACATAAGACGCACGAAAACATATGGACATGTCCAGCAACGCAAGAATTCAGCGAAAGTAAACAACGCTAATGTGTATGGTTACTGGAGAACCTTTGTATCCCATTTCTACTTTATGACAGCTCCATCTGTCTGGTGAACTCCCTAGAATAAGAGACGCTGGACTTCTGAAAATCCTACTGACATATGAATGGTCACTCCACTACTAATAAATTGAACACGAACTGATAGAATAACAATGTTATAAACAATCTGGATTAAAAACAAAATGAAAATTATTAAAATTTCAAAAAGTACTCATGAAATATTGTTTAAATTCAGACTTTTGAGTCAAGTTTTGAACGACTACAAGAATAACAAGTTCCTGAACGAATTATCAATAACATTTAAAATGATAACAGAACTTAGCTTTATGATTAACGCGGAAATACTATTCAATACCCATAAGGTTATACTAGAAATGTAGAATTCTTGAATTTGTAACGCTGCATGAAATATCATATATAGGCAAACTAAATAGAAATAATTGCACCTATTATTTTTCGCAGCTAAAATAGTCAAAATATATTTCTGCATCTTGTTTTGAATATGACTTGACAAGCTAGTTTATATCTTAACAGCTCAATATGCCTGGTTTGTTATATATTTTCAGATACATAGGAAAAACAATAACTAAAAGAAAAATTCGTCTGTTTGTCCGAAGCATTGTGTGATATATATATATACCTCTTCGTTTCGGAGTAAAATGGCAGGGACACTATAAATACCTTACCCTATATATATATATGCACCTCTCTCTTAATTCCTAATAGCATAAAAACAAAATGGATGAAATCTCAAGGGTACACACATATTCTACGTTTATGGCCAATTGAATACAGAAAAAAAGCTAAATTAAATTGCACCCATCAAGAGAAAATGCGTCCAATCTAGCGCGCACGTTGTTACAATAGAGGGAAGTGTATCCAGAGAGATCACAGTTGCTTTCGTATCGCACACATTGTAGCAATACACATACACCGTCATTCATCACCGTCTGTTACTCTAATTTAACCTAACCTAACCAAATCTAACCGCAAAGCCAAAGACCCTTGGAAAAGTTTTCAGAAGACTAGTATATACCCAAAAGATTTGAGTAGAGACAAAATCACGTATACAAATTTTGTACTGTAATATCATGTAAATATAAAGGAAAAAAATAAAAATTATCACAGAGACTCCTTTAAAAGACACGGCGAAAGGGTGAAAATGGACGATTTTTCTCTGATACAAACCTTTTAGCAACTCAAAACTTTCTTATTAATATTTTCTGGGGTTTATTTTATGAACAATAATGTGTAACCTATGCAGAAAAAATATTGCCTCATAAAATAAACAACGCATAAGGATCTTTTGAATTAAACGTTGGTTTATGTCAATAAAATATATTTAATTAATTAAACTGATCTTTACACTCATCAGCCACTCTGTTACCGGGGCATAAAAAGTAGTCACGCTCTCTGTTTTTATAGCGGCCTAAAAAGCCAGCATCTCTACCACCTTTTATTTTTTGATACAGCAGCCTAGATATTTGGTAATTTCATACTAAGAAAAATGGACTGTACAGAACCGTTCTGTGTGATTATGCAACAAAACACACCTTGAGACGTTTTCTGTCTTCAACAATTGATTGTTAATAATGGAAAATATTTCAGTCTATGTTTCATTTGAAGACCCTTATACTAACGAGTGAAATATTTAAAATATTGCAAATATTACTTTTTGTAGTGCGATAATTTACCACAGAGTGGCTAGCATATTAAAACATCAAAATTCGGATTCGTTTTCTATGTAAGGGAGAGAAAACTAACACTTTACTACTCATTTTTACAGTTAATAATAAAGTCACATCTGCCTTGCCCCTGGGAAGTCCCAGACTGAACCATTCATTCGGAATCCTTGGCCTTTCCACCTGACGGTGAAGAATTCTTAAGACGGCCTAGACAGAAGTTGCCAGAGGTCATGTCATTGATTTATGTCATTGATACTGTAAAAGATGTCATGCATTTTTAAAATTGGAAGATTTTTTTTTAATTTGTTTATTTACGGACGCTCTTTAAAATCTCAGGACACCAGCCTCCCATTCAATTCAGGGCGTGAAACGGCCGACAAATTTTGCTCATAAGTCTTTTCTTTCAGGCTTAAGGTTCTTTTTCGTGCCGTAAATGTACGACACGGGACCCACAGCTTTACTTCCCTTCCGAAGGAAGTCATACTTACGATTTTTAAGCCAGAAAAAATCCATCGATCCTTGCCGGGATCGAACCCACGATCTTGGGTTTAGGAGGCAAGTATGGTTACCGCTACAGCACCAGGACCGACAATTCTAAGAGCATCTAAATTTATAATGGCAAGAAGACAAGCAGTCTTCTTGCAAAAGAAGAGCTCAAGTAGTTCGAAATATAGCGATTACAAATCTGCGAGTTTTTCTTAGTGTTTTATCCATTTCTGCTTTTCTAGTTACTGTTATTTAGTTACATTGTTAATGGTTTTACATTATTTTTCATTTATATATATATATATATATATATATATAAAATACATACATACACACACCCAGGAAACCGCCACGGGTGGCGCCCACTCGTGAGCGGGAGGTATGGGTTCGATTCCCGCCAGGATCGTCCTCCCTGACAGGTTTTTTCCAGGTTTTCCTCAGTCCTCATAACTGGCAAATGCCGAGGAGGTACCCTAAACTTAGGACTGGAACGTTTCCTCTTAAAAAAAAAACTCCTCTCCCAATTTATCATTTCATCTCTTGTATCATCAGTGTCCACCGCCTGTAGTGCCTCAGTAGGGGGGCGTTAAACACTACTCATATATATTTACACCCAGAGCAGATGTTCAGAGAAGCCGCCAATTAATTCTCAAAAAGGAGGTATTGCATTGAAAAAGGTACTGGGATATCGGCTTCCTCGATTGAGCTGAGATTGAAGGACTGTCTCCCAGAGATATGAACATATATCAGCTGACCTTTGGCTTAAGGTTATCTACGATGTGCACAAATAACTAGACAACCTAGTTATTAGTATCAATTGCGTAGTAAAAATATCCGACTGTGTGATAAGCTCAGTGGTTTTGCATAGCATGGATGTAAATTTCGTTATGATTCACAATGTTGGTTGATAATTTAAAAGGTAATATAACTATCTACTTCTCTCTCTAGGAGAATGTCACGTAACTTTGTGTGCCGTACATGCGCGTACATAAAGCACAATATTAAGTTAAATTCCAGTGTGTCATTTCACATATATAACATGGATAACTTGTATTGAACGTTAATAATAGATGAACTTAACTAAGGCCAAATAATCCTATTTGCTTCGATAAGCTTTAGAGCTGCCTAAACAAATAATTAGAAAAAAATTTAAAGTTGGTAAAATTTATCATTATTTAAAGAAAGAGGAAAAGTTATTATTCATTGTTCCAGATGGTTAGAAGGCTGTTAAGGAGATACTGCATACTAATTATTCAGACGAAAGGATTCTCTGTAGAGGGTATGATAGAGCATTGCAGGCGCGTGGTAAAGGATTTCACCTGAGATGTTTAAACTCTTTAGAATATTTCAAGAGTTTTTACATATTATATAGAGTGGAAGAAAACTCGCTGCCAGAAATAAATCAAACAATGGAGCTTAATAAAGGGAATAAAAAACTCTATATTAATTTTTTTCTACCTCTGCGATTTATTGAGAAAATAAATATTTTATCTTGAAACGTGTGTTAAGTGCTTAAATGTTCTGTATGGTTAACTTAATTTATAACGCAGTAACTTCAGACACTAAGTTTGTACTTGTTTACATAACCTTACTGCAGAAACCATTTCTTAACTAGTTTTGCTCACTTTTTAAAATTTTTTATTTACATAAACCTCATAATATAAGGCTCAGTGAGGCTAAATGCCATTTTGCAACCCCAAATTATCACATAATATTTTTAGCGAATTTAGGTCAGAGCACTTCAAGTTATAAAAAAGGGCATTATTTATTCTACTTCGTTTTCCTATCCATTATTATAATCCAAATGTATGGATTCTGAATATTGCAGAATGTGAAAGATATTCAGATATTTTTTTAGCCATAATGGTATTACAAAAAGTTCTTCTTTAGTTATTAGGAATCATCCCTTAAAATTATGGCTCTGATTTTCCTTTCATACTGCATGTTTAGACTGTGGTCACAGACAGTTTTGCTGAAAAATAGCGTTGTTCTCAATATGATTTCAAGATTACTTATTAATGTTTCCTAGAAATACAAAGCAGGATAGATTAAATTTTATTACCCCTGCTGCAAGGTGAGAAATTAAATTGCGCTTTGTTAAGGATGAAAAATATATAAATCTGTTTAATATATTCATTTTAGCTAATCCATTTCTATACGTCTTAACGTGCATCTGTAATGGCTGTAATTTGCTACAGGTCCAAATTTATTTATGGTAATGTTAATCTTCCAACGTAATAGCGTTAGATTTGCTATAGCATACATAGTCTTGGACCTCTGTTTTTCTTTTAGTTTCATTTTAGACTGCAGAACTGAAGGAAAACAAAATGAAACGTCAATTGACAAAAGTCAGGAGATACATGGTAAAATTTTGATTATTTTAACAATCGTTTCAGTTTTTATTTGTGCAAATCATTCTTCCTCTGTCTATATCAGAATATCTGCAACCAGCTTTTCACAGTGCAAATTTAAGTAAAACAACTGTACTATATTCACTTTGGTGTATGTTTACATAAATACAGTAATATTATAATAACAATATATAGAAAAGCAAAAAAGGATAAAACATTAAGAAAAAGTTACATTAGTAATCGCTATATTTCGAACTGCTTGGGTTCTTCTATGGCAAGAAGACAAGTGAAGATGATAAAAAGTAAATATTGAACATCGAAGGTAACGTTATGCACGGAAACAGTTAAAACAAGCAACAAGAGTGTGTGAGAGGGAGGAAAAAAATTAATACGTAAGATTTAAACCAGATGGTATACGCGTTTTATGCAAAACTATAGCTGCCATTTCTCTATCTCTGAGTAAACTTTCAGAGCTATGTGTGGGTAATGCATCAACAAATATTAAATTAACTTGTCACTGTAAGGATTTTGATGACTCTTTTAATTGAACGCTTATTGATATATTATTACCTACTCATAGCTCTGAATGTTTACTCAGAGATAGAGAAATGGCAGCTATATTTTTACATAAAGCGCGTACACCACCGGATTTAAATCTTACGTATTAATTTTTTTCTCCTTCTTACTCGCACTTGTTGCTTGTTCCATCTGTTTCCATGCATAACCTTACCTTCGATATTCAATATTTATTTTTATCACCTTCATTTGTCTTCTCGCCGTAGAAGAAGTCAAGCGATTATTAATCTGTGACTTTTTCTTATTGTTTTATCCTTTTCTGCTCTTCTAGTTATTGTTATTTTAGTTACATTGTTAATAGTGTTACATTATTTTTGTTTATATTATATATTCATTATAGTAATTCGCCAAAATAAAATGTTTAATAATTATATAAGTGGGTAAGGTTGAGTAGTAACAAATGTAATAAACGTTATTACTGAACCGAGAAAAGATTTTCTAAATAGACTCCTGTTCGTGTCGTGTAGTGTACTACGATACTTCAAAAGGTTCGCTAGAGGCACACAAAGCTCAAAGCTCAATGAAGAGCAAAGACAATCCAATGAAGCGTAGAATGGCCGGTGACGAAATGGAAAATCGACCGGGTCGAAGAGTTACAATGGTCACAGGGCGTGTTCATGCGCATTGGGGTGGCGCGGCCATTTTACACGAAGCGGTCTGTTGCAGCTGCCGGCAAAATTCCAACCGTCTTCCGGGGTATTATGCAGCGACCATGTTGGACGGAAATCAGCTGATCGCTCGCGTCCGTACGTGCCGAGAATGTGTCGTAGTATTATGTACTACAGACCGGGGATATTTATTTAATGGAACGTTAAGTAATTTAAAATAAACCTACTCGTAAGTAGGTAACGATTCGTACATACTGGTCCTTTTTTTATTAGGTTTATTTATAGACGCTCTTTAACATCTCAGGCCATCAGCGTCCCATTCAACTCAGGGCGTGAAATGGCCGACAAATTTTGCTCAGAGGCCTCTTCTTTAAGGCTTGAGGTTCTTTATCATGCCATAAATGTACGACACGGGACCCACGGCTTTACTTCTCTTCCGAAAGAAGCCATACTTAGGATTTTTACACCCGAAAAAATCCATCGGTCCTGGCCGGGATTGAACCCGCGACCTTGGGTTTAGGAGGCAAGTATGGTAACCACTACACCACCAGGACCGACACATACTGGTCCTGGTTAAGATATTGCATTCAATGATCATTTACTGTTCCCCAAAAGTTTATTTGACTGTTACCATAGGACTATCATTTTTCATAAAATATTGAACTATTATATATTTAAGACATTATTGTTATTTAAATTTTACTAATTTCTATTGCAGAATTTCAAAGTCATTCATCTATGCAAATATTATTCTTGGTACATTCTACTTTACAGACATTTCAGAAATTGTGGTCGTAAAGGGAATTATTCGTTTCGAACAGTATTTCAGTAAATTTGGGGAGGAAAAACATCTATCATTAGAAGAGCAACTAAGAAAAGTAAGTAAATTAGTTTACATATTTACATTTCCTGACTTTAGAGGCCAAGTATTGAAGCTTTTTTAAATTATTATCAAAATAATATACATCAGTAAAGATTTTTTTATTATTTTTGTTGTTATTATTGTTAGTAATAAGAGTAGGAGATTTCCTTGGTAAGTATATGTACTTTTGCCAATCACGAAAAAAATGTAACAAAAAAGTTTTAAGTACATTATCAGTGTTAAACGTATGTACATTTGAGTTATAATCTGGAACTACTAACTGTCGTTAAACTATCAAATGTATTTTTCAGTAGGAAAGATATACCTAATGAAAATTTCACATATACGACGTGACAGAATTTCTAGTTGACTGTGCTGTAGAGATTGTAGGAAATTGTAGAAATTTCTCATCACTTTATACAAATAAATTAAAACAGCTAATAATATTATAACAAAGTCCAGTAGTTATATCGGAATCTACCAGTTTTGGTAAATCTTTTTAATTTCACATATACGTGTACACGACATATTTCTTCCCCCACCAAAGTTTGACGTACCCATTTTTCTCCGTAAAATTTATTCCTTTGCTGATGTGTTAATAAAACGCATGAGGATGGTGCTGACTGGCTGTGGTCAATGTTATGAGTAAGGGTAATAGCAAGTGGAAGGATGTCAGAGATTTTCGTATCTCCGCCCTCGCATTCGCTCTCGACAGGGTCACTTCTTGCGTTGAAGCAGCATCCCGGAATGGTGGTACGGTTGGGGAGGGGCGAGCAGGGAATGGCGTTGCCTAGCAGCGGCAGCCACTGATGTCATACAGCAAGATGGAACCCTTGCTATTGGAAATGGGCCGGTCACTGACAGAAACCTTACACTCACTGGCGTTAAGTCTAGCCTTACTTTTATTGTGCGCTTATTGGATACGAAATTTTCTTGTACTGCTGGATTGACTTTCGTTCTGAAAGAGAATGATATATTTAAAATATCCGAAAATTAAACTTTTTTGTTAATTTTTTCCCACTAATTGTAGTGTGAAGCATAGAGAGAGATTATTTGACTGCACGCATATCATAATAGCCGCTGTTATATTTTAAAAACACTTTTTTTATTTGTTTATTTACAGACCCTCTTTAACATCTCAGGTCATCAGCGTCCCATTCTATTCAGGGCGTGAAACGGTCGGTAAATTTTGCTCAGAGGTCTCTTCTTTCAGGCTTGAGGTTCTTTTTGGTGCCGTAAATGTACGACACGGGACCCACGCCTTTACTTCCCCTCCGAAGGAAGCCATACTAAGGATTTTTACGCCCGAAAAAATCCATCGATCCTGGTCAGGTTTGAACCCACTATCTTGGGTTTAGAAGGCAAGTATGGTTACCACTACACCACCAGGACCGACTATTAAAAGCACTTAAATGTGCGGTTGACTGCAATTAAAATACATTACTTACATAAATTGAATTCTAGAAATAAATAAATGAAATAAATATTTCAATTACACACTTAGAGTAACAATGATTTTCAACATACATTATTAAACATTTTATCTACACAAGTTGTAAGAGAAATATTATCAAAAGACGAGTTATCTGTAAAGAAATGGAACCTGCGCAGTATAAACCCAAGTGGCCCTGAACTAGTGGCTTTAGTTTCCTACGAACAATCATGCGATTAGAGAATTCAGCTAAAAGTACGATTATTAGCGATAAGGCATTAACAATCATAAAATTAAAGACAAAAATAAAGAAAAATAGTAAATGTTTGAAATTCAAGTTAAAAAGGTACTAGTTAACGTTCTTTCTAATACAATTGGTATAAAAATATGATTTGCAAAAAATCTTAAATGTAGTTAAGGTATGAGAAGACCCTAATGGAGTTTAATATGATTTTATTTTATTTATTATTATAATAAATCATTCCTTACAAAACAATTTAACAGCATCTCCGATCATATTTACCGCATAGCTCAAAGCCATTGCCAAGAAATTTTGCTCGACAGACATGTTCCAGTTTCCAAAGTAACATAATTCCAAACTTTGTCTATAACAATTTCAATAATCTGTTAAACTGTTCTGGTAATTGATGCACTACCAATAAAATTATATTATACTTACCGGTTTTTATCGTTTAATTGTTTTCGATTTCCTCAAAAGCGTTTTGATTATTTTTGGCTTGTTATTGGTAAACAGTTTTCAACATACATATAAATGCTAAAATCTTGGAGAATTTATTATTTATTAGTGACACAAATTATCCAGATGGTAACTGGTGCTTGGGGTTATCTTTTAAAATACAGTACTAAGGAATACATCGGGAAAAAATCACCCAAACAACTTTACTTTTATGTGATTCGCCAGTAATCGTAATATTTCTAAAACGAAAGGCACTATTGATGTGTTTTTTTTTTTTTTTTTTTTTTAAGTTCAGAAAAGAGTACATCAGTGTAGTCATGCAACTATTCTAACGTTTCTAGCATAATTTCTCAAATAGAGAAATATCTACTGACTTCAAGAAAATAAAATTAGATGTGTGATTAGAAAGTCATAGGGTTCCTCCCCACGGATTCTAGGTCTTTTAGTTAACGAAACGTCATATGTAGGGCTCGGCATTCAGACATCTTTTAAAGAAATGTCATGATCATTCATATCTGTTTTCGCATTTTGTCTACAATTTAGGAAAATTATCTTTAAGATATTGCAATTTATCCTAAATCAGTTTAAACTTCGGAGCCCTGATCATATGAGACCTTTAGAGAGCTATCAGGTCCATTTAACTGCTTAGGTACTAGATTATAAATTAAAACAGCACTTATGGCCCATCCTCACCTTTGATTGGTTTTATTTAAGGACGCTCTTTAACATCTCAGGTCATCAGCGTCCCATTCAATTCAGGGCGTGAAACGGCCGACAAATTTTGCTCAGAGGTCTCTTCTTTCAGACTTGAGGTTCTTTTTCGTGCCGTAAATGTACGACACGGGACCCACGGCTTTGCTTCCCTTCCGAAGGAAGCCATACTTAGGATTTTTACGCCCGAAAAAATCCATCGACCCTGGCCGGGTTTGAACCCACTATCTTGCAAGTATGGTCATCACTACACCACCAGGAGCGACTATTAAATGCACTTAAATGTGCGGTTGACTGCAATTAAAATACATTACTTACATAAATTGAATTCTAGAAATAAATAAATGAAATAAATATTTCAATTACACACTTAGAGTAACAATGATTTTCAACATACATTATTAAACATTTTATCTACACAAGTTGTAAGAGAAATATTATCAAAAGACGAGTTATCTGTAAAGAAATGGAACCTGCGCAGTATGAACCCAAGTGGCCCTGAACTAGTGGCTTTAGTTTCCTACGAACAATCATGCGATTAGAGAATTCAGCTAAAAGTACGATTATTAGCGATAAGGCATTAACAATCATAAAATTAAAGACAAAAATAAAGAAAAATAGTAAATGTTTGAAATTCAAGTTAAAAAGGTACTAGTTAACGTTCTTTCTAATACAATTGGTATAAAAGTATGATTTGCAAAAAAATCTTAAATGTATTTAAGGTATGAGAAGACCCTAATTGAGTTTAATATGATTTTATTTTATTTATGTTATAATAAATCATTCCTTACAAAACAATTTAACAGCATCTCCGATCATATTTACCGCATAGCCCAAGCCATTGCCAAGAAATTTTGCTCGACAGACATGTTCCAGTTTCCAAAGTCACATAATTCCAAACTTTGTTGATAACAATTTCAATAATCTGTTAAACTGTTCTGGTAATTGATGTACTACCAATAAAATTATATTTTACTTACCGGTTTTTATCGTTTAATTGTTTTTGATTTTTGATTTCCTCAAAAGCGTTTTGATTATTTTTGGCTTGTTATTGGTAAACAGTTTTCAACATACATATAAATGCTAAAATCTTGGAGAATTTATTATTTATTAGTGACACAAATTATCCAGAAGGTAGCTGGTGCCTGGGGTTATCTTTTAAAATACAGCATTAAGGAATAGTACATCGGGAAAAAATCACCCAAACAACTTTACTTTTATGTGATTCGCCAGTAATCGTAATATTTCTAAAACGAAAGGCACTATTGATGTGTTTTTTTTTTTTTTTTTTTTTTTTTTTTAAGTTCAGAAAAGAGTACATCAGTGTAGTCATGCAACTATTCTAACGTTTCTAGCATAATTTCTCAAATAGAGAAATATCTACTGACTTCAAGAAAATAAGATTAGATGTGTGTGATCTAGTGTGTCATAGGGTTCCCCCCCACGAATTCTAGGTCTTTTAGTTAACGAAACGTCATATGTAGGGCTCGGCATTCAGACATCTTTTAAAGAAATGTCATGATCATTCATATCTGTTTTCGCATTTTGTCTACAATTTAGGAAAATTATCTTTAAGATATTGCAATTTATCCTAAATCAGTTTAAACTTCCGAGCCCTGATCATATGAGACCTTTAGAGAGCTATCTGGTCCATTTAACTGCTTAGGTACTAAATTAGAAACTAAAACAGCACTTATGGCCCATCCTCACGTTTGATTCGTTTTATTTAAGGACGTTCTTTAACAGATCAGGTCATCAGCGTCCCATTCAATTCAGGGCGTGAAACGGCCGACAAATTTTGCTCAGAGGTCTCTTCTTTCAGGCTTGAGGTTCTTTTTCGTGCCGTAAATGTACGACACGGGACCCACGGCTTTACTTCCCTTCCGAAGGAAGCCATACTTAGGATTTTTAGGCACGAAAAAATTCATCGATCCTGGGTTTAGAAGACAAGTATGGTTACAACTACACTACCAGGACCGACTTGACCTGATAGATATGCGAATCCAAGACCTCCGGATTAGAATTATTATTCTTGAAATATATTCTTGAAATAATTCTCTACATACCCACTTATTCCAAAAGTACGAAAATTTGTTTCATAGAATTGAGACACGAAATTACCCAACTAATTGACAGTATTAACAGAGTCTTTACTCACAATGATGGCTAATTATGATACTATTCCAAAACCTTAAAGTTTATGTAATTCTTTCATGGCCTATTTTGGTAAAACATATTCTTCATTTTCTCATGTTCTATGCAAGCAAACATAGGATTTAAATAAAAATTGCAGAGTATGCTTAAGTTCGGTGCCATAATATCAGAGCGGATAGCTTGCTTGTAGGTATAAGCAAAATATAACCATTCTGATGAAATAATTCACACGAAAAGTATTAAATAGAGCATTTATTAACGATACAATGTTAACTGTCAAAATAAAACAACTCTAAGCAAATGTACTATAATTGTTTTTAGACAGCCTTTAATATTTATAAATATTACGTAATTATGTATTTAAATCAGTTTCAATCATTCCGAAACGTTCAAAGAAATAGTTTGAATACAATACGGAGGAAACGTTACCCAAATCCTTGGATAATATTGCCAATGTAGCAATGTTTGAAATTAGTGGTTTTTGAATATATTTTGGCGGGATAAAAGTATAAGCTAAATGTTTGTTAGCACTATTACATTTCTTTTTCTATTACGCTAAATTAGTAATTTTTTCGCGCTAAAAATCTGGAGTATGCATAGGTATATGAAACAATGGAATCAGCTGTTATTGATTTTCTTCCAGCCCGATATGGTTTCAGGGCTACCAACATAAACGCTTATGGAAATAAACTTTAGAAATAGTGTTTTGTAATTTTACTAATGGCCTGATTTTTAACTCGTCGTTAGGAATTAAAAAGATGTAATATATTATAAAATATACAATTTGTATTTACTTAGATTAATAAGAATCACTTTTTATGTTATACAAATTCGTTAGCACTAGAATACAAATGTTATAGCGTAGGGTGTTATAAAATATAGGTTTTATTTTTAATATGAGTTGTCTAAAAATTAACTTTATCCAATTAATAAGCCGGCCAGCTTAGGGAATTGAATCCAAAAGCTCACGAATGGGATCAGATATTCTCCTGTCCCAGAACACTGTTAGAAATAGAGAAAGTAAAATTTGTCTACTTTTACCGTGCTTGGTTGAAGGTAACATAAAATTCTCTGCAATTTTTGCGTTGTGTGCAGTTAAAAACGAAATCAATAAAACAAGCCAATAAAAATATATCATATTTACACTATATTTTCTAAAATAAATATTTAATCTGCGTTAAAATGTAAAATTAATTGATAAACAGGTGTGTAATAAAATAATTAAAGTGCATTCACGAAAAGCATGTAAAATGTATGCATTTGTGCATTGGAAAACTTGTTGGAATTGACAGCAGACGTTGCATCGCCATTTCAGTTACCTGGTTTTGTTTACTTTCACTTTCCGTTTGTTAGAGTTCAGTGACATCTAGGGAGAGCGTGCCCCTCTTGTCGGCATGAACCGGCTATTATTGCGTTAGCCTTAAGGGTGGGAAGGTGGGGTCTCACCACCGCCATCACTACCGCCAGAGGGGTGGATATTACCTACCACGGGGGAGACGTAAACCCCCCCGAGTTTTAGAAAGCTTCGGAATACCCGGCAAGGGAGGTTGCATTCTTTTCCCTCCTTTTCCATCGGCTACTGGTGATGTCCGTCAAGTTCTACCTTATCAAACGTTACTCCTCCCTTCCTCTCCCCTTCTTCGTTTTCCAATGATTTCGACCAACTTTTCTTAGTCACGTTTTGTAATGCTTCTGCTTTTGAATGGAATTTCGCGCCCCCATATCCTTTGCATTTCCCATTGGATTTTGTCCCTCAGATCCGTATTTTCAGTCAATAAAGTTAGAGGAAATTGAGATATCTTCTGCTAACCATTCATTTTGGAAAGATCGTTGCTTGCAGTGAGTTTGCAAAACTGTTCCCTAACCTATTTTTCTTTTTTCTGCGAGTACACGCTGAATAGATAATAGGTTTTATACAACCTACTGATGAAGTATGAATTTATTTTTATCGGGGACATCTTCATGAGAGGGTAACGAAATATTGCAATTTTTATGCCTGGGAATTGAGTTTAAAGCTACATAGATTCTAAATGATTAATTACATATTCCATGAGAATGAAAAATACTGCAACGGGTGGCCGAGGTAGTTAAGGCACGGACTCGAGAGCGGGAGGTATGGGGTTCCAACTGTCCTCCCTCACTAGGATTTTTTCCACGTTTTCCTCACTTCTCATAAATGGCAAATGCCGCGGAGATACCGTAAACTTGGAACGTTTCCTTCCCTAAAAAAATCCTTTCCAAATATATCATTGCATCTTATGTATAATCAGTATCCACTGCCTGTGGTGCCTCAGTAAATGGCGTTAAACACCATTCAAAAATAAAGAATGTTGATTAATTGTAGCAAAAATCTGAAAACTCAAAGTAGTTTTAAATGTTGATATTTACTTTAAAAGTAATCTGCATTGGTAAATATTTCTATACGTTCAAAAAAATGTTGTTCAGGTCGAATCAGCAACTGCCCAAAATTAATACTGCGGAATCCATATTTCATTATTACCCGCAGACTTTATGTGATGTTAAATTGAGAAACATGTGCATAAACATGTAGCCAAAATGTGTGATATATTTAATACACCAATTGTACTTAGTTTCGTTGTAAACATAAAGTTTATACATAGGTATCAGAAAATATATCTCTTTTTTTAATTTTCTTCAGCCTAAATACTTTAACTATATACCGAGGGTGCCAAAAAATGTATACACACTTTCACAGGAGATATCTATTTAATATATTTCAAAGTTGGACCGAAAACAACAGTAATGTGTAGTATGATGTTCTGTAAACAGACGTGACTCACATACATTATGATAGCGTTGCGACAACAAAATGGAGCCAAGATTATCGTTTGTACAGCGGAAAGCAATTTTGGAGTGGTATTGGAAAACCGAGAATGTTGTTGAAGTTCAAAGGCAATGGAGACTCATTGAACTTTTGCCTATGGGGAACTCTTAAGGATGTTGTATACCGTAGAAAACCAGCTACACTGGCAGCACTTCGGGAAGAAATTGAAACGGCATGTGCTGCAATCGCTGAGGACACTTTCGCAAACGTTGCTCAATCAGTAGTTCAAAGTACTCAGAAGTGCATCGAGGGCATTTTGAGCAACTGTTGTAACTGTAAAAGTCTAAGATGATTAGTGCTCATCATTTTCTGTTTGTGTGAATGCAGTTTTGTTATGTTAACATAGTTTTTTCTTTGCTTCAAGTGTGTATACCTTTTTTTTTTTTATCAAATTCGAATGTTTTTAGAACATCGGAGTGAATACATAAGTACCGCAAGAAAAGGACCACATTTAAACGTTTAACTTAATTGGAATGGAAAGCACTTCGGTGGGTATTTATTTAGAGTAATTGTGCTAACTAATTCTCAGGGGGCTGCACAGTTCCACAAATAAAAGTAAGCCATTTTTAGTTTACAGGATAATTATTCAACACAACTTGCCTTTTAGTGGAAACTGCACCACCCACTTCATCTGGTACAACATTAATCTTCTGAACTGCATTTTCCATTATTCTCCAGATCCAGTTTGAATAAAATAGTTGTATTAACCCCGCAGTGGTCACACTCAATTTTAGACTGTTGATGACAATGGCCAGACAACGTGTTATTAATTATTTTATAAATTTTTTATTATTTTTACGTTAATATATTGCATTCGGTTTTATTTATTTTTGAAGCTATGAATGAATGCAAGAGCCGTGAAAATATTTAATATTTAGTATTAGATGTGATGCTTATGTAGTTAAAAAAATTAGTAAATATAAATACAGAAACACATTTCATGCAGGTATAAACAAAACACGTTATATTATCATCTTTTCCAATGAACTTCACAGCCAGTATCAACATAACCTCAAATTTTCTCAATTTCAGAATTTTCTTGTTGTGATTCAGAAGTGTGCTCGACAATTGACTCGAGATATCCAGGGTTTTCATCTCTCCTTTCGCTTCTATCTCTTTCAGTCATTGTAATCAATGATCAGGATTACTAGATGTCTCTAAAGCAGAATTCTTTACACTGTTGCTGCTACCCATAAACAGTTTACACAACAATGGCAATAGCCACACGCTCTAAAAGTCATTGTAACCACAATAATTAAAGAATAACAATATAAATTCACCTTGACGACAAAAATGAACAAGAATTATAACCAGAAGTGTAGTAAGGACGACAAAAGTCCACTCCAGGGTTTAGCTATATCGCTGCTTTTAATGTTAATGCAGCTGTGTCTATGGACAACCATGACACAGCTCAGCATTATGTATGCAGTTTCAGAAACTAACTTGTCCACAGTTAGATTCGCAATGAAAAGACCTGAAATGCCTGCCGTCTTATCAGCAGCGATTCACATGCACGAATTACCTTGTCAGCTCTGATTTATTCTAAGATATGGACATAACAGAAGTCCAAGTAAAATTTCTTCAGAGCTAATTCATCCGGATGATTGTGTGAGTAGTACTTGTTTCTTTGAAGAAATCCGTAGTTTATTTCTAATATGCAGAGTGCTTTGTGAGTTTTGTTCTAACTGAGATTTCATTGGGGATGGGAAAGCACCGAGGAACTTAATCAGGTACAAACGCAGTTTCTAAAATGGTTGCTACAAGTAAGGAGGGGTACAGCAAATTGCGGGATTCTTAAAGAGTTTGGTATTTCTTACAAAGTGTGAATTTAAACATAAGAACAATTAAATAGTGGTTAAGGATAATACGGGGGAATCAAGCTCAGTTTGTCTAAGGGAGCAAATAAGGGAAGGGTGGGATACGGGATAGGCATCAAAAATAAGAAAAGGGTTAGACAAAATTGGATTAGAGTAAATTTGACATAGGTGAAGCACAGTACACGAAACAGTTGGAAAATACGAAGACGTTTGCGAGATATAGATAGTCAAAATATTGAGTATCAATGCGCAGAAAAAGTATCGCTTAACCTGCAGGCTCGAATACAGCAGGTGTGAGGGAGGGGACATTATTTAGATATCTGTGTCAGAGAAGAAAGAAGTGGTTCAGATTAGGGGCGTGGAAAGGAAACAAAACAGTTAATGCTCTCGGGGAAAGAATTTGTCCATTGTGCGGAGAAAGCGATACCTGGAGGCATATTTTGGCAGAATGCAGGGAAACTGAAATTTTAAGAAATGAGTATTTATCATCGCAATTTCTGAATTCCAATAGAAATTTGAATATTTGCCGGGAAGTGTTGGTGCATGCGAGATACATAATTTGGGATATTTCTAGAGAAGACCCGATAAAGAACGTTAATGACTATAATGAAGAGGGGGGAGTTGGAGAAGGGGTGTGAGTAAATGGAAGGGGGGTCTCAAGAGTAAGGGTTCTAGTCATGTTTATGTATTTGTATTTAAAATTATTAATAGAAAACGTAAATATATCAAAGTATTTGTATGTATGTATGTATGTATGTATGTATGTATGTATGTATGTATGTAAGTATGTATTTATGTATGTGTGTGTTTTTTTTAAATCTTCTTTATTTACTGCATGCTCCATTACTATAATAATTAGTAATACTACATGTATTGCTATCATTTCATTGTTACATGTTATCCTTAATACTATTTTTGAACACTGTTTCATTTTTATCCTAACCTAATCATATTTTGAAGATTGCCTAAATTGGTTATATTTGAATGCTTTTACATTATCATTCTCAGTCACCACATTTCCTATCCTATTAGTCAATTTGTGTTAATTTGAAAACTGTCAAAATTTATATTGTTTACAAAAGTTTTAAACTGTTTATTATATTTTAGAACAAGTTCACTATTGTCTATTGGCCATCGCCTAGTTACTTTTGCTACATCTTTCCGAAATATTTCTCTCTCTTTCTTCAAAATTTTGCGGTCCCACAAGATGTGTTCCACCGTTTGAATACCCTCCTGACATACACATGATGCTTTCTCTGCTATTTTGAAGCGATGAAAATAGGCTCCAAATTTCCCGTGTTCTGAGAGGATCGCTGTAAGATTGGGGCTTGTGTGTGTGTGTGTGGGGGGGGGGGTGTCATTTTATTTGTTAGCATGTATGGCCAGTTGTATTTATTTGAATGTATTCTAAATGTATTCTAAAACTAGTACAATAAAACGTCCATACTACTAGTTACAACTTTTGTCATATTTTAAGAACAAATAAGAGGAATGCTTGTTGGCGGTAAAACAATTCTGTAATTCCACTTTGAGTATACAATGAACTACGAACATTACATTTTTATCCAAAGTAACAAGTATTTCCTAATAAGTTGTTAAATTTAATGATCTTTATGATATCGACCCAAGAAAGCCAAAAAGTTTATATATCTTGACTAATTCACTTCATCCTTTATCATAAATCAATGGAAAGTAATAAAGGTAACCAAACGCAATTTCAGAGATATTCGTTTATTATTTCCAGAGAAAAGAATTATTTTGTCTTTTTATGCGCTCTGTAATAAAACTGCTGCTTGGGGTACAGTTTTTAAGTTTTTGAAAGAAAATTCTGCAGATTCGTGTTTCAAATACATAATACGGACGAACTATTTGCATTTTAAATAAAGTTATATTTTTTTAAAAATCTTTTAACTACTAAATTTAACTATTGCACGTGCTTTTCAAGCTCCATATGAGCTTAATGGATTATTTTGGCCCACCTGTACTTTAAATGCATGGTGCCATATATAGTTTGTAAAATACGCGCAAAACTACTGCAACAATTTAAAATTTTGTAATCTGTGAAATTGACTGGACCGCATCCACCTCACATCTGCATTCGTAGGCAATCAGAGTCCGCTTAATTTTCAAAGTAAAAATGTTAAAAATTCAGAATTAGAGAGTGGCTTCCCAAAATAGTGAGAGAAAATAAAAGATAAAGAATTTGACTAACGTTTTAAACATCTTAAGGGGCACCAGGAACTATCTACTCTTTTCAAAGGTCCCTTTTCGTACAAGTCTAGAGTGCATACAAACAGGATTACTAATCTGCACAATTATTCAATTTTAAAAGAAAAATAACCCAAATTCGGGGCATATTTACAGCTGAAATATTTAGAGATAAGAAAAATTGCCCCGCAAAACCGAATGGATGTTTTCAGTATTCAAATTAACAAAACAGCCCAGAAGTTAAGCTTTTTTATTTTCTTTCCCTTCCCC
Organism: Metallyticus violacea; assembly: GCA_030762175.1. NCBI lineage: Eukaryota > Metazoa > Arthropoda > Insecta > Mantodea > Metallyticidae > Metallyticus > Metallyticus violacea. The sequence continues at coordinate 117,463,607 of CM060842.1, read as the reverse complement.
CTCCATAATGAAGTGTGTCTTCAAAGCTTATGCTCAAAATCTGCAATGTTGATTGAAACAAGCAGTTACAAGTGTCCAGCAAAGTATACAAAAATTACATACTGCTTAGTTACGTTTTTCTTTGAAATACTGTTTTTATGAGCATTGTTTATATATTATGTTGTAATATTTTATTATATATAACAGGAAATAAAAACCATTTTTAAGCTACCGCCACCAGTGGCCGAGGTCGTTAAGGCACGGACTCGTTAGCGCGAGGTCTGGGTTCGAATACCGCCAGGATCGTCCTCCCTGACTGAGGTTTTTTCCAGGTTTTCCTCAGTCCTCATAAATGGCAAATGCCGGGGAGGTACCCTAAACTTAGGCCTGGAACGATTCCTTCCTTAAAAATAAACCCTTTTCCAATGTATCATTTCATCTCATGTATCACCAGTGTCCATCGCCTGTGGTGCCTCTGTAGCAAAAACGGGCGTTAAACACTATTCATTCATTTTTAAGCTTAATGATGACAAGGACGTTAGATCGTGTGCGACTCACAAGAGGGGAAAGCGTTCACGAATAAAATGATTTGATACACCTATTAGAGAGTGCTTCTTAGCAGGTCTATTTGCTTTAAGCAAAGCGGAACGCGGTGCGCCTTTGTTTATACATGTCTCACCTTTGACATAATCTTTCGTTCAAACCCCTACTAATGCTAATCGGTGACCTAATACGTCACCGAAATGGTTTGGCACTCATGATCATTATAACGATTATCCACTTCACCGTTTATAATCATCTCAGTTGGTCAGGACACTGATTTGAAATAGCTTACATCTTTACTAACGTCAGCATTTCTAGTGAAACTTTTTACCCGAAAGCTACGTTAGCACTTCTAGGCCTGTATTTTATTATACTCCTTTGTTTCTTTATACGAGGAATAAGACATTCGAGGATAGGTTCATAAGTTTCCGGCCTCACCGATGATTATCGCCTTCATAAAACCCTTATCTGGTGTCATGCCTTATATGTTAAATAAATAATCGCATCTGTAACTTCCGCTCCGCTGCGTTCAATTGTACAGATATAGTTGCATAAAGAAGGCTATGTATAGAAGATTGTGACATGTTCATGTCTAGTTGTAATTAAGTTCTTCACAAAAGAAGGACTTACTCCAAATGAAATTAAACAGCGATTGGACGGTATATATGGGGAAGCATCCCCGTCATATTCCACCGTAAAAGAATGGGCCAAACTTTTTCAAATGAGTCGAGAAAGCATTGAAGATGAAGAGTGTGCGCGTCGGGCGTTGGAGGTGCTCACTCCTGAAAACATCGCTTTTGTGGATGGAGAAATTATGGAAGAAGTTACACAAATAGCAAGATTGGGCCTTTCTAAAACAAAAACAGTTCCTCTAATTGTTCATGAACATTTAAACCTGAATAAGGTTAGTGCAAAATTGGTGCCTAGGCTTCTTTCCTCAGTCCAAAAGAAGCAACGAGTCATCTGTTTTCAGGCATTTTTGGAGCTCTGCCGTGGCAACGAGAAGAAATTTCTGCAAACCTTGTTACAGTAGATGAAACTATGGTCCTCTACTATCCCTTGTCCAAAAGAGAATCAATGGAATGCGTAAACCTGACGAAGCACTACCTCTAAAGACCAAGGTCACTCAGTCAACCAAGAAGATCATGGCCACAATCTTTTGGGACTGTGAAAGAATACTCTTCATTGACTTCAAGGAAAGGAACACCACAGTAAATGGGGAGTACTATGCTGACCTGCTGCACAGACTACGTGCTTCCATCAAAGAGAAAAGGTGAGTAAAGCTGAGTGGTGCTGGGCGCCTTCTTTACGACAACGCACCTGTGCACACAGCTCTTGTTGCAAAGGAAGCTGTGAAGAAATGTGGCTTCAAGGAGATCGACCATCCACCCTACAGCCCAGATCTAGCTCCCAGTGACTATTTCTTCTTCTCAGAACTCAAAAAGGACCTTCGAGGAAGGATATTTAAATGTGACGAAGAAGTGATGGATGTTGTTTATTCCCATTTTGCAGACAAGATTTCTTATTATTTTGGGGAGCGGGTTGAAATGTTAATTCAAAGATGTGAGAAGGTATTGCAACAAAGTGTAACTATATTGAAAAGTGAAATATAGTTTTGGCCTTTATCATACCTAGTAAATGGTTAGGCCGGAAACTTATTTACCCACCCTCGTAGATATGTACACGTGTCCCCGCAAGTTTTAAATTCATAACGATAACACTAGAATTTGGGCACTCGGTGGAATGGGATGAGGACATTAATATAAAAAATGCTTTCTCCTAACCAAAGTCTTAAAAGCGGTCTGTGTTCTTTGCTTTAATAAAACGTGTGGAAGTGGACTTTTTATAAACATTTAAGAAGCGTTTTCCAAGCTGTTTACTTATTCGTTGAGAACAACGAACCAACAAACGACAAACATTCAAGTGGTTAGGAAAAGCGCATGACGTAATAGAGTTTATGATTCTGTTATTCTTCAGCAGTTCTAGTTGACGTTGCGTTCATTTTCCAAGCGTGGGCACATTAATGAACTGCTATGTACAACATTCATGACGTGCGTGGCTCAGGCCCTTATTGGTTTAATCTTCCCATGGTCACAAAGGACACAATAATTTAATTGCTGCCATCCTAGAAGATTCTGTCTACTTACTTGCTTCAAAGGCATTGCCCTTTGCCCCGCGCAAGATTAGTGAGTTAATTATTTAATATTATTTCCCGCGAAATACTGTTTCTGAATTTTCTTATTCTTATTCCTGCCCTATTAGCATCATTGGGATAGGTCAGTTATCCATAAGAGCCTTTTGCGCTATTCAGACCACAGAAAGAATAGAATTGAAAACACAAGAACTTCCGTTATTCATATCTGATATTTTAATTTTGAAATTGATATTTGTATGTATATAGGATCGTTCAAAAACTAGTTCAAACTTCAGAGTATTACGTAAAGTATATTGAGAGAGAGAAAAAACAAAAAAGGGATCGCTGGACAAACAATGGGAATTCGTACTACTTTATTTCCATAGTTCTCTATTTTACTCATTAAAACCAGTTATTTTTTTGTTCATTAAAACAAATTGGAAGTTATAGGCCTGCTTTTCCTCGCAATGCTATCATATAATCAAGCGCCATTCTCAATTGTCAGTCCTGGTGGTGTAGTGGTAACCATATCTGCCTTCTAGACCCAAGATCCCGGCCAGGACTGATGGATTTTTTCGGGCGTAAGAATACTAAGTATGGCTTCCTTCGGAAGGGAAGTAAAGCCGTGGGTTCCGTGTCGTACATTTACGGCACAATAAAGAACCTCAAGCCCAAAGAAGAGGCCTCTGAGCAAAATTTGTCGGCCGTTTCACGCCCTGGTTTGAATGGTACGCTGATGACCTGAGATGTTAAAGAGCGTTCGTAAATAAAGCAAGTCCCCCCCCCCCAAAAAAAAGAAATGTTTCTCAAGATCTAAGAAAATTTAAAAAAATAACCATTTAAGACAAGTTCCTTCCATTTGTATTTATGGGGATTTGATAAGATAGTTCCAAGAAACTGGTTTCCGTTGTTGATAGTAAGAAAAAACTGAGTATTATATTATATAACATGTCTGCTGCGATGAAGCAAATAGAAGTAATTGTATGGAATTAGTAGCGTTAATGAGAAATTCAAGGATCTTCAAATAAGTTACAGCATAATTTGGAAATTTCTAACATAGTTTACGTTCATATAAACTAATACCATTACCTGCATTCAAAGAAATAGTCAAACAGGAAAGCACAAGCTTGCTTTAATTAGGCTAGCAGGCATTCAAATTAACATTCATTGACAAGACAAAGCTTTTTGAAGGACATAGTTGCTCTGAAAATTAAATTTAAAGTAAGATGTTAGACATTTACATTAAAAACACGGTATGGTGTGGTTTCATTTCGTGATTCATTAATGGTGCATCTTTCTTTTAGAAGACAGGAACAGAATAGAAAATGTCATAGCATACGGGAGCGCTAAAGAATGCTGTTGAACTACCCTACCCAGGCTGAGGTATTCCGAGATGGAATATATTAATCGTATAATCTTCGTGCACGATGGTGCACCGCTCCACATCTACGCCCTGCAAACAATTAATTATAAATGTCTTTGAAGGTCAAGTTATTAGTTGTCACTTTCCAATAATTTGGTCACCACAATCTCCAAATTTTAATTTGGTCGATTTTTGAGTGGAGTTATGGTGCTTAAGTTTGGAATAACTTCTGCATAACCTATATAATATTTTTTTCGTGTTCTTCAACAATTTCTTTTTCAATTTTAATTGGTTTCTTGTTCATTTTACTATTTTTCTCCATATTGACATTGCTTAAGAGGGATTATTATTATTATTATTATTATTATTATTATTTATTTATTTATTTTTGGACGCTCTTTAACATATCAGGTCATCACCGTCCAATTCAATTCAAAACGTGAAAGAGCCGACAAAATTTGCTCAGAGGCCTCTTCATTCAGGCTTGAGATTCTTTTTCGTGCCGTAAATCTACGACATGGAACCCACAGCTTTACTTCTCTTCCGAAGGAAGCCATACTTAGGATTTTTAGGTCCGAAAAAATCCATCGACCTTGACCGGGTTTGAACCCGCGACTTTGGGTTTAGGAAGCAAGCATGGCTACCACTACACCACTAGGACCAACGCTTAAGAGGGAAAATAGAAACTAAGTATATCAGATAATAATTCGGGGCGTGAAAGCAATCCAGTTAAACCTTTAAAAACTTGCTTCTTTTATATTGTCACTCATTAGCAGGTTTTAAAAGTTATTGCTTCACTAAAATTAAAAGGAATCAAAGGTTAGTTGTAAAAATGGCATTTAAAGAGAAAAACGTAGACCTATACACTTGTAAAGCACTTGCAAAACTTATTTTACCATGCACTAAGAAAAAGATGACTGCGTTCACAATTACAGATAACTTCTCTCTTAAACTTGTATTTTAATACCAGCTTTAATTTAAGATCAATATGAATAATTTACAACGCTTATTGCCTTATTGCTTCTGCAAATTTATTGTTCAAACTCTTGAGATGTTTTAGTTGTCAAGTTTTTTTAAGTTAATCATTTTGCTGTCTGTACAAACATTGAAACCAATGGGGATCGCCAAGCTGTCTAAAAATCGTATTGGCATTCTTTTTGCTTGCACTCTCTTGAGCAATTTGTAACAAAGCACTTCAATTTTTCTATCCTTATTACAGCTTTTTAGCGTCCCGGGCGGATTGCCAAATTCACCAATGAATGAAATTAGGCAGATTTGCGCCACAAATATAGCCCATATTTGAATTAATTCATGGAAAATTTAGCCTATCTTCGTTTTTACCCTAGTATTTAGCCTATTATTGCGCTAATTGTTTAAACTTAAGCCTTATATTACTGTTTTTTTTTTAATCCTATGAAAATTTTCGCCTATCACGGCATTTTCCTGAAAAAAATGTATCTTAGCTTTGCCTTACTTTCATTCACTGAAAATGTTAGTCTAACTTTGCATTTTCTCACAAAATTCGCATACCTTAGCATTTTTCAACTTGGTGAAAAAGTTAGCCTATCTTCTCCATTAACATAAAATTTAACCGATATTTGCATTGAAAATAAAGGCAAAGTTAAGCTAGATTTTTCAGGAAAAATAAAATAAAGGCTAAATAAAACTGAATAATTCACGATATTGAACAATGGGAAAAATAGGCTTATTTTTTTTAAAAATAGGGCAAATTTAGTATAATTATTCGGATTTGTTTTGATTGATTTATTTATGGACGCTCTTTAACATCTCAGGTCATCAGCGTCCCATTCAACTCAGGGCGTGAAATGGCCGACAAATTTTGCTCAGAGGCCTCTCTTTCAGGCTTGAGGTTCTTTTTCGTGTCGTAAATGTACAACACGGGACCCACAGCTTTACTTCCCTTCCGAAGGAAGCCATACTTAGGATTTTTAATAATTATTCGGAGAAAATGGCTAAAATAAATAAAGGGAACGCAAAACAGAGATAAGCTAAATTTCCTCACCGAATTTTCACCTATATTCCCGAGAATATTTAGTCTATCTCTCTTTTGAGTTACTTTGAAAGTTAGCGTATTTCCATCTTTCCCCCCAAAATTTGGCCTTCCCTTGTCTTATTTCGTTAAAAATTTAGCCCGATTCCATCTCTTGTTTTATGTGCATACTGTAAACTTTTTACAAAAGAAGAAACGTAGGCCGGCAACTTGTCTTAGCGAGATCGAACACAAGCCCATCGTCTACTTACGTAAACTGTAATGCTGCATTCTTGGCATTTGGTTATAGGAATAAACAACGTTAGATTAAAGGAAAAATAACTTATATTCTTTTACAATGCTTAAAGATTTCTAGGTAGAGGTTTTCCTTTAACACGTCCAAAACATACGAAATATAAATAAGACAAATTCAAAGGGACAAGAAAAAAAAAATAGTAATTAAATGCAGAAAAGTATAGGCGAAGTATAAACAATTCGCTGTGAAAACGTCCATAAATGAATAAAAAGAAACATACTTCAAAATTCATTGCTGTCTAGTCGTAAGAGTAAAGCATACTGTTTCTATACCTCCCACGCTGCTTTACTCTCTGGGCAGGAAATGTCCGGCAAGGAAATCTAAAAAACCTACCGGCAGCTACGAGCCGCATACTTAAACGGGGATGTCATCCTTGAAATTGAACGTCTATTTTTTAAAGTTCGTGAACTCTATGATATCCTTTTGAACGTCTATCATTCTCATGGGACCGGTTTTTGTGGCTGTCTTTAAATGAAGGTCAAAGAAGGCAAAAATGTAGCTTTAACCGGTTTAAATGCGGGCTTTGCATTCACGCGTTCCGTTTTCTTAAAATTAATTTTTTTTTGTTAAACAGAAAGTTGTATATGGCATTAGCTGAACACTGGATAATAAATAATATTTAATACTCTCTTCTAATTTTCTATTTTTTTTTGTCCTTTTAGGTATACAAATTTTCTTGGTAATAGAATTAATAAGACGATAAAAAATATTTGCTGAAAAGAGAGAACGTTAAAAGTGTAGCCGTAACGATAAAATGTTTAAATGTAAGCAATCTTTTTTGTTTGTATTTTGAGATTAGGTCTCTTATTACAAAAGTTTGCTTTAAAAAAAATCCTTAGTACAAAAAATAAAACTTAAGGTCTAAAAATGTTTCAGAGCTACAACCAAGAATCATTTTACACACAAAAATTAATCTACTGCGATTTAAGTGTTGCATTTGGTAATCCCTCCCTTTCTCGTTTCTCTCTTTCCTGTTCTTTTCGCTTCCCCCTGCGCATTAGCTAACTATAAGCAACAAAGGAATTTTCTATCTACACATTTATAAAATATGCCCAACACATTAAAAATAAAGACACTGTTAAATAATAAGAGTATTAAACAACATTGTTCACTGAAGATTACCTAGTTACATAAGTCACGACTTGTGTGGATTCAAATTATCTAGCATCCTGAAGTAAATCCATTACTCTCAGTATAGAAGATAAACAGTTTAGCGTGGAATCTCAACCGAAGGCTTAATGGAAATGTGAAGGTTGGCTAGTAAGGTGGAATAACGCAGTCAATTGTTGTTCCTATGGAGAACCCTAAGAATAAGAATCACTTCTCAGATCCTTAACCCTTCCCTTTTTCTTCTTCTTCTTCTTCTTCTTCTTCTTCTTCTTCTTCTTCTTCTTCTTCTCATTTGGCGCTATAGCCCGGAGTGAGCATTGCCCTGCCGCGGCGACCTCTGCATCATCTATCTCCGCTCTACGATTTCATTGATAGAGGGTAGTATTGCAGGGGGGCAATGATCAGCATGCCGACACCCGCCGGTCGCCTTTCGTGATCGAAGAATGCTATCTCTCCATTTGGCAGCTCCCCAATTGTCCTCACGTATCCTCAACCCTAAAATCTAAAGTATATACTAGCATGAAAGTACCCAGAAAAGGATTATGAACATAAATTTAGGATCTTCGGTTTTTTTTATAGAAATGATATGTCTATGTGTAATATCAGTTTAATAAAACACGTGATACACAATAAGGCAGAATGTCCTTCTAGTTGTTAGCTTATAATAGATTCGCACATTTTCAGATTTATCCGTTTTCTACAAACATTAAAAGTAACCATATGTATTTACAAGTAGAAGAATATCATTATAAAAACACGTTAAAAGAGTGAAAACTTTGAAAATGTATGGCTATTGGCTTAATATTTAAGTGATTATACAAACAAAGAAAACTATAAAACTTGCTTAATCATAAACTGAAGCCAATAGGTCTAAAAGATAGGTTTTAGTTTAGGTTAGACTAGGTTAAATTAGGTTAGGTTAAATTAGGAGGACGTAAAATAATAAAAACGCCCGGGAAATAATCATTATAAAACAGGTGCGACATCAATAATGGCGAAATAATTTTCCGAAGAATTACTAAATTAGCTGAACATAAATTTTAGCTGCTAACACTATGTCATGATATTTGGATTTCAATTGTCTTATGAAGCAGTCGGTAACACTATCTTAGTCTAGCCTTTCTTGTTCTTCTTTTAATTTTAAAATGCCATTTAATGGTTCATATGAACCATTAGTCCATGCAATAAAATAATAATTTTCATTGTCTAAAATAAACACTATCACATTAAAATATTTTAGAAAGTTCAGTAAACTGAAGACATGCTTTACACATTACCGTAGACAGGAAGCAGTCATTAAAATATATTCTAATAAAGCATATATTTTATTAACCAAAAATATATATTCGTAATTCATTCAGAAATTAAATAATTTTAACACTCAAGCAAATTATAGTCTTTCATCTAAATGATTAGTTTTTTAATATTTTAATCTTTAGTATTTTTGTAGTTTTTAAGTATAGCTCTCTCATAAAATATAATCATAAATATAGAATTATTTGCAAAAATTTTATTAAAAATGAAGTGAAACAATTTCAATGTTACGGTTCTACAATTTTGCCCTTGTCACGAACTAAAGTAACGTAGAGAAACAGACATGCAATTGCATATACTTCTACACAGATTAATTATATCTTTTTTTTTTAAAAAAAAAAAAAAAAGAGAGAAACGCTGTGAATAAATAGTGTTTAACGCCCGTTTTTGCTACAGAGGCACCACAGATGGTGGACACTGGTGATACATGAGATGAAATGATATATTGGGAGAGGATTTTTATTTTTAAGGAAAGAATCGTTTCAAGCCTAAGTTTAGAGTACCTCCCCAGCATTTGCCATTTATGACTGAGAAAAACGTGGAAAAAAAACCTCAGGGAGGACGGTCCTGGCCTAATTCGAACTGCAGACCTCCCGCTTACGAGTCCGCACCTTAACGACCTCGACGGTAAAACGATGGTAAGGATAAAAAGGAAGAAAGAAGAAAAAATGGAAAAATGAAAAAGAAAAACAAATGCAGCATTTGCATTCAGCTTCCGATTTTTGAGGTGGATATCACCATTTAAATTATGGCTTAGACTTGTAGAAATCATTAAAATGTCAAGTACACAGGTTATAAAAATGCTACATTTATTACAAATCACCATCCCTAGTATTTCATATACGTAGTTGCGCATCTATTATGAAAAGTATTTCTAATTCATGTTTTTCTCTTTCGTGTTCAATGCATATAAACGCAACCTTCACAAGATCCTAAAAACTCCGTTTTCTTTAACTCCAATCTTTCTTTTAATAGCGGTTTAGGCGCCGCTGTACGTTTAAAGCTGTCTAGCCTTTGAGAACATTATTTTATAGCATTCGTTTTAATGGCATAGTAATCTGCAAATACTGTTTCAGACAAAAGTATAAGGAACTTTTTTTTTTTATGTTCAAAGATAAGCAGTAATAAAAATCAACAATATCTCAAAGGGATCCCATAATGTGACAGAAACGCTCATCAGCAGTTCAAATACTTCATTAAGCACGATGACTGTCACCACTGTTACTTTATTTGTTTAATTGTGTCAGATACAATATGACAATGTGCCCTGCATCAACCCAAGTTCTACACCAGGCCAAAATTGAATCTTATACAAACACGCTGGTAGACAGTTACATTGTTTTACCATACAAATTATCCTGAACAGATCCAATCTGAATCAACAATGCTCTCCCCTCACGGACGACATCCACTTATTTTTACTCTATATAAATATTGCCCCAGATTCCTAAATTGTCTTTGATCGCCAACCATTTTCTTGGCTGCAATTGACTTATTTAATTTCAATCATTTCCCATTTATTAGTTGTTGTCTCCATTCCATTTTTCAAAAACATTCAAACAGGATTTTCCACATTTCCACATATAGGACAAAATTCGTGCTCACCACTAGTTCTAAAACCCCTTAATCTCCAAATTCCCAATCTAAACCATGTCATTCCCTCTCTCTCTTGCTCATTGGATTTACTAATATATCATTCTCTTTTATCACCTGATAAAACATTAAACGAATTCTTCTTCCACATTGTAGAATACATCTGTCTATCAAACCTCGCTTTAGTCTGTTTCCAAAACTCTCTCTCCAAATCACCTGGTCTTAGCCATAGATCCCTCATTCCATTCCTTCGTAACTCTTGTCAAACTTTGTGCACCCAGTTACCTTACTCTTGGAATGTTAAACATTCTTTCAGCTGTACACTGTACCAATACTTTAACATACACACACACACGACCGCCACGGGTGGCCGAGGTCGTTTAGGCACGCACTCGTGAGCTGGAGGTCTGGGGTTCGAATCCCACCAGGGCCGTCCTTCCTGACTGAGGTTTTTTTTTCAGGTTTTCCTCAGTCCTCATAAATGGCATATGCAGGAAAGATACCCTAAATTTAGCCTGGAACTTTTCCTTTCTTAAAAACAAATCCTTTCCCAATATATAATTTCATCTCATGTATCATCAGTGTCCATCGCCTGTGGTGCCTCTGTAGCAAAAATGGGTGTTAAACACCATTCATTCATTGTCACACGCCCTATCACACCAACCATTCTCATTTGCAAGAGTGCTCCGGCATTTGCAGTATTTTGGGGGATTCCCAGCAAAAGCTTACAAAACCCTATCTAAATATTTCAAGCATTCATCTATCTCCCATATTTTAATGTGACATGCCCATCTAGACTCCACCATTGCCCTATATAATCTTTCCAACCGGATTAGCGATAACTAGTAAACCCTTAGTTAGCACAAATTTCTTCTGTTTCTCTCATTGCCCCGAAGCACTCAAAACCATTCTTAAGAAGAAAATTCCTTAACACTCTGTATCTCCTCCCCGGCCATATATATGTCGGTCCTGGTGGTGTAGTGGTAGCCATACTTGCCTTCTAAACCCAAGATCGGGGTTCGAACTCGCTTCAATCAATGGATTTTTTCGGGTGTAAAAATCCTAAGTATGGCTTCCTTCGGAAGGAAAGTAAAGTCATGGGTTATACCGTACATTTACGGCACGAAAAAGAACCTCAAGCCTGAAAGAAGATGCCTCTGAGCAAAATTTGTTGGCAGTTTCACGCCCTTAATCGAATGGGACGCTGATGACCTGAGATGTTAAAGAGCGTCCATAAATAAAACAAATCAATCATACCCAGCCATATATCACTTCTCGTCTTGTCACCACTGTAAAACGGTATAACTCATAAGAAAGCAGAAGACAAGAACATCCATAAACGTCTGTCGTGGACATTTGACGTTTACCTTCACCAGTCGTGTTTGTTTCTCGAAGGATTTATACATAACATCAGCTGGAAATGCATCTGCCTATTCTGGAATAAATGCAAACGAAGTGGTGCAAAATGGAAGATATAATCAAAATTACTGGCTCTTCAAGCAGAGAAGCAATCAACATTGGAATGGGGTATGAATTCTCCCTTAATATGAATATCCAGCTGTTTATAGTATTATATATTCGTTATCTATTTAAAACACGTGAAAATAGCGAAAAAAATGTATGTATGTTTTCTGTTTGCTAGAGGTTCTTTATATTAAAAACAATGGTCGTTCCAAAAAATTCACAGTGGAAGTAACAAAAGAATAAAGACAATATCTATGAATAGCGATTGTTTATTTACATAATTCGACTTTTTATATTCAAGAAATTAGATTATATATTTCCGGTTGTTTCATTGCAATTATAATGTGGAATAACCACCTACATAAAGTTACTAAATACAAAAATACTTATTAAAATGAGAACAACTCACTAATTTTGGAATATAACAACGGAAGAAAAGAACTTTTAACTTACGCTATAGCTTATATAGTACTTGAGTTGACTACAATCGCAAAAATGACAGTGGATATGTTTTTGATCTCACGCCTTTAATGTCAGAGGCTTGAGGGATATTAATTTCACTGCTGTACCTTCCAGGAATAGGTTGTTGTGGTTAAAGTAACCGGATATCCTGTAAACGGTGCGTGAAAATGAGAATAGTTGTATCCTTAACGTCTTTACTCTCTCGTTCGGGCGGAAGACTGGCATGCATAATCCATGCACAGGTAGCTTCATCCGTTCAACTCGCATCCTGAAGTGCTAGACCCAGCGACAATGACTTATGGAAGCCCATTACTCTGCAGGCCGAAATATCATTAATCTTCTTTTCCTTTCCTCAATGTAGCAACCGGTGAGATAGGTCAGTTATGCTCAGCCATTGTGTGGTGAAGAGTACAGTGCTATTAGAGCTAAACTGGCAATGTGGCAAATCTCTGCGTGCGTTATTTCTTGCTTTATGTTTGCGCATGCGCAGATTTGAAAGCTCGAAAACTAGCTAATCATACGATGAAACATAAGACTACTGTTTGCTAGTAGTAGATGCTATTGCTTTTCTATTTTTAACAGGGTTTGTCGAACAAATAGCAATGTGGTTAGAAATGGACATTAAGCAAAATAAAAGGTTCTATGAAAAATGTAATAATGTGCAATACTACAAGCATAGGTCCATAAGTTTCCGGCCTAACTATTGTCTATATATGATAAAGGCGAAAAGTATATTTCAATTTTCAGTATAGCTACCCTTTATTGCAATACACTTCTCACATCTTTGAATTAACATTTCAATACCCTCCATTTCCTTCCACGAAGGTCCTTCTTGAGTTTTGAGTTTTGAGAAATCTGGTAGTTAGATTTAGGCTGTAGGGTGGATGGTCGATCTCCTTGAAGCTACATATCTTCACAGCTTCCTTTGCAACAAGAGGTGTGTGTACAGGTGCGTTGTTGTGAAGAAGGCGCACACCATCACTCAGCTTTCCTCGCCTTTTCTCTTTGATGGATGCACGTTGTCTATGCAGTAGGCCAGCATATTACTCCCCATTTACTGTGGTGTTCCTCTCCTTGAAGTCAATGAAGAGTATTCCTTCTCAGTACCAAAAGATTGTGGCCATGAACTTCTTGGTTGACTGAGTGGCCTTGGTCTTTAGAGGCGGTGCTTTGCCAGGTTTACACCACTCTTTTGGACAAGGAATCGTAGTAGAGGACCATAATTTCATCTCTGTAACGATGGTTTGCAGAACTTCTCTCCCATAGCCACGGCAGAGCTTCAAAAATGCCTGACAACAGATGACTCGTTGATGCTTTTGTAGTGAGGAAAGAAGTCTAGGTACCCATCTTCCACTAAGCTTATTCATGTTTAAATGTTCATGAATAACTTGAAGGACTGCTGTTTTCGAAAGTCCCAACCTTACTGCTATTTCTGTAACTTTGAGCCGCGGGTCTCCCACAATTTCTCCTTCCACACAAGCGATGTTTTCAGGAGTGAGCACCTACAAGGGCCGATCTGCACGCTTTTCGTCTTCAATGCTTTCTCGATCCATTCGAATAAGTTTGTCCCAATCTTTTACGGTAGAATATGAGGGAGATGCTTCCCATATGCACCGTCCAATCACTATTTAATTTCATTTGGAGTAAGTCTTTCTTTTGTGAAGAACTTAATAACAGCTCAATACTCCATTTTGAACATGTCGCAGTCTTCTACACATAGCCTTCTTTATGCAGATATATCCGACCTGAACACAGCGGAGCGGAAGTTACAGATGCGATTATTTACTTAAGACGCCAGATAAAGGTTTTGTGAAGGCGATAATCCTTATCGGCGAGGCCGGAAACTTATGGACCCACCTTGGTAAATCCGTTATGTTAGAGTTTCACATTGTGAAACTTGTTTGTGGCGTGCCAGATGTAAACAAAACACACGCAGTACTAGTCACTAGGTGTGCCTAGTGTTCATTGCATAATTGGTGTTTACAAGCTTAATGGATGGCACGTGTGTTTAAAATTAGGCGAAAGTTATGGTTCCAACATGACGGCACTCCTGCACATTCACTTGCAACTTGAATTCACGAAAACAGAACGTTTGGTAACAGAATGGATTGGCCGAGATGGGCCAACGTGGTGGCCTCCCTGGGTTGCGAATGTAATATTTAGTTCCTTATTTTGTACTAGTGCTCATTGAGATAGTATGTGTACACTTGTCGTGTGAGTTACATTTCATTTTGACTGGTAAATGAAAATGTTTCATAACGTCAGATTTCAATTATGATCATGTAGGTTCCTGTTATTATACTGTATCTACGAACCCATGTTCCTGAGCTTAAAATACTTATTTTGTACTGCCTTTCTAGTCTACAATTTTCTTCATATTGTTTTTCCGCACTCGTGTTTAAAGTGTCAATTTCTAAAATATATGCCAATAATAAATAATATACACCATCATGAAATTCCAATTTATAAAAATCTAGTTTCAATATATCTACTCATGAAAGCTTATTTACATAATTCTAAATAGAATTGGGGTTTTTATGTAATAAAATATTTCAGCACTTATGTATATGCTGGCATTTATAAAATGTTATTGTGCTATTCCGGGAGTCACATTTTGCTACTATAATCAGCTTATTAATACTATTAGTACTTTTAATACTGTATTGTAAATACGACGATATTTTTCAACAATAAAAGAAAAACTTTAAAAATATTACACAAATCTGATCACATGCAGAAATTTACAGAAATTTATTTCCCTGCGGTATCTTGTACAGGTCATAAAAAGATTGAATTACTCTAGTTTCACATGTGTCATACATTATCTTTTAGCGCAAATGGGCACTTTCAAAAAGAATTACTCATAAAATATAAGTACAAATAAATATATTTCACTGTACATAGTTAAGGGCCCATTTCATATTTTGTCAACAATAATTTGTTCACTTGAATACAATTATACAACTTGATAGATTACATTTTTTAGGTATACTGTGTTACTAAATATTATTAAATGGGTACAATTTTCGCCAGAGGTAAACTAAAACACGACAAATAAAACATGCACATGATTAATCAATAAGCTCCATAAACAAATTTACCATCCGATAACATAACAATAAAACTGCAATTAATTCTAAGATGTCTACAATGCTCTCTTTTAAATTTTCATTAAAATCAATAAATATGCAATTTTCCTATATTAGTATTTTTATGCTCAATGGACGTTATTATTTTCTGCATTTATTATTACACGTATAAAATTCATTAATTTTTTTACGTTTAATAACAGGATACAAAATAGGTATATCTAAGAAACCTGAGTTCAGTTATGACATTACAATATTTACATTCTTGTCTGCATTGTCTTTTCGCGACATCTGAAACGAATGAATATTCATGAGTATTCATACTACAGAATGCTTTTTCTTGCTGGATGAGTCAGCCCGGATATACGTCGCGATTATGTGGCCATATGGCACATTTACAACTCTTCACACACAGTAAATGCTTCTGATTGGTGTGATGAAGAATACCAACAGAATGTTTACTGTTTGATAAGAACTTTTACCACTGGTAAATTTAACATATAAAATGGGCGTCTTTTAAGAAGTATAAAGACAGTTTTACCGCACTGAATAAACGTTCAGAAGTCAGTACGCACGATATTTTCCCTTTGAATGCTTGGAGCATTAGGAATACGAAAAGTCCGTCCTGACGGTGTAGTGGTAACCATACTTGTCTTCTAAACCCAAGATCGCGGGTTCGATCCCGGCGTAAAAATCCTAAGTATGGCTTCCTTCGGAAAGGAAAGTGAAGCCGTGGGTCCCGTGTCGTACATTTACGGCACGAAAAAGAACCTCAAGCCTGAAAGAAGAGGCCTCTGAGCAAAATTTGTCGGCCGTTTCACGCCCTGAATAGAATGGGACGCTGATGACCTGAGATGTTAAAGAGCATCCGAAAATAAAAAAACAAAAATCCTTTTGATGTGAACGAAAAGAAGTTTTAAAAACAGATAAGTTGTGATTAACACACAATGTCTATTTCAAATGGCATCTTCCAGTGAGAAGTGGAAGACCCAGAACGATGTGGACATGTACTGGCGTGATTGCTGTGGGCTAAACGAAGAAATAACTTAAGCCAAGCAAGAAGCTATTGCTGACTGTTAGAATGGGCAAATATTAAAAGTGTAGATACTCTTGCATTTAAAATATTTAATACTTGTGATTAGGTCGAATATTTATTATCTCTTGGGTTTAACCATTAAGAGGGGGAGCCGCATTTTTTGTCTACGGAGTATTACGATGAGGGCGCTGGGCATTTCCAGAATTCTCCTTTGAAGGTATTTAACGTTGTTTTCGAGGGTTGCTAGCAGCTGTAATTGGCCTGTTAAGTGAACGCTGCATTTTTGCTGCAATAGTACCGCACGCGCCCGGATATATAAATATATTTGAATATGTAATGTTTGTTTACATATCGATATATATATATATATATATATATATATATCAATTATGTGAAGTATTTAGTATAATCAGTTTGAGTTGTAATAATATTTTTTTTTATATTGAGGTACAAAAGACTTTGTACTTCTAAGAGATAGACATCAAAGTCCTGGAAGAGGAGGAAGAATCAGCTGATTTCTCCCGCAAATCTGATGGAGAAGATGAAGTAGTTCATCAAGACGACAATGACACTAAAAACAATCGGGAGAATGTGATTTTGAAAACGTCGAAGTACAAATATAGATTGTCGCTTTTTTGTAGGCAAGGGTGATGAAGCTATATGGATTAGTACTCCGAGGGGAATTTCAAGTAAGACAGTCTAAAATTATAATACAAGCTTTGCCAGGGCCTACAAGAATTATCAGAAATATGGCCACTCACTTGGAAGCCTGCTTAAAGTTCGAAACTCTTGACATCATTGATAAAATTATACAATATACTAATTTGTTTATTATGAAAAGAAGAACAGATAATAACTACCAAAGAGAAAGGGATTGTAAAGCTACAAATTCTGCAGAACTTATGGCCCTTTCTGGATTATTTTCGTCACAGCAGTCAAAAAAGGCAGACATGCAAATGTTTTGGAATTACTGAACGCAGACGGTTATCTTGACAGCTGTTTTCAGCTACAATTTTTACTGCGGTGTATCAGATTTGATGTCACAAATAGAAATGACCGCCCAAAATCTGATTATCTAACAAAAATTAGGGAATTTTACAGAAACTTTGTTGAGAATTGTAAATGCAGTTTGTAACTGCAGATGAGATGCTACACCCCCTTCGAGGTCGTTGTCATTTTATTCAATATAAGCCAGAAATTGTACGCAATGTGTGACAAGCGCGCTCACCTTATATGCCTACAATTTTGAGATCTACTGTGACAAGCAAAAAGAAGCTCTTTTTTATACTGAACAATTAATGGAACACATCAAACATTTACACAGGGTCTCTACACAGATAATATATAAATATTCTAAAAAGAAATATTCATTTTTCCCTTTGAAAAGAATCATTAACACAGCTATTAGTGTTTATGCACAATATTTTAAAAATCTCAGAATGTATCAATCACTGTCTTTATTTTCGTTGTTTATAAATACCGTCTACTTTTAATAAGTTACACGTACAAAAAAAAAAAATATAAATGCGCCACTGAATGCTGCGGGCGCCCGCATTCCGAAAAAGATTAAGCGCTTAAAGGTTAAGCAAACCGCGGTTTAATATGTACACATTTCGTGGACTTAAAGAAGTTTTACCATCCCATATTTTAAACACCTACAAGTGCACATCAAAATAAATTTGGTACGCTGTCAAAGTTATTCCTAGATAAAGAAAAATGAAGAGTTGTTTGTAAAAACGTTTTCTAAAATAAATTGTACACAAAAGCATTATGTTGAGTAATTTAGAGCCAGAATTTTGTAACATAGACAAGTTATTCTGTCTGTTTCCGATTTACAAGGTATTGCTTCGTCTTTTGTTCCAAAAGCCCATCTATATTTGTCATACCGCTGGCTAACCTCCTTAACTTTCCATAGCACTGGACACCCCTTCACGCCAGCTTCGTCACCCCTTCTCTCAGGCCGATTCCACTTCGTTGTTATTTCCTATATGCTGAACATACCCATTTTCTATCAACATACTCTGCAACATCTAAATATTCATGTACCTTCATTATTTCTCTGTTAGAGACTTTATCCCACCTAGAAATTTTTGCTGACAGAGAAGTTATTAATTTTCTTAAAATATTGATCAATAACAATACAATTACAACCGCAACTAAGGTGTGTCATTCGGCTTATATGAGATTTAATATTTTGGAAATTATTAAAAAGGTAAAATACCTCAACATTACATATATTGTATAAAACTAGCAAGCGAGGGAGCGGTTATTTTTCTGCCGATTGCTAGAGTTAGGGCTGTTATCATAAAATGCCAATATATATTACCTTATCTTTGGTTTTATATAAGGGTAAATATGAATTTCAATATGTACTACTCGAAAATTATTCCTTTAGTCCAGGCTTAAGCTTAATTAGGAGCTTAAGCTAGAACTTAAGCTATATACACACTTTACAGTGTGCAAATTGACTCTTGGCTTAAACTGAGGAGGTGCATGGTTTAAATTGCGTTATTATTGTATGCCAGAATGTTTTCGGAAGAAGAAGATATAAGAGACGATGAAATTCGGTTTCTTCTACCTCAAACTGAAAGGTTAAGGAGATCAAGAGCATTTAGAATACATTCAGATCATTTTAATTTAAGGAACGATTCTGAATTCTACGAAAGATTTAGGTTAAGTATTCGGCAAATATGATCTTGGAAATAAAACATCCAACACACTGGTAATAATATTAGTAATGCATAAATCATAAAAGTATAATTTATCTTAGAAAATAATTTCAAATGTTTAATAGCGATTTTAATAATTAACATTTAAGGAACAAGCCTCTCTCGGCGGAAACAATATTCCTTCTAACTTTGAGGTTATACTCATCAGGCTCTATGCTGATAACAACAGGCAATTTCTACGGGTTATCAAAATCAACAGCGAGCAGAGTGGTTAACTGTTATAGAACTGTTGACAGAAATATTTATAAAATTTCCTTCAATACATGAATAGAAAGTTAAAAATTGAGAAAATTCTATAGAGTAGCGAAATTTTAAATAGGTAAATATTATGTTATATTATAGACCTACACTAATTTTCTTAACTTAGCAAACTTGTAAACAATAAACAAAAAAAAAAAAAAGATAAACGTAACTGCGCATGTCCATGCATTGCCAACGATGTTCAGTTAACTAAAGCTAAAGGTTATAAGTAACTGTAAAACTCGAGGAGAAGCTGAAAGTTTAGCTAAGCTAGGACTTACGGTCCATGTAGGACCGGGCCTAAATCGTTATATATTTCTGCACAATATTAATCCAGGAAAAGCTTTGATGTGGTGATATAGCAAGTGATCTGCTTAATCATAATTAGCTACTGCCAAGTGTTCAGTAAATGATAAGCGGCCATATTTACAATTATATTTTATAAGTAATTTTAAATTCCTATTATTTTCAAAGAAAAGCCTACTTTTTTTTTATTTGCAATAAAAGTTATTCATTACACGGTTATCTGTTCTTTTATTTTCTTTCTTTTTTCTTCTGAAGTCTCAATGATTTCATACGTATGACGCATTGGCGAGTACATGCAGCAGAAGGAAATATAGCACAGTATAATCAATAGAATTCAGAAAATACTACGCTTTGAAAGCTCTTGGAATTCCCTATGTTTCAGCACCTTCAATGAAAGGGATATAACATGAAGACAGATGAAAAGTGTTACGTGTTGTAGAGGTGATTGACAATATTCAAAATATTCAAGTATAGAAAAGTACGGTCAGTTCATCGCGCACTTGGTGTGGGTTCTGTGGATTTTTTAAATAACCTTTAACACCCGTTTTATCTACTGAGGCATCATAGGTAGTGGACACTGATGATACATGAAATGAAATGATAAAATGGGAAAGGATTTTTTATATATAAGAAAGGCGTTCCAGTTTTAAGTTTAGGGTACACCCCGGCATTTACCATTTTGTAAGTCTGAGGAAAACCTGAAGTGAAAGGAGGGGGGGGGGGATCAAGTCAGGGAGGACGGTCCTAGTGGGAATCGAATCCCAAACCTCCCGCTGACGAGTCCATATCTCAATGTTCTCGGCCAATCGTGGCGGTGGTATTTTGGTATGGTAGTAACCATTTCTCGAGCGAAAAAAATTCAAATATGGATTTCTTGCGAAGGGAGATAAAGCCGGGGTCCCATGTTGTAAAAAAACCTTATATCTGAAAGAAGAGGCCTCTCAGCAATACGGCAGTTTCACGCCCTGAATTAAATGGGACGCTGATTACCTGAGATTTTAAGGCAATTCATAAATAAGCCAAATAAATAAGTAAATGTTCTTACTGTGTAAAGTGCACTAAATTTCGGTTTTCCTTGAAGAAAGGATTGGAAAAGTAAGGCCCCCTCCCTCAATTTAATATTGCTATTAAAATTTGAATCTTAAGATTTCTATAAAACGGATTTATTAATTTTTTTATTCTTGTTAGCTGGTGAAAGAATAAAAAATGGCCTCGGCGCTTTAGTACGTTAATATGCTAATGTACACTTTAAAATAATATAAAAGTTATTTGGGATTATTTTCTTGTAGTATTTAGAAATAAAACTGGCAAATTAAAAGCGAAACAAGTGTTTTACTATTTTTCATTTATTCCAAATGACTAGAATTGTCAATTTGGGGAATCGTCTGTACATTCGAAATAAATTAGTGTCAAACTGCCTGCAAAGTATGGCTAAATATTTTTAAGCAGTTTTGTTTTCTTAAATGACAGAAACTTAGATCTTAACGTGGGGTTAAGTGCTTGCATATTGCTTCTAGACAATGTGATACATATGCATATCGCAGTTAACAGCTTCGCATTCCGTATTTTGTAACTATCACTTGTTTTATGTTATTTTTAATTTTTTAATGTTTTCTAAGTGTGCTTAGAGGTTATATATATGTGACGTTTTCCATTATTGATTTTAGCTTATCGTTCGTTTGTTTTTGCGAGCAAGAGAGTGTAAACTTTTACATTGGCAAGAGGCACTTTATCGACTTCTTGGCCACCTCTACAGCATATTATTGACTTCTTGGCGTGCGCAAACAAAAACATCAAGAGATGCATCCAATGCATGCCAAAGCGACCCAAACCTTGGGAAAAAATAAACCTCCATAAAAATGGTTGTGTGGCTCCGACCGATAGAAGGTCTTTTTAAGTTTGGGGTCGAGGTTCCTATGCCGACACACACGCCGCCATCTCTTTCGCTCTTGCGACATTCCGGCCCTCTTTCTCTGTTTTTCCTTGGCCGCTGCTAGAACGTTTCCCTCACTGTCTCTCTCTCCTCCCTCTGTGCTTCACCATTACTCACCTCCCCTTCTCCAAGCATTTCCCCTTCCTCCCGTCGCCCAGCCCCTCCATCCGTCCCCTTCCCTCCTTTTCGTCGATGTTCCAACAGGACGGATTTGAAAGCGTTCAAAAACGGTTACGTAAAGTCAGGCCAGAATTCCAGACAAAATACACGTCATGTTTAGTGCTTAAAAGGCGTTTTGTGTACAGATAACGCATTCACGTATCCATCCGTGTGTAAATACTCGATGCTCTTACGTTAATGAATATCTACGCCGTACTAGCCGGCTATTGACCATGAAATCACAGTGTGTTTAAAAGGTTTGGTAACAGTGGTGTTTTTTGTGACTTAATGACGTTATTGTGGCAAGAAATGTGAATACGGCTACTACCGGCAGCGAGCTGCGAATAACAACAAACATGGCGACTGAGCGTAAGTTTTGCTTGGTAAGGAATTAATAGGGCTCGACTCCTAGAGTGTGTTAAGCCTGCGTCAGAAAATTTTATGTAAA
Source organism: Metallyticus violacea (assembly GCA_030762175.1). Lineage (NCBI taxonomy): Eukaryota > Metazoa > Arthropoda > Insecta > Mantodea > Metallyticidae > Metallyticus > Metallyticus violacea. The sequence continues at coordinate 117,441,399 of CM060842.1, read as the reverse complement.
TTTGTTTACTTAAAGTTGTATGTAAGTGCCATGCTTTCAGGTGCCTGTAAAATAGTATAGCACATTATGAAAATTAAACGGGTAGATACGAACACGATGCATGATATAAATATGCAGGAATGTTCTTAGCACTAGTCCATTTTTGGTTCCTGATTGAATTGTCTATCCCAAAAATGCTAATTAAATAAAAGGCTTAAACTATAATTCTTGGTTTAAAAAAGAGTTTCCCCATTTATAGTTCACTAATTAAATTATAGCCGCTTGTTACATCGGCAATCTAATTCTGAACAACTATTACTTATATGTATACCTTCCCGTTTATACATTGATTTCTTTTTAAGCTTAAGTTTATCGAATTGAATATACACTCTGTATCCTAAAGTGTTAATAGGTTATGCTTTGATTACTTTCTGCAGTTTTCAGTTGAGATTCGTTTTAATAATACCTTTAGCACAGTACCCAAACACTTAGTCACCCAAATTTACTCTCTTGCCCCTCTGAAGTCACAGCCAGTATGTGTATATTGTAACATTGCTTAAAAGTTTCGCAAGTGTTTCTTCTAATAAATAAACCTCATTACTACATAGCTTACTAATCTCGTTTCCCCGAATGCTCCTGTGCTTTTCAGTTTCTACGAATTTTCTATTAATTATTATTATTATTATTATTATTATTATTATTATTATTATTATTATTTTATCGAAAGAAATAACATTTTTTTTTAAAAATTTTATCCCTGTCTGGAACCTTAAAAGAATCGCATATTTCTGAAGGTAGCCTTTTTGCAGTTTGTTTATTGACATTACACTAGTATATTAGTAAAATATTTTTATTATTATTAATATTAATGTACGACTGCTTAGCATAGTTAAATTGCTAATACTTCTTGTACATTAAAATCCCTTATAGATATTCAATGTTAGTAATGCTATTCAACATAAAAGTGCACCTAAAGTGTTGAGGGTAATGCATTTGCACTGTGGTACCTATATATCATCTTAGAATTAATGTATTACTATTTTAGGTTTATATTTGTGGTAGTTAACGCTGTGAAATAAGAAATGAATAATTCATAAAAACAAACGCTAATACATTCAAACTAAAGTTAATGCATTTCTGCATTTGAGCGTTGTAAATAAATATGCGTAATAAAAGTAATATACAACTGTAGTTATTAAAGGTGAACCAATAAACATAATCATTATGTACATAGCGAATATTGTAAAAAAAAAAAAATAATAAAAAACATGTAATGTAACATTTCGTTGAATTTTTCGTTGAATCTTGCTCTATATTAACTTTTTTTTATATATAATGGCACATTAATTTTTTTTTAATATTTGGCACATTTTTTCATTAGCTACCACACAAACGACCATGGAAAAATCATTGAAAGTTGTGTCACAAAGTTGTGTACGCATGCGCAATGAGGAACGGCAATACTATGGATTACTAATTTTTGTTACCTTGCACCATTGCGAAATACTTGTGTATGTAACTTAAGCAGTGTACTGCTTTTTCCATTAATTCTTTATTTTTATACTTACACTGAAAATTCGCCATGAAATATTGAGATATTACTTCATAGTTCTCCTATTTGCTTGGGAAAATAATGATGACTATAAGTTTTCATAGAAATATTTCATGTTTAATTCATGTTATCTCCCAGCATTTAAATATTCTGACAGTCGCGTTACTATAAGCACTTCTCTGATATACAAGCATTTCAAAAACAAGAGGCAACTTGGGTGTTAAGGTTCTAAATGTCCTTAAACCTCCTTTTGACATTTTCCTGACAAAATAAACCCTTCTCTTCTTGTTCGGTGGTTACTGTTTTATTTCCTTGTGTAAATAAAGGAACGAACGAAAGATAATATTTAGACTAACTGTGTAATCCTTCGACCCCCTATTGCATACTAAGCAGAGGCTCTAAGAGAAAATAACACAAAACTGTGTTAGATAACAGCACACATTTCTTAAAAGAAATTGTTTACTTCTTTTCTCTCTCTCTCATTGGGTTTGTTATAGGCAGACAATAAATATGATCAAGGAATTTAAAACTATATTATTATTTCACTCTAATAATGGGGCAAGCGGCACAATACGAAAAAAAGAAATATTTGTAAAAAAGGAAATGGAAATGAATGCAATTTTATTCGGTTGTTCTAAAGAATAAGATGCATCACATATTAAAAAAAATATTTTACGAGAAAAGCAGAATGACATTAGAAAGGGTAGATCGGGTAATGGCGCCATCTTTACTATAAAACAGATTACAGAAAAACAACGCGAATATAACTTAAATAGGTTTCTAATGTTTTTAATTACACTAAGTCTTATGATGGGACAAATCGTAGCGTTTTATGCAAAAAAAAAAAAAATGCAAGAATATAAAATATTCTTAAATCCGATCAAGTCTATAAAATCACTCTATAGAAAAACAAGAATAATTATTAATAAAATAAACAAATATAGACACTAACTGTGAATTAAGACATGATTTAATCTACCCAATATTATTAAGGCAACGAACAGACTTGTGAAATGTAAGTATCAAAATTAAACAAAATAGGAATATAGTAGATATAATAAAAAATCGACAAAAATAAACATGCTTATAGTAGGGTAAGAACAAATAGTGACACTTAAGTTTATTATTGAACAAGTAATCGCATTTAAATATTTAAGAAAAAAAATATACATTTGGAATTTGAAAGCAGACATTAAAGACAATATTGAAAATTATAATAAACTAAATGTTTGCATAAAAAGACAGCTTAGTAAAAAAGATGAGGAGAGATATAATATCACGCCACAGTCAGCATTAACATGTTCTTGTCAAACGTAAGTGCTGAGAAATAGAGAAAAACAAGGTTGGAAGCAGTTCAGACACATTTCTAAAATAATTACTTAGTGTAAAAGGGAAGAAACCACCACGAGTGGCCGAGGTCGTTAAGGCGCGGACTCGTGAGCGGGAGGTCTGATGTTCGATTACCACCAGGACCGTCCTCCCTAATTGAGGGTTTATCCAGGTTTTTCTCAGTCCTCATAAATGGTAAATGCCAGGGAGGTACCCTAAACTTAGGCTTGGAACGTTTCCTTCCTTTAAAAAACAAAATCCTTTCCCAATTTATCATTTCATTTCATGTATCACCAGTGTTCACTGCCTGTAGTGCCTCAGTGGTAAAAACGGGTTAAACATTAATCAGAAAGAGAGGAGAGAGAGAGAAGATAGACTTTTGAATATAGATAAATAACACAAGAAAAACAAAGATATTAGAAACAATGGAAAGACCACCTTTTCAGAATACCTCTTCGAGATTTCAAAGCATTTCTTTTATAAACTGATTGAAAGCAGGGATTTTGGACGACAATATAGAAATTGATTTTCCAATTTGATTTTCCTCGAAACAGACCTAATGGCATAAACCTTGTTGGGAAGAAAAAGAAGGAAAAATATTTTTTTAAAAAATTTTCCTAAATATTTTTGCTTGCTCACAAAAGCTTCGTACTAAAATATATGTGCATATATTGCTTACATTGGCATTTTGTTTAGTTAACAATTGACATTTAACAAAAACGACAAAAACGAATCTCTTCCTGTAAGATAGCAGAGTAACTAGGAGAGATCCAAACAAAGATAGGGAGGAAAATTTTACACATTAACTACATAACAATACAGAAAAAAGAACGAAGGAATTAAAACGTCGACCCAACACCAAAGTATTAACACGAGCTCAAGTGCTGAAGAAGAAATAGAGAGGATAGGTGTCACTTCCCTATGGCAGATGGACACATGCAATAAATTTGAGGGAGACAAGGTCTAGAGATAGGAGCAAGGGAAGCCTCTTACCTTGAAAGAACAGCTGGTGGCAATGGTCAAGGATCGCAAAAGACCGGACTATTAAAACAGCGTGTCACTAAGCGACTTAGAGATGGATGAAAGCGACATCATATTAGGCAGTAGCTACAGCTACATGAGCAGACTTTGTCGTGAATTGTTAACACCGTTTAAAATGGAGTGTCCATCAAAGAATACAAAGAAAGAATTCAGTTGCTCAGCACACCAAAGGCTTTAGCTCTGTAAATTATGAATTTGGAGCTACCCTGCTTAACAGAAAACCTGAAAAAATTTATCAAGCTTCATTAATTTATTCAACAAAGTAACTGTTTCGTCAATGTAAGTGTTTCTGAAAATGCAAACCACGCATTGATTTCACTATATAATTTCATGATATTTCTAAAAACAATACACACAAATATATAACTATATAAATCAACACAGGAATATGTTTATTAGGTCCAAAATAATACAATTAAGGCAAAATAAATTAATTTAAAATAATAACTTTTCATCAAATTATTTACCTTCACATTTGGTTCATAAGTTTGGAGGTATTTCGATCTTATACTTTTACGTGCTAGTTGGATACTTCCCAGATATGACCATATATAAGATTTTTGGATACCGCTATCCACCTTGTCCCATAACAATTCTATGGGATCCGAGGGGGGACTGCCAAGAACCTTCTGTTTTTCTTAAGATGAAAGGTATCTCATACAGAATCCAGATTAATATTTAGAATCACTTACTGCACTGTGACATTTGTAACTGATATAATTCAAATGCATTCCATTGGCACGGGATGTCAGAGACTGCCGAACTTTAGTAACATTTCATAAGAAATTGTTTAATATTATCAGAAATAATCGATTACCCTAGATTCAGATTCCTTTTGTTACAATGCATGTATTTATTTGTTTTACCCTGCTGTAGAATTATTCATTCTAATATTTTTATTACTATCATAAATGTTCCTATTTGCTTCATAGTATTGTCAGGGTTTAATTTTATCTTTTGCTTGTATCTTTATTTCCACGTTCAGTATTTACGTAGGTTGATATATGTATAAATTGTGATTGCTGGTGCTTGTTGTATATTATTGTTCTTTTGTTTTATTATTTTTTTCTTATTAAGTTAATATTTTTTGTCCTTCAATATTTATGTATTAGCATACATTTATTTATATACATCATGTTTTACATAGCTTTATATGTTTAGGAGTATTGCCAACTTTACTGTCAATGTTGTGATTGTAATATTGTCGCCATGACTTCATGTAATTATTATTAGATTGGTAGAACGTAAGAGAAGGCCTAATAGCCTTAGCTCTGTCAGAATAAATAAAAAAAATTACACTGAAGAATTTTATGATATTGTTTCTGATCTATCTTTCCTTCAGTTTTGACATTATCCTTAATTTATATGCAGAAAAAAACATGAAAGACTTTCCCCCTTACTTAACAGTTAGCAGAACGCACTGGTGGAAAACTCCACTATACTTTAGAGGCTATATCCTGTCAGCAAAGCTCTTACTTTTGAGATCATCTGTGAAAAGTATTTATATTAATCAGCAGGTGTCCTATTTCCATGTTTCTGGCCCTTTATAACTTCTTTTTATGTCAATAGGCTTTAGTAATAGTTTCCTTACTGTCAGATCAGTTTCTAAAAGTTCTCTTTATCGTTGCAACAGGTACACCTTGTTCATATCTATTAATTCTACACATATTTATGATGCAACTTTAAATGTTAATTCTAATAATTATATCCTCATTTTTCTAGTTTCGTGAGGCTTTCATGGTCATGGTAAATCTTGATGACTATCTGTATTCGTGTGGCGGACAAGCTTGCATTACATTAACTTCTTTAGCAATTTGATGAATCGACCAACCTACTTTCCTTAAGGCTACACTTGCAGGACGTTTTTCAAGTGATATTTTCCTGTTTGGAGTCACAGTATTCGCGTAATCATTTCAAGCATCACCAACAAGCTGAACTGCGTTCAGTCCAGTAGTTCGAGCTGGAGGCAAACTGTGTGGTTAATATCAGCATATTACATTCGTAGGTCGGTAAGTACACTTGAGTCAAACAGTTCGAGATTCTGTAGTTAGTTTCTTTAACATACACAAAAATACATATATACGTATATTGAAGCGGGTGTTTTCTTACTGGGGTGTGTCGACAATGTCGTTCCACGTTGGATGTGCCCGATTTGAAGCCGTTTTTTATATACTGAAGTTGATATAGTCGTTGGATCGAGGGTCCCACCTCATTTCCCGGGTCATTCAGGGGCCCCAAATCGCCTTTCGTGTTTTATTAGTCACGGAAAGAGAGAGATGGAGAGGGGTGGTTTAAATCACACGACCTTGTTTCATTTAAACGCATTGAAATGTTTAATCACACTACACTAGTTATCCGCCACCTGGTTCCTTATCTTTATAACTTTGATGACATATGCTAAATATGCTGCATCTGTGTGCCTCTCGTCTACTGTCCCTGGTAAAACGATCTGGCACTGCCTTAACCTCTTGATCTGAACTGCCGCTGCCATCTGGTAAAAACTGTCTCGTAGAAAAACGTGCTTTGCTAGATTTGTTTCTCCTTATACATGAAATCCAAACGTCACCACGTGGTTTCGGGTTCACAGCACAGCGCTAACGGCTTATCTGAACCTTTGAAATATTTAAATACTATTGGTAAGCTTTTGAGTTCCCAAACGCGCTTATTTTAAATTCATTGCCTCTTTGACGCCTTATTGGAGAGTTCTTCATAATACGATGCAACGATTTTATCGCCAACACCTATTCCCCCTTCTACCTTCAACGAATTTTGAAGCATCTTAAGCTACTTAGATACTTAAGGATCTACAGTTCGGCCACATGCATGCACTTAGCTTTGTTATAGTAGAGAGACCCATCGTTCTAGCCATTACCAGCAGAAGAAACACAAAAGATGATAAAGACAACCTTTTCCCTATTGTCATAGAGGGAAACGTCCAGGTAGCCTCTAATACATTTTAGCAATACATGAAATGTCCCAGTTTGCTATTATAAGCTATGTTTTTTATTCCTTACCCTTTACATGATCTAAAATCATTTACTCTTGGGCATGCGTGAGTGTGAGGATGTCACATTATCTTAGAGTAGATTTAGTTTATTTAGTAATTAATTTTTTACACATTTCTCTTTCTCCTCTATAGCGCAAAAAGCGCAACATTGGGTCTTGGCCTGCCGCAGTGACCGTTACGGCTTCTATCACCGTCTTTTGACATCAATGATAGTGGGCATTATTGAAAGGGGGTGGTGGTGATCAACATGCCAGCACTCCGCAGTTCGCCTATTATGCGGCTTTCGAAATCGAAGGACGCCACCTCTCTATTAGGTAGCTGCCCAATTGTCTCCTAGAGACTGAATCATTCAGTCTTACTGACTTAGAAAAGTCCTAAGAACGTATCGGAGATTGAACACAGAATCTACCTGCCTGCAGTTAATAACCACTAGATCAAGTCCGATTGCGTGAATCTGAAATTAATTTAATAAAGTTAATAGAGATTAATAAGAGTATTGTATTACATGTATAACAGTTACTCCGCTCTGAGCTTATACACTAATGGGATATATGTAAAAAGAAAAATATTATCCATTATTACGAAACCTTTCCTGTTTCAGGCGCTACACTGTCTCAATTCACAACTCTAAAATCTACTTGCAGACCTCTTAACAACTCCCCAAATAGCTCCTGTAGCTTCTGAATTGTTTGAGATGACTGTTTCCAGTAGGAGTAGAGCAGAACAAATGCTGAAACCTACGTTCTCCGCCGCGTTAAGACACATTCTGTATTTTTGCATGTATTTATGAAACGAAGTTAAGGATGTACCCTCGAAGTTATAAGAACAAGATTGCGTGAAGATGTGACGCGTAAAATCCATTTACTGAACAAACCTCGAGAAATTACAGTATGAAATATTACGACAATTTCCCGTGTGAAGATATAGCAGAAAGTGTTGTTACTTTCGGCCACTGTTCCGGGAATGAGTAGCCACGAGCGAGAAAAGTACTGTAAAGTACATAACCCTCATTCCTAGGTCAAGAGCGCTGAATAAACAGAACAGATAGGGCCACAGTTACCGAAATTACGTAGGAGAATACAGAAAATAATAAAACAAACGAGGAAAGAAAATGAAGACCAAAGGAGAAAACGAACCCAGGAAAAACATAAATAAATGATGAACATAAACAAGAAAACAATTATTGCAAACCATTGAAAATGGCTTTACGTTACATTTTAGGTCTTCAAATATCAGAACGGTGTAGAATGCATTGTAACGCAATGTTGTTTTTATTATGTATAATCAAACACCTATTTCATTTTCTCTTCCTTACATAATTTCCAGTCTTTCTTTCATTCTTTCTCTCCTATTCTCTTTATTCCTTTCTTTGTTTCCTCTCTTGTTTACTTTTCAAATACCACTTTTCGATTTCCAAAGGTCATTGGAAAGAAAATTAGTTGGTGATAGCGCAAATGAATCGATCATCGGGTTAATTTGTTCGACTGTGAAGGAAAACTGTCGATAAAACCTCGCCTAGACACCTCACCCGTATAAGTAATTACGTGGATATTCCTCAACTACGGCAGTGAACTATTACAGGAAACGTGCAGCTGCCCGCCCTCCTGGATGTGCTACTTAGCGGCAACGTCTGTTTTTGGCCATTTGAGTTTGAGTGACTACCAGGTTATCACTGATTATCGACGAAGCTACAGCAGCAAACATTTTAAATAGTGTTTAACGCCCGTTTTTACTACCGAGGGTCGGTACTGGTGGTGTAGTGGTAGCCATCTTGCCTCCTAAACCCAAGATCGCGGGTTCAAACCCGGCTATGAATGACGGATTTTTTCGGGGCGTAAAAAATTCTAAATATGGCTTCTTTCGGAAGGGAAGTAAAGCTGTGGGTCCCATGTCGTAGAATTGTGGCATGTAAAAGAACCTCAAGCCTGAAAGAAGAGTTCTCTGAGCAAAATTTGTCGGCCGTTTCACGCCCTGATTTGAATGGAGCACTGATGACCTGAGATGTTAAAGAGCGTCCGTAAATAAAGCAAATCAACAACTACTACTGAGGCACCATAGGCGGTGGACACTGATGATACATTAGGTGAAATGATAGTTCGGAAAGGAAACGTTTCAGGACTAAGTTTTAGGATACCTTCCCGGCATTTGCTATTTATGAAGTCTGACGAAAACCTGGAAAAACCTCAGTCAGGGAGGACGGTCTTGGCGGGATTCTAACCCCAGACCTTCCGTTCACGAGTCTGAAGCTTAACGAACTCACAGCAGCAATTTGAACTAGCGCTCCTTGGGTTGTCAATCTCATTATAAAGTCTAAGCACAATGACTAATTTGTCGGTACGAGAACTAAAATCAATGTAACTAAAAATATGTCTAATATATGGATGGATTACTTATTTCCTGCTAAGAAAATGTCATGTTTGAGCCCATTGGAAGATGCAGAAATAGTTGTACGTAAAGCGTCGTGCAATAGATTTTCTCCTAGCATTCCGGCTTTCCCTGCAGTTTATTTCTGTCAACCTTTACATCATCATTATCAGGTCGTATATAATTCTTCACAAGTTAATAGAATCCACGAACACCCTTTTGAGGCCGACGAGCGAAAATCTCAAAGTCAGTAGCTGGTATTAGCTATAACTAATTTCAAAAACATATTTAGAAAGTAATTTAAATATATTCTCTGGAACTCTCGTGCTTTCAACCCTACTAATTTGGAAAGTAAATTGCATTTCTAAGAGACATGCAAAAAGAACTTCGCTAAATCCTATTTGATAAGGCTGAAGTAATACCAAAGTATAGAATAATATTAATAATAAAATTAGCTCTGTGAAATAATAATAACAATAACTGAAAATCTTTTTGTTCCATAAAATTCGTAAATCCGAGTTTCTGAGATACTCTATGTCAATGTAAGCAAAGTGGATCATACGCCTTGATAGACCAACGAGAATATAAACATGAAATAACTGCAACTTGTATGCTCTAAACAACAGGTTAAAAGGAAGGACGCTGAACCCGAAAAAATAAACGAAGTAATATCACGAATAGTTAAGAATTTGAAATGTTTATGAGCTTCCGCCTTCTGTGAGTTTATGAGAAACTATTTACAACGCCACTTCCGCCAGTCAGTGCACTCTGTAGCTTGCAGTTCGTAAAACATGAGAAGGGATCTAATCTCAATAAAAAAAAAAAAAACTATTTTTAAAATTGCATACATATTAGATCGTTTACATATAAAATATAAATAATTAGTTTTCAGTTTTAATAGTTGTAATAATATCTTACATAAAATATCCACTTAATTGAAAATACATTATATTAGAAGCAAAATACGTCCTGTATTGACCTTGAAGCACGTATGTAGTACGTATATATTACAGTCTTTCTGCACAAACTACTGCTTCTACATTTAAAGATCTCTCGCTGGCTTTAATTCAAAATTTAAAGCTTCTAAATTTGTACCTTATATATGTTGTGCTTTTATACATTACCTTAACGTAATATAATAATACGGTATGTGTACAATATTTAAGAATACATTGAAGTACTCTATTAATACCAGGAACAAATCAAACTTCGTTCCTCCATCGTTTCCATTGCTTTTTATAAATGGTCTAGAATAATAATATTTTACTTTATGGATACAATATATCACTATAGCACAATATCATGTCCAAAAAGCATGCAAATAGTTTCTATTTATGAACAAAGCTAGACTTTCAGAACGATCTGTCTGCACGATTCACAGTTGTTTTCGAACTAGAAAGTTCTTAACATTGAATGGACATAAATAAAAACAAGGTTAGTACTAGTACAAGGAGGCCATGTTTCCGACCTGTAGAATTAGAAACATTAGTTAGCATTTTACATTCTGCGATATGATGAAAAAATGATTTAGAAATGCTGTATCCAGCATACTTGCCTTCATAATTTCGAAACAAGTTTCCATAACAATAAAATAAAACAATTTCGTAGAGTAGCAGTGCATTTTGGCAAATCTCTTTTACTGTAAATATTCGTCTGTCTATAGTTTGCAAGATTTCTTGCGTTTATATGGTTATTGAATTAAGAACAGAAGTATGACAACTGCAAAACCACAATACTTCTTTTGATTCACAGTTAGACGACAAAGACTACCGGCATATATTAATATCAGCGATGACACCGGAAGTGTTCTAACACCCCTCTTAACGATACTAGTGACTGGTAATGACTATCATAAGTAATAAATAAATAATTAAACCTTGTTACGAATATAGGTTTCGTTCCATATATATTGACCATAGAAAAACTCTAGTAGTTCGAAATATAGCGATTTCAAGTGTGACTTTGTCTTAGTGTTTTATCCTTTTCTGTTTTTATAATTACTGTTTATTTGTCACATTGTTAATAGTGTTATTTATTTTTCTTTTTCTTTTATATTATATATGATTGTATATTATTTTTCTGCACTTTACCCTCCCTGCATGTTATAGCCGGTTGTATCTTAACTCTTTTCCCCCCTCTGCTGTAACACTTTTTACATCCCTTTTCTGCCTAAATCAGTAGGTAAAGTTGTTAACATTTCCGTTTCTGTTATAGTTTTCTTTACTTTTATGCTCTTCATCCTTCGGGAAAAAAAATTGATAGGTGTGATGTCCTCTAATATGATTACACAGTAGCCAATGTTTTGTTTAAGATGAAATCCAAATTTAATCTGCAACAAAATGACAAGTACGAGGGTAGGTCCATAAGTTTCCGGCCTTGCCGATAAGGGTTATCGCCTTCACAAAATCCTTATCTGGTGTCATATCTTATCTGTTAAGTAAATAATTATAACTGTAACTTCCGCTCCGCTGTGTTCAGTTCAGATGCAGGTGCATAAAAAGGTTTTGTGTAGAAGATTGTGACATGTTCATAATGGAGAATCGAGCCGTTATTAAGTTCTTCACAAAATAAGAAGAACTTACTCCAAATGAAATTAAACAGCGATTGGACGGTGTATATGGGGAAGCATCCCCCTCATATTCTACCGTAAAAGAATAGGCCAAACGTTTTTGAATGGGATGGGTGGAGAAAGCATTGAAGACGAAGAGCGTGCAGGTCGGAGGTACTTACTCCTGAAAACATCGCTCTTGTGGAAGGAGAAATTATGGAAGACCGGCGGCTCAAAGTTACTGAAATAGTACAAGGTTGGTCCTTTCTGAAACACCAGTCCTTCAAATCATTTTTGAACATTTAAACATGAATAAGGTTAGTGCCTAGACTTCTTTCCTCAGTCCAAAAGCAACAAAGGGTCATCTGATGTCAGGCATTTTTGGAACTCTGCAGTGGCAACGAGAGAGAAGTTCTGCAAACCATTATTACAGGAGATGAAAATATGGTCCTCTACTATGATCCCGTGACCAAAAGAGAATCAATGGAGTGGAGTAAACCTGGCGAAGCATCGCCTCTAAAGTCCAAGGTCACTCAGTCAACCCAGAAGATCATAACCAAATCTTTTGAGACTGTGAAGGAATACTCTTGTTGACTTCAAGGAGAGGAACATCGCAGTAAATAGGGAGTACTATGCTGGCCTACTGCACAGACTACGTGCTTCCATCAAAGAGAAAAGGCGAGGAAAGCCGAGTGGTGGTGTGCGCTTTCTTCAAGACAACGCGCCTGGGCACACAGTTCTAGTTGCAAAGGAAGCTGTGAAGAAATGTACTTCAAGGAAATCGGCCATCTATCCTACAGCCCAGATATAGCTCCCAGTGACTATTTCCTCTTCTCAAAACTCAAGAAGGATCTTCGAATAAGGAAATTTAAGTGTGACGAAGACGTGATGGATGCTGTTTATGCCCATTTTGCAAACAAGACTCCTGATTATTTTTGGGTGGGGATTGAAATGTTAATTCAAAGATGTGAGTAGTGTATGGCAAGAAAGGGTAACTATATTGAAAAGTGAAGTATAGTTTTTGTCTTTATCATATCTAGAAAATGGTTAGGCCGGAAACTTATGGACCTACCCTCATATGCTTGCTTTCCTCTTCTCAAACTACATTCTTCCCCATTACTATCACCTTTAATCCTGCTGAGCATAGTTGCACTCAAAGTAGTGCTAGTATCTCGTGCATAATTCTCAGACATCAGCATTTAAAACAATTAACTGCTTGTTTCTTTCAAAAATAGAATTTATACTGTCTATTTTATTGGAATCTTTTTTTCGAAACTGTTTTGTCTTCTTTTAATAGGATTATTTACATTCCGATTCAAGTAACCAACGAATTTCAATTTAAACGTGGCAAAGTAATACTTTTTATGTACACATTTTAAAGATTGACGAGATCCTCATTGAATTTTCTTTTCTAATTTTCCTTGTCAAAAATGCATGTAACAACTGCGGAAATTGCAGAGAAATGGACGGCCCTTCTACAAAACTGAGCCCGTTAGTTTTTAGCTCAGTATCTTTGGGAAAACATATGATGCTTCGGTTTTCCTATCATGGTTGACAAAGGAAGCAATTGCACAGTTTAAAATGTGCCTTTTCCTTCAGCATTTAAAAGAAGTTTAAACTAACCAAAACCATAACAAACAATGTTATTATACATAGAGCAACAAGGTACTCATCTGCGAGTGAAGACACCAGCGGACGTCATCACAAACAGGAAATGCTCTGCTTATCCGATACCCTGCCTCAGTGGTAAATTAGGGCATTAAACTCTATAAAAATAAGTAGCCGTTACTTAAAATATGACTCAATATACACGATTGAAATAATGATAAAATGAAAGGAAACACAGTGGCACATATATACTGACCTGACATTAGTCTTTCTAAAAATGGACTAAGGATAACCACTGATAACTTCAGCCAGGTTAGTCGGCCGCAGGATTTGAACCTGGGACCTACCGAATATGAGTTTCAGGCATTACTGCCTGAGTCAACCCGCTCGATACGCAAATAATTTCCATGAAAAAAAAGGAGAAATCAATGTACACTATGCTGACCGCCGTAGACAGTAACAGAACGGGTTTTTTTTTTTTTTTTTTTTTTAATACGCTCTTACGCAAATTTGCACCAATGTCATTTTTAGCTCAATTCCACTCCGCGCATGCGATGTGCTGATCTGACTGAACGTGCCGCGCATGATGACAAATGATTGGGCACTTATAACAGAGGTAGAATTGGATCATGCGCAGAAGGAACCAATCGCAGCGCGATCAAACCAATGCACTCTTTCGGAACTTAGCTGAAGCTCCGTGATGCGACATTTAAATGACTTCAATGTAGTTCTCAGTAACAGTGCAGGTATGAAAAAGAATGAAATGGCAAGCAAAAGAAACGAAATTATGCTCTATCTGGTATCAGATGGCCGAGTAAAACGGTTATCAGTTGACCAACACATTGAAACTCTAAAAAAAAATGAGCTTTAATGCTTGTTGACAGTTGCTATCGATCATAAAGAAAACGAAAATGATATAATTCACGCTAAAATGTTTAACCAGGACGGAAAATAATATAATAGCAGAGCAAATGATATATAGCTATAAAAACGAATTTGGAAAAGGTTTCTGATGCTGCTGTGCTTAACGATAGAAAAAATTAGAATATAATATGAAATAAAACGATAAAAATTTTATTATAGAAACGAAAATGTGTAATGATACTTTAATTATACCAGGTTAGAATAATTGAAGAAATTAAAACTCACATGTTCCGTATTCAATCACCTTTCTTTCTTTTTACTACTGCAGTCTCAAATAGTTGTACAAAATGCTACACAATTAAAATATAATTATTTCAATGTCAAAATATAAGGACAAGAAAATACATTTATTAACAAAATTATTGGTGAATGAATAAAAGAAGTTTAAATTTAAATAACGAGCAAAAACTGCATAATGGTAGGTATATAACTACTGCATTACAAAACAATTTTTTAAAAAAAGATGCAATATTTAATTTTTATATATAAAATATTTATTTTGTCTACTCTCATACATTATAACGAAAGCTGAAACTTAATAAAATGAAGTATAATGTCAAACAAACATTATAGTACCAAACAGATTCGATAAAAATTTAATGTAAGTAACAAAACTATAAACGTTTATATCATGATTACTACTATTAGCACGAAAACAAAAACATGGTTTTACATTAATAAACTTTTTAACTACAGTCTTTCGTTGATTAATAATATAGAAAAAATAAATTCTTTTACAAAGTTGCTGTACCAATATAGAGAAAAATATACCTGGTATAAAACAAGCCAAGGTTTTAATTGTGTCCAGTGGAATACACTGTGGAAAACAAAGAAAAATATTGGCACACCTGCACAGTTAATATATGCAATAAAAGAATTGTTAACAACAAATACGTACATTAATAAAGTGAGAACATTATTAAAAATAAATCAAGGAGTTGAACAAGATTGCTCATTGTCAAAAGTCTTATATTTATATAGACGAATTGCTAATTAGCAAAATAACTTAAGAGAGCATTTTATAATTAAAGTGTGCATGTAAAACAACTCTTTATGCAGACGACCAAATATTGTTTGCAGAAACAGAAGATGAATAAATACACAGATATTGAGCATTATTATGAAATATTGTAATTTGAAAATATCGTATAATAAAATAAAGTTCTTGGCATTTAGAGGAAAGCAAAATAATAATTTACGAAGCATAACAAAACTTGTTCGTGCATTGTTATATACAAGACGATGTAGACATTGATTAACAAAAGTCCACAAATTTAATATAGTGTGGAATAATAAAACGAACACTTGGTCTTAAAACTAGAAAGGAAATACAAATTAAATTTTGTAAGACCATGACATACCAGTACTGATTTTGTGTAAGTGAAGCCTAGACACTGAGAAGAACTGAAAAAAAGAAATATAGAATCATCAGAAATGAGGTTCTTGTGCTCAGTAACTGGATACTCTTACTAGATCATAAAATGGGAGTGAAGACATAAGGAATGAATTACAAGTGTATAATGTAAGGGAAAGAATACATGAAAGTAAAGTGCACTGAAGGGAACTCATAGAAAGAATGAACAGATTCAGGTTATCGAAGATTATGATGAAGTACCAACCAAATACATTCCAGGATGTAGAAAAACTGACGACATTAAATGGAAGACCTTGATGGGGAGGAAATGGATTGCAGAAGTCCAAACCTTGGATGATGATGATCATGATGATGATGAGGTCAATGAAGGCCAGAACAGTTCTAACAAGGGAAGGGTTTCGGCTCCAACAGGAATTTTTGATGAAAAATGTATATAGATACTTCACAATGGCAATGCAGACTATAAAAGCGTTCATCTGTGTAACCTTCGCCTGCTGACATAGGCAATTCATTTCTTCAAAAATATACAAGAGACTCTCTATAAATTGCACGAAACAGCATGAGCCACAACACCCAAAAACAATATCTGCACAATCTTCTGAATCACATTCCATAGATAAAAAATTAAATGCCATTTATAGTTGGGGAATTGAATAGCATTCACTTAACTGTCTGACTGTCAGAATACACTTCGTCAAAAAGGCATATAAGGGTTCTTTATACAATTCAGTATATTCAGATTTAGACAGTACAAAATGCTCGCGAGAAGGATAGCAAATTACATAAGATAATTCCGAACTTAAACTAAGAAATCAAATGTTCGTAACGGGCATGCATTAACTAGTTGTCTGCATCCAAACTTCAGGGTTTCTGTCAATCATCTGGTTACTGGCTGTACAAGTTTCTGACTTCAGAAATGTAATTTAGGCGGATTTCATTTGTTATCTATGGAACATGATTCAGAAGATTTTAGATGTCGCTGTTGCATGTTGTGTCTATTGTTCTACATGTATTTGATACAGAATCCTTAATGTACCTTTTTGAAGAAGTATTTTGGTCTTTATAAGCCAAAGGAAATGCTGTACAGATGAATACTTTTTCCAATTTTAAATCTTTGTACAAAATGTTAGTCCAAATTTCCTGTTTGAGTCCAAATCTTTCACTCGACTATTGTGATCTTTGCAAGTCACCAGGGGAATCAATAAGTTTTATTCTACGGAACTCTGAGGCTCCCCATGGGACTTACACTCAATAGAAGTTTTTAGTATTTCATTTTAGAACCTCGCTCTGTTTACAATTAAAGCCTAATTAAAAAGATGCAAATTCAGGAAAATATTCCAGTTATTCTGACAGAAGGTTCTTTGAGATACAACCACTTTTTCGGAACGTTATCATAATTTCACTAAAAGAAGCAAATAATAAGTGAATAGATATAAAGGAAACGACAGGTCGTCGTCATGTGAATAGTTTGTTTAGTTTTGCTGTAGTGCAAAAAACCCGCCGTTTGCCAGCTCATTCACTATTTGGCGCTGGCACTAGCCGGGCGGCCTCAACAATTATCTTTATAGGCAGTAGAGATGGTCTTGTATTCAACACAGCTTGATTTGTTCCTCATTTAGATCGTCCCACTCTATAAACATTGACGTGAAATATAAACAAACGTCAGTGTTCGAACAGGGACATGTTGTTTGTATGATACGAATAAGGAAACATACTGAAAAGAAACTGACACATCGAAAATTCGGCATTGGATCATGAAAAGTAACGACACCACGGTATAGGTAACAAGACATTTCTTCCTCATGGCGATGAAGAACTGTTGAGCCTCATCACAAATGCTGGCACAACGATGGGAAGCCGCAGCAGGTGTTACATTGTCTGCTTCCACAATTCCAAAGGCTTCTGCTACACTGAGAAATGGCTGCACACTTCCTTTGGGACAGATTCTCTTGACGGTGAACCAGCAACACTTCAAGCTCTTGGATATCGGCAATGATATGTAGAATCCTTTGAACAAAGTCTGCTATAATTTGAACTACAACGATGGCCGCATATGTTACTTGATATCCAGTGAACGCTACTATCCTACTTCTTTGACCATACTGGTGGAACTGCGAGTGTGATGATCCTTCACAACTGCTACGAATTGCGGGTACTCCCAACAACAACCGCCACATCAGGACTTGCCCGGGCAGTATTGTCAGGAATGTTCAGCCCAGCACAACAGATACCGCTTCTCTGGTATGCAGGCTCGCCAAGACATGTCTTTTACTGAACATGTTTGGGACATGGTCATTTGGCTACTTGACAGACGAAGAGTCGAGTCAGCAACAGCAAGCAGAACCCCATCAACCTGCACAGTATGATACATGAGGCCTGGAGCGCCTTAAATGGGCCGAAGAAAGAAACGTACAAGTTGAAGACATCTCACTTTGAAAAGACTGCAAGAGAAAACTATAAAGGAAAC
This sequence comes from Metallyticus violacea, assembly GCA_030762175.1. NCBI lineage: Eukaryota > Metazoa > Arthropoda > Insecta > Mantodea > Metallyticidae > Metallyticus > Metallyticus violacea. The sequence goes on along the minus strand of CM060842.1, from coordinate 117,423,205 downwards.
ATTGAAAAACCTAAGGAAAAACAAAAGCAGGAAACAGTTAGTCTTTTTCTGTTGAAATGACGAAATAAAGTCCGATATTTCTCATCTTGGACCCAAATGTACCTACTCTACAGTTATGGACTGTAGGTGTGTACAATTCAGCAATTTCTATATATGATAATATATTCGTACAGTAATCACATTATAATATATTGTGATAAAATAATGAATTTTGAAACGTCTAAGCTATGCAGTGGCTTAGTAAATTAGTCCACTACCAGCAATTCGGTATTTTCGGCAACCCGGTCTTATATGTTTAATACTGCCGAGATTGTACATATGTCCCTATTTTTGTTGTTCAGAGACAAGGCGTATACTTTCCTCGAATTTAGTTAAGAGATAAATTGCAACATTTTCTGACTTGGAAAACATTATCAGATAACAGAAATATTTATATCAGCTGTCATTTGTTCAAACCAATACCCGTTCACTTCAATATACTTTTTGTTCAATGAGTAATTTACAAAATTTTTCAAAAAATTCCCAAAAATTTCATTTGTAGAATTTTCCTTTCCTGTTTTTTCATCCTATCATCTTCATAATTATAATTTCTTCCTTCAATTTAGAAAAGAGGTGTTAGATCTGGGTTATACAGTGAGAATTATATTTTTCAGACCCCGTAATTCTTCACTGCAGCCTTCATAACAATAGTCATATGTACTGTAGCATTGTCACGAAGCAGGAGAACACAGTTATTTAGAAGTCATGTCTTTTCTTCTTCTTTTTTTTTTTTTTGAGTAGTTTAACGCCCGATCGAAAACGCACTGCGATCCTTCGCTGCTGTGCTTTACGGGCATAATATAACTTGATTTGACTCGGCGCGGCCACTGTTGCATTACACTCTGCAATCATGGAAGTCTTCCCCCCCCCCTTTAATCAACCAAGAGAATTCCTCGGCAATCCCAAAAAGATTGCTGCCATGATGTTCTTATTGAAAGGAGTGGTCTTAAATTTTCTTGGCGGTGCTTTGACCGCTTGCGCCACTCTATGGATTCTCTTTTGAAAGTGTATTATAATATCAGCTATGACTTTAACGCTTGAGACTAGCATACGGGAGGTCCCAGGCTCATATCCCTTGGGTTTTTCGTGGTTTCCCCAGATAGTTTAATTGAATACTGGGGTGAATTTTTACTTTCTACGAATGTTCCGCTCTTCCATTTCATATCATTTCATTTTATTTTTCTGTTACAGAGTCGAAAGTGTCAGGCAAAGTGAATTTGCGGTTTTTTTGCTCCAGCTTCTGCTATGAAAGCGGACCTTCTGAGAGGCTTGAACTCCTTAGCGGTGAAGATCGCGGGTTCAATTCCGGCTAGGGTTGATATATTTTTTCGAGCGCAAAAATCCTGTGTCACTTCCTTCACAAAGGGAAGTAAAGCCGCGAGTCCCGTGTTTTAAATTTACGGCACGTAAAAGAACCTCAAGCCTTAAAGAAGAGGCCTCTGAACCAAATTTCACGCCTTAAATTGAATGGGATGCTGAAGACCTGAGATGTTAAACAGCGTCCGTAAATAAATCAGATCAACTTGGGAGGAGGGGGGGCTCTATTGGTGTCGGGATGTTCTATCGAAAACTTTAGGAACCCCCCGGGTACGTCCGCATAGTCACCGTCCCGTAGATTCTGGCCACCAGGTGTCTCTCTCACCTCCATCCTTTCCTCCCGGAAGTGCTCCAATTATGGGCGTAAAATGACCAGCCTTGAGCAAGGCTTAAGAACCAAAATATCTTCCTCTGTTCCCGAAAATTCAGTCTCAATAGCTTCCTCTCCTGTAACAGTGAATTCCAGTGTCTCTTTCTGATTATCTTGGAGAAACGGTAAGCCTTGCAGGAGCAGACCAGACGATGTTCTGAAATGCATAAAGAAGTTGGGCACTCTCCTCCATGTATATTTTCTCGTGAATAATTTGAAAGATGGTTTAACGGAGAACTCTTACCTTCTGAGATTTCTTCTAGTTTCCATCTTCTTTTGTAAAGTGCTTTATCACAGCGCTGAGTACAATTACATACCACACTTTCGCTGTGCCTTTAGCCAACTGGCTCAAGCGAATTTCATACTGTAAAAAAGAAACACAAAACTACATTTCATTAAATTGCTGATGGGATTGTAATTGATGTTGATATTTCATGAATATGGTCCGATGTATATGAACCTGTATTGAACCTGATATTTATTTAGGTCACAGTATTCATTCTTATGTTTTCGTCACGTTTTGACAGATACACTGGTGCAAGAACCTTTTAGGGAATTGTTATTATATATTTTTATTAGGGTAAGGAAACCAGACACACATTGTTGTATTGTAACCAGGGTTGTTTACCGACCTTCAGAACTGAACGAGACGAGAAAACAGACCGTCCTAAAGACAGAAAAGGATCACTTTGAACGTATAAGCCAAAAGGTTTCTTTTGTTAAAAGTGCAGATGTAACACAAGTCATAAACCTAGCAGCTTTGTAGAAATTACAAACAGAGCAATTCAGTAATAGAATCGCATCAAGTGAGAGACGAGGGGAAGTGAGTCCAAGCTGCGCATTAACCAATGAAAATTCTTGCATCGGATAGGGAATTCGAAATCTATTGAAGAAAGTCATGATGCAAAAGATTATATATAACGTAACGACCGAACAACCTTATAGCGATACAAATTACCAGATTTTAATGTGTCGGTCCTGGTGGTGTAGTGGTAACCATACTTGCCTTCTAAACCCAAAATCGCGGGTTCGAACCCGGCCAGGATCGATGAATGTTTTGGGGCGTAAAAATCTTAAGTTTGTCTTCCTTCGGAAGGGAAGTAAAGTAAAGTCGTCGGCACGAAAAAGAACCTCAAGCCTCTGAGCAAAATTTGTCGGCCGTTTCACGCCCTGAGTTGAATGGGATGCTGATGACCTGAGATGTTAAAGAGCGTCCGTAAATAAAACCAAATCAACAACAGATTTTAATGCTACGGGTTCAGTGAATGTTAGAAAGGGAGACACACACTCAGTGTTGGAAAGGAATTGCGCGAGCACTTGCTTGGCATTCTGATACGCGAGCAGGGATTCGGAGCTTAGTTTCAAACTGTGCAAGAATGCATTAAAGAACTCTTAAAACAGTCCTCAAGACACTACGGATAGTCTAAGACATTAAATATCCAGTAAATAAATAGTGTCAAATGCCACTCTACAGGTTTCTGTTAACTGTTTGATACCTTGCCCTTCCCGTTGACTCAAACTACTCCAGACATCCTGAGATCTACTATTTTAAAACTGCGGCAAGTGGCTCCCACTCCCAAATATGGGGCTATCAATTAATCAACTAATTAATACGAATTAATTCACACCACCCCCCACCACATATTAAAAAAAAGCCACAACTGATACGATAAGTTCCATATAGACGGTGCTATGTGTCATCTTCAGTGTTCTAAAATTATGCAAATTTATGTATAATTCCGAAAACTTAATTCTTAATTTGAAATATGTGGTAATCTTTATCTTGGGAATGACAACAAGAGTTTACTCAGCTTTTCATTACATAGAACGTTTATTAATCTTGTCAGATTTTAATTTTTACCGAATCCCATCCTAAATTTAGTCTCTCAGATCTAAAATATATTTCGTACTTTTATGATGCGTGATATTATTTACATTTAACTACTTTCAAATGTATTAATTTGTTCTAGGTTATTATTACCAGTTATTGGGTACTGATTCCAGTATGAAAGATTACCATTAGGCTGACTTTGAGTGATATACAGTCTAGAAAATTTTGGTTCTTAAGAATTTGGTGATGCCTTTCTCCAATTTTTTTGGTCGGGCTAGAAGCAATGCACCCAACTTTCATTGCTAGTTGTAGAAAGGTTTGTTCTTCAATTTTCGTAACTTATGAACTGTACAATCTCGTCAACCCATGTTTCTTCATTTACAAGTTTCGCTAAGAAGATTTCGGTCCATGAAGATTGGATAAATCTGGAATTATTCGTTATTTCTTATTTATTTGGTTTTCGGTTATCGAATCTCTATTATTTGGCAATAACTGTTCGGACAGGGTGGACTATGGTTCTTATTATTTAATATCTATTTTTCTCACCAATCGTAAACCATTCGAATTACTAACTAGTCATTAAATCTCATCTAGACTTTCTAGACTTGTAGTACAATATTTCAAAGCTCTCATTAACCTGTCTACAAAGTATCAACCAAGCAAAACGTCCTTGGAAGCCAAAAGTGGCAGACAAGTTGGCAAAACAAGAAATATTTGTTTCTGCCTAACTAAAGCTGAGATGCGATGTCAACAAACGTACAAGGCGATTGACCGTAACATAAACGTCATATTTCTCCTCCTTTGTAAATAGTTCACAAAATATCGGGCCAGTTCAGTCTGTTATTTAGATTATTAATGAGTAAAACTATCAATAAATAGCTGTAAGAGAATTTTCCACCAATAATAATTTTAATTGTTTGTGAAACTGCTGGACTGATAAGACACAGTAGTCATTGTAGAACTAATAGATGTTTGCTTCAATGCAGAGGCCTTTTTTTCCTCCGTCTCTGTCCATGTCAGTTGTACATTTTCCCCGCCACACCGACATAAAACAGCAGTACATCAATGGTCCAAGAAAGAACAACAGATAAGATGGATGAACTTTCCCGGTCTAGAACTGGGTAAAATCCGATAGTGGCCTGACTGAAGACTTACTGAGCAGGAATGGAAAGTAAATCAGATTGGGATGATCAACTGGACATTAGACATTACAGAAGCATCTGCTCCACAATGCTGATGACATTTTATCAGAGCTCGAAACTCTGGCACGACAAAAGGCATTTAGACCACAATCCTTTAAGACGTTTTCCTATAATGGAACTTACTATAGTACTAGATTTGGAACAAAAATTTTAAAAACCTTGCTGTTCATTTGTTAGGGTGTATTACACCTTGTTAATCAACTAGTCAATCAAGTTATCATTTCGGATAGCGAAGATTAAATGCAGAAGAATTACTGAAACGTTAGAAAATGATTTAAAAATATAGTATTAGGTGAATAAAACAATGCCCTAAAATGCAAACTTTATTAAACAATAAGACGATCCATTTTTTGCATTTTAGATTGATCAGTATTATAAATTTAAAGAATAAAGTAAAGTTGAAAATGTGTAAAGAATAAAAAGGACAATGAAAAATAATGTCGGAAAGGATAATATGATAACTTTCTAAGATTATTGCAGTCCCAGAGCGTAACAGGCATTTCTAGAATAAAAACAGATTACAAGAAACAGAAAGTACGGTTTTAAGGTAAGTTTAGGAGTGATAAAGAAGAGAAAGAAAGAAAAATAGCTCAGAAATGACTACGTAATGAAATAACTAAAAATCTACATCCTAAAAAATGAAAGATAAAGACAAAATTGACTAGAAAATACAGAAAAAAGTCAAGATAAATATCAAAAGCAAATTTGATGTGCGTTGCAGAAAAAAAAAATTGAAGTTTGCAAAAATTTAAAGGGTTTAAAGAATGAATAAAAATGTAAATTTTCAAGTGCAGCACAGTTAGCTCAGTGGTGTCTCCCTCTCCCTTCTTACCAAAAAACCGATGATGGCTGATGCTCTTGCAATTAGAACGTCTCTTAATTTGATCTACCTATGTCAAGATAATTAAAATGATTCATTACACTTTACTTTAATTGACGTGGTGTTTGTATACGGTTAAATGTTCCAGACAGATATTTACAATGGTCTCTTGCTGACGGGAAGTAGGGGGCGAAAGCTGCAGAAATCATCTGCCATGGCGTGATGACGATGTACAAGAGGACGCCAGTCCCTGTGTGGACCAAAAAGCTGCGTGCATGCATTGGATCGATCCAGGGTGTTCGCCTGCCCCCGCGTCCTCCCTCCAAACCCTGGTGGCTGCCTGACGGCGCTGCTCTCAACCCCACTCTCGTCTCGGTGCTTTGCTTGCATGCCCTCATTTCATTGCCACTCCTTTTTTTTTTTTGTTTCTTTCCTGCTCCCTACCCTTTCCTCCCTATTTATTTATTTTTCCTCACATACCTTTCTCTATGTCCCTCCCCTCCCACCATTCATCCGCGTGTCCCTCAACCCTTTGCTTCCCCACCCCTCTGCAACCCCTAGCTGCTCGTCATCATGGGAAACATCAGTTACCAAATAATCAACAACCAGCATCAATACAATTGCTAGTATTTTGGCAGTGACTGCGTCGTCGGTAAGGGTGTGAGAAGTTACGTACAGTAATGGCGCAGTTGTGTGTGTGTAAGTGATAAGAACCAAGTGATCTGACAGTTTATTTCAAGTGTGAGAACAGTGACGTGTATTTCTGCTTACCAAATGTAAGTAAAAGTGAAATTTTGTGGTTTAAAACTGAATTCAATATGTCGTTTCTAGCTGATGTTCAAACCTATTGTAAGATCGATTAATTTTCGTGGAACTGGGTGTGCAATGGGCCAGAATACTACTGGCTAACTAACCCTGAGCATTGCTATGTAAAAGAGTAATATTCACGAATATTCTGTGAATTTTGGGGAAAATGTGCAGACAGTTTTAATGGGCAACGTTGCAGACAGCAATTTAGGACAATTCTTCCTATGCAAATAAGAGAGCACATTGAACAAAAAACTGCCTAACTTCTGTGCTTGCATATTTCATACTTCAATTGCGTAGTTAATTCATAAATTCATGCTATATCTCCCATCTAAATGTTCATACCGTTAGCGTAACTTCCTATGTTTAATAACAAGTTTTGTTTAAAAGTTCATAGAATTTTTCAAGCTCTCCATAACACCTACGTTCATTAAATCTTCATAGTAATTGCAAAAAGTTTATTGACTAATTTAGCTAGTATATTATGAACACTAATCATCTAAATTTCTTGTTACTCCATTTTAATATTAAAAAAATATTTTCCAAAATATCTGTAAAAATATGATTTGTTTATAATCGCTGGATGGGTGAATTACAATTATTTCTAAAAAAGTTAATGTCTGCAAAATTTGAAAATGGTGGTTTTTATTTATAAAAATATCTCTTACAAACTTAAGAGTGTAAATGAATTTTAATATAGTATTCAACAAGGAGAGGAACACCACAGTAAATGGGGAGTACTAGCTGGCCTACTGCACAGACTACGTGCTTCCATCAAAGAAAAAAGACGAGGAAAAAATATGCACTTGTGGGCTGTTTATTCTATAGTGCTATTGGCACGTTATTAAAACCATTTTGAACTGTGGAAGAAAATTTGCTTAATACTTTCTCACCAGATAAAATGTTAAAATGATTCAAAATGTGGTTTGCTTTCGGTACACCGGCTTTCCTCCCCCTTCCTTCCTTCCTTCCTTTTTTTTTTTTTTTTTTTTTTTTTTTTTACCCTATCGGCTGTAACTGGTTATGTCACGGGTGTTGCTTCCAGAATCAGAAGCAGTCACGATCCCTGTCACTTCACACTTCTGATGACAAAAGACGTAAGGGAGACTGAGCGGCTTTCAAAATGGCGGACAGCTGAAGCTCGCTATTTGTTTTGCGTTTCTAAGCCATCCAAAAAAGGATCGCATCTGGAATGTAAATCAAACGAAAGTGTCACGACAGTGGCTTTTAACTGGCAGCAATTCGCCAGCAGATGTAGGTTTACGTTATATCCTCGATGTTTATGAGCAACATAAAAGCTAAACAAGCACGCTGCTTTCGCAGTCGGCGTCGTGCAAAAATCAATAGGTTTGCTTTGGGCTTGACCATCTGTTGTAAAAACATAGACCGCGTGACGTTCGTATGTTTACATATCATATACAGCATTCTATATACACACCTGATCACGGTTACAGACTTTTTGTGAAATTACTGTATTTAATGACGGCTCTATTGATGATATTTGGCGAAAATACAAATATGCGACGACTTTTCGCTGTTTTCATTTTAATGCATTCTTTAACTATCTGCGATGAAGTAATTTTTGAAGATATCGTAGATGTCATTTGCTTAAAAATTATTCTTGAAGTCAACGTAATTTCATATTCCCCTTGTTCATGAAAGATATTCGTTCCTTTAGAATTTTGAGAGGCATAATTCGCCTGAAAATTTGGTGGATTGAATACTTCGTATATTTTAAACTTCGTCTGAAAGCACCAAAATACGACCCTCAGTACTAACTACCATTTTCTATACAGTAAACATTAAATATAGCTATTTTTTAGGATTTATACAGAACGTTTGTCTCATATGCATTACAGTAACAATGTTAAATTAAAATGGATTAATGTTTGAAATGATTTCATAAACTTTGCCAACTTAATAAGAATTTTAAAATATACTAACGAGCATATACAATATTTCTATACATAAGTAGTTAACTTAATAGCAGCACTCGTTTGCAGGAAGTTAATTCAATGCTACTGCCTGTAAATTTGGGCGCACTGAAGTGTACAGTACGACAGAATGATGATGATGATGAATCTCAGACTTATTGTATTGTCTTGCAAAATGTTTCTAACTCGCTATCTTTTAGTTATTGTTTGCTGAACAAGTCAGCCTATTTGTTATCAGAAAATTTCAGTTAAGGAAACACATTCTTTCTTGCCTTTTTTCATGGCGAGATTTCCTTTCACCATCACCGATCGCGCTCAGTGTGATGGGAATGGGTCTGGATTATCTGCACAGCTATTTCTACTGTAGATGGCTGGGTCACAGCAGAGAAGAGGAATGTTCAAACCTCCTAGCAGACTTTCCAAAGGACCTCAATGGGGGAGGGGTTGTCTAGAATAAAGTCTTGCTTCAACAAACCCTCAAAAATCCATAGGTAAGGCATCTGATGTTATCCATGTGGATCCAAACTTCGGAGATGTCATCAGCACACAAATGAGGAATCTCTTCATCGAAAATGGACCTCTTGGTGCTGTTTTGGAAGTAGATTTTAATTATCTCATTGTTTCTGAGCGAAATGATGTGTGCAACCACCACCAGCCCTTTAGAAAACTTTTATGTTCCAGGATAAGAGTTGGTTCATTAGAGACAGTAAGGAGCATAGGGTCGGGTTTTATAACTCAGATATACCCAAATCCCCAATTGTCATTCGTTTCCCAGTGGGTGGCGTTCATACAATTTTCTGGCATTGGTGAAACGTTTCTTGATATAAGGACGGCCCACGTGCTTTATGACGTCGGTCTGGCGCCAATATTGTCTTGGGTATTTCTATGTAATTGGCAAGGCTTTTCTGTGTTGGGTGGATTTTCTTGAGTTTCTGCTTTGTTGACATGGCCCATTCCTGTTGCTGTAATTAGTCTTGGGTGTGATCGCTTTATTTTTCATGATTTGCATTTATACTTCAGGTGGAAATCGACTCTTGTAGAGTTGAATAATACGATTACAAACGACTTGCTAAAGGTGAGGTGAGATACTTCTCTTTGCAGATTTTAACAATTATTAGTAGACTGTAACCAGGGTCGAAATATCCAACAATGCACCCTTGCCTCATATTCCCTATTTTATGTTGTTCTTCACCAGCGGTTGCACTTCACTGTACTAACGACCAAATTCACCTTACACTGTCACGAGAATGACGAGAATGCATTCATGTTAATTTCTGCAGTTAGCGAATGCATGAATATTACCTTCTTTGATTGCTTTAAACTCTACGCTTATTGGTTAACGTATGTTTGTAAAAAGTTAATATTTAATTTATTTTCTTTATTGCTGTTTGTAGCATGGGGTGCAAAATTTTATTCAGATACTAATATAATGACGACCAGATATGAAGTGACAATAGGTTGATTAGAAGCTTGCTAAAATCTGATGCAAACAAAAGAGTATATAGTTCAAAGTAAACAATACATAAATGATTACTTTTGCTCTTATTAAATACTACGTTTCGTAGCATGATTTGTCTTTGGAAGATAATGAAGTCTTGATGATAGAGTCTGCTCTAATTTCAGTTTCTGCTTCAGTTTGTAGTTTATCTAAATTCCTGAAGATATTCAATGAGCTGAAAGGTTAATGATGCATAATTTTAATGTATCGTCAATGCTCCAGCAATTCCCAACCGGCAGGGCGCAGCACCTTTGGGTACCATGACAGGCTAAGAGGGCAATTGGAAAATAAATAGTTCTTAGCTGTGGAATGATAAATATTTTGTAAAATGAATTAATCTCAATTACAATATCTGACAGCATCATAAGTCTCTCATAACATATCTGAATATTCTTATATAAGATCCTAGAGTTTCAACTGGGTGTGTAAGAGAGGGCTTAACGCTTTAGAGCTCATTCATTTGATTGGTGACAAAACTTTTGCATGTTAAGTTCGCGCTTCGAGGACAGTAAATGTAAACTGTTGACTTTTATACTGACAAGAGTATGAAGGCTGAAGTTTCTTTCACCCCCTTCAAGTATAAAAGATGACAAAAAAGAGAAGAAGAAGACATACTTGAGTGGATGGATGGTACTTGAGCGTTGCACCTACGGGAGGAAGGGATGGAGTGAGGGACACACCCTCAGGATCTACGAGCAATGAATGTACGGACCGCACATAGGGTCATTAAAATATGTTTCCAGATAGAACATCCGGCCGCCGGTGTAAACCCTTCCCTCTGAGTTGTTCGAGCCCATCAGATGGCTCGAGATGGCTCTAGACGCAAAACGCAAGCCACCATCACACCGCGCCAACCCATTTCGCCCTGGCACTTTCGACCCTGTAGCAGAAACAACGGAATAAAATGACATGAAATGGAAGAACGTAAAATTCGTGTAATGTACATTTATATTGCAACATTCGCCTAAGTGGCCAGAGGAAACTATGAAGAAAAACCAAGATGTGGACGAGAGCTGAGTCCGGGACCTCCCGAATGCGTTACGGCTTAGAAAACCTGCTCGGCAACTGAAGTTGAAACAAGGCTTTCCACAGAAACTGAAGTTCATGTGTAGAAAGTACACCGCATTTAAAAATACTAACAGCCATAGGGTAACCGAGACGTCTATTGTAAAGGAACAACTAAGAGAGTATATGAAATCTAATACATCATTTCCTTTACAAATAGCTTGATGACAGCACTGACACTGTTTTAGTAACATAACTTCATATGTTTATCAGATTCATAGAAAATAATGATCTCACTGGGCAGTGTCTTTGTAAAGAGACGGACATTAAAGACACCAGATATGATTTTTTTTTCTTTTATCTTCAAATTCAACGACCAAGACTCCTTTATTCCAAAGATGTTGCGGCACAAATTGAATCTAAATTTATTTTTGGTGTATATGAATATGCTTTCAGATGTTTTCCATTTAGCAATATTTTAACACACTATGAAGTTTTATAAATTAGTACTTAAGTACCTCTAAATTACAATTGTACACCTTATTCCGGCGCACCTAAAAAGCTGTGTATGATGCATTTTCGTACATCTGTCTTCATAGTCGGCAATAGTCAGTGAGCATACTTACTCTATTTGCCTCGTCGCAGATACCTGTAGACGAAAATACTCAATATTCTAATAGAGAGCTCAAGAAGTAAAGTAGGTGGACTGTAATATATACTTTTCTGCTTCGAAATTTCCAAGAAAACACCAAATACTTTTAAATGATTGCCAATTTTTTTTCCCCAGCTGCTTTAACAGTTTCTCAAAATGTCCACTATTATAAGAAAGCTCATTGTATTAACATTTCTTCCCATAGTCTTGAACTACTATATTTAAACGATTTAGATTTCAGATATAAAAACGCAACAGCGCTATTATCAATTTTTTATTTTTAATTGTCATAACTTTCAGTTTCATACCTAGAGGGGGTATTTGGAGCCCAGTTTTTTTAAATCAAAATCACCAGCTTTACACCCAAAATAAAATATTTTACAATGTTGTGACACTTCTCCTCTGAGACTTGAAGGTTAATTCTCCACACACACACACACACACACACACACGCGCGCGCGCGCACGCACGCACGCACACACATGACAGAAATTATCTGGACTTTAAATTTTCTTAACTTATACATTAAAAGTACATAAATATAAACAAAATATACAACATAAAAGCTAGAATACATATTTTAATAGACACATTACAAGTTTAATTTCTGGCTCCCTGTTTACATAACAATGTAATATCTAAAATATCAGAATATATATGAACTTGAATAAGTTAGGATAGTCTGGCTTTCTGACTTCTAGAAGAATAAAATGCACCATTTCTATTAATATACATAAAATTAAGCAGTAAATATGAAAATGATTGATCCCATGACAAACAATGAAAGTGACTTTTACACAGAACTAGTCTGATGAAAAGACTGTAATTATATACTTGGATTCAGAATTATTCGCTTTTCAGTTTTACTGTGATAAAATTCTGCGATGTCCTTTACAATTTCTTACAAAAAAATAAATAGCAAAAGAAATTGGAGATTTGCCTGTTTCGATGCCGAGCCAAAGATACTTGGTGGTGTTATGACTTCTGTGGAAAAGGAGAAGAAAGTTTGAGATTAAAGACGCTTAATATTTATAGTTGTGCTTACCATAAGGCTGTAAAACCAATACACAGTGTCTGTAAATGTTGGTGATAGTCTCTTGCCAAATACTCAAGGCTTTAATGTTAGTACACAGTCATGCATTGAGCTTTATTATAACGGCAGTTAAATCAGCCACTGCATGCAATTAAATTGTTCCATAGAATGTTAGAGAAAGGGAAATAGTTATTCCAATGTTTTAAAACCTGTTCACTTGAAGTGAGTCATATGATTCTTCAGTTTTCAATAAACATTCCACAAACTCCCCTTTCCCCTCAACTGTTTTAACACGCTGGAGTACCTGAAATGGGCCGGCCGTATATTATGCGGAACATTGGGACGACACTACGATGAAATAGCCTCCTCCTGAGAGTGCAGCTTATGGTTTGTCTGCAAAGGAATTGTTGAACAATTCAAAATTGAAGCAATATCTTGTTTACATAAAAGAACATTTTTCTTCTTGCCCTCAACAATAACGAAGCTGGAACGCAAAGGAAGCCCTTTGTCGGCTCAGGTAGCAGTGGTGTAAGAAACTGAAGTGAAAATTAGTGCTGTTTATTGCAGAAGTTGCAAGGTTAGGTGCAAGTGGGGGAGAGTAATAGGGGAGGGAAAAAATGTTGTAATGATCAGTGTGGTAAACGTTTGGGTGGGGGAAGGTAGAGAAATTCCAGAAGAAGTGGGCATGAAAAATGTAACAAAATATGAGTTTGCTGTGTCAATGGAAAGTTCATTTTCAGCTTTCAATTGATTTTAACAGACAAAAATCATACCCTAATTGTTGAAAGTTGGAAGTAAATCTTATTATTACTGCACCTGGACTTGAATTCTTATTAAAATTACATGTTAAGTAAATAATCTTATAACCTTTTCCAAACAAATTTTATTTTTCCTTTAACGTTTTATTTTTGCTTATTATTTACTTATTTTAACTCTAATTTGTATGTACATTTTTCGTAAATTGCGCTATGAATTATGAAAATAAATAATGTGATGCTTATAGAAAGTATAGTCATACCCATAAATATATAAATATTTTACTTTGCTGCATAATTAAAAAAAGATGCCTGATTTAATAATTTGTGACTCATTTTAGATGCTAAAAGCACAAGTATTTACTTACCCAAAATTAAAAATAGCGCCTAATTAAATCATTTAGTAACATATTTTAGGTGCCTAAAACATCAAATTTTTATGCCTAAAATTACGAAGTCTAGTTGTGAGCCATCCTTAAGACTGAATGAGACTCTTCAGTAAATTTTCTTTGGAAGTCGTTGATTTTTTGTTTATTTGTTTTATTTACGGACTCCCTTTAACATCTGAGGTCATCAGCGTCCCATTCAATTCAGGGCGTGAAACGGCCGACAAATTTCGCTCAGAGTTCTCTTCTTTCAGGCTTGAGGTTCTTTTTCGTGCGACACGGGTCCTACGACTTTACTTCCCTTCCGAAGGAAGCCACACATAGGATTTGTTATAACTTTATGTTAACCCATAAATATTATTTCAAGCTCAGTTCGTATCCAAACAATGGGTGGTGCTAATTAATACGATCACTAAACACTCTCCCATTCTTCGCCAACGGCTTCATTTCTTGTCGGGTGTTACGTAATGTTTGTAAACAAGAGCTTATTTATTCCAATGACAAGTACATAATCACAGCCTAAGGTATTCAATTCGTACTTTCCTTTTCTTATTAAGTTCCGTCTTTTTAGAGTGTGATGACTCCTGTTAATGTATTTACTCAAAGGTGACTTTGCTGTTTATGAATACTGCGCGTGGCGGAGAATCTCAAAATTCAATCAAATAAAAATAAGGAGGAAAGAATTTGGGTTGCAGATAATTGAGCTCAGTCTGTTTACTATGTAGATTTGTAAATGATAACGTTATTGGAAGATCCTTTCTTTTGTAAAAGTATCACTGCAAATATAAAGACTCATAACTTGTTTGACATCATACAAAACATTTGAAGAGGACAAGGTGCACTGGTGTCTGTATTACTGAAGGTCGTTCTATGCCAGATTTTTCTGGAGAATTGTAAATGCTTTTTTGAAGCTATAGTTCCGGCTTTACTGTTGGCTCATTATGTCTTGTAGAGGGAAGCACTGCTGCGTTTAGAATGAGTGATGAACGCTATAAGCAGTTGCAGGTAATATTACATTTTTTTTAAAAAAAAATATGGGAAGCTAATAATTTGTTATGTTATTACCCCTGGTGATGCTTTTCTTGCAACATTTTCCCTCTTACGTTTGATTTATGGCAGGAAAGGTACGCTTTTCTTGAAGAAGGAAAACCAAAGTTTGCGAGAACATTAATTGGTGGAAACAAACTTTTTGGTAAAATTAGTTTACTTAAATAACATCTTAAAAAGTTGAATGCCATAAATCTTTCCCTGCTGATGCTCATTTTGAAATTGGTAGACGAAATTTCATTTATCATGACAGAAGAAGAAGAAGTTCGTAACCCTTACTGAAGTTGCTTTCTATTCTATCACAAAAACTGTCTTTGGAGAGCATTTATAATTTATTAACAATTATAAAAAATACTTTCAAAATACTAACAATAAGTTCTAGGCAAATGCTTTACATTATTCTATTTCTGTAGGGGCAAATAATCTTATAGAATTGACTTGTGACAATATACTGAAGACAGTTTATGGCAGCATGAAACAGAGTGTTGGACATGAATAAAAAACCCATATCCGGTATTAATTACTAAAACATTGAATTTTAATTTCATTTGTAATATATTATGCAAAAATCAATATGGAACTGGAAATGGCGATGACTGCTGATTTTGAAACGAAAGTAAAAAATAGTCTCCCATTATTTTTTACTTTTTTAATTTAGAAGAAAGCTAAGTGAAATCTCCATTGTTTACAGCCACAACTTTCATTATTCATTCCTTATTTCGGTGTAATCGCTTGCTTCAATGGTTTTAGTTCCTCTTTTTAACAAAGTAGCATATCCGCGCGGTGGAATCACTGTCCTTGGCATGAGAAGCAATTGGCCACTTACCTGAGTAGACCAACTGGAGTCACGCCTCCTTCCACGAACGGCAACGGAGAGAGCTGAGCCCAAGTAATGTGCAACATGCAGGTGGATAGAACAGTCGTAAAGCACCGAAACAGGGAATCGTACGCTAAAAATTAACATTTTGGGTAGCATGTTAATAATTAATCACAGATAGTATATGGCGAAATCAAATTGGATACTGTATGGGGTCGTTGAGCAGTGGACTCAAGCCGGAGGTCTGAGGTTCCATTCTCGCCAGGGCCAGCTTCCTTGATTTTTTTTTCAGGTTTTCCTCAATCCTCATAAATGGCAAATATCTGATGGGTACCCTTAACTTAGGCGTGAACGTTTCCTTCCTTAAAAATCCTCTCCCAATTTATCATTTCATCTCATATATGTGTCCACCACATTGACTGGAGAACCGCTCTGTTTTTTTTTTTTTTTTTTTTATCAGCCAATGGTGTTTGCCCTTCAGTTTCGTACAACAACTATCCAGCGAATAACAGCGCACCTCCATAAATATTTTCATACTTTCATGAATGCGAATCGACGTTTCGCCTTTCGCATTAAGAAATTTTGTCGCAGCTCACAGTTTCGTAAGCACGATGTCAGGATTCTCTAAAACGCCGCAGTTCTGCCACCTGTTGACATAAGAAGCCATTGTTGCCAAATTCTTTGGAGAATTTTCCAAATCTAAATTTATGACATTACAAACTTATTTAAAGAGACGAAAACTGGATAAATCGCTTTGTTACTAACCCACCTATTTGAACATTTAAAATACATTTTTTTTAACTTAACCAACCTAACCATACCAAGTGCGCGCTGCAACTGTTAGGTAAGCCTATATGGTAACTTTATGTGCCGTGGAAAGATTCTGATATGCTAAGAACTCCGGAAGCTTTTTTATTTGATTTTATTTATTTCCGGACGCTCTTTAACATCACAGGTCATCAGCGTCCCATTCAAATCAGGGCGTGAAACGGCCGACAAATTTTTCTCAGAGGCCTCTCTTTCAGGCTTGAGGTTCCTTATCGTGCCGTAAATGTACGACATGGGACCCACGGCTTTACTTCCCTTCCGAAGGAAGTCATACTTAGGATTTTTACGCCACGAAAAAATCCATTCATCCTGGCCGGGTTCGAACCCGCGATCTTGGGTTTATAAGGCAAGTATGGTTACCACAACACCACAAGGACCGATTCTCCGGAACGGGAAAAAATATTGGACTGACAAACTCAGCAACCCTGTTAATAAATTGATTCAAATTCAAAAAATTCAGTAATAACAAGTAGTGAACGTTATATGAGTTCTGATGTACACGAACACTCACATGTGTACTGTTTCTAAAACGAATGAACCAAAATATAGCTGGCCCCTATGTGCTAGTTGGAAATAAGAAATCTAGTCAAAAAGGGAACTAAAATAAAACAGTTATCACATAGAAAAACATCTAAGAATAGAAAAAATTCTCCCAATAACAAGCCTGAACTATAAACGCGATCTTATATGAAGTGGTAGCTCTCGCTGTTTCGTAATTTATCATAATATTTTATGTAAAACATTAATAGAAGCCATCACACTCTAAAGCGACAAGAAAAGGAATGCAGTTGTCATTAGAATAAGTAAGTTCTTTGTTTACAAACACCCGAGGAGGAAGTCATTGTGTTGCCGAGGTATGGAGAGTGTATCTAGTGTTCGTATTAATTAGCATACCCATTGTTTAGATACGAACTGAAATAATCTTGATAGGTTAACATACAGTTTAACCTTAACATGAACATAACAATGCTCGGTAGTCATCAGCCGACTCCAGAAGAAAATTAACCGGAGTCTCTCTCAGTTCTGATTGGCTCATAACATAAACTTTAACTCTAACGTATACTAGTCATTTATCTGAAATTAAAGAGAAGCTAGTTTAGGGAACTGTCATGACGTTTTAAGCATTTTAATAAAGAAAATCTATGAATAATATATTATCAAGAACAGATCAATTCCATGGAATTAGAAGGTTAAGCAGTTCTTTCCCACCATGGCAATTTTACATATATTTATCTGGGTTTTCATACTGGGCTCATGTGCCTGACAGAGTTTCCATCATTAATCAGTATTATATTGTGCTGAAATGTGCAATTATGCATCTCCAGTTAGGAATTCAGTCACTCCAGTATGAAATTAAAATAAATAGAGCACAACAAATATATCGCTACCGCCACAATCTTCCTTCGCTTTTCCAATCCTTTTCGTTACGAACTGCTTACCATGCTTATTTTTATCAATTTAATTTTAAAAGTCATATTTTAAATGCAAGATATTCTCATTCTTCTGTTAAATTATTGGAAATATATTTATTTATATTTATTATTTTCCTTGAGATATTTTTGTACAACAGTAGCGCTGCAGGAAATTAATTGCATCCTGATTCTTTAACGTGTTACCCTAGCTTTATTAAGAGATTTAATATACAGGTTAATAGGTGCTTTTCATGCAATGTGCGCTCAGTGAGTATGCATTTTTCACATAATTGCACTATCATCCCGACGATCAATGGACGATAGATGCAGAGCCTAAGTTTTCTGGGAATAAAAATTTACTATAGTGGATTAATAAAACCCCTGCTAATTCCATGAATGCTGAGCATTGTTGGACATTTTAATTCGTCAGGTCGTCACGTTTCATTCTTCAGATGGATAGGATGACGTTTGGACTATAACTCTGTTCTCTGCATTTACATTGGTACAAGCAGCTAAGGATATATCTCTTTAATGTGGTGTTATTTTATCGCTAGGTTTCACAGGTGATTATTTTGTCTTTACTTCTGTTTAGTCGACTGTTAAACATGTATATTATGAACCCCAGAAATGTCTAAGGATACCTAAACTAATAACAGCAACCAGTCGGATCATTGATGCCATAGTCTGCGCACGTGTTACTCTTGAAGATCTCAAATATACGCCAGGTAATGGAAGACCGCACTTAAAGATGGCAGCGAGGGCCCAATAAGGATGGCGGTAACCGAGACTTTTTATTGCCTTTTTTTATATCCCTGTCCGTTGTGTGAGAATGGGCAAGGGGAGTGAGACGGAAAGAGGAGGACAGGGTTGAAGGAACAACCGTTAGTTCACCTTGGAGCCAGGCCAGTGGTGAAGTCAGTCCATCGTTCCACTGCCTTCAATTTCCTGGCATGTCAAAACATAACCTCACTTTTCCAGCCCACACTGACCCGATTGTAAGCACGAGATTCAAATATACTCTGTGAATTTTTGCCCTGTAGGTTTCCTCCGAGACTCATATGCAAGATTCCGTCATAGTCATGAGAACATAATTGAGGACAACTCTTCCGAAACCTTTTTAAAAATAGAAGAAACATTTCCAAAACGCCCCCTTTACTCACCCTACCCGAATATTCTCTTGGAATTTTTCAGGTAAGGAAAATTGGGCGCTATTACTAAGTAGGCGCAGCGTGTTTGTTGCAGTTTATAAGAGAAAGATTTAACATATAATTAAGTAAATTGTAAAATTCATTATAAACACAGCAAAGTTTTTACAACTAATCTTGCACGTATAACGTAAGTTTCACAACACCATTCGAAACAATGCCAAGCATTGTATGAAATTAAATATTATTATCAATGTTTATCCAGTCTTAGGAGAGCAAAATATCTCAATAAAAAGCTTCATCTTAAAAACACATCCTAGTTTGTACATATGTTCTGCGCTCAATAATTTTATTTATGTGTATACTTTAGAAACCTGTATTCTGTAACGTCAATTATTATTCTGTCATTTTGAGTTGATCTAGGTTTAAAAGTGCAATTAAATGAAAATGTACATCGTGTATAGGAAGTCGGAAAATGCAAAAATGTTTAAAAACCTTTCAGATCACAAAGCAATGATATTATTGTGTAAGTTATTACGATATTAGCATATATATCTTACTCTTTAATTTTCCTCCCACACACATTTATTGCGTCTCATCTGTTTCCAAGTATAACGTTACCTTCGATACTGAATATTTACTTTTATCACCTTCATTTGTCTTCTTGTCATAGAATCACTCAACGAGTTCGAAATATAAGGAATTACAAATCTGTGACTTTCTCTTAGTGTATTATCGTTTATTGCTTTTATAATTACCATTAATTTGTTACATTGTTAATAATGTTGCTTTATTTTTCTTTTATATATATGTTCAGATATAGAACTTTGCTTTTCTTCTCATTTTAAAGTCCTTGATTATTCCAGGAATATCCATTATTGATAGGTTCCAGAAAGTTATTATGTTTACAGTTCTGCCGGTTTGGAATTTTTGTTTTCTTTCCCTGACAATTTAAAACTTAATAAACATTTTAAATGTTTATGTAACTAATATTTATTCATTAAAATTTTAACCTTAATTTAACTTAAGTAAAACCCCAATGCTACGCATGTCAGATAACGAACATTCATTCCATAAAAAGGTCTTAAAGATTTCTCGCGAGCTTTGTAAAGCTTCCGCATTCTGGAATTCCTGCAAGCTCTTCTAGCTCCTTATGTCGGCGCATCCTATTGAACTTTTATACATGGAAGTAAACTCAGGGACATAGCTCCATTATTGTCCAGTCTGTTTGACGAATATGCTTAGCGAACATACGCAGAATGTTGTTTGGTTTATAGCGGAATATCTCTGGTGACAAAATACATTGTGCTTTTCTTAAATTGCACAGAAAGGACAAAATATACTGATTTGCACATTAGGGAGGTAGGCAGGTTAATAGATAAAATAAAAATGTAAATCGAGGAAAAGACACAAATGTGGAATCTTGCATAACAGCCCAGGTTATTTTTACGTGAGGTTGGAGCATAATTAGTTAAAAAATGGTTTGCATCATTGTTTATTTTTCAAAATGAGTTTCTGTATTTCCTTTGTACAAACTATATATATTTTTTTTTAATATTTATACACACTTATTCATAGGAAATTAATAGTATTTACTTTGTATAAAATGCAGGTTTTAATAGTTATACACATTTGTAGAGAAAATTAATAATATATGCACAAACATACAAAATCTTGCACAAGTACTTGCCTGAAGTTGATATTAATTAGAAAAAATATTTACACATTTTATTTTTTAAAAGGTTTATTACATTATCATTTGTAAAATAAGATATCTGAATTTATAAATGAGAAATAAATACGTAAGGTAGAATTTTTTAAAAATAATTCCTTAGTATAGAAAACTGGCATATAATTCATACGCCGGCCATCTTTGTTTTGTATTAAGGTCGACTATATCTAGATGGTCTTGTTCCACCACCAAATGAAACGACATATATCGACAAGGATTTATCTTGTTTACTATTTCATGTGACCTTCGTTAGAGTACAGCTGCTGCTGGGCCAGAAACCTTGGTATTCTGTATAATTACCTTTATTCTATGTTTGTATTTTTCTCTATTGAACAACCCCAAAAGTTTTAGCAGGAGAACAGCGAAAACATTTAAATTGAATGCAAGCAATGCTAAGAACAGAAATTATGGAAGCAGCTATAGTAATAAAAATGGAATAGTAAGCAAAATAAATCGAGAAAAACCTAGGAGAAATATGTCATATTGCGTACAACTTTATAAGTAATCTTTTTTTTTTTTTTTTTTTTTTTTTTTTTTTGTCAGGTTGGTTTTAGAAAGAATGACTATAGAGAATGAATTTATGATTTATGATTATGATTTAGCATCAAAATGAATCTGTAGACTCGAAACCAATGCAACGAAATTAATAATTGTTGTTAAAAAAAAGTTAACACAACTTTGCTTCTGAATTGAGCATTTAATTTTTAGGTATGGCAGATTTGTTTTAAAATGAAATAGTTTACATATAGCTACATGACAATGACTTGCATCCTCTGCAGTAATACAGGAATTAGATATGTTCACATAGTTCAACGTCTACATTAAACTAGCAATTACGTAAATAAAAGTGAAAAGAAAAAAAAATTAATAAAGGAGCGACTCTAATTTTCATTTTCACATTTTCTATTATTTTATATAACAATTTTCTAGGATTGTTTCTTTTATATTTTTTAGTTGTAACTAAATAAACTTGTGGAGTATCATTAATGAGATTTAGTGTCTATTTGAAAAATAATCTGAAAAAATAACTATTTTAATAAATATAACTGTAGTAGAATAAAGTTAACATATAACAATGGATGTTAAGACAAATACCTCCTATAACATTTTTAAAAAATGTGATTATAGTCAACATTAGAACTATGAAGAAAATAAAATTATATATGAATTATTGAAGAAGTTTAAATACAATTAAAATGTAAGACTTTCAACAATATTTAACTAGCAAAATAAAGAATATCTAAAAATTATTTGCAGCCAGTGTCTGATAAGAAAAAATGAAGATCAAACTAGGCACTCGAATCACGACTCCTTGGCTTACCGTGCCGATGCTCTTTCATCTGAGCTACCGTGCTCCGTTCGGTCAAAACGATTAATCTCCCTCTTCTGAGGCTCTACACCCTGGAACCCTGCATGTTACCTGTTGTAGGTATTTTATCTGTAATAGTCCATGAAATTCTCGAGTACTTACGACCGAGGTTGCATAGTTAACCAATTTATTACTCAGGCGGATAGCATCGACACTGCAAGCTGTGGTTTAAATCCCGGAAGTTTTTCCTATCGGATTAATTCCAAATTTCAGTCCAACACAAAACTTCTGCGAGGAAATAAATATTACATCTAAGAAGAAGACATTTCCACGTCAGATCTTATCCAAGCAAAAGAAGGTCACAACGTTGAGTTTCCAATTATGTGAATGCCCCATTAACGCTTATTTTTGAAACGGTTAGCGCTTTAGTCAAATAGCAATCACTACATTGGTATTTGAATTTCTCTAGGTAGCGTAATTCATGTTTCTAGAACAGACAGTAGATCCCGTTCTCCAGTAAGCCATTACATTGCATTATTACCGTTGCCATTGCTGGAGGCCATGACCACAGACAAATCATTTGCGAGGGTTAAGGTCGGACAAGGACATTCGCAGACAAATTTAGCGTCGTTAACTGCTGTCTAAATTCAAGAGATCTAGCAAGACTAACGACCTGTTACAAAATTCAGAACTTTTTATTACAAGGCCTCAATGTCCAGGACATTGTGTTTTATTAAGCTGTTACATTTGTTATCTTCTTACCTTGCATTAGATTTTAAAGGTGTAAACATGTCAAAAGTAAAATAACTACAAGGTCATTTGTATGCATGTAAAAGCACATCAATTTGGATTTCAAATATTGTGAATATTTTGTCCTTATTCTGGGGTGCAATAAGAAATGTCAATATTCTCAGTAATGCACTGAAAGCGTGCCATCATGCTTAAGTATAGCCTAAGGCATTGAAAAGTATTACAACACTTTAAACAAACGTTCAGTTATTTCCTGAGTTTTGTGCTGCAATCTATATTACATAAAAATTACATGTTTTTATTTATTTATTTATTTATTTATTTATTTAGCAGGCCAATTACCGTTAAATGTTATTATACTTTCCAGTAACAAAGTCAATCAATTTTAATTTAATAAATAATATATTTATTTTATATTTGTTTTCTACAGAAGGTAAATGTATTTGTGAAAATGTTAATTTTTTTTAATGATTTGAAGTGTTTAAATATGCTGTTACATTTAATTATACGCGTACTTCGAAAATATATTACTTAAAATTGTAAATAATATCATTAAGGTTTCACTTGAAGCTGAAAATTAATATATAAGCTTATTTAGTAAATATTTTATGGCACTTAATTTTGAAGTAGAAAGTTCATCGATATAAATAAATTACTGATATATTATTATTAATGTTACCAAAACTGATGACGAAAATTAGGTAGTGGAAGCCCCCACTTTTACTCCTGAGTGAAGAACTAGATATTTTCTTTCTTCCTTGGAGAAGAGAAGAGAAATTTATTTTAGTTGAAGAAAATCAATAAAATATTTTTTATGAAGAAATACTGAGGAACAACGTTTGTTTAGTTGAACTTTCAGAAACTATTTATTTTTTGTTAAAAATTACTATAATGATAAACTTAACTAAAACGCAATGAAAAATGAAAATGAGTCACACAGAATTACACCATTAGTTAAAAAGTGTAAAAATGTAATATTAAAAAGCTGTGAAAACTAGCACATAAATTGGGTATCCTTCTTAAACGAGCAACATCTACTACCATTATCGAGTTTTTTCTATACATTTAACTTTCTCTTAAAATTTAAATCTTGCATTTAAATTCTTTAAAATATATTTGTGATAAGACTTTCTAACGTAACTCCTCTGTTAGTTAAGTTAACTCGGGCAACAGATGGAGCGTATTAGTAATTTTCAAGCGCGAACTGGAAACCCATATTACACTAGACGCTGAAGATTATTGTGAATGGAGCAGTTGGGGAAATGAACTGCAATGGAAACTGGAGTATTCGGAGAAATAACTTTTAGACGTCGCCTTCGCCGCTGCAAATTCCGCTTACGACCACTGGGATAATGGTGAATTGGTACAATTATTAAAAGTGAAACTTATTGAAGTGCTAAGAAAACTATAAATACAAATTATAAAGGGTCCTCCACCTATCTGACCCAGGGCATTTCAGGTGTAACCCCTCACAAAAAAATTTAATACAGTAATAAATTGTATACTGACATCTTTACCTAAATTCTAAATAATTAAACAAAGCACAAAAGTTCCACCTCAATTGTACAGTTCCCACTCCCCGGTTCATCAGCAGTAGCCTACTGGAATTCCAGCAGACGATGCTCCGACCCAACCTAAGGTACTAAAATAAATATTTCACTTTCTCTACCTGGACCATTATTTTATCAGCTAGCTGCAGTCTCTACAAACTACTAATTCCTTTATTTCTCAAATATCAACTACAATACTATTTTTATTCACCGTCTAGAACAATTTCCAATATGATGACTCAATAATTTGACGCAGTATTTATGAGCTGTCACCCCCACATTCAATTAGATTGATTGTAACAAACAATTTTATGTAACTTCGTCATAGCCATGTGTAATGTTCTTTTTCCTGTACAAGTGTTGAATATTGTGTCTAAAATGTTAGTTTCTTGCCAAGGCGCAGAAAGCTACCCTAGTCATAAAACCGGACCTGTAGCCCTTTGTAGCAAGGGTACCATAAAACATTTGGCGACTATAGAAATGAAAAGAAAGGGAAGAAGCCATCCGCTACATGGAGAAGGCACACATACCATCTTGACTTAGTTTTGCAATTTTGAGGTCAGCAGTGTGGCAAGAGTATTCAGAGGGGCAGGGTCAGTGGAAAGACTTTCTCAGTTTCAAATAAATTAGTGGAAAGCGATAGTTAGTTTTGCAAGGACGACCTTTATTAGTTAAGTGCCCTGGTGTAATAGTTAATGTACAATAGTGTAAGAACAATAAATTGTGTTCCATCTTACATAGCAAGATATTATTAATATACAAAACTCCTTCCCCTATGGTCACAGGACCGTAAAAACATCCAGCAGCAGAGTCTCAACAGCCGTGGCAAAATATAAGACAGCGGTAACCATCGCGGAGAGGAAGGAATTGTTTACCCCTGAGATATCATCCAAAACTTAACAATTCAAATTTCCTTTTTCCAAAATCTTTCCTTCCCTCCATTTATTACACATTTAATTAACTTCCTTTATTAATTAACCTTCACTTATTAAATGCCCCTGCAAATTCCATAAATTTAATATAAATCCATTCCAGGTCAATAACGTTTTTCATAATCATACAGATATTTTTATCATCTAAAATTTATCTAAATTAGTGTCTTTCAACGACCATTTCCATTTCATTTTTACCTACCATAAAAACTCCTCTATAATACAATCATTATTATGCTTACGTTTATACGGAATATCGTGCATTCAAATCCCCCTGCTAGAACACTTTGCTTTTTATTGATGAGTTTCTCATGTGCATATTCTTATAATTTAATCTTTACTCTTTTCATATGCTTGCATACATTTATTTTTATGCAATATTTCTAACGCCATTACAATGAAGTTTCCCTTTCACATTTTACTGTATTATTTTATTAGTCTTGTAATTCCAATAATTTGCTTTTTATCATGTTTACATTTACAATTTCTCAAGTTGTGTTTAATTTTGTGCCCCAGGCTCTTAGTGAGGGATGGGAGTGTATTGTCATTGTATACGCTTTACAAAATTTCTTTCCGTTAAACAAGAACATAATGAGCTTTTTTTAATGCACTTTGTTTTTATTTTTAAATTTTGCATTCATGACAACCATTGTTAACACAAATTGCAAACCGCCACGGGTGACCATCTTTGAGGAGCGGACTCGTTAACGGGATGTCTGGGGTTCGAATCCCGCCAGGACCGTCCTCTCTGACTGAGGTTTTTTCCAGGTTTTCCTGTCCTCATACATGGCAAATGCCGGATAGGTGCCTTAAACTTAGGCCTGGAACGTTTCCTTCCTTAAAAAAGTCCTTTCCCAATTTTCATCTCATATATCACCAGTGTCTACCGCCTGTGATGCCTCAGTAGTAAACACGAGCGTTAAACACTATTCAAAAAAAAAAATTGCAAGATCTGCCCTACCAAACCTAGTTACCTTTATTTCTCTTTAGCGCATATTTTTAAGTTATATGCGTTTTTTTCATTGGCGTTTTAAGCGAGATACCCCATACTTTATCGTCAAAAATGACAGTTCTTGTGTAGTAATATCTCCCATTAGGCTTTTTAATAATCCCCAAAAGAAATATATTTTTATATTAAATATTCTAAGAATAGAAACTTTACTATACGTTTCATGCTAAGAATCACGTTTCTAAGATTATTATTTCAGATGTTTATTTTCTATTTGTCCGGTTTATTTACGAACGACCTTAACGTCCCAGATCATCAGCTGATAAATGCTCAGAGGCCTCTTCTTTCAGGCTTGAGGTTCTTTCACGTGTCGTAAACCTACTACAGGGAAACTATAGCTTTACTTACCACCCGAACGAAGTTACATTTAAATTTTTGCACTCGAAAAAAAAATCCTTCGACCTTGACCGGATTGAAACCGCGATTTTGGGTCTACGAGATAAGTATAGCTACTATTAGACTACCAGGATAGACTATTTTAGAGGTAAATACATCAATGATTCTGGGAACACTTTTCTTTTTTCAGTGGAGGGGGTTGTCTTCCGTTATACCATACGCTGAACACATAAAAACGAGATTTTTCCTTTTCCTTATTGTTATTCTTCCCTTGAGCTAGAATACAGTCATTCTGGCGCCATGGCTAGGTCATATATCTACGAGTCACTTTGACTGAACTCTTTTTATTCTTGGTTAGTTTTAATTTAGTTCTATAATGAGTAATGTTGTAACAAGACAAGTCGTGACGGAAAGAAATCACGTTCATCTAGTTTCTATTGGCAGTCCTTGTATACCATAAATAAATAAATCAAGTCCTTGTATACGGACAGGCAACAGCTGCTATATTCATTCTTGCTGGCTATTTATGTTTCCTTGATCGGCTTTTGTTTAACCACGCAACTTGTGTAATAAGCGCGGAAAAAAAAAAAAAAAACCAGAATTAGCATCTTGGTGGCTGTGCCAAGTAAACAACCGATCCTTAAATATTTGGTAATTATTATTATTATTTTACAGAGAATATTTCACCTTCATTATATCCTCATTTCAGTATTCTTATATTTTTTTCAATAACAAATATATAAACGTAATGATCTTTGTATGTAAGGGAGCGTGCCGTTTTAAATATATATTGTCTTGAAAATCGCACAGGATATAACAACAATTTCTGGCATGCTTGGTGTTTCCCTGTGTTTTATTTGCTTATAATACTCTGAGAAAGGGTGGTTGAATTCGGTATTTCATGAGTTAGTAACACTTACAGCGCATTTCGTGTTTTCTGGTCTAAATTTATCGGGAAACATTGTTTATAGTTTTTTCATTTCACTTCGTGAAGTCAAAGTGTTTAAATTACGACATGTTGTGCGTCTTGAAATTTCAGGGTTGGTAAGTTTATACCGAGGGTACCAAAAATGTATACACACACAGTAGATATCTATTTAATGTATTTCAAAGTTGGACCAAAAAACAACTGTAATGTGTAGTATGATGTTCTGTAAAAAGACGTGACTCACATACATTATGATAGCGTTGCTATGTGGCAGGTAAATCAACAATGAACAAATGAAGCCAAGATTATCGTATGATGTTCTGTAAACAGATGTGACTCACATACGTTATGCTAGCGTTGCTACAACAAAATGGAGCCAAGATTATCGTTTGAATAGCGGAAAGCCGAGAATGTTGTTGAAGTTCAAAGGCAATGGAGACGTGTGTACAGATCAGAACCGCCAACGCGAGTAACAATTGCACACATTCAAGACAAATTTGAGACCCATGGTACCGTATGCGATGTTCACAAGGGCAGATGTGGGAGACCTAGCACAGTAACAAGCCCCGCTCACTGGATCCAAGGCACTGGATAGGACGAAGAGGTCTGATTGAGTTTCAACCGCACTCTCCGGATCTAACTCCGTTGAACTTCTACCTATGGGGAACTCTTAAGGATGTTATATATCGTAGAAAACCAGCTACACTGGCAGCACTTCGGGAAGAAAATGAAACGGAATGTGCTGTAATCGTTGAGGACACTTTCGCAAACGTTGTTCAATCAGTAGTTCAACGTACTCAGAAATGTATCGACGCCGATGATGGACATTTGGAGCAACTGTTATGACTGTAAAAGTCTAAGATGATTAGTGCTCATCATTTTCTGTTTGTGCGAATTCAGTTTTGTTATGTTAACACAGTTTTTTCTTTGCTTGACGTATGTATACGTTTTTGATACCCTCTGTATTTTAAATAAATAAATTTTGTTACAATATGATATAAGTTTAATGGTTTTTACACAAAAATGATTATCGAGCAGGAGCGGCTCCTCTTGGAGGTTGCTGGTTTACGCATTCCCCAATTCATTTTCTAAATCCATTGCTTAATGCTTTTTATGCGTAAAAGATAAAACAGCAAACCAATGTCTCCGAGTAATTGAAGTAGGTTGACCGAGGGAGACGAGAGGAGGTGGTATGAAGGAATTTGTCTCACCTATGAGTCATTATGTGCATACTTTGAGTATTACATCCTTTTACAAAGAGTGTGGGATGGTTTGGCAATATCAACGGACAGATAGTGAACAAAATGACAACAAAGAAATGTTAAATTAAATTAATTTACGTATTTTAGAATCATAGCAATGTTATATAACGCATTGCGTTCTCTTGGCCTCTCGTGTAGGTGAGAAGTGTGCGTGAACCTTCGGGCTGGCTATCCTGGTCTTAGGTTTTCTCGTGGGTTGCCCTAGTCACTTAGGCAAATGCTAGGATGAATATTTACTTTCCAATAAGTATTATATATCATTCCATTCCGTTGCAAGGTGAGGTGAGAAGGCGCGGTATAATGGTGGCTTGCACTGTTTAAAGGTTTCTGAAATAGAAGCGGACATTCTGAGTGGCTCGAACACGTTGGAGGAAAGCGGGGGCAAGGGGGAGGTGCTTCACTAGTGTCAGGGTATACTATCTGGAAAAAGTGTTAAGGATTCATACGTCCGCGCATCACCCAACGTGGATCCTAGCTGTTTACTGCCACCCTCATATCACCCTTCCCCTGGAGGTGCCCCATTGGGGACATACCCTCAAACGTCACGCAAGGCAGTACCTAACTTCCCAAACAATCCAATCCAAGAGTATGTGAAACGTGCTCAAGAGTATGCAAACAAAACAATTGTACATTGCTGAATATTTTTTAAAAACTTTAATTGCCATACATATTATATTTCTAAACCTTATAACAAAACATTTTATTAAAACATTAATGAATGAATGGTGTTTAACGCCCGTTTTTGCTACATAGGCACCATAGGCGATGGACACTGATGATACATGAGATGAAATGATATATTGGGAAAGGATTTTATTTTTAAGGAAGGAATCGTTCCAGGCCTAAGTTTAGGGTACCTCCCCGGCATTTGCCATTTATGAGGACTGAGGAAAACCTGGAAAAAACCTCAGTCAGGGAGGACGGTCCTGGTGGTATTCGAACCCAGACCTCCCGCTCACGAGTCCGCGACTTAACGACCTAGGCCACCCGTGGCGGTTACAATATTAAGAATATAACTAATTGAGAATATTAAAATGGTAAGTCTTTTTTCCTTATTTAATAGATATATAATATAACACGATCATTAATCAGATTATGGAAAGATAACAATAATCATGGATGAAGGGTTCAGAATCTTCGTAAGACGGTAAAGTTGGAACCCATCGCAATCTTGGCCGCCTCTACATTGAATCACAGATTACTCCCCAGATACCAGCGCAATGTATACAAGATAATCCCATTGCTATAACATAAACACTATATCACACAACCCAAACTATACATGTTATGTGTATAATAAATAGAATATAGAGTGTGTTCTAACCTTGAAACAGAAAGAAAAATCCTAAGCCGGCGATTGAAAAGCGATAAACATTTTCTGACAACTACACGATAAATCATTTACAGTTAGCCAACATATTCAATAATTCCACGCGTACTAAGGGAGGCTACCGTTACCTTGCCAATCCTTTAACAAACGTGGACTTTTGTAAAAATGCTTAAAAATCCCCATCCTAAAGAAACATGAGCCCATTAAATAAGGAAATGAATGTCATTTTTTCTGTTACTAAGCACCGATTTTAGATAAATGCAAGATAAAACAATCACGGTTGCATTCACATTATATTGTGACTATTGAGACCATTGTCTCTGTTAACAATGAGCTACATATTTTTCTCAGTCTTGGTCTTTATCGTCTTGCTAGGAACAATACATGCATTAATGGGCAAAGAGATAACGAATATGTCAGCTTCAGCGATTTATTAGGAATATATTAATTGTATGGTTAATAATTACAGAGTGCGGCAGAAGCAATGGCCCATTTTAAATCGTGCGCTGTTATTGGTAACGGTTTTGTAGAGAGCTGATGTTTGTACCATTGCGCAGTGCAGTTCTCAAAGCATTTTCTGTTCGCCATATCTCATGACCTTGACAGCTCGTTCCGCTGCACATACTTGGCAGTCAGTATGAGGTGCAGATCGAATGAGCATGGTGCGATCGCAATGGACAAACTCCGTCACGGAAGGCGATTACAAGATGGGTTCATGACAACATCTGCTTGAAACAAGAAGCCAAATGGTAGGTCACCTACGGTCCGCACTCCATAAACATGGCGACAGTAAGAGCTGCTTTAGAGCAAAGATCAATGTGACCAGTTCGTCGGCATTCGCAAGGCCCGTAACATATCGGATAGTAGTATGCGTCGGATGAATGCCGACGAATTAATCGCGTTGGACTTTGCTCCAAAGCACTTCTTACTGTTGCCATGTTTATGGATTGCAAACCATGCGTGACCCACCAGGTGGCTTCTTGTTTGGTGCCGAAACAAATACTACGTTCTTGACTCAACCACCACATTTGAAAAACGTTTCGATTGCAAACGCACCATATCCATTCGACCAGCTCTCCATACTTACTGTCAAGTAGTACTGTGCAGCGTAGCGAGCGGCCAAGGTCATGCAATATGACGTACAGGAAATACTTTGAACTGCACTATGCAAAGGTGCAAACATCATCTCTCTCAAAGAGCCGTGACCAACAATAGCCCACGATTTAAGGTGGGTCGTTGTTTCTGCCGCACTCTGTAGATATTGATGGACCATCAGTCTACTCCCGAGAGAGAGAGAGAGAGAGAGGGGAGGGGGAGGAAGGGAGAGGTGTGATCTCAATATAAGGATTTAACTGAGGGACCTTTCAGAATGGATAGAGCCTGTAGATGATTTTTACACAGTTCAGTGATGAAATTTTTGTAGAGCAGAATATACTGTTGAGTTAACTGCCGTAAAAAAATCACACTTAAGTTAAGAGTAGAATACCCTCCCCCCAAAATGATACGCAAGAGAACAAGGAGCATTATTAGAGAGTAAATATTCCCCAAAATACTGTACATTACTTTATCATATATAATCTAAACAGTATTTACTGATTCAAACTTTGCTGAGAGTAATCAGAACTATGGTGTCAAGGATGATAAAGTGTCACAAGTAAATGTCATCTGAAACTGCAACGAAAATATAAGGAATACTTTGCAGCTTTTACAGATTTTTATGAGAAAAATATAGAGGGTGTAAATGAAAGTGTATTCTATATGACTAAATATTTCATTTAAAAAAAAAATTGGAAATGTATTAAGCTTTGAATATGATGATCGTAACAAAATTGTAATAAAAGATAATTTATTAGTAAAGGAAAATATTTCTCTTTTTATTAAAATGTGTATATATGACTCATTGAGTCTCTCTACCGCTAAGGGTGGCCGAGGTCGTTAAGGCGCGGATTCGTGAGCGGGAGGTTTGGGGTTCGAATTCCGCCAGGACCGTCCTTCCTAACTGAGGTTTTTTCCAGGTTTTCCTCAGTCCTCATAAATGGCAAATGCCGGGGAGATATCCTAAACTCAGGCCTGAAACGATTCCTTCCTTAAAACAAACCCTTTCCCAATATATCATTTCATTTCGTGTATCATCAGTTTCCATCGCCTGTGGTGGCTCTGTAGCAAAAACTGCTGTTAAACATCATTCGTTCATTTCAATGAGTCTCTGTATCAGCAAGGTACCCGCCCAGAATCTGCGAGGCCATTGCTGAGTATACCGTTATTTGTACTAGGTGCTATCAAAAAACTACCAGACTAGACGCAAACATCGGGTTCAAGTTTTGTCACCTTTTCCTTATCCAGTGATATATGGCTCCCAACTTCTTTTCTACTTCGTGTAAGCTTCTGAAAGTTCTCGAAGCGTTAAGTATCTGCTGAATGGCGTTCACAGAGTCAAAACGGCGACCTTTCAGCGTCTGCTTATCTTTTCAAAGAGGAAGAAGTCATAGTGGTGATGCCATTGGCCGAGAAGATCATTCGTTAGTAAATGATATGAGTGGATGCTTTGTCATGATAGGGCATTCAACTCCTCTCACGCCACATTTCAGGTCTTTAGCACTGAGAATTCTTCCTCAGATCGATATTAGCGCATGTTTCTTCGATGATCTTGATGCATAAATCTGATTTTTTCCCACATTTTTTGGAGTTTGTGCTCGTGGGCGATCGCCCTGACCTCTCTCGTTGATGTTCTGTCATTCTGGAAACACGACTGTTACCCAAAAGCCATCAAAAATTTTCAAAGGTCTCGTTATTTCAAATTTACAGAGTTAAACGCAAAATTTGATTTCAGCTAACAAAAACTTCTGTAGCATGCGTAGCGCGCATCTTTGTACTTCCCTTTGTAGCACAGGCCTAGCCTAGAAACTTTCTGATAATACTACAAGCACAATTCCAAAACATGTTCATTTTGTAGAATTTCGAGAGTGCTACAACTTTGACTATCAAAGATATTGAGACTGCTGTAGGGAATATGGCTACCATGGTTTCCACTTAAACTAAAACAGTGCAATATATTATTATATATTACATATTATTCTTTTTTCTACTTATAAAGTAACAGGAAAAAAGAGTCTGTGCAGTCGAGTAGTTAGCAGAGCTAATTAGTAATAGTTTTATATTTTCAATATCTTTAACAAGGTTTCTATTTCCAAAGTGAAAATTTACTCCTTTGTAAAAAAAATGTTGAAAACACAAAATCAATTTTATAACAGATCCAGTAGACTTGACCACATTTGTTCCATACCCTCGAGTATTGCTGTTAGGTACAGCTGATCTGGATTAATGAATTCATTATTTTAAAACAACTCCCAAAAATACAGAATAGTGAACTTCTACAAGGTGCAGTAATTTATTAACATTTCTTATTGTGGAAATAAGAAAGTAATCCTTTCGATAATATAATTCTGCAAATTTGAATTGACCACGCTACAAATAATTGTTCCATATTTATATGCTAGAGAAATAGATTGTAAATGTATATCACGCAGATATTCCTAATAAGCTACAGTGTAACTTTCTAAAGAGATGAACGAATTTTGAACATTCTTAAAGAGCACAAAAGACACGTGGAAAACAAAAATACCAACAACTGAGAAACACCACGTTGGATTATTTAGTTTTACTTCGTCCAAGGTGGTCTTCTAAAGTTGAATTTAATAAAGAAACCTTTATGAAAAAAAAAAAAAAAACTACACCCAACTCTACATAGCACTGCAATACTTACGATATTTGCACGCCAGCTGAATCTACTTAGAGGATAGATTTAATGATTTAATTATTAATACATACTAATGAGCAGAAGTAGCTCAGCAGGACAGTAATAAAATTGATCTCTCAAAAACTCAAAAAACTCAAAAAACACTGATGTGAGGTAGTATGTCGTTTATAGACCCATTATTATTTATTATCATCATTTTTCATTGCTAATTCTGTCACCATTACTCCAAGGTCCATTATAATTTGAACTGTCACTGTAATTATGCGACAATTTTTGCTAATTGCGATAATTTCAAAGCTAAATTTACAGACTCGTGAACGGTTCGATTCCTTCTAGGAACGTTCTCTCTGACTGACGTTTTTCCCGGTTTTCCTCAGTCCACATAGCAAAGTTTAGCTTAGGCTTGAAACACTTCCTGCCCAAAACCGAGAGGGGTGGCACGACAGTAAACCTTGGAACTCAAATGTACCGAGTTCATACCCCTTGGAGCCGGCTATTCTGACCTTGAGCTTTTTCGTGGTTTCCTTGTTAATTAGGGAAATGCTGTGATAAATTTTTATTTTTCATGCATTTTCCGCTATCTCATTTTATTTCAATGGTTCTGTTGAATTGACTCATTGGCGAGGTGGCCTCACTTGGGGTGATAGTGACTTTCGCTTTGTAAAGGTTTCTGGTAGAAAGCGGACCCTTGGGGCTCCGCGGACGTGGGTGTTCTATCTGGAAATATGTTAGCAACCCCTCTACGTTCGCACACTCACGTCTGTGAATTCTGCTCATCCGGTGTCTCCCTCATTGCCTTCTCCCGGAGCTGCCTCCGTAAACATAAACGACCAGCCGTGATCTAGGTTAAAATAACGATAAATAATGAAAACCAATCCCCTCCAAAAACAATTCCTTTTCAACCTGTAATTTCATCTAGTGTATAATCATTGAGTCACACCAGTTTACAGTTCTTATTAACCACGGAACACCTAAAACGAGTCTCCCAGGCTCAATGCACTTTTGACATTTTAATGTGTAAGTTCTGATCTCTCCACCTGTCTATTTTTCTATAATAACTTTTTTAATCAGATGATTACAAAGGAACCATTTCAGTTTATCGTACTTTGCATATAACACTTAAAACAAGTTTTTGTTACACGGACACCCAAGATGAGTTCGTGTACTGTTTGTTAGCTGCACTATTGAGTTCTGTTAGAAAAATTCCTTACTCAGACGCTAGTTTATGCTGTTATTCGCTGTATATAGGGGAAAACTAACAGAAGAAGGTTTTTTTGAATTACTACAGCAGAGTGAATCAGATAAAAGTTGTCATTTCGGTGAATTCAATTCAGATCACATGCCAGATCATAATGAAAATCATTATGTAAGTATAGTTAGTAAAGTAAATGACAATGGGTCGAGAAAGCACTGAAGACGAAGAGCGTGCATGTCGGCCCCTGGAGGTGCTCATTCTTGAAAACATCACCTTGTGGAAGGAGAAATTATGGAAGACCGACGGCTCAAAGTTCCAGAAATAACAGCGATGTGGGCCTTTCTAAAACAACAGTCCGTCGAATTATTCATGAACATTTAAACATGAATAAGGTTAGTGCAAGATGGATACCTAGACTTCTTTCTTCATCCAAAAGCAGAAACGAATCATCTGTTGTCAAGCATTTTTGGAGCTCTGCCCTGGCAACGGGAGAGACGTTCTGCAAACCGTTGTTACAGGAGATGAAACCATGGTCCTCTACTATGATGCGTTGTCCAAAAGAGAATCAATGGAGTGCCGTAGGGGTGGCGAAGCACCGCCTCTAAAGGCCAAGGTAACTCAGTCAACCAAGTCCCAAGCCACAGTCTTTTGGGACTCTTCCTTGGCTTCAAGGAGAGGAACACCACAGTAAACAGGGAGTACTATGCTGGCCTACTGCACAGACTGCGTGCTTCTATCAAAGAAAAAGGCAAAGAAAGCTGAGTCGGAGTGTGCGCCTTCTTCACAACCCGCCCGTGTACACAGCTCTTGTTGCAAAGGAAGCTGTGAAGAAATGTGACTTCAAGGAGATCGACAATATACCGTACAGCCCAGATCTAGTTCCCAGTGACAATTTCCTCTTCTTAAAACTCAAGAAGGACCTTGGAAGGAAATTTAATTGTGACGAAGAAGTGATGGATGCTGTTTCTGTCCATTTTGCAGACAAAACTTCTATTTTGAGCCGGGATTGAAATGTTAATTAAAATATGTGATGTGAGAAGTGTATTGCAATAAAAGGTAACTGTATTGAAAAATGAAACATAGGTTTTGTCTTTATCATATCTAGAAAATGGTTAGGCCGGAAACTTATGGACCTACCTTCGTATATGAAATTGAACAAACATCCCATCTCGGAAAAGTGATGCGACACTGCAAAATATAAGCGGCGTGTTCTTGGGATTAAGTAGTTTTGTCTGGAAAAATAGCCCTCCAAACAGTGAAAGATATGAAAGCACAATATAACATTTCGGATAAGCGTAGTGGAACTATAAACTGAAACACCAAGTAGATGTTTTCAATTTTTACATTACATTAGACGCATTGTTAAAAAGGTACTCCATTATACCAACCTACAAGTTGAGCATATTTACAGGAAAAAGAAATCCCAGAAAGTTGGGAAAAGTGTACTATATCGAAATTAAAGTGCTGATTGGCCTCTGGTATGTGCAGGTCATTTGAAAAAGCTTGTATGATGTCAGAAAGGAGCATGATTCAGCAATATTTCGAACAACAATGAAGGTTTCAGTACTTGTCTTTCTTATCTTCTGATGATGAGACTACATAGAGTGCTAGAGAAGTTTACAGCTTCCGGAAACACATGGGAAAGTATCGACAAAAATCTTGTTAAACACATTCTCGGAGAAAATCTTACACATGATATTTTATCTGTATGCGTTTGGTGCCGTCTTTACCTGCGTATGATGCAAATGGAAAAGGAATCGCAACAGCTGTATTGGCCAAGCTGTGTTAACTGAATATTACATGGCCAGGGATATGACGAAGTAAAGTCAGTATGGAATCCAATCACATGTAAATGAAATGGAAGTAATCCCGTCAGTTTTATAAGTTCAATGCTTTGCTGTCATAGGCACATTTAAAAACTAGAGATTTTAATACACCCATATAACATGTTTTAAAATCTTATATTACAATGAAAAACAAACATTTATGCTTATGTAATCTCACGTTTATTTTTTATATCCGAAACTCTTTATTTACACCTGCTTCTGCACAAATCCTTGCAGAACTTAAGTTGATGAAAGCAATCATCTCGCTGTAGGTATTAATAGTGGTTCGAAATTCATGCCCGAAAATGTCAACGAAGACGTTAATATTCATTTGTGCTTCCGAAGTATTAGACAGGTTCAAATAACCACATGACAACAGTAAAGAGAAACCGCACAGAATTTACCCCTTGATTCCAAAAATTATTTCGTATCTCCACTGTTGTTTAATTTTTCCTGTTTCTTGAAACACAAGGAAATTTTGAAAAGTTGCAAGTGTCTTTTTATTCAACAATACAGTCTTTTTTTTTTGTGCTACTTTCATTCCGCGCACGGAGTTTCGTGTGGTGAAGTGAAAGCTAATTTAAAAATTGTGGTACAGAAAAATTGCACGTCTTGAGAAGAAAGCCAAAAAGTGCCATCAGTGTTGCTACAATCCTAACACCATGCCAAATAATTTACACCCTTTGAAATTTTGGCTACGTACCAGTGTCCACGTGCAGAATTGGACTTCTCTACATTACACACTGAAAACATGTTTGCACCATCTACCAAAAATACAGAAACATATTCATACGAGGGTAGTCCATAAGTTTCCGGCCTAACAATTTTCTGGGTATCATAAAGACAAAAACTACATTTCACTTTTCAATATATCTACCCATTATTGCAATACACTTCTCACATCTTTGAGTTAACATTTCAATTTCCTCTCCCAAAATAGTCAAAAGTCTTGTCTTCAAAATGGGCATAAAGAGCATCAATCACTTCTTCGTCACCTTAACTTTCTTTCCTCGAAGGTCCTTCTTGAGTTCTGAGAAGAGAAAATTGTCACCTAGAGCTAGACGTGGGCTGTAAGGTGGATGGTCGATCTCCTTGAAGGCACATTTCTTCACAGCTTCCTTTGCAACAAGAGCTGTGTGCACAGACGCGTTGTCTTGAAGAAGGCGCACCCTCCACTCAGATTTCTTGCCCCTTTCTCTTTGATTGAAGCACGTAGTCTGTGCAGTAGGCCAGCATAGTACTCCCCATTTACTGTAGTGTTCCTCTCCTTGAAGTAAATGAAGAGTATTCCTTCACAGTCCAAAAATATTGTGGCCATGCTCTTCTTGTTGGACTGCGTGACGTTGACCTTTTTGAGGCGGTGTTTCGCCAGGTTTACGCCACTCATTTGGTTCTCTTTTGGACAAGGCATCATAGTAGAGTGTCATCTCCGATAACAATGGTTTGCAGAACTCTCTCTTTGTCTTGCCAGAGTACCAAATGTGCCTGACAACAAATGACTCGTTGATGCTTTTGGACTGATGAAAGAAGTCAAGGCAATGAGCCGCCGGTCTTCCATAATTTCTCCTTCCACAAGAGCGATGTTTTCAGGAGTGAGCACCTCCAAGGGCCGACCTGCACACTCTTCGTCTTTTTCATTCGAAAAATTTTGGTCCATTCTTTTACGGTATGAGGGAAATGCTTCCCCTTATACACCGTCCAATCGCTGTCTAATTTTA
This sequence comes from Metallyticus violacea, assembly GCA_030762175.1. Taxonomy (NCBI): domain Eukaryota; kingdom Metazoa; phylum Arthropoda; class Insecta; order Mantodea; family Metallyticidae; genus Metallyticus; species Metallyticus violacea. Next base: position 117,384,673 of record CM060842.1, on the reverse strand, counting down.
TTTGGTGTAAGTCCCTCTTTTGTGAAGAACTTAACACTTCGATTTTGAACAGCTACAATCTTCCACACATAGCCTTCTTTATGCAACTATATCTGAACAACTGAACACAGCGGAGCGGAAGTTATAGTTGCAATTATTTACTTAACAGATAAGGTATGACACCAAATAAGGCTATTGTGAAGACGATAACCTTTATTGGCAAGGCTGGAAACTTATGGACCTACCCTCATACATAGCAATGGCATGTTGAATGAACTATTGATGAATATGCGTGGTGAATTTCGAAATTTCATAGTGAGCTAATTACACTATTCTGATTTTTACTGGTATTATACAACCAGTTTTCAACACGACAATATACCAGAGTAAGAGGGGTTTGATTGATTGATTTATTTATGGACACTCTTTAACATCTCAGGTCATCAGCGTCCCATTCAATTCAGGGCGTGAAACAATCGACAAATTTTGCTCAGAGGCCTCTCTTTCAGGCTTGAGGTTCTTTTTCGTGCCGTAAATGTACGACACGGGACCCACGGCTTTACTTCCCTTCCGAAGGAAGCCATACTAAGATTTTTACGCCCGAAAAATCCACCGGTCCTGGCCGGGTTCGAACCCGCGATCTTGGGTGTAGGAGGCAAGTATGGTAACCACTACACCACCAGGACCGACGAGTGATAGGGAGGCAATGTTTAAGAAAACTGCGTACAGTGTGAATTTGACATAGAACCATCTTTATCTATCAGGGTACATTCATACTTTGAATAATCAGTTTATTTTAACACATATTATTTCTTTTATATGCACTTAAAATACATTTTTACTAGCATGATCATTTTCTCCCTATTACAGACTTCAAACAGATGTTGGAATTTCCTAAAATGTGTCACACTCAACAGAGTTCAAAATGCTACATTGTTAAATTTTGAGACGTATTGGAATAAGAAATCATCCAGGATGTGGCTGAGGATAGCTCCTTTTGGCTCGTATAAGGTGAGAAAGACAATTTGCTTATATCATTTAAATATATTTTAACAACAAAACAAGTTAAGCATATCGTGGCCTATCTCAAACGTCTGGGTATTCTTTAGATTGTCGGAGTGTTCGTTAATTACTGGAGGCAAAAGGAGAATGTACATTATTGACCTTTGGTTGTCAATTTCTAGAAGCAAGTCTTGTGCTTTAACCAGACAGTGGTTGGAGTTCCCCCACCTCTGTAGCTCTCTTGCCCATACAGCAAGAAAAATGCTCACCTGTAGTCTCGAGTGACAGCGGAGAGAGCCGAACTCTTCAGAACCGAACGGGAGATGGCAAAATAGTGGGGATGCACATTTGCGTGGCTGCTTGTAACAGTGTAAATGTTACGTGTATTCTTCTTTTGTAAGTAGCGTAACCTATGCGTTGTTCTCCGTAACTTTATGGTTGTTCCTTATTACAAAAATGACTTTTTTTTTTCACTTTTTACCACGAGTTGTCTTATTGGGATTTGCAATTAATTCAAACACACACACAGACACACATATATACACACACATATACACATATATTTACACACACATATATATACACACATATATACACATATACACACATATATATACACACATATATACACACATATATTTACACATATATACACACATATATATACACACATATATACACACATATATACACCATATATACACACATATATACAAACACATATATACTCACACACATATATACACACATATATATACACACACATATATATACACACATATATACACACACATATATATACACACATATATACACATATACACACATATATATACACACATATATACACACATATATTTACACATATATATACACACATATATACACACATATATACACCATATATATACTCACACACATATATACACACATATATTTACACATATATATACACACATATATATACACACATATATACACACACATATATATACACACATTACACACACATATATACACACATATATTTACACACACATATATACTCACATATATATACACATATATTTACACATATATATACACACATATATACACACACATTACACACATATATATACACACCCATATATTTACACACATATATACTCACACATATATACACATATATACACATACACACACACACACACACACACACACACACACTAATCTTAACCCTAAACTCGAGTAAATCCTAGAAACCGGTGGACCCAGTGGTTTGCTATGGCGACCTACGGCTTGACTGCCTACTTTCGCCTCCTTTTTGTAAATATAAATTTATAGGGCATTGTGTGCTGTTAAGTATACAGGTAAAATATTGTAACGGTGGTAAATATCCTTTGGCTGCAGTAGAACAAAAATCCTAAATATAAATTTATAACGGATTGTGTGCGTGGAACTTTTCAGGAAGTAAATAATTGTAATGATGGCAAATCTCCTTTAACTGCGGTACAGGGAAAAAAATTAGGGCGTAAGGATTCGAAAACCACTATTTATAAAGTTATGACGCTCTAACCGTCTGAGGTATCATGCCGTTGCGTTTGAAAGCCGTATTATCTGCGGGTCACTACCTTCGGCTTTCTCCGCTACCGCTCGGGAGTGGCTCGGCACTGCAGCTCTAGCAGCTTTCAGAATTTCTGCTGCTCTGTGAATAAATCTCTGTAGCACATCATGGGAACTCTAGTAGTAAAGACGTTTTGCACAGCCGCCAAACTGTCTCGACGTATCGTATGTCACATCTTCCTTCCCCCAGTTTGGGATTATATAATACAATTACATCTTAGGGTATGTCTTCACGGTGCCAATAACGTAATATTTATAGATAAAGCAATGAAGAATCGTGGCATCTTATTGGTGGATGGCGCCCGGCAAAATTTTCTTCTGGTAACGATTTTCGTCGAATAATGGGTTTTTGTCGGTATTGGACACTATCCCTAGCTGCATGTATTATTGTTCTGCTCAAGAGCAGTTATATATCACCATATTATTCTACGGCATATATTCCTGCAGTATCAGCAGAGTGCTTGTCACTTCAGTTTTCTTGGCGGAAGACAGGAGACCTATTGCATAGGACTTATAGCAATCGACGATACATTTTTTTCAATTGTTGCAGCAGTATAGCCATAAACATCAGTGCTTAGAAGAAATATTAGTTATTTTATAGTTACACGGGCAATCAGCAGTGTTAATGTTTTGCTGGCATCTATTTCTTGCTGTGTTGGAGTGGGCATAAAAAACATATAGGCATCCAATGGAATCTAATATAACTTTGGGTGGTATGCTATTTGTCTTTGTGAGTATAAATATTAGGTTATACTTTTTGTATGTTTTTAGGTTAGGGTTTATTTCTCCTCTTTACCACTGTACAACCAACGAGGACATTGCTTTAACTGGGCGAAGGCAGACGTGGCATTTGAACTGTTTGGAATGTTGTGTATTTGTTAATTATTGAGGAAAAAGATTCGTTAAGAAAAATTCTATTATATGCGATTAGTTATCAATTACGCAAATGGTTATCAATTTCTACAGGTAAGTCGTGGGGAACGCTAGGCATAACGAAATAGGGATCAGGTTTCCAAACAGGCAGGACATATCTTTAGTCATATATTTCCGTCAGCTCGGAAACATTTAAAACAAGGTAGGCAAAGTAGCTTTGAATAGTCCTGGCGAATGAGCATAAGATACGCAGTGGTTTCTAGGTTAGTATCTCTCTTACTTCCGTACTGAACACATTGTAAGGACGATTTAAAGCACAGCTGTCATCTTTCTCGCTCTTTCAACAGTTTGTTACATTTATGCGTTAACGTTATCGCCACCACAAATTTCCTAGAGTTGTCTCGCGCAGATCGATACAAGATCATTCGCCAGGACTTCAAAACTACAGTAGTAATTGTAACACCAACTCTTTGATATTCTGGAAGATTGTAGCGAATCCATATAACGTGATCTAGTCAAATACAAGGACTTTAATTTAACTCAGCAGTATAGCCAAGCGAGTAGACCGTTTCGTCTTCGTGGTTCACATATCATATTTAGGTATTTTAGGAAAAGGAAGAAAATGTCGTGATAATATAAATATATATCATGACACCCACCTTAAAAATTAACAAAGGAGACATCTATTAATTACACTCCAAAGGATACAAATATTTCAACATTAGTAAAGTTTGCTCAGTGAATTGCAAAGTTAAACGCTTTAATATAAGACACTCTGTCTAATAAATTAAAATATAGAGTGTAATATTACCACTGTCTGACATCGATATGAATACAGCAATTTCTTTAACAATCCATTGAACTAAGAATTCCCCATGTTATTATTTCAACAAGTATAAAGTGTCCGGAACATTGATCAATTAATTAGTTTTGGCGCGTGCCCTAATGAATTTAGAGATATCCCAAGCAAGAAGAAATCATTCGTGTGGAATTGTTGGAACACCCAATGGAATGGTGTCTTCCTGCTGGCGAAGCCAGTGTTTATGATACGAAACTGTCCACTAGATGTCCGCGAACCAACTACCCGTAACTGTCGGAGTAAAGGACAAGAAAGAACGACGTCCCTAACCTAAAACGATCAATATAAACTACAAGCACATGCTTTAACCGACAAGCAGTGACCACGGAACTAAAACATGCCGGAAAGTGTACTAAGGAAATGCAAAAAATAGGAAAAGGAAGGGATAAAATTGCTGAATGACAGAGACTTGCAAGGACGCAAATGGAATAAATGGAAAACAGTTGTTCCAACATTTTAAAGTAAAATTATTTACGGCATGGCAGTTGGATCTCTACTCCGTCTGCTAATGCAAATAACAGATTTGTAACGTGTGTGATAAAAGACATGCTGCATTAATGAACCGACAAGTGTTACATTTTTAACGCATTCTATTGTTGGTGCCAACGGACTTATCTGCGCAGTCATTTAGAGAACAGTAGTTTTTCCTGCAGCTGTTTTTATATAACATTTACCCCTAGCAGTGAATTGGTGAAAATTTCTAAAAGTAATAACCTTCTTAAAGAAATTGTACGTATGCAATTGCGTTTCCTGGAGATAATGGATTCAAATCTCAATCCTGTTTTATCTTTATATTCATGACGACACATTAAACAGTTAACATAAAATGGAGTAATTACAGATCAATAAATAGGATAGAAAGACATAGCTTTCAATTGCCTCATTTTAGTGACATGCTTCAAATTATAATAAATGTATGCAATAATACATATTTTAAAATATTTCGATTATAAATGTTGCCTTTACTGCATTTATTGTTTCCTGCATTAATTACAATCTTTGAGAAAGCCGAAAGAAATACTACTACAGTATGAGAGTACAAATAAAGGATACCTGAAACTTGGCAGTATATTGTCAAATGGTAATGGTAGGTGTATATTTATTATAATATTCTACATTTCAAATATACAAAGTGTAGATCTCGACCGTACGTACTTAAATAAAACATACAATTAGTGTGAGAGAGGGAAATAATTAATAAATGGGAAAAAATGCATTAATAGGTATATTTGTATGAAAACAATTTATATAATATTTACAGCTATGCTAATGCGTTCAAATAAGAAAATTAATTGGTTTTAGGTTTATGTGTTTCGGCTTGTAAAATGCCCATATTTAGCCAATTTACGTGATCCGCAAACAGATCTGAGCATACCAATCGATCTCTGATTGCCGTAAGAAAATGTTCTGGAAAAACACTTTTCTCAGATACTCCCAGAGGGTACTTTCGGCCTTTGAATACTATTCACAGCGTACATAGCGTACCAATTCTCTATGCGTTTCACGGGTGATCGAGGTGGTTAAGGCGCGAACTCGTGAGCGGGAGGTCTGGGGTTCGTAATCCCGCGAGGACCGTCTTTCCTGACTGAGGTTTTTTTCCCCAGGTTTTCCTCAGTCCTCATAAATGGCAAATGCCGGGGAGGTACCCTGGAACGATTCCTTCCTTAAAAATAAATCCTTTCCCAATATATCATTTCATCTCATGTATCGTCAGTGTCCATCCCCTGTGGTGCTTCTGTAACAAAAACGGGTGTTAAACATTATTAATTTCATTCTATACGTTTCATGCTCTCTGACTGCCGCGTAATTATTCCGTAAATGGGCTTTCTTTTCTTCAATCTTTTAGTGAAAAAAATCCGTTCATGTGATATAAAATATAAAATAAATGAAATATCCCTCATAAATGTTTACATAAATTACTAGATTTGGTTTTCCTCATATTTGATATCAGCTGGTAACATACTCCGATAAGCTGATTTTAATTCCGTATATTTTGTAAAACATAAATTTGGGAAACATAATATTTTTATCTTATTCATAGTGTCTGGTTCGTATAAAAATAACAATTGTTCCAACTTATGAATATTACATATGAAATCAGAAAACCTTACTCTCCATAATGAGGGGTCTTTTAACTTTCAGCGGATTTCAATTCTTTTCTTTTAAACGTTGAATGACTAATAAAAATTACCCTGGATTTAATTTCAGTATTTACTGCTGGAATGTGTCAACTTAAATAGACGTTGTCTTGTTATCTGATTTGCCAAGGTTTGTACACTGAGGCATATTGACGGTGATTGATGCATAGGGTCATCTCTCTCTGTATTGCTTTATGCTAAAGTGTTCATGCATATTTGAGGATACCGTTACTATGCTCATGATATTCAAATGTATCTACACTTTGAGTCTGATAAGGTCACTGAACACCACTGCTAAAGTTAATGTTGATTTGAAATGTGTTTTTCTTTGATCGAAAAAGTATGCACTTAAACTCAACGCTAGTAAACTATCAAAATACCTTAATAGATTATCGAACATAAAATTATCATATAAATAGTACAGCACATGTTCTGATTAACACTTCCATACAGCTTTGTAGCGAAAAACCTAAGCTTATTACCGATTCTTAATAGTAATGGAAAGAGAAGATATTTCATATGTGCAATATATAGGGCGATAACACGTTTGCATATATGATTTACCGCTTTGAAGTAAGTGTATTTTATTGTAGTACAATACTGTATACAGATTTGATGTATGGGTAATATGCTTAAGAAGGATATAAAATTAGATCGGGAAAAATAAAAAGTTAATAATGTAAAAATGAAATAAGGACATTTATATGTGTGTGTGTGTGTTATAGAAAAATACATATGTACAATATTATGTTCTAGAAATTCTCGTCTGATTCAAAGATGTCGTGAAGATGACCAAATTATTATGATAGTGGTAAAGTATCATCCTTTGTACGGAGCACTCTTAAAGTTTCAGACGCGTGAATGTAGTAGTCACTTGTTTGTTAAGATTGTGTAAACAAACTAGTGTTTAGTGTTAACATTTTCTACAAAATGGATAAAACTGAAATGCGATCTGTGATAAGAGTATTCCGTTTTCAAGGGTTTAACCCGAATAGAAATACAAAAGGAGTTAGATTCCACATTAAAGATGCGTCCCCTTCGTTTTCGACGATTAAAATGTGGTAGTACATCCCTTCCAGATGAAAAGCACTCGGGGCATCCCAAAACTGCTACGAAAGATGATATCGTGACAAAAATGCACAATGCCGTACTGATTGATCGTCGATTTAAGTTATACGAGATGGCTGACTTGCAAAGATCTCGACAGGTCGTATCCACTGCATTTTACATGAAGTTTTATGTATGAGAAAACTTTCTTTGTGCCTCGTTTGTTAACAATTGACCAAAAACGTTTCAGAATGAACATTTTGCAAGAGTTTTTAGACTTGTTTAAATGTAATTTCAGTTAGTTTCTCCGACGTTTCTAGAAGTAGGTGAAACATGGATTCGTCGCTACACGCCAGAGACGAAGGAGCAGTCCAAAAAGTGGGTGGCAACAGCTGAAAGTGCACGATGGTGTGGTGCTCGTAGACTACCTCTAGAAGGGCAGAACCATCACCGGGGAGTATTACTATTGACTACTGGAACAACTGAAGGATGCTATTCAGGCTAAACGTCCACACCTTGCGAAAAAGAAAGTTCTCTTTCATCACGATAAGGCGCCTTCATACACGTTTGGGATCGTTGCTGCAACATTGATGACCTTCACTGCCAAATGCTTCCACATCTGCTATATTTGCTGGGTTATTTTTTTGTACCCAAACGTAAAGAAACGATTGAATGGACGAAGATTCAAATCAAATGACGAGGTTAAAACTGAAAAAGATGCTTATTTTCCACAGTTGGATATATTTTATTTTACTGAGGGTATTGAAAAGTTGGAAAGTCATCGGACTAAATATATGGATTTACAAGGTGACTATGTTAAAAAAATTATTTAAATCTTGTGATTTTTTGGTCAGGTCGAGAACTTTTAGAACGCCTCCGTATACTAATAATTGCATTCTAACCAAGAAATAAATTACTCCTAGCTTGCCGCACTTTGGCTTGGAAAATGCCCATATTCAACTAATGTGTGTGATCCGCACACAGGTTCCAACATACCAATCGACCTCTAATTCCCTTAAGGAAATGTTTTCTCAGTTGCTTCTATTGGATATATTCAGCCGAATTTCTCATTCGTTCTACAAAATTGGCAGCTTCTCCTACCAGAACGATCCTCATTTTTTGTCTTTCCAACCTCCCAGTCTAAACCAGGCCATTACTAATCTTGCCTTTCTCCCTAGAACAAGCATATGTCCTCTTTACCCCATCTTAATTAAATTTCATTTCATTTCATTTCATTCGATAGGCTCAAGGAGACTTTTTAGTTACACTGTGCTTCGATTTCCTGCATGCTGATATCCTCTAGCATTTTCTAGCCTTCTTCCATACATTTGTATTAATTTCCTTAACTTCTTTGCCATATTGACCCAGGTCAATTTCTCTGAGTCTCTTTCCACCTCTGCAGCCCAAAACGTTGGTGCTATATTTTGAACCTGGTGTCTATAACGTTTGGAATTTCGTGCGGAACGACAAATTGATTATTTTTCAAGAAGGGACATCTGTGGGAAATGCATGGGCACTGTGGAACATCAAAGTATGCCAATGCATCGAATATGATGCTCCTAGAAACCGGTGGACCCAGTGGTTTAGCGAGTAAATCGTTGTAATTGTGGCAAATATCCTTCAACTCCGCAGGAAAAAAGAAAGGGAAAAAAAATATGATATAGTAGTATTCGCACCGCTATACTATCTTCACAAGTGTAGCATGACGCTCTAACCGCCTGCGCTATTACACCATTGATTCTGAAGCGTTATTATCTAGTTAAATAGCGGTGCCAGTCACTTTGTCTCTCTCCGCTGGCTATCTCCGCTGTCCCTTACTTCTGGCTAGCCGCTCGCGCACAAGAGCAAGTCAAGAGCACTTACCACCACCAGCAGCAATAACAGTTGAGTGTTTTCAGCCCGACGGGTAACGCCAAGTCCAGCCTGGTCGGTGTATAGATGTCAAAAGCCAGGGATACTCTATTTTGATTGTTTCTATTGCCTCCTTTCGCGATACCGTGAGACTGCTGTACTAAAGTTCTGCCCTTCTTTGACAAGCCCCATACACAGCCACTGTATATCTTATCAAAATTAAGTATTTTCCTGTGAGAATGTGAAGGCTAAGATTACCATAGAACACAATAATTATTTAATATATTTCTATTACAAATGTTCGTAATTTTTACGTCATTTAATTATTTGACTAATTTATTGAAGTATGAAAGTCAGTTTATATATTTTAAAAGTGACTGTGTTTAACAGTTATGCACTGAAATCACCAATAATGACTTATGCTAAAAGCAAATCTTCTTTCCTCAGTCACAACACTGATTTTGCACAACTGGGCTCGATGCTCTTTGCATAGTCTTTCGACAAACATTGCAAAAATTGCTTGTCATTAGCCTCTTTTTTGACGGATATGAAGCGGATGGTTCTTCATTCGGGCGTTGGTCTTCATAGATATTGTTGGAATAAGAAGCTATTTATTCATCCACGGCAGCATATGTTCTCTCAGCTTTGTAAGAATATTTCGCCTTTGCAGAGGCTCAACATTGTTATGAATATAAACTACTCAAGCATTTAGGCAAGTACTGACAGTGCCGTATAAAAGACACAAAGGCCAGGGTTTTGTTTTACGGCTGCATGTATTAGTACACACATCTGGTAATACCACCTTTTGTACTATTGTCAATTTCTTTTGTAACATAGTTGGTTTCTGCCTACTCATGTGTAGCAGACAGAAGAACTACGCTTTGTTCGTTTTTGGCTTAAAGGATACAAGCGATTTTTTTTTATCGAAAACAAAAATGAACATACCCACTTCTCTTTTCTTGGTCTCCAATAATTCTATGGGTACCTCTCGTTTATTCTTCCTCCAGGTATCAACAATAGTCAATTTAGCATTCAGCAAATCGTCGCCCAATTTTACTGATGCGAACCAGTTATCTTCTGTAACATTTTGAATTCGTCATAGTTTTTGTCAGTTCTTTCACGTAATACTCTGCAAGGGGCAATCCATTTGTATTGTATCCTTTCGGGAATGCGTCAATCTTATATTTCATTCCCGAATCACATGCCATGATTATTTTTATTTAATACTTCGCAGGTTTGTTTAGCATGAACATGCGAAATGGGAAGCGATCACGGAATGCCAGAAATACTTCATCTCTGGTGAGAAAAATAGCTCTTTCTGCATCTTTCAAGAAATAGCTCTCAAAATTCCCTAAATGCAGCCAAGGGATCTGTTTGTTTTCTTAAATCACGTGTCATTTTGTCATCAAATCTTAGGCACGAGGTGAGAAACTGAAAACTTTCCTAACTCATCACAGCCTTATCTAGGACTGCACAAATTCCTTTGAGTTAAGTCTTTGAGCTCTTCATCACAAATTACACGTTGAGTTGCTTTTGGCTGTTAATATTTTATTCTGTTCCAGTTGATTTCCTTATTTGCATGTTCAAGAATCAACTAAAAAATACCATTCTTAAGGAAAATAGAAAAAATGTTAGAGACTTTGCATCGTTAGTTGCAGTTTGAATACTATGGATAGTATTTTTTTTGAGAATAGATGCAATCCTCTTTCAGGAGCTAGTGAAGACCAAAGCTGTCCATTTTTAGCTCTTGGAGACTTCTTTGGCTGACTAATATATCGTTCATCAGCGTTTCGATCAATGAATACAGAGGATGATATCGATAGGAACCCTGATTCGTTTCCTGCCTACTAATGGAATATCGCTTCCACCATTGTCTGGTTCAATATTTTCGTAAAGAGATTCAATTTCGTCTTCCAATTTCAGTTAGCACAACATCGTCAATTTCAACATGATCTGGTTCATCTCCACTCAATGAACTATCAGATTCAATATTACTATTAGAAATACTTTCATGTTCCAGTTCATAGCAAATAGTTAATGCGTTTACTGTAAACATTGAATCATTTACATTAACATGAGAGACATCTGGGAAAAAAATGATAATCATAATATTTCTTACAACAATAATTGTAAAATATAAGAACAACTTTTACAATGTTGTACATTTTAAACTTACCTCTTAAAAGCCACAAGTTGCGTTATTAGAAAAGTTCGTAAAAATGAAGACTATAATCATGACAAACAAATGAACACCTATATTTACTCTCGCGGAAAACACAAGTGATGGCCGGGAAGGTACTGAACAGCTGGCAGCAGATCTGACATTGTTGATGCGTCAGCACAACAATGAACACGTGCGTGTCGTAAAGTTTGCGAGCATTTGTATTGGAGGGTTAAAACGTATAATATAATATGCGAGCACCCAAACAGCGATGAATTCATACTGTAATTGTTATGGAATTATGATGTTGAAAAGTGTGGTTTTAAAGCCTTTTTTGTTTTGTCATACATAAAACCATAGCAAAAACCGCGGTTTGTTTTATTCGTTTGGTTTTTAAAGTATTTTACGATTTCTAAATATTTTACACACTTTATGCATTATTTACGTGCCACGAGGAAAACACTTTTTCACATGTAATGCGACAATCCTGTTCACGACGCATTTGCGGATATGGGCGCGCTCTTGGAAAATGACCTGTTTACAATCACGCACAACATACCTACTAAGCGTTATCGGAGATTTTTCATAATTCTGTACAAATTTTCATACATATATTCATTTTTAACAGGCACTATTTCACATCTCTTGTCATTAGCGTCCCATTCAAATCAGGCTGATAAATTTTGCTCAGAGGTCTATTCTTTCAAGCATTACGTGCCGTAAATTTATCACGGGTTTAACGGATTTACTTCGGAAGCCATACTTAAGATTTGTACGCCCTAAAACTTTATGGTACTAACCTAATCTTGTTACACTCTTGAGCAATATACAACATGTACATCCTTTGGTGTGTGGGGAGGAGGTCATCCTCAGATTCTGCGTGTCGATCGAAGAATTTCGAGGACGCTCGTAAACGCTGTATTTACAATGTGCATGCAGCGACTGCATACTGCAGTGGGCGCTTTGGCTGTAAACGTAATGGTCACAATCGGAAAGAGAATATTAGGGAAGAGTAGCAGGGACCGAGCGGTTTAGAAGACATTGTTCTTCTGAGTAAACTCCTCATGCCGAGATGCGAATCTGCGCTCTTAGCCGCTGCACACTCTGCCGCAGAGCTAACGGAACACATACACTAGTCAGCATGCCATATAACACAACTGTTGCAGTAACTATGCAGCTTTGCTGGGTAACCACGTGCTGTATCGAGTAGGACTTTAAAGAATTTTACTTCCAAGAAATTTCATTTTTTTTTTGTCATCAGATGTAATAATATTTGAATAAGTTATATAACTAATGTCTCTATTCTCCTATTTAATTAAATTATACATATCAATATTCCATTTAATTTATTTTCGCATTCTTAAAACCTCACACCTGAATTTAGATGTCAGATCTGAGAATAACAATTCACTCCTTGCTCCTTTTCTTGTCAAAGTCATGTTTACTATTATTCATCATGTGGAAAACTGAAAATTGCTATCGAGCGAAGTTATTGGTCATTAGACAATATTAACATTAATAGGCAAATTGCATAGCATAGTTTAATACAATTGCTGTTTCGTAAAATCATGCTCATAATGAAACTATTCGTTTGTTAGTTTAATGTCCTTAATGTAAATATAAAATATCATTAGCAAAACTCAAATTTATTTTTAATACATATTATCAAATTTAACTACGAGTACTATGAAATTAGTTCAAGATTATTTTACTGCAGTGAATTTCTTATGTATACTATCGGTCATAAATATGAATACCCAATATAATTTTCTAACTCTTCTAAATGGAACACAAACAAACGAATAAATTGGACAGAAATATTGTTAATTATGTAAAAAAATACAATGATATAGGCAAAATATATCCATTACAAAAAATAAAATTAAAGTTAATTTTCATTACAATATCCATCTTTGGCAATAGAAACTGGCATTTGTTTTCAGAAATCCTCACGAATATCTTGATTCTATATCCTTACACACTTGTTGGAAACTTTTCCAAAGATGGTCTAAACTTCTTAAATGAACCTTCTGGATTCCTATATTCACTTTGTCTCTATCAACTCTGTGGTGTTGTAGTGCACACTTTGATTGCCATGGCGCATCTTTCACCATTGTTTGCTTTTTCCATAGTTGCAATGTAACTCAAGCAGTATCCAGATCAAAGTTTGGAACTGTTAACTTGCTGCAAGGTATATTGGTAAAACACCTGTTTTTTAAATTTTTTTATTTATTTTTACATTACCAGACGTATATATATATATATATATATATATATATATATATATATATCTGCTGGTACCGAGGTGCTTATATTTGAATTTATTTGTGAAAAACACTTTAAACCTATCAGCAGGTGTCCAGTGTTTATAAGAAATGACCTTTACAATGTCAAGAAGCTTGGACATCTCAAGATTCCAGCACCTTAGGACAAATCACAGTACACACTTTATATCTCTATCCAATTCCATACATGAACTGTGGCAAAACCCCACACTATTTAAAACTTGAATCTCAATGTCAGGTAGTATGACAATGCATTCATTCTCAAATTTTTGGCATAAATATATTTTTTTCCTTGAATCTCGACATTGTAGACACACAATTTTTTATATTCCCAGAAAGCATAGTCAGAAACTATTATGGAGTCCATTCTACAGTACCTGGAACCTTTTTTTTACGTTGTTAGGTTTTAACTATGGTTTTCTTACTGCCACATGCATCTTAGTATCACTTTTACTGTTGCAAAGGACACAATCTTATATATATTTCTAATTCCAATGAATTTATCATTCCTTATAGTTTTGCGAGGAGTTTCTAGTAACGGTAAGACTTAATTGTTACCTGTGGTGGGCAAGGGTATATTGAAGCCCCCCAAACGATTGTTACGTTCTTTAGCTAATTGACGTATTTAAAATCTATCTTCCTCAATGCTACAATCGCAGCATGTTTTTAAAGTGATTTTGATTTGTTTTATTTATGGACGCTGTTCAATATTTCAGATCATCAACGTCCCATTCAATTCAGGGCGTGAAACGACCGACAAATTTTGCTCAGAGGCCTTTTCTTTCAGGCTTGAGGTTCTTTTTCGATCCGTAAATGTACGACATGGGACCCACGGCTTTACTTCCCTAGCCGTACTTAGGACTTTTACGCCCGAAAAAATCCATCGATCCTGACCGGGTTTGAACCCACGATCTTGGGTTTAGAAGACAAGTATGGTTACCATTACACCACCAGGACCGACCCCAGATAAAGTAAAACGCAATTCTAAGTTTCTATAAAGCTTAGAAAGCTAATTTAAAACAATATGCTTTTCATTTTCTAATTAAACTAAATCATCTGCATAATAATGAATGTTAATCATTTCATGTAAATGAGCAGATTTATTAAAAATGATGAGCGTTAGTGTATCTATGTATTATTCTAGTTTTACATTTTATTTCATATACTATATTATGTATTATATTATTCGTATACTAGATTAGCTATTTTGAATGAATACTTTTACTAATGCATATATATTTTTCTTGTTTTATTATTTGTCATATTTAATGCCGTTGTTGCACGAGATTTAGCAGTATAAATGGTCATAATTTTAATTTGTAGCTGCTCTGTATGAATACAAGTATGTTAAGTATCTAAGACTGTTTTTATGAAACAGAGAGAGATTTTAAAGAAACATTTGAAGTTTTTGTTTTGTCCTTTACTGTTATTTTCAAGCGAATAAACCATTTATATTTCGTGGAAGACACTATGTATACTGTCATTCCAAAAGCGTTCCTCGCTTATTTGTCAATCTTTTCACAAACAGATACACAACAAATGACTCTCGTTAGCAATATTAATGGCTTTGACGTGGCGGTTAGTGCTTTTATCAGATTGCTCCGACATGAAGTAATGATAAATAATGAAAAATCTAACAGATGTAGTCTCTCTGTGCTCATTAAATAACCACGTGTTGCAGATACCATGATGAAAAACACTTCCGCATTGCTTGGAGCGAGCGTTACTTACTTGAACGACCGTTGTGCCCACGAAGGACTTCAGCAGCAGAAGCTGTCAACTGTCATCTTGGCTTCTATGTTGCACGTATGTATACGAGTACAGGCTGTGATGTAATTCTTGTGGACCAATGAAACTTCAGGTATAAACTTCAATAACTTTATTACAATTTTGAAATAATAGCATTAATTTAAAACGATTTCTTATGCTGCTTTAAAAATATTATATACATATTTAATATTGACTATAGTTGATAATGTTGCAATATGTACTAGATGTGTGCATATTAAAAATCTCCAAATATGAATTTAATCTAAACTCACATGCCCATAAACTATGGAAGAATGACCCGTTTTTAAAAACAAGATTGCAACGTTAAGTTCTGCATTCCACCTTTATAAAAATTGCTTTTAATAATTACTTTCTCTCGAGGGACAAAGAAGTTTTGTAGTTATATAGGAAAACAGTTTTAAATTATGACTGTTGCATACCTGATATCATTTTCATCAAGTTTTATTTAATCTGATGATTTTTTTAACTTGCGAGGGTATATTTAGTGTTGTTTCATCAAGCTAAAGAAACATTTTTCCTATTTATACAGGAGAAAAACAGCATATTGATATCAGTTTTTTTAATTAGTGTTTAACCCCGTTTTTACTACTGAGGCACCTCAGGCGGTGGACACTGGTGATGCATTAGATGAAATGTTTTATTGGGAAAGGATTTTATTAAGGAAGGAAACATTGCACAAGTTTATGGTACTCCCAGGCATTTGCATTTATGAGGACTGAGGAAAACCTAGAAAAAACCCAGTCAAAGAGGACAGTCCTGGTGGGATTCGACCCCAGACCTTCCGCTCAGGAGTCCGCGCCTTAACGACCTCGGTCACCCGTGGCGGTTTAATATCAGTGTTTCAATTATAATGAAGAGAAAAAATTAAATATAGAGTTTTTGGTTATATGCCGTGTCCAAATTTGTAAGCTGTCATATATGTTCATGGCATTTATACAATACATACATGCATTTTTATTAATGTAATAAATATTTACATTAAATAGACGACACCCAAAAATTTAACTTGTTACAGCTTTGAAAAAAAAAAGTTATAAAAGTGCTCAAAGTGTAATTAGTGTATACATTTTAAAATATAGATGTTGTGAAATTATATTTTATGATAACTTAATCAGTACAATTTATAGAACAAATTCCAATAATTAACTTCAACATATTGTCACATTTTACTAAATATTCGTCAACTTCAATGAGTTTTATATTTCAATATATGTTTAAATGTATTTATATTTTAGACCGACATGATATGGTGCTCAAAGTGTCTACCTGCTGATCCAGAGAAGTTATATACATTTTCAACACTCTATTGACGATTTCTGCAAAGGCCAGTTTTGGAAAGTGGTTCAGGCAGCTTCTTGAGACTACTGAGAGCTATTTGATCCCCAAAGTAGCGGATTAGGGTGAGCATGAAATGGTAGCTGAATATACGACAACCTTGCGTTACATATTCACTTGAATTTAACCGCACATAGGTTGAAGGACGTACAAAGCTTGCAATGCTATTAATGAAATTGCCCCTCTCGCTTGTAGGGAGAATTCATTCTACCTGCAAGCTGCCAGCTTTGTTTGAAGATTATTTTTGAATTTGGAAACAAATGTTTCACAGGTTCAATAGCTGCTAAGTTTCCAGCCTCGCCGATAAGGATTATCGCCTTCACAAAATCCTTATTTGGTGTCATACCTTATCTGTTAAGTACATAACTTCCGCTCCGCTGTGTTCAATTGTTCAGATGTAGTTGCATAAAGAAGTCATGTCTAGAAGATTGTGACATATTCAAAATGGATTATCGACCTGTTATTAAGTTCGTCACAAAAGAGGGACTTACTCCAAATGAAATTAAACAGCGATTGGACGGCGTATATGAGGAAGCATCCCCCTCATATTCTACCGTAAAAGAATGGGACAAACTTTTTCGAGTGGACCGAGAAAGCATTGAAGACGAAGAGCGTGCAGGTCGGCCCTTGGAGGTGCTCACTCCTGAAAACATCGCTCTTGTGGAAGGAGAAATTATGAAAGACCGGCGGCTCAAATTTACAGAATTAGCAGCAAGGTTGGGTCCATCTAAACCAACAGTCTTTCGAATTATTCAAGAGCATTTAAACATGAATAAGGTTAGTGCTTAGACTTCTTTCCTCAGTCCAAAAGCAGCAACGAGTCATCTGTTATCAGGCATTTTTGGAGCTCTGCCATGGCAATGACAGGGAAGTTCTGCAAACCATTGTTACAGGAGGTGAAACTATGAACCTCTACTATGATCCCGTATCCAAAAGAAAATCAATGGAGTGGCGTACCTGGCGAAGCACCGCCCCTGTAGGCCAAGGTCACTCACTCAACCAAGAAGATCATGGCCATAATCTTTTGGGACTGTGAAGGAATACGCTTCATTGACTTCAAGAAGAGGAACAGGACAGTAAATTGGCAGTACTGCCTGCTGTGCAGACTACGTGCTTCCATCAAAGAGAAAAGGCGAGGAAAGCTGAGTGGTGGTGTGCGCCTTCTTCACGACAACGCCCCTGTGCACACAGCTCTTGTTGCAAAGGAAGAAGCTGTGAAGAAATGTGACTTCAAGGAAATCGACCATCCACTCTACAGGCCATATCTAGCTCCAAGTGATTATTTCCTCTTCTCAAAACTCAAGAAGAACCTTCGAGGAAGGAAATTTAATTGTGACGAAGTGATGGATGCTGTTTATGCCCCTTTTGCAAGACTTCTGACTCTTTGGGGGGTTGAAATGTTAATTCAAAGATGTGAGAAGTGTATTGCATTAAAGGGTAACTATATTGAAAAGTGAAATATAGTTTTTGTCTTTATCATACCTAGAAAACAGTTAGGCCGGAAACTTATGGACCTACCTCGTATGTGACAGAAATGGCACGGTTTTCTTCATCTCGATCTGTGTGAATGGCGTTGATCTGAGAATACTGTTTCAATTCCTGAACGTTCCTTTCATTAAAAATATTTAGTTTTCTGTCATCGCTTCTCTTCCTTTATTGCCTGCAAACACCAAATTCAATTTTCGAAATTTTCAGTACAGCAAGCAAAAAGTTACTTCTATTTTGTATGAGAAAGCTGCTGTCATGTTGATGGCTTCTGCATTGCGCTTTGAGCTCTTCTTCGCGCACGGCGGTCACATTTGTGTTACAAATTCATAGCTGCGATTGAATAGTTTACTTACTTCTTCACTGTATGTGGTGGATATACAATCAGTATCTTCTCTTGCTGATTTCCTTGCAGCGGAGAAATGCTTGTTGACATCGGTTGCTGTCGCGTCAGGTATACAACTCTGTAAAGATTCACTGATCACATTTATTTCCTTACTGAATATCTTTAAGGTAATATACCCGCTCATTTACTCGTTTCTTACTCGTCCTATGAACTCGATATCGTCATCCGTTTTGAATTGCTAAAAGTTTCTCCTTTGCCGCCTCAATAATTACAATATTTTGTTTGTTTTCTTGGTTTGCGGAACAAGAAAACTACTAGCTGATTATATAAACAGCACCGATACAGCTGTAACTGCCTTGCTGAATGAAAAATCTGCAAACCAAGTAATTCATTTCATTGTCCTTACCACCACCTTCAGTGGAGGAGATTATTTACATAGAGTAAAAGTTCGCATTCTATTGCCAATGCTCAAGTGTATCTGCGCATGTCACCAACTCAAATCTTTTCTCTGCATTTTGATTCGCAGGTTACTCCAAATACAATTGTACACATAACTTAATTTGCCCTAATCCATAGATCCATTTACTCATTCTGTTACTTTACTCCCACAGGGAGGTATTGAGCTAAAGTTGCTTTAAACTTGGTATTCCCATTTGTGGGAACGATATGAATTAGTCGCCAATTATGAAGTATTTAGTTGCTGATCGCCATATTTTGTAGCAGCGTATCATTAATTGACTATGTGTTGTTGCCCACACTTTATGACAAAAATATCTCAAGGTTTTGTTGCGCTATTTAGTGACTCGTCCTCAACTGGACTGGGAGAGGATGTTAATTGGGCTAATAATCACGCCATGCTATATGGTAATTTATTATTCGCAAGATCTTTCGCGTCCTCTGGAGTTCTGCTTACGATAAAACTTGGCCACGTAGGGTAATAAATTTAACTGGCGCG
This sequence comes from Metallyticus violacea, assembly GCA_030762175.1. Classification (NCBI taxonomy): domain Eukaryota; kingdom Metazoa; phylum Arthropoda; class Insecta; order Mantodea; family Metallyticidae; genus Metallyticus; species Metallyticus violacea. Next base: position 117,364,961 of record CM060842.1, on the reverse strand, counting down.
ACTTCCAAGGAGACGAACTGAATCTGATTTTCTGACTATCAGAACTGACTGTTTCTGACTCTCTGATCCTCTGAACTGATGAATTGATCGTCTGCTTATCTCAACTGAAGTATCTGAACTAATCTGATCTGAAATGCACTTCTGCACTGAACTGCTGATATAAACTGATGCCCCAGCAAACGCCTTCTTAATATATTCAATTCAAATTAACTAAACGTTGGCTTCATGAAGTCAAAGGGAGGTCGTACAAGAAAAAGCTCAAAATATAGATCCACAATTGGCTGGTTCAAATTCACCTACCAACGCATGCAGCCTGCTACTATTTGAAAGTTTAAAACGTTTATTTACATTGGTTGATTTAAAGTTAACTGTACAAACGACTGCCTAGTTCATTCTCCTCACTCATTTGAACGTTTGTATTTTATTAATCCTCCCCAAAGATAGATCTTTTAAGAAGTGGCGTAGCACTTGTAACTTTCCTTTGTATACAGATTTGTTGTCTCCTTGGCTCTTCCCCATTTCCGGGCTACCGTAGACAGTTACACCAGAGAACTTTCTGTTTTGACGTCATACAAATAACATATTAAAGTTATATCTAATGATACACAACCATACACACACACACACACACACACACACACACACACACACACACATATATATATATATATATATATATACAAGTACATACATTATATTTATGTTTCAGTGGGTGTGGGCTGTAGGAACAGTTTCAACTTCCTTATCGTTTATGATTATGACAGAGATACCTTGCAGCTTCCTTAATGTAGAAGCATTCTGAGCTCATTTTATTGCAATCTGACTGAATCTCTTTGTGCACGACCGCCAGCTTGGGGGTCCCTTGACTTCTCCATTACAACATGCTAACAACAGATTTGCCGCTTGTTACAGCAAAATGCAACGTCACGAGCTGACACAGAAGGCTCCGGAATGCGGCACGTCATTGCTGTATTCCACGTGTAATTATCTCTAACGTTAACAAGAACAGGACAAAGAGACAACTGGCTACCAACAACTAGCTATTTATAGGTAAGTACAAGGAAGTTTTTGTATTAGAATAGCTTTCTACATGCCACTAAATAAACTTCATTCTCAAACTGAATTAGCCAATTTATAACAAACGTATAGATATTTGCATGCAAAATAAAACTTAAGAAAATACTGTTAAGTTCTAACACTCTTATTAAGGATGCATATCATCAATATATACTAGGGTAGGTTCATAAGTTTCCGGCCTAACCATTTTCTAGGTGTGATAAAGACAAAAACTATATTTCACTTTTCAATACAATTACTCTTTATTGCAATACACTTCTCACATCTTTGAATTAACATTTCAATCCCCCCCCTCCAAATAGTCAGAAATCTTGTCTGCAAAATGGGCATACACAGCATCCATCACTTATCCATCCATCACACTTAAATTTCCTTCCTTTTGAGAAGTTTTGAGAAGAGAATCTAGTCACTAGGAACTAGATATGGGGCTGCAGAGTGGATGGTCGATCTCCTTGAAGTCACATTCTTCACAGCTTCCTTTGCAACAACAGATGTGTGCACAGGCGAGTTGACGTGAAGAAGGCGCACACCATCAATCAGCTTTCCTCGCCTTTTGATGGAAGCACGTAGTCTGTGCAATAGGCCAGTATAGTACTCCCCATTTACTATGCTGTTCCTCTCCTTGAAGTCAATGAAGAGTATTCCTTCACAGTCCCAAAAGATTGTGGCCATGATCTTCTTGGTTGACTGAGTGACCTTGGCCTTTAGAGGCGGTGCTTCGCCAGGTTTACGCCACTCCATTGATTCTATTTTGGACAATGGATCATAGTAGAGGACCATAGGATCATAGTTTCAACTCCTGTAACAATGTTTGCAAAACTTCTCTCTCACTCGTTGCCACATCTGAGCTTCAAAAGTGCCAGATGACTTCTTGCTGCTTTTGAACTGAGGAAAGAAATCTAAGCACCCATCTTGCACTAACCTTATTCGTGATTAAATGTTCGGGAATAATTCGAAGGACTGTTGTTTTAAAAGGCCCAACCTTGCTGCTATTTCTGTAACCTTGAGCTGCATGTTTTGCATAATTTCTTCTTCTACAAGAGCGATCGATGCCAAGGGCCGACCTGCCCGCTCTTCGTCTTCAATACTTTCTCGTTTCACTCGAAAAAGTTTGGTCCATTTTTTTACAGTAGAATATGAGGGGGATGCTTCCGCATATACACCGTCCAATCTCTGTTTAATTTCATTTGGAGTTAGTCCTTCTTTTGTGGCGAACTTTATAACAGGTCGATAATCCATTTTGAACATGTCACAATCTTCTACACATAACCCTCTTTATACTACTATATCTGAACAACTGAACACACCGGGCGGAAGTTACAGCTGCAATTATTTGCTGAACAGATAAGGTATATCAGGTAAGGGTTTTGTTTTCGGCGAAACCGGAAACTTGTGGACCTACACTGGAATGTCAATTGCCCTGCCTTCTAAATTTTCGAGTACAGTTGCAAGCAGTTACTTCAGCTAATTAACATAAACATTTTAATGATTTTTAAAAATATCTTGTTAATTGCAGTATAGTCATAGTAGAGAAAAGCCTAACGCAGTTTTTTTCCCTTATTTATTTCCTTTTAAATAAATTATGGATTTTCTAGCACTTAATTAGGGTACTTATATTGCTCATATTAAAATAAATAACACGTTGCAAAAATTACCGGTTTGAAATCCACCTCCTTTTCTTTCTTATCTTTTTTCCATTTTTGAAATCCTTTCTATTTCGCTTCATGTGCATTATTATTCGACTCTTTGGGCAATCTTCGTTGATCAAATGTACGACAAAATTTATTTATACTATTTGTTTGTGTATTTTTTGCTAACTTTTTTCTTCAAAATATGAGCAGTTAGCTATAAAGTATCAATGATAATTTATTGCAGATTTTTTTCCTTCAATTGCTTCATTGTATTTGCAACATGCTTTTGAATGACTGCTTTACCAATGTGAAAATTGTCAGAGGATATAAAACTTGGAATGTCATTGTTCTGGTACTGTAACTGAACTGTAGCAAATATGACAGACCAGTTTATTTAGAGATGTTGTTCCTCCACATTAAGCTACGACTTAGTTAAGGGTTCTTTTGTAAGAATCAGACCGGAAAGATTTTGACTGCCTCCTATTTGATTCATCTGCAAAGCAACCGGATTTTTGTTATATTCCAAAGCCTTTAGCAGGAAGGTGAAGTGCCCATACTAGATAATGTGATAGTAAGTGAAATTTACCAAATTTACTAAAAAATGTAAATGTTGAACGCGGCATTAGACTTGTGTAAAAATATTACGAATTTCAATATAGCAACCATGTTTCTCTTCTGAAATTCTGTAATTTTAAGCTACTCTTTTCATACCACTGGGTGTTTATTTTGGCATAATGATACTTTTTCATTTTAGGACTGTACATATCATTTGTGTCCTATGTATTACAGAGTTAAGAGTGCTCGTATGTTAATAATTAAAACATGGAATCTGTTATATTTAGAAGCCACGTGCTTTAATGGCTTCTATTTGATTTAATATTTATTAATGGACTTTCTTCTTTTTCAAAGTTTAGCTTCCTGCTTTGTAAATGAGGATCAGATATTTTTATTTTTAAAATAATCATACATTCTTTCTTTAATTGTTTCATGCACGTAAGAAGTACTAGTTAGCGAATGTCACCAACTTGCATGAAGGAAAATACACTGGTGGCCATTAAAATTGCAACACAATATGCGTATTCATAATAGCCGTGCGAAAACAACGACTGTCTTTGGTTGTTTGACGGTGCCGTTGGGATCCTTCACGTCTGTGTGTTCGTCCTACCTCAATCCACTGATTTCATATTCGTTTCGCTGTGAACACATTTCGTTCAACAGGAACACAAATTTCTCGGAATGACATCTCGCACTCTCGGTATGCTCCCGCGATCAAATTAAGACACCTGCTGGTATTGCTGTTGTATTTTCGATGAAAGATATTCATTCTTTCTGAGAGAATGTGGGGTCCGTTTAACACGTCTCTTATTGGCGGTACAATTTTAATGACCAGGCGTGTATGTTCATTAAAGCCATCTTTGTGTGTGTGTGTGTGTGTGTGTGTGTGTGGTGTGTGTGTGTGTGTGAAGGGGAATTTCCAACATACTTTATGTATATATTCAGAGTGACGCAGTTTTATACTTTTTTGCTGTCATTACATAATGTTATCATTAAATGTTTATGCAATGCTATTATTTCCTTTCTGCGGCGCCATTATTGCAGCAAAGCATTTAGGTTGTAGTGATGGTAATAAAAGTTGTTTGGAAAGATAAATACAAAATAAAAATACTATGGATTTAAGTAAAATTTTTGAAGTCATCATTCAGGGAATCTGATTGTATTTTTTTTTTAAAGTCTACGGCAGATATTTGCATGCAGCACAAATAGTTTTTCACTTATCAAACATACTTGTCGATTGATAGCCAAAGTTCTAATCCATGAAACGACTTTCTCTTTCAAAGTTATGACCATGGTCCTATAGATTCTAGTGGTCATGGCCGCATCACTACGCTGTAAGTTAGTGCTTTGTTTATCGACCTTGTGTTTTTCTCGCTCGCGCCAAATCTGTTTCGTAACGTAATGAATAGTCTTGTGCGTGTGACGTCATCGTTTAAATATTAATGAGGTTGTGTTAATACATGGCATCCTCGCACGCTCATTCTCTTTAGACAGCTGTGTCCTACTACCACTTTGCAGCATTCGCACAGCGTAACGGAACACTTCAACACATATTTGTTTCTTGGATTCCCGAAATGCTTTGTCCTTTAATTTAAGTCTCTAAATGTCCCTACTATCTTACAAATCTAGGTACACTGGCGTACAATGTGCATTTCGTTTTTATCACAAAAATGAATGGCAATTTATATACAGGGGGAGCCCAAAAAGTATATACAATTCAAGCAAAGAAAAAACTGTGTTAACGTAACAAAACTGAATTCACAAAAACAAAAAATGATGAGCACTAATCATCTTACACTTTTACAGTTACTTATGCAAAAGTCTTGGGATGAAAACTTTTAATTTTGCTGTGCTAATAATACGACGTACGCTGGTTCTGCTAATCCCAGTCTCACGTGCACATTGCTTTGTAGATTTCTGCGGTGAGTGCTCAAAACATTCCAAAGCCATAACCGAGGACGCGGGGCTTGTTGCTGTGCAAGACCTCTCAGATCTGCCCTTGGAACATCGCATACGGCACCGTGAGTCTCAAATTTGTCTCGAATGCATGTAATTGTTACTCGCATTGGCGGTTCTGTTCTGTACACGTCTCCATTGACTTTGAACTTCAGCAACATTCTCTGTTTTCCAATACCACTTCAAAATTGCTTCCCGCTATTTAAACGGTAATATGACTCCATTTTGTTGTAGTAACGCTAGCATAACGTAATGTGAGTCACATCTGTTTGCAGAACATCATACTACACGTTACTGTTGTTTTTCGGTTCAACTTTGAAATATATTAAATAGATATCTACTGTGAAAGTGTGTATACATATCTGGCCCCCTCGGCACACACACATACACAGTACTAGTACATAGAGCTGAATGAATGAGATCCGATTAGTGGTCACACCATCCACTGATTAAAATATTTGTTTGTTTTGTGTGTTTATGTGTGCAGAATGCACAAACTAAATCGCTGGTATTATCTGGAGATGTGAAATGTTTTGTAATTGATGTGTGAAAGAGTTTTGACCAAATATATAAAAATAATTTGGAAAAATTTTAGGTATAATAATTATAATTATTAATAATAACCAACTAGGTCAAATAAATGCATAGACCACTTCCTTTGTCCTTTTAAGGACTTGCCAGATAAAGATTAAACATTACAAAGGAACTGAAGATGCAATTTATGGATATTGGATGGGGTTGAGAGGCCTGTGCTGAAGTTTACTGTTTGGAGAAATGAAATTGTTTTTATTCTATTAAAGAATACAGAACAATAATTAACAAAAATTAAACCTAAATATAAAAAAACATTCATGTTACTTTAAAAATTTTTACCCTCAAAGCTGTAAACATCTAAATTTTCTCTCTCTACTAAGAAGCATAACTATATGTTATAGGGAAATAAGAACTCGCTGTAGCTTCGTGGCTTTTAAACATGTAAAGCAGATTCTATCAAAATTGCTCTTTACCTGAAAATATTCGTTTAACTTTGACTAACGTGTGGATAGGACTAGGGAATAAATTAAATCTTTCTTGCCTGCAGAGTGAAATTACTTGCCTTCTATGGAAACGGGTGCGCTGAATTCGAAAATGGCCACAAAATATTTTGACAGGCAACATTAGTTGTTAATGATATAATTAATAGATCTTAAATGACATCAGTTAAATGAATGGTGGCACCTTTAAACAATTAATAATAAAACTTTATTATAAAAATGGCTGGGCCCCACCGTCTCTGAGAAAGGCATTTGAAACTATTCAGGACTATATCCCCCCCTTGATGAGAAGGCTTCCTTCGGAAGGGAAGTAAAGTCGTGGGTCCCGTGTCGCACATTTATGGCACGAAAAAGAACCTCAAGCCTGAAAGAAGAGGCCTCTGAGCAAAATTTGTCGGCCGTTTCACGCCCTGAATAGAATGGGATGCTGAAGACCTGAAATGTTAAAGAGCGTCGGTAAAAAAATAAAAAATAAATAAATAAAAAACACCTGATTAGTTCATTCCTTTTCTATTTCCCAGAAAGCAACTCATCACTGCTTTGAACAAGCATCAAATGGGTGATTCAACTGTTTGGAGCTTTGGTTGAAACCGCTTATCTTTAATATTTGTTCTTATTTTAGAAACGTTTTCCTTTAACTTTGCTATTGTCAGATTTGTGAAATTACATTGAAACTGCCTTCATCTTTCACAAAGATGTTTATTAATCTAAATTTAATGTGAAGGCTGAAGCTGTTTAGTAGGCACGTTGTGATGCCAATTTTGAAGCGGTTTGGTAGATTGAGTATTGATCGCTTCGGTGCTGTTACCCTCACTGCAATGACAACAATTTCTCAGGGTGAGTTTTGTTTCTTTGTTGATTCGTACTCAACAGGACTGGGAGAGGAGTTCAACAGTATAAATAAGCACGCGATGCGACATAATATATATGGTACTTTATTATGTTCAAAAACTTTCGCGTCCTCTGGTGTTTCGTGTGCGATAGGCTAGCTACGTCGATACAAACTTAGCTGCCTCGAATGGAATTTAGAAATGAAACTGTATACTGCGTGTGTCGTGGTGAATATATTACAACTAAGTGCCTGCGTCGGAATAACAAGTGACTATCGCCGCGTGTGAAACTTACAGATGAGTGCCGCAGCGTGTGAAACTAAAAATTGCTTAACTTATGTATCGGAACTGCGTAACGGATAACTGTTTCTCAGCTGAGTATCAACTTAAAAACTGTCTGATTGATGTACGAGAACTTCGTGCCCGTGTCAGAAGTAGAATTTGTTATCTGCGTCTGAGCTGATTCTGTGAACTGCTTGCTTCCGCACAGTAAACGCTTCCTTATATATTAAATTCAAATCAAGTAATCGTTGGCTTAACGACGCCAAAGGGGGTCTCTCCAGCACGCGTAGGTTTCGCTCGTATCTTTAAAAGTTCAAACACACATTTACCATTGGCTGGTTTAAGTTCACTGTCTTACGTACCATTCGCTATTTTTGAAAGTTTAAAATATTTTTTTTGCATTGGCTAGTTTAAAGGCTAACAGTACAACGTCTGTCGGGGCAAAGTACTTCAGTTCATTTACCCTGTAACGGCAGTCCTTTTTTAAAAAAGGGGGGGGGATTCACACTATACCCTCTGGTTTCTTCCCTATTGTGTAGAATTTTATGATCTTGACTTTCCAAGCCCGTAACAGAAAATACCAGAGACTTTCTCTTTTGTCGGCGTACAATTCACTGTTAACATTATGTCATATTATATGATAACTACATTAATAATTACAATGCATTAAATATTGTTATAATTAGGTTTGCAACATAATATTATATTACATTTATATTTCAGTGGAAGTGAGCCGTAAGGGCAATTTCAAGGGGAAGACTAATATTCACTTGGTCTACCAGCGGCACACAGTTCACTGATTTATCTCCACATGTGTTTCTCAATATTTAACAACAATGATACTTTCCTACCTTTCCACAGGCACAAAAAGCAATGGTTTTACTTCAAACCATCTTGGAATTCTGTGAGCAATACGATAACATAACATGGGCACAGATTACCCATTCCATATTCATTGCAAAATAAGACGTTTTAAGATTTCTTTTTGTTGATTTGTTTTATTTATGGACGCTCTTTAACATCTCAGGTCATCGGCGTCCCATTCTATTCTCTCTCTCTCTTTTTCAGGCTTCAGATTCTTTATCGTGCCGTAAATGTACGACGCGGCATCCACGGCTTTACTTCCCTTCCGAAGGAAGCCATACTTAGGATTTTTACGCCCGAAAAAATCCATCGATCCTGGCCGGGTTTGAACCCACGATCTTGGGTTTAGGAAGCAAGTATGATTACCACTACACCACCAGGACTGACGACATTTTAAGAGAGTAGACGTTGTTTGTATGTATTCTTGAAACCCACATAAATAAATAAAAGAATTTGTTGTAAAATATTACCATATAGCCTTGAAACTTAATTTTGAACAGTCAATGAACAGATGACGTACTTTAAGTTTAACGTCCAACTCAATCATTTGCTTTATTTTAAAATGTTCGTCTTATTCACATTCTTAAAATTTTCAATTATGAGAAAGTGTTGCGGAATGGAAGGTTTCGAGGGCTATTTTTGCATTGTACGCCCTAAAATACACGAACGTTACCTGCTTAATGAACACATAAAACATGTTCCAATTGTGATCTCCTTACATGGAATGGTTAAATTTTCGCTGAAATTTTATGTAAATTTTTATTACTTTAGCAGATAAGCGTTTGCTTCAAAGCTGCTTTTGCCGAAACGCCAATTATTTACAAACCGAATTCCCACTTCATGCACTCCAATCCCCCACGCCTAACCGCCCGAAAGAACTAATACTGCTTGCAATTTAATTTTAGTGTCTAACCTGTTCCAGGTCAAATCAGCATAAATCTTCGTTCAGATAGCTGCGATACTGAAAGTAATTTAAATAATAAGCTCAAATTTGAAATTTATCAGTCATTGTTTGTGAACAATAGCTTCAATTAGGAGGGCATTAAGGAGTTAATTTTCTCTGATAAAATATCTGATGTAAACTAGTTTTCCTGTTAAATTGTAACCGTCGTAATGGTCATTAACCGTTGATACATACCCTCTCATTACAAGCAACTACTGCCCTAATTGATAACCTTGTTTTAATAACTCTATCTGGTGTAATTAACATAAAGCTATGCATGCACCTATGACGTGTGTTGTTATTTCTCATATCATGATAAAGCTGTGCTTTTATTGCCATTTACAACGTAAAACAGTGAATGCAGTTAAAATTTGTAGTCGTTTAATCTTAGACTGATACATTAGTAACACATCTGTTGATTTGCCAATAAATTAGTTCAAAACATATGACAGATAAAAATATCATGTATTCCGCATACAGTTCTGACATATGGTGTCACTGATTTCATATCCTGACTCCGGTATAAATCATGTTCAAGGCCTCCTCGCATATCTGAACTGAATCTGCCTCACTGAGAAAAGCTTAATTTACCAAAAAAAATTTCATCAGATACTTTTTAGTTTCTAAAAAATAACACTAGTTTTCTTTAAGGAATAATAAAATTTTTATTAGTTGTTGTCGTAAGTTAGTAGGACTGATTAAAATATAATGTGTGTACGCGTGGCATGGGTGGATTCTTCTCATCGAGCGTAATGGGAAGTTATTCAATCCCGTTATTTTAACACTATCCCCCGCGTCGTATCGATTTCAACCAAATTAGCCGTTATGTGCCTCTCGGCTTGTTCTGACTCGTGTTGCACTGTGCGCGCTCTAGGCTTTATCGGTAAAGGTTGGGTGCTCAAATACGGCACGAATAGAGAGATAATGCTTATTCTGTATGTTTATGTAAAATTCCTAATTATGTAAATTTAAATTAAATAACATTACTATAAAATCTGCTTCGTTGAACATATTAAGAAAATGCGAATCCCTTTACACTGATGTGAAATGTTAAACACAATGCATTCAATGATCTTTGTAGATATTCTTACATACAAAAGAGAGACAAAAATAGGAGTAGTTCTGGAGCAATGTGTACACAGTAGATAAAGGTAAACATCTTTATAGGACTATCAGGTGAAAGCGGCGCATCACTGGAGAGCATCTACATTTCCCATTGATTGTAAAACGTAGATTTTCTTAGCTACCAGTCCGCAGGATAAAAAGACTCAGCCAATATATACAGATGGTGCCAAAAAAAAGTATACACACTTCAGCAAAGAAAAAACTGTGTTAACATAACAAAACTGAATTCACACAAACAGAAAATTATAAGCATTAATCATCTTAGACTTTTACAATTACAACAGTTGACCAAAATGCCCACCATTGGCGTCGATACACTTCTGAGTACGTTGAACTACTGTTTGACCAACGTTTGCGAAAGTGTCCTCAGCGATTGCAGCACATGCCGTTTCAATTTCTTCCCGAAGTGCTGCCAGTGTAGCTGGATTTCTACGGTATATAACATCCTTAAGAGTTCCCCATAGGTAGAGGTCTAACGGAGTTAGATCCGAGAACGCGGTGGAAACTCAGTCGGACCTCATCTCCTATCCAGTGCCTTGGAAGATTGGCATCAAGGTACGCACGTACTCCTCTGTGTTAATATTGTGTTGCACCATCCTGTTGGAAGTAAAACTCCTCATTTCTATAGAGTGCATGAATGGCGGGTAAGATGGATGTGCTTATCATGTTCAGGTACACTGGGCCATTGATAATCGTGACTTCATTTGTTCATTGTTGATTTACCTGTCGCGTAGCAACCTATCAAAATATATTTATGTGTCACATCTGTTTACAGAACATCATACTACACATTACTATTGTTTTTCGGTCCATTTTTTAAATATATTAAATAGATATCTATTGAGAAAGTGTGTATACATTTGCATACATGTTTATGTATGTAGATAGGTATGGGAAGAAGACTATTTGAAAACACTCATTCCAAAATCATTAAAATATCATCGGTTTTAATTAAGAATATATTCTACTTTAATGTGTAACATTTTAAACCTTAATATAGTTTGTAGAACGTTTAACATTTGCCCTAGTCCATAAATATTAGCCATAGTTAATAACCTACATCTTTTAAAGTCGAGATATATTATGCAGGGAGTTAATAGTTAAAAATGACATAGGCATTCCTAATTTTCCATTTATTAACTGTAATAAGTTCTTGCATAACAAAATGTTGAATTATATGCAGAAATGTAGTTAATATATGAGAAAAATGGCATAAGCCTGGAATGAATAATATAATAAGCTATGTAAATTCGCTGAATCTATAAATGTTTGTGTGTAATTTCTGAAATATTGATGAAATCTAAATATTTGTACTAGCTGTAAACTAGATATTGATACAAAACATAAATAAATATTTTACTTGCTCGAATTAAATTTTTTCAACAAAATAAGGCTAAAAATCTAATTTCATCATGTTAAGATACACAGACTTCTTAAATTCTTAAAAAGTGCGTTGTTTTCAGCAAAGAGAAGTAAAGTCACGTACCTGTATTTGTATGGTTTCGAAATTCAATAATAAAGCCTCCATATGCCTGGGAGAGCGGTCGGGGCTAATTTAAATGTCCTCTCAAAGGAAACTAAAGAGTACAAAGAGTTTTCTTTTCCATTCCAAGAGGTAAATTAAGCGTCAACATTACTGCTTCAACCAGGATGATTATGGGCACGTTTGAAGGGGTACTGATCTGCATTTAAGGATTCAAACAAAATACAATTAATGATAAAGATAATAGCTAAATTAGACATTGCAAATTCCCAAGACCTTAACTTGAAATGTGGAAGTATGTTTGATGTCTTCAACCACAATTGTGTGGAACCATACAATATTGAATTTTACTTTATTGTAATTCTTTTCTGACTCCACTTTCACCAACATATGAACACACCACAAGAATCCCAATACATTAGGATAAAGTAATGTCTAACAATTGCTGGTTGCTACCCTGCGTATGTGGTTGAAATGACTAGATGCTTACATATCGTCCTCATTAACTTACTTGATATGGTTTACTGCTTTTCATAAATAGAATTCTATGTACTCCATTTCAAACATGTTTTAATTTTACCATGACTTCATTAGATTTATTATAATATTAATATTTTTTCTAATATTTCTTTCGGAAGCTTACGATAAATATCAGCATCATCCTTCCTTTCAAGTGTTTGTTGAATGGCGGACTATGGGCTCTGTAATGAGCGTTATATTTACAAACATCTTCAACATACATCACCATGTTTAATCAAAATATGACATTGTATGAAACAAAATATCCTCCTACGAACGTACCTTTGCCGAAATCTTTTCAAATTGCCATTTCGCTTACAGCATGTTCTAAATCACTCACTGGAAACCTCCTGTAGTAGTTGCATACGTTCATTGTGATCAAGTCGGTCCTGGTGGTGTAGTGGTAACCATACTTGCCTTCTAAACCCAATATCGCGGGTTCAAACCCGGTCAGGATTCATGGATTTCTTCGGACGTAAAAATCCTAAGTATGGCTTCCTTCGGAAGGGAAGTAAAGCTGTGAATTCTGTGTCGTACATTTACGGCACGATAAAGAACCTCAACCCTGAAAAAAGAGGCCTCTGAGCACACCCTGAATTGAATGGGACGCTGATGACCTGAGATGTTAAGGAGCATCCGTAAATAAATCAATTGTGACCAAAGATCAACACAAGTTTTGCGTGCGTCCTCTGCAAAATAAAATGTACTATTTTCGGCAAGTAGTTTATAGTTACGATTATACTTCACTAATTTTGCTCATATGTTACATTTCTGCAGATTTTCCACTGTACTCGTTTTTCAGTATTCAACTATACATCTTTCTATTTCAGAATCTTCTTCTTCTTCTTCTTCTTCTTCTTCTTCTTCTTTTTTGTGCGCCGCAGTTACTAGTTGCTTTGCATCAGGTTTGCTACCATTTTCTTCTTAAGAAAGGAGCAAATTCCTCTACTTGTATGTTTCCTCTGATAAATAAGTGTATTAGCCCCTCTCTAATGTTTGAATTTGATTTTAGGAAGAACTCTTGAAGAAATGAAAGCTATAATTACATAACAATTGAATGCGAATACAGAGCCTTTATTTTTGTATTTAATATTCATTTGAAGTTTGCTTCACGTAGAAATCTAGAATAGAATGTGCATATCCATCACGACCACTGTAGGTACAACCCTAAACACAACAAATATTTTCAATTTTTACCTGCATTTGTTTTAAAAAACTGATTTTACACATCCTTACCCAAAGAGAAGGTTTGAATGCGACCGACGGATATTACTGTTTTCCTTACTTAGTTTGCGGATTATTGCAGAAACACAAAAGCAACTAGATTGCAATCTCGTCACGTTGTAACCATATTTAGGTTTCAGTATAACATAAGAATGACTTTAAGTACTCGTACAGCAAGGTTGTTGGAGTTATGGTCCGGCAGAGCACGGCCGCGTACTGGGAAAGCAAGTCGCCAATGCCATATAATGCATGTGCAGATAGCAGCTTGTAGTTTGTTTGAGAGATTTGCGTTTGTGTTACTCTCTGCTTTAATTGTGCGTAAATTGTATGCTAGTTGTCACTATATAAATATAATATTGAATATCTACTAAGAACGATAAATATGTGAAAAAAGATTCTTGCAGAACATGGTAAGGTAATTTGCAAGAATATATCCTGGCAATCGTGTCCTAGGCAGAGAAACCGTTCGCCACTTGTTAAAATGTTACGAGAGACAGGATCTTAATGTCAAGAAACGTTCCAAACCGCCTTGCTCTTAAGGAAGAAAATTTTGATAGATAACATGAATTTCCTAAGCAGATGCTGGCTCTGAGGGGTATCGTATTCAAGGTCTCTTAACTCGCACACTAACTGTTCTCTCTGTGAAGCCAATTTATAGCCCCACGTGGGCCTGAGCTTTAGTGCGACGACCGCTGCGTCTTCTACCTCCATCACATGGTTTCGTTGGTAGAGTGCAGTATTGCAGGGAGCCTCGCTATATCGCGCTTAGTAGATTGGAAATCGCCACCTCTCCATTAGGCAGCTCTCCAATTGTCCTCACGAGGCTAGGTGGACCCCGTTCCAGACCTCCCTATCTTAGAAAAATTCCTGAGTAGGTACCCGGGCACCAGTCAGCAACGCTAACCACTAGACCACTAGACCAATGAGATGGTCAAATCACAGACTAGTATTTATTTATTATTATTAGAATTAAGTAAAGTATCATTTTATGGTATCATTTAAGATATAAACACTAAAACGAAAATACTAACGTAAGGCGCAGCTGGTTGCGGTAACTGTAGCAGTACGAAAAAGCAGCCGTGTTAAGGCAGTTCGTAACTCTGCATAAATAAAAGTATAGCTAGAACACTATTAGGTTTTCGAAGTTAAATCTCTTTTTTTTAATTACTTTTATAAATATTTCATTCATTTTATTGATGCATTTTATTTACGGTAGAACTGTGAAATGAATAAAAACATTGTTTTGGAGAGCAAAATGAAGAAGAGAAGTCAACAGGCACGAGAACCCCTAACAGAGAACCCAGACATAGGGTAGTGTCGCCTTTAAGTTGTGGGTCACGGTTTTGAGTAATGTCCTCTCATTTAGAATGACAGAGCATCGCGTTCACTAGTGCAATGAGGAGAGACGCAAAAACACCTGACCGGGGTTCCAAGTTGGAACTGCTGCCGACCTTGCTTCATTAATCACACGGTACATTGAACCACAGTCATGTGCAAACTGTCTGTTCATACTGGCAGCAGCATCTGCTCTAGTAAACAGAGCAGGTTCGGCCTACTGTAGAGTTAATGAATGCCAACGCCCTCTGCAGGACGTTTCGAACAAAGCGTAATCATGATGGCACTAACCGCTGATTTTCTAACGCATTTTATGCGATGTCTTTAGAGCTTTCTTGTAATATCCCCCCCCCCTTTCTCATTAAACAGCCACGCTATCAACTATTTTCTCCTTCCTCTGCTTACTTACCCATTTACTTCTTATCGCGTTTTCACTCCTTTCATTCACATCGTATATTTGTCTTTCCTTCTTCCATTTCATTCTTTACTTCACTATCCGACTTTTCCTGTTTATCTTCCCTCATTCTCCTTCATCTCTTTCATGTCTGTGATTACTCAATATCCTCATCAGCTTTATCTTTTAGATCTGTCTGGCCCCTGCCCATCTGGCACAGTTTAAGATGAGGGTACCTCTAGAGCGAATTCCGTAATCCACAATGATAGAATGACAGTGGTGTAAAGTAGACAGGGAACATCTAACAGCTTACCGGGAAATTTGCCTCAAACAGATGGCCAAAATGCCATGAAAGTAGGAAAAAAACCTAAGACAAACTAGCATGACATTCCACCACATTTCACATAACTATTTCCAGGGTTAATACTTTCTATCTATCTCTCTTTCTCTTTCCATGCATTTTGTAACAGTTATTATAGTATTTGTGTTTACCTTCTTGATTCCTAAGCCTTTCCTAGGTACAGTTTTATTTGAAAACGATTACTTTTTACCCTTAAAAAGTTTTTATTTTCTAGCACAGAAGGAAAAAATACATATAAGAATCAAAAGTTGTACACTTATGCATTTATTTACTTTGCCGGCATAATAACTCATTGCTTACTTTGGAGAAGTTCAGTAGGAAAATGCATATGAACAAGGATTTAAAATAAATGTGTGTTAAAGTAAGTAAGTGACATAATTAGTTTATTTTGCACACAACAAATCTAGTTTATAATGCAGGAATGTCTCACATTCTTTCATGCTTTGCTCTCATGTATTCCTCAGTGGTCAATAAGCTATCTGAAATTTGTCCTTTCCTGATTTTCAGTAATTTCATTTTTTTCTGCTTGTAGGATACTTTACAAAGAAGGAGTTAGGAGGATTCAAGAGGAAGTGTACACAAGAAAGAATAACCACAGCACAGAAGTAATGCTCTACATCTACCCTGTAGATCCGAATTTGTTTGACACAGGGCGACAAATTCGGTTCTAGAGAGGTTTGTGTGGTGCATACAAGGCAACGTGCACAAAAGAGTTCCAGTCTGCCCATGCCGCTTAAACAGCAGATTCATCAGTTAAAATCTACATCATTCATCATCTTCATAGCAATAATTAACTATAAATAATATTTCATAAAATACTAGGGTTATTTGTGTATATTTGTGATGTGTGTGCGAGAGAGAAAGAGTAGAGATAAAAGAGAAAACTGAAAACTAATAACTTGGGCTTATGTGGTAATTAGAACACTGGTACACAGACATGCATATCTAAAATGCTTCTGCCATAAATATGAAGAAATTAATGCCATGCTAGATAAAAGCATTAAAATATAATGTTGTCTGCTTAAATAGTATACATAGCTGCAAAAAATAAGAATAAATATACAAAAATGAAGTAGGAGAGCATCTAAAATAACAAATATATTACAATATCTCAATTATAACAAGTAATAGCAAGTGAAATTATCTGGAAAGCTCAAACCCTCAAGTGATATGTATTGAGATTATTTCATGAATAAAATAAGAATTTAAATATAAATTCCATAAACTTAGCTTACTTACAATAATGTAATAATTATACATTTGTATTAGTAATATTAACCTTTTCAAACCATCTAGCACCAGACAAATTTTGATTGTCAGTAATGCCAATAGAAAAGGGGCAAATATGGGTTTGGGACTATTTCATGAATAGAATAAGAATAAAAGTAATATATATTTGAAATTCAGGCAAATTATTAACAATTGTATAAAATATTACATTTACTTATGAATATCTACATTTTCAGAAACCATGGGAATGAAATAAACAAAAGTTGACTATTACAGTTGCTACCATTAGATTTACAAATACCAACTGAGAAAAACAAAATGGAGAAAACATTTTACCATTCTAACAATGTGTTTATTAAGATTTATGGTTGCTTAGGCAGATATTGTTACATAATTTATAAAATGATTTCAGACTGTTTGGCTGAATATGCAAAAACAATTGCTTGAGTGAATACAAATTAAATTAATTAAATTTATAATATTACTGAAAACACAAAAAAAAGTGCTCCAGAATTATATAGTGGAGGTATACACTAACTAAATGCATGTCATGGGATAAAACGTATTTAATCATTTTTTTTGATAATCATTTCAATATCTCACTGCGATTTGTCAAAATTCAAAATTGTGTTTAGTTTCATTGGTAGATTTAAAGGTGATGTCACATAAGCCAAATAGTCACCATAATTTAATAAAAATCATTTGTAACCATAACATAATTAATACCATAAAATTGAATGTCTTATTTCCATATTTCAAAAGGTGCTAAACGCTGTTCCGTGAGAAATACAGTATTATATATAAGAGAAAATAAAATAATTAATAAAAATAGTTTACACTAACTTGAAAATTAAGTTAGTACAGCTGAGTGACACTGTCAGTATCAACATAGTATATTTCATTTTTGTTCTTCTATAGTTATATACCTTTATATATAAGGTTAATGTAAAGAGATGATACCATCTAATCAAACATTCTAAAAAAAATTATTTCAACCATAATTTCAAATAATGAAAATTTTGATACAAAGCACATGAAGTTAAAGGAGCAACTGCTAAACGAAAGCACATATCATATATATATAATATTTTGAATTATCAATTCAAATATTATTACGACTTTTAAGTGATTCTATTGCATAAAGTGCAACAGCTTATGGAAAGATTGATTGTGTATACTAACTTATACAGATAAACAAGAAGTACTTAGTACATGTAAAAGATAATGGCAGCAGAAGCAAAATCTTATCACTTTACTCATTTATATTCTTTCCCATTAGTTTTGTTTTGCTGACAAATATCTATGATTCGCAGTGAACTTAAGTCGTTACAAAATTTGATGTTCAATAAGCAATATGCATTTCTTTCATACATAATGATTTTATATTTCTTGATCAAAGTGAGAATGATGTCAAATATGTTTCCACTTGCAACTCTCAGGATGGTTCTAGCACCCTTTCATTGTTTATTCTTAGCATATTCAACATGACAGAACATTATTTTATTACCTATTTATTTATAGTTTCTAAACACAAGCTTCTATGACTGCTTAATTTCTTGCATTGGAGCATTTCTTGCATTTCTGAATTGGTTTTATTTGTCTTCTTCTTGAATAATGAGGATACTTTGTGAGTTGTGTCCATGTTCTAAGCAGGCAGGTTGCCAAATAGGAAGTGTTGTTTTGACTCAAGCATTCCCTTTGGTACTGGCTTACGGTGTCTGTCTTGTAGAATAGGTATGCCATTTGTTTCTGGTAATTAACTAACATTTTGCTTTTATTCTTTTTAGTTCACTTAAATTCCTTAGTTCCTCTTTGTATTAAAATTGAGTTTAACAAAACTGTACAGAGATACCAAGGGTTGTTTTACATGTAAAAAGTTATATTGAATAAGCCAGCAATGTATCTAATGCTTTCCTGAAGTATTATTTTTCAATATTTCTTTACTTACATGTTTCTTTGACTTAGAATATGATTAAACCAATATATGCAAGAAAATTTGCTAAGATCATAGGTTCATAATTTGAAAAGCGAAATATGTTATTCACTTCAGAACTAATGATGTACACTTCCACTCAAGATAAGTTTGGCACTGCTCTATGGTACTCAGCAAAATTCATCTACCTGTAAATGTAATTTATCTTCTTCTTTAAAGTTCATAATTTCTGCTCTGATTCTGCAAGTTTATTGCTTTTATTAACTGATTTTTAATCAACTTATTTCTGGCATGCTTTTATGTGATATGTATACAATTTTGTAGATTTATCATAGGGTGCAAAAATGCTCTGTATTTTAAGGTCAGGGCACTGTGCATTACTGTAATAGTAATTATTTGTTGATTATTTGCAACTTCTGAAGTTGAATAAATAATACCAAAAGGAAATATTACGCTTAAAATATAATATTTTGAATCTGGTTAAAATTCCTGGTATTAGAAAAAATTTTTAACAAATAACCTCACAAGCTAAAGTTACATTTCTACTAAAGGTTTTTCCTCAAACATTTATTTGTATCTAATGTCAGAATACCTGATGCCCAGGCTCATCCAATGCAAAAATAATTTATTATTCAATAATTATAATATTCCTAAAGTGCACATATCTGTAAAATGCTCAATCAAATATTATTTCTGTAATCTCCTCACACAATTGTTTTCAAACCAGTATTTGTATTACAATACAGATTACCTGATTCAAGCCTAATCTGGTGCAAACAAAAATTATTATTCAACTATTAAAGCATTCCTAGAGATTTTGTTTAGCATAGTAAGAATATAAGTAAGACATTTAATATCTATTAACAGTTAATATAAGGGTAATTCTATATTTTTCATATATGTAAAACTACCGTGAAATTACTGAAAGCTAGTTAAGTGAGGTTTTGCTATAAACAAGATTGAATCAGAACAAAATTGTTTGCAGCCAAATTTTTCCAAAACAAAAAGAAAGAAATAATCAATTTCTAACGGTGCAAATAATCAATAAAAAACAAAAAATAACAAGATATAAAATTTGTTAATTAAGGAAAACAAAAATTTAAGGCAAGTAATATACATTGCGCACAAACACACCCATGAAGAACACAGGCATTACTAAACACATTTCATTTGAGCTTCATTTTAATAATTTATCTATCATTCTGGTAAAATTAAAGATAAATTCAAAAGACTGCTTTGTCCTTTGTTGGCGCAAAATAGCAACAATCACCATTAAAAATAAAACTGTATATAGGGATACTTTTGAAAATGCTCGATATCCAAAAGCTGATTATTTTAATAGGGATTTAAAAGAAAGAATCTGGTGCTCTAAAAACTAAAACAATTTTTTCCAAACCCAGCTTTATCATAAAAATGTTTGCAGCAGAAAAATCTTCAACAAGGTTTCTTCAGTAGATATAATATTTTAAAATGCTAAAAACATTTCTGTGGCTTTATTTCCAATGAACATGGAAGCAAACTGAGTTAAAAACATTTAAAATATTGATACAATGATAAAACACTATTTTATCATTTCACTCTGATTCATTTATTTACCTCAAAAGGGGATCTGGTAGAATCTGTGTTCAATAATCTTGGACTAGTGTTGCATTTGGCACTTACAGATGCTTATAAAAGTCTGAGAGTGAAACGTTAAGAGGGTTTTATCATTGTATAAATATTTTAAATGTTTTTAACTTGCTCTGCTTCTGTGTTCATTGGAAGTGAAGCAACAGAAATGTTTTTAGCATTTTAAAATATTTTATCTACTGGAGATCTTATACTTGTTTTCACTGTGATTCCTAAATATATTAAAATTAAGGTTTCTTCAACTTAGAAATGAATTTTTGGTCACTTTAAGACAAAAACAAAATTATAATACTGAGTAGTACTGATGAAGTGCAAAATTTTGCATTGCTGGCATTTGAAGCAAACAAATCTTAAGAGATTATCTAAATACTTTTTTCAGCTTAAGATGAACTCTTAACTTAATAAAATAAAGCATTTTAAGCAGGTAGATTTTTAATTTATTATCAGAATTAAACGTGCTATTTTATACATTGTGAATGCATTTATGTAAAGAGGGTTACAGTAACATTAGACTATCTGTAACGGTTGTGATCAAATGACAAAAATGAGAATATCTTTAACATTATGCAAAAAAATAACCTACTAAGGGACAAAATTTGCCATTAGATTGATTGGCTGAAATAAAATCAGTTTAATTTATAAAGTGGCTGCTTAATTATTTCTTTTAAATGATCAAATGGCCTTCAGTCAGCACTAAAACATTTTAAGTGCTTTAGAAATAAATCCATTTGGGTAATAGAAAATAATCAAAATTTATTATATCCAGTTCATAGTATAAATAAAATATTTAATGTTACAAATAGATAAATGGGTTTATTCTTAATTATGTGGTGAGTCGATTTGATACTCTTATGCTCCACTTACTGTTGAATTATGTAAAACTAGTTTCGCAGGCTTTTGCCTGCATCCTCAGTTGTGATTTGACATGATAAAAGGGCTTTTTCTTCAGTATTTTGAATATATCATAATCTTAAGATGTGGCTGCATATTCCCTTGTATTAAGGTAATACTAATGATAATGATGTATTTAAGAAAATTATTTTCCTATGTTATTATTTAATCCCCTAGTTAATAACATTTTCTTAATAATTTTCTAGATATGGGTTAAGTTGTGCACATGTACTTAGAAATTATATTAATGTATGTAGTGGGAATATAGCTAGATGAGGCAACTACCTGAAAATGTACAGTTACACAAACAAGTGTTAGCATTGTAGCAGAAAGTTGTAGAAAACATACCACGGCAAAACTACCATGCCCTCTCTTAAACTTAAGGGCATAATTATTTTGTGATCAATTTTCTGGGATATAACCCTTATTAGCCTAAATGCATAATTATGTTCCTGGTTAGCTGCCATCAAATTGCTTCCAGTTAGGATTGCATGAACTCTTAATCCGCACATTCCCAAAGCCCTTCAAAATGAAATGGAATGGAATTAATAAATCCATAATTCATTTTCAAAAAAAAAGATTTATTCTACAACTTTTGTATCCATATTTTCTTAAAGCCTAAATTCTAAAACTTCTGTATCATTGACTCCATATATTTAATTTTAAAATAATTGTTGCAATATATGAAACTGTGCAAAGGAACCAATTAGAAGTTTTAAGGAGTTTAATTAAATGCTTTTACTACAGACAAAATCAGTTCTGCTCAGGTAATTAAAAAGGCCATTAATGTTTCCTATTATAACTATAAATATTTCCTTTGAAATACAACCACCCTCCCTCCTTCAGTTTTAACTTTTGGAAACTACAACCTTATCTGATATTATGCAACCTTTCTGGCTGTTTAAAGACTTTGGTATGACTTGTGTTATATGCTTGCTGCAAGAATAGCTTGCATTCAATATATAGAAGAATGATTCCAAAATTTTTATATTTAGAAATATTCCATTGGAAAATTAATTACAATTTCTAAATACTTTTTAAGGTGAAACTATGAAATTAGGTACTATTAGGTTGCTATAAATTAAGACTGAGCATTTAAAATCATCTAAAAGGATTATTGTGCATTATAATAAGTTGTGTTTTATTTCTACATTTAACTAAAATATGAATGCA
The DNA here is from genome assembly GCA_030762175.1 of Metallyticus violacea. NCBI lineage: Eukaryota > Metazoa > Arthropoda > Insecta > Mantodea > Metallyticidae > Metallyticus > Metallyticus violacea. The sequence goes on along the minus strand of CM060842.1, from coordinate 117,342,492 downwards.
AACGGCAGTTTGAAGAGATGATCCTAAAAATTAAACTAGCTGTGCACTACTAGTTTTTTTCATGCAAAATCAGAGTGTTAGTGACTTAACAACTATATCGTTTAAAAGACAAGGAAAAGTTTCTGCTCCTGGGGTGATATGGATTAAATAGAATGAGACATTATGTGTAATATTTTAATCTAAATTTGAATCTTTGTAATACAAAAGCATTCATGAATTTCACATATTAAATGCTCTTCAGCAATACTTTTATCTTTTACAGTTTCTATTTGCAGTGTTCTTAAGTATTTATTTTGTATGAACATTCAGTGCTAGTCAGTCTTTTCTTATTGACTGATATATGCTAATATATTTGTGAAATGAATGTGTATTAACACCTACTGAAATATTTTATTTTTTTAAATGATTAATACCTTTAAAACTGGAAGTACATGACAGCCTCTAATAACCTCTATTACTGAGTAAGCTTAAAATATTTACACAAATTATTAGTATAAAATATATCACCCATATTTCATAAACTGCAATACTAGTGTGCTAAAGAATGTACTTTTACTGAAATAAAGAAATTATGAAATAATATGCCTGAACCCTAAAGATTCCTACAAATATTTATTTCTGAGTATATTTAGGTAGTTTCTTCTTTTGATGGTAAGTAATGAGGATAAATGTTGTTTCCTTACTCTTTAACATGAAAATGTTCTTATATCTTAGGTAACTGTTTCAATTATCTGCAATTTGAATTGTCTATGTTTAAATCATTGGGCAATTAAAAAGAGTATATACATTTATGTAGGTATTCCATTATAGCAATGTATTTTTATTTTATTTATAGAGCATATGTTGCACTTATTTTGTAATTTGTACTTTTACATCAACTGTTATATTAATTAAGTGAGGAAGAGGGGCAGAAAATGCATTTGTGTTTTCACATATATTTTAATTTAATGTTTGGTGAACTATATGTCCTCTAGAAATGACATGTTGCTATTGTTTCTTCAAATCAAATGCAATAAAAATTCAATAACTATTTTCGGTGCAGTAACATTCCACATGATAAACCTTTTTATGGTTTTAGCATTACAATAGTTAATAAAGGTGGGGCTTCACTCTATGCAGTGTTAAAATGGATAGGCAAGGCATTTTTAGTTTTTAAATTTTTTTTTCCCCCAATAGAAACATGAACCTATTCATCACCTTCTGTTATATTGATTTACTACACAATTTCTATTGAAGTTATGGATTACATATTTTATGACCTATAAATGCTTGTTCTTTACTTGAAAAATGTGAGGACAGAAAGAGATAAAATAATATTTAGCCTGTCATTTGTAAAATGTTGGAAATAATATAAATATACATTTTTTTATAATATTGCTAGTTAATAAGATATCCAGAGAATTAAGCCTTTATTTAAAAATAAATGCATACAAAGTAACTACAGAGTTCCTGAACACTTATGCATAGTAAGCAGATTTTCACATCTAGGTTTTAAAGACTCCAACATTGCATCATATGCAAAACTGGTGTTTTGTTGAGGAATATCTAATAATTTTCATTGTATGTTAGAAACATTATTGGCAACATTTATACTGAGGCACCAGCTAGGAATACATCCAAGTAAATACTCAGCTATGATAGCATATGATTATTGCATTTATCACTTTGCAATGGATTGTCCACAAGTATTTTTGGTTTTGAAGTTGCTTGGGAAGTCCAAATTTTGACGTTTTCCATGATATTGTTTCCATGATTCTAAATTCTAATGCTATCCTCGAGATACTGAGGGGGAGAAGTGTTAAAATCTTTAATTACATTTCCACAAAGAAGGTAAACTTAAATTTTTAAGATTTGTTCAAAGCTTCATAAACAAGACGGTAAAAATACAAAAATTAAAGTGCTGTACACTTAATTTCGTTAATTTTTCAATAAGAAATTATAATTCAACATACAAACAAACAAGGCATCAGTTTCAAAATTTTCGGAACAAATGCATTGGTTAATTATGGTTGAAAGTCGATAAGAAGAAGAAGAAAAGTTAGGCTTTTAAAACTGTAGTGTTAATGTTATCATCACAAGGATTAAAGAACCAAGACGGCTGTCCATATTCATTGTTAACATTTTGTGCCACTCGAACGAATTTGGGAAGGTTGTACTTGTGACATCTAGCGGCGGGAAAGGAAACCTGGTCATTTGAAACAGTCATTGCCAACACTGCAACTTTCAACCAATTTAATTGTGCCGACCTAGCTTTGGAATAATTTAAATTGACAAGTGCATGAATAGAGGTTAAAGTTTGTCATGCGCAGACGCAGATAAATAATCTGGAAGTGATTCCAGTGCTTTGTATACTTTACTAAACCCGAACAAAGTAAGCTTATTTCAGGTAAACGCACATTTCTCTCCCTCTCCCTTCTTGAATACTTCAATTTTAAAATAATAAAACGTTATTTTATAATGATTAGAGGTTAAATGCAGGTTATTTAACTATAGTAAGATTAAATAATATGCGTTATAAAGTATTTTCTAAATTGCATCAATCTTTGGTATGGCTGGGAAAAGTATTACTTATTCCGGGTTTTACTTTAACCTATTCTTTGGAGTTAAGTTTAATTTCATTTTGTGTGTTTCATTTGTTTTTGTTTCGTTTGTTAAGTTGTTTTAATTATAATAATGTGCAGATTTTGAATTTGATTAGTGTTAAAAGCTGTGGACTTTAGTTGGTAATGAAACTATGAATTCGCTTGAGAGTGTTTAGATATTTAGATTTTGAAATATATATTTTTTGCCAGAGACTTAGGAGAGTGCTCTATTAGCATTTGCTTTGATTTTTTCTTTTCAAATGCCATAACTCGTATGAAGAGTTTAGACGAAATAAATAATTTTTATATGTCACGTGAGCAAATATTTAGTGATGATCCATAGCATAATATACAAAGCAAATGTTGACGTATATCTCTACCTTATACGTATATCCTAGAGATCGCAAGTTATATATACAAATATATTATACACAAAATTATGATTAAGACGAAGTTTAAACTATCACAGCTACAATACGAGCACAGTAAATTTCATTTACTCAAACTTCGCTGCTCATTACAAATTTGAAGATCATGTTCTGCAGAGAAATCCATATATTTAAATATAATCAATTTAGTAACAACATCACAAAGTTCCGCCAGTTCTTAATAATATTATAAATGCTATGTGAATCGCCGTCTGGTTAGATATCTATTAGTAATTATATGCTATAATTATCATTGTTATGCTCATAAATTCAATTAATTATAAGACATAAAGATGCTGTGATTTCTATTATAGGTAATTGCTTTAGTTTTTACTTACGTTATTCTTAATAACTTATGAGTAAATGTGTGTTATGTTAATACTATTTTACTTGTAGCAGAAAGCGATATACGAATCCAAGATGGATCAAACTGCCTGGCTCATGTTTTGGATCGCTTCGCGCGCTCTCTCTCTCTCCTTCTCTCCCCTTCAGTCTATTATACCCAGGCGAAAATTAGAGGCATTCTATTTTGATACCTTTGCGCTTGCAATAAGCAAGTATTTACATTTTGAGGCAACAGATTTCGAGTAACTGAGTGTATGCACATTCGACAAGAATGGTTTAAATACTTAAGGCACTATATATTCCAATTTGGACTTGTTTTAATTCACAAGTGAGTATTATAGGAAAATCTGTGTAGTTTATTTATTTCTATTTGATTTACTTTATTGTTATCTCCGTTTTTACTTTAAAAGATTATATGCTATAATAATTATACGTAAGTATAAAAAATATATTAAAAGATCTAGAAAATATCAGAAATGTCGATAGAAAATACTTTTTTCCCTTTGAAATATATTTTTTGAGGTATTCAAGAGCAGATTCACATATTTTCAAATCGTGTAATTGTGTGTGTAAAGCGAAATATGGTTTTAAGGATTTCTTTTGGAGACGTATTACATCATGTATGTGTCCCACATATGGCCGGTATTCACTGTAGAAACGATATTTGGTTGTGATGAAATATAAATACGCAAATGCTAATAATACAGAACGATTGAAAACACCTATCTACTAGGACGCCATTAACTTTGGCCGGTGCACCTATGAGAGATATGGGGCAAAAATTAAAACATTCAATACTAAGTTTTTTTATGATACTGTTGTAATATTCGCAACCAATAAGCTAAGGTTTTGATAATTTGTTTGTTTGCTTGACTTTTTTTCGAAAACCATGGTAACTTCTTTTAAAACTTTGTAATTTTAAGTCATATCAGGTTTAAAAATAATGGTATCTCCTTCCATATTTCACCATGTGCTTCCTATTTCGGATACATGATCATCGATTTCATTTCTATGAATAAACATAACCTGATTTAATTTTTCGCTGTGTTTTTTTCTTATTATTTTGGTTTAGTTGTAAATTTCAGAATCGCTTACAATTATACGTCAACACAAATATCACGAGTGCTTTATATTCCTATTTTTGCACTTTCAGACTTACTCAATTGTATGAAAATATAATTTATTTATAGTAATAATTTTTCAACCTATTTCAGACTCCCGAAATAACGCATCATGTATATTTACAAGCTGGCTAAATATTGTGAATCAGCATTGGCTATTCAATGATTTGATTCCTTCTGTAAGCCGCAATAAAATATTTTAACTGTATTTAGAACATGTTATTGCAAAGAAATATCACTAATAACTTTCAGCAAATCAGTAATGATAATAGTTTTTCCGATTTAGGCCCAATGACCTACCGTCTCTTTATGAAAGCTCCTCTTGACATCTGACTCTTGTCTTCCTCCTAAGAGTTTATCTTTTAGAACTACTTTCTATACCCTTCCATTTTCAATATATGATTATGCCAAATTTAGTTTTGTCTATCTATTTGATCGTTCGTGAAATGCAAGATATTTGTAGCTGTTTTCTTCTACATTAATTTGGAATTCAATCTAGGAGGGTAAAATGGCTAAGGCCCTTAAAAATCTCGCTAATATTGTTTCTATTTTACATTTATCATTTCAATTTCCACATGCATATTTTAACACTAGAGCGTTTACTTCGTAAAGTTTTAATTGTATTAATTTTAACACATTCTTCTAAATTCCTTCAATTTTTTTCAGTACTATTTTACATCATAGTGAATGCTTTCCTTCACATGCAATCACTTTGCTTTTAACAGTTGAAGTATTTAGATGTAACGTATTTAGATATAGGCTGAGTTTTGATTGGCTATTTGTAATTCTCTATCACTCTCTTTTTCTCTCTCTGGGAAAAATAGCTTGATCGCCAGCCAAGTGTTTTCTTCAGTGTTACATAAATTATTTTAACTATTTTATCTAGCATCATTTGTAATTTTTAATAGCATCGTACACAAACACACTTGGTTTTGAATGTTAAAACCAAGTCTCCTTTGCCGCTTGCCCAGCATGTCTTATCTCACTGTAAGGATTTTGATGACGTTTTTACGAGTAATCTAACACTTATTGATGTGTTATCTACATAATGCTCACTCAGAGATAGAGAAATGGCAGCTATAGTTTTACATAAAGCGCTTATACCACCTGGTTTAAATCTTACGTATTAATCCCCTCCCCCCACACTCTTGTTGCTTGTTTCATCTGTTTCCATGCATAACGTTACCTTCGATATTCAATATTTACTTTTATCACCGTCACTTGTCTTCTTGCCATAGAAGGACTCCACGAGTCCGAAATATAGCGATCTCAAGTGTGACTTTTTCTTTGTGTTTTATCTTTTTCTGCTATCATAATTACTGTTAATTTATATTTATTTATTTATATATATACACACATATACAACGTCCACTGTTTAATCCCTCGGTTTACTATTTCGATTTTGTCACGAAAAATGGTTCCATAGCTGTTGTACTGTTTCTATATAGACTTTTTACAACGTATAAGAGGTTCTGGGTATTTCCTTTCCCATATTTCATAATTTACTTATAATGACAGACAAAGTCTTTCTCATAATCAACAGATTTGCCGTTCTTGCAGGTATCATTGTATATGTTTGTACCAAATCATTTTCTTCCCTTCCCTTCCTTTACCACCTGTTCTTGTCTTGTCAAGAGATGCGTGAATTTTCAAGAGTAGACTGACCTCACAGTTTCATGTATGGACTTTCAGAGTCATCTTACGTGACGTCAGAGAGAGAACTAGTGTAAGTGACTAAGTTGTATTAATGCTATATTTTCTTTGAATTCAGTTTTGTATTAATGTTAATTAAATAATATGGAGTTTTAACGTTTTATATTTGTAAAATTGAAGCTAGCACGACATTTTTATTTGAAAACTGCCTTTTTCTAGCCACTTTCTGGGTGCTTATTGTTCGTTCAGGCATTAGCGGGAAGTTGTGTATGAGATGGTATATTTATTTAAGAACTAAGATGCTCCTGTAGTTAACGGAATCTTTCTTTCGGCTTTCTTGGGATATATAATTGTTTCCTTCCATTCGTCTTGTACTGTGTAACACACTCAACATGCCAAAAATATTTACTTCCCTGCATTTTGTGCATATTTTATTAGTTTAACTTGACCCATTACATCCAGGTGATTTTCTGATCTTAAATATTTTAAATATGTGCTTTAATTCTTTCATGTCTAGGAGTAGGTTATATATTTTTGTATTATTGTTATTTATTTATTTTTATTCACTGTCCATTAAATTTTATAATAGAAATGCCTTTCTTCTATTTTAATATCATTAATCTGTACAGTATTTCTTTCGAGACTATTTGAATATTTCATTATTTTGTATTTCGTATTCTTAGCTCCATTTACATTATATTTAACATCACTCAAAAAGTTATCTCAACTTAATCTATTTAGCTTTCTAATGTCTATTTTAACAATAGTAATTTTCGCTTACATTATCTTTTATCTACATCTTTCCTTGTTTGCAAGTTTTTTAAATCTTCTTTTTTCTATTTTTAAACAAAGTATTACATTTCTTCATTCCAAACTTTTATATAACAAAGTATTATTAATGGAAAAAAGATATTTAAATCCCAAGAGTATTTCATGTTCTTACAGTGCAAACTGAAAAGGTTAAGCGTGCAAAGCGTTTATATTTGTAATTTAAATATCTACTCGCTCTGTTTTCTTATATACAGAATGAATCCAAACACCACAGACACACTTTCACAAGCTGTTCAGGGATGTTTTCTGAGTGTATTGAACCCATGGTTTCCAGTGGCTCATTTCCGGGTAATTTCATTGCTTTCGTTATGGGCTGGTATCGTTAAGAATTCTGTGATTGGGCCCTATGTACCAACCACTCTACAGACTGAATGGAATAGTCTACAAAACATTCCTTCAACATGTCCTTCCACATTTTCTGGAAAATGTGCCTTATGTGGTATCAACATGATGGGTTGTCAGCACATTTTTCAGTGAATGTTAAGAAATACCTTGATGAACAGTTCGGACGCAGATAGATTGGTCGCAGTGGTCCTGTTCCATGACCAGCTAGATCACCAGATCTGACACCCATGGACTTTTTCTTCTGGGGTCACGTGAAGAGCCTAGTGTTGCGTGACTCCTGTCTAAATTAATATGGATCTGGTTGCTAGGATTGTAGTTGTCGCTGACGATATGCGCCAATCTCCTGGGATGCTAAAGCGTGTGTGACAGCCCATGAGGCGTCGCTGTTAAGTTTGTGACTATGGAGGTCGACGTTTTATGAACATTTACTTTAAATAGAGTAACGGTATATATTTTTTCCTGTCATTTTTTGTAATGTTTGATCATCTATCCTTAAAAATAAATAATTTCAATTGTCAGAAGATTATGAGTAGTTGATTAATTAGTGGTGGACCGTAATGTAAACACGTTTTACAGCAGTCAAATGTTGTGTTTTGTTTGGAAACAATCATATTCCGAGTAAACAGATATTACAAAACGAAAACAACGAAATTACCCGGTAATCAGCCACCGGAGACCATGGGTTCCTTGTATCAATATACTCAGAAAACATCCCTGAACAACTTGTGAAAGTTTCATCATATATATCTTTTCAATGCATTCACTAAAACTTTGCAATGACGCTGTAGCAACCGTGATTCAGTTCAGCGTTATTCATAAAGCATTATGTTTAGAAATTCACTCTTTTAGATACTGAAACCATCGAAAAGAAATCAGTTACCGCGTGAATATAACAATAAACAATTCTAGAGTCGTTGAGGTAGCAATGGCCGCTATTGTGCTTGAGTATGCAGCAAACATAGGATACCATCTTAATTTTATCGCTAGTTCTTGACTTCGAGTTGAGTTGCAACATATTCTATGAGTGGATACCTTACTTTCTTCTGCCATCCTTAAATGCTATGCTGTACATACTGATACAAAGTTTCTATTTCCCTTATAAACTCACAGAGTTCTAATCCTTACGTACAAATCGGTTTCCTCTGTTGACGGAAGGTCAATGTGTCACCTCGAGACATAATGATGACTCTCTCGCTACCTCTAATATGAAATACGAGTCAATTCTCAAATATTGTTATTAATTTAGTTACATGAGCGCTGTTTATAATCGACTTTTGCTGAAAAAAACGTGAAAGTTATTGTTTTGATTGGTGTCGGAGTATGTAATAATACACCTTGGCACTTAAGCCTTAAAGGTATTTTGTGCACCATTAAACCTACCTTTTTAGTTTCAGATTTAGAGATTTTGTGAGTTCTACTATATTCCCTACAAGTTTCAGAATTGCGCCTTCTGAAGGATTGTATTGCTCTATTTTCCCAGAGTTTCACACTTCATAAGGTATCTTTTACAGTTTCATCAGTCTGTTCACATAGATGACACGTGAACAATTTCATGGTAGAGTTTCATCGTCCGTAAGTGTTCCAGAATGGGCAATACCGAGATCATTAAGGTGCGGACTCGTGAGCGAGAGGTTTGGGGTTCGAATCCCGTCAGGAACGTCCTACCTGACTCGGTATTTCCAGGTTTTCCTCAGTTCTCATAAATGGCAAATGCCTGAGAGGTACCCTAAACTTAGGCCTGGAACATTTCCTTCCTTACAAAAAATCCTTTCCCTATATTTTATCCCATGTATCTATCAACAGTGTCCACCGCCTGAGGTGCTTCAATAGTTAAAACGGGTGTTAAACACAATTAAAAGAAAAATAAAGAGTGGTCAGTGTCCAGTAATCATGCTAATATTTTTGCTGATTTGTTTTCTATGGTCGTTAACCAACCTGCTATGGAATGTTAAGCCTTTAAGGACCTACCCTCATGAAGCTCCCCAATTCTTCTTTCAGGTCTGACAAATGACAAATTTTCTGAGATTGACATTTAGTTTTTCCTCAATACACCACTTCTGTACAGTCTTTGGAGCACTGTTCATAAACTGTAGTAATGAACGTTTTAATATTGGAAAGTGTTTCAAAAAGAGATCTGTATAATACATTTCAATACAGTTCCGTTATAGAAATAGGAATAGGAATTAGTTATTAATCAGTAGGCAACTAATGAATGTATTAAAATGAATAAACATCAGAATAGTTAAGAAATATCCTCAAATGCCAATAAGATCATAAATAAATATGTGCCTGGTTATTTATTTGGCATGAACTTAGAATAATAAATACAAGTTTGCTCATTTCAGGATTCTATTTCACTTACAGAATCAAATGCTTTATTTATGACCACTATGGAGATCAAGAAAATCAGTTAATGTGGTTTATCAGTTCGGATAATCTGCTTGGCACCCCTCTTCCTGTAAAAGGTGAAATCTGTGGATCTGCAAATTAACTAACTAAAAGGACTCAACTTTAATGTGGCATTAATTACGGTGGGCTGGATCTTCAGCGATTAAGGTACTGGCAGAAGTCCACGTGGAGAATGGGTAGGCCAAAGAAGCGCTGTCAAATACTCTGCACGGTCTTTCAGGGAGCTCTAAAGGATGTTGCTTATCGGGAAAAGTCACCTAAACTGGCTGCTTTATAAGAAAACATTTTTTGGAGAGTACTTTGATGAAACTCTTCCACATTATCCAAGATAATCTGTTTCATTAAATTTTCGAGTGCAGCGGTTTCGTGCTGGACACGTTACAGAATGTTGTTTGTGGTGTTGTTCGGCGGCATGATTGTGTTTGACTGCTGATGGTGGCCACTTCATTTAGCTGCATATTCACCAAATTTGAGACTTGTATCACAATTTATTACTAGTTTATTGATGATCAATCAGTATATACTTTTTGGATCCCTCTGTATTATTATGCCCCTTTTTAAACAACATTAGAGTACAATTAATTTGAATATTGTCGTATTCTTTATCTCTTTTGATCAAGCTATACTCTATTGAAAGGACAGCTATATGCCTTGTAGCACATGAACTAAGTTTACAGTTATATGGTATTTTAACATTGAAGTAAAATGCAGGTTAATTAAGAATAAACACACGAGGTAACCATTTCATTCAATAATCGTACCTTAATTCAATGTAAAGGTTGCAACAGTAGCATTTTTAACAGGCAGTCGAATGTCTTGGGCACCTCAAATACGTGCTTTGAATTGAACGTAGCTGATAACATTGTGTCTGTTATTACATTTATCGCTGACCAGTGGCAGACAGTTTAAAGGCTTAAACCCCCGATACCATAAATCACACAATAGTGCGTTACTTTAACATCGGACGTTACTTACGAGCCCAAAACCGCCTTTACGTCAAGTCATATCAAAACCCTCCCGCAGGTTTCGACGTCATATATGACATGCGCATAACGTTCGCTTACCTACTGTCAGATGTTGAGTTCTTTGCAAGCACTGCTGCATGTACCATATCAGTCTCCCTCTTCCCAAACAGCAAATGGGAATTAAGGACTGCTGCGTGTTTACCTGTCATTAATCTTTCTCTTTTAACTCTTCAAGCTTCTGCTACCTGGCCCCCAAGTGCCAGTATGACACATGTACAAAAGCTTCCCAGAGCTGGGATAAGGATAAATTGTTCGCCAGCTTCTCTCTCTTCTGCTCAACATTTTTTCCTCCCTTCTGTCTCTTTTTATTTGGTTGCTTCGGATGTTTGCCACCTTTCCTGGTGCTTTCTGCTGAGATCCGTATCGCTATGCCTGCATTGTGCAACGTGTTTAATCTTACTGCATGATATTAGCATCGTGAATTGTAATGCGAGAAATTATTTCAGACAACAGGTATAACGAACTTCTAGTAGCAAAACACATAATTCAACCCCTCTCTGAATATCTTTAATGAAACAGTGTGTAATAAAATATTTCGAAGACATCTTAAACACTACAACTTTTAATACTTTTATTCGTTTGTTAAATCTATTTCAATGTCAGCAGCTAAGACGATTTTTAGCAATATTTACAACACTCTTTTAACCAACATCTTTATCATCATTCTTTTAAATTATTATTTTTACCTACCACTGTATTTAACTACTTTTTTAAGTTTTTTCCCAAACGATTTCATGGGTGAGTTGAAATATATTTTTCGTAAGAAAGTATATTGAAAACAAATGTATGCTTTTTACGTAAAAGGTTAAAATGCTCTGGTATAAAGTATAAAATATTTTTGCTGTAACAAGTATATGTGATAGAAAATTTAAACTGTTTTCCTGATAATGTTTCATGGGGGAGAGATCATGAAACCGTCAAAAAATTCAAATTCTGATTTACACTACTACATTTCTTGCTTTCCTCTGAACATTTTTACGTATTTATACCTTATATATAGGTATATATAGGTGTGTGTATATATATATATATATATATATATATATAGGTATAATAGAATTTAAACGAAACCCTGCAGCTCTGAGGGCATTTAAATTTGTTTACTTTGTTCATAGTATAACATTATTTTATTTATTTATTTATTTATTTACTTATTGGAAAGGAGAAATATTTTAGATGCAATGATTTCTTTCAATTAATTGTGCTGGAAAAATTCAAGCTTTAAACCACATAGATATGCATAAGGCAGAAACACTAAATATAAACGTTGAAGGGGACTCGAATGGTTCTGAATATGGTGCTTGAATGCATTAAATTATGAAACAAAGGAAGAAAATATAACACAGGACATTGCCCTTTAAAGCATTTTTTCTCCAATTGATATTTTTAACTTTTGGAACATTAGTTCCTAAGATTACAAATATGATATTTTTCCATATTAATTTCAATATATTTAGAGAAAACAAAAAGCGCTAAGTCTAACATTTATTCTACATTTCTGAGCAAAATTTAATGAAATATTGAATATGACATTTTTAAAGAAGTGTAAGGGTTTGTAAGAATTTTAATTTAAATATAACCTTATGTTAATGGTACAAAAATGAATTGCTCTAGCTTAAATAGTTTTTTTTTAATACTGTGTTCCTTACCATTGTTAAAATCCCCTTGTCTCTGTAAAGAGGTCTTCCTCAACTTGAAAAAAAGAGTACTGAAAAAAAGTGTTTGGTTTTTTGCATAATAAATTAAAAGCTCAGGCATAGCGCTAATGAAATTCTTAGATATAATTTCTGCTGCAACATAGACATATGACAGAAAAAAATAATTGAAGTTGCTTTCCTGACAATATTGCACCCTGTCCTCAACCACTCTTTAACCACAAAACTATAAATATTGAAATACAATGTTGTAAATTTTAAAATTGGTGTTTTATTTAAATTATCAATAATACTAAAATTAATATCTTTTACACACGTTTTCCATAAAATAACTAAATTAATCTTGCTTGATATAAGAATTGAACATAATACTGTAAGTAATTAGAAGTATGTATTTTTTTAAAAAATAATATGTAGTAGGTGTCAACAATGAAGTTTTTAAAATTAAATATAATTTTACTTACTAGTTTTATCTTTCACTTTCAAAGCTACAAAAAGCTCTTGCGTTTTAAAACAATTTAATCTTTCGTCATATTCCAGCATGGTATATGACGTGGAACATTCAGAAATTGTTTACATCATTTACTAGAAAGATATTTTGTTTCAGGTGACTCCCAATGGTGGGCACAAATTTCACTGTTCACCTCACGTAATGAAAAGCTACATGCTGATAGTGCACGACTGTAAAATAAACATCCTTAGTCTATGACCAAATATTTTTTTAAATAACAAATGCTGGACAATGTAATAATAGCTGTTTTTTTATTTAATGTGTTAAATTTATCATTATTCTGTCATTTTTTATTCCAAATGAACATTTTCGTATATTTTTTCAACACCCATAGCAGTTGTATATGTACTCATGTTCTTAAGAGTCAGCTATAAATTTTCTGTTCTAATCCTCCCCCTTTTATTTTATTATTTTTTGTCCAATGGAATCTAAGGTACGATTGCTTATTATAAAATTAATCTTTTTCTTACTAGCGTAAGCTGCTAAATGTCAATATTAGAGCCTTTATAATGCCATCGAATTTCATTTTTTTTTATTTTATTGCTATTTTTGAGTTCTTTTTATTGTGCTACATGTATAGTTAAACCTATTACAATATATAGTTTATGAGTTGTTATGAATCTGTTTTTTTTACATTTAATTAACGCTTTTGTATTCCCTTTTTCAAACCCATTTTAAATTTTTGTACCTGTTGTTTATTTTAATCTGTAAAAAGTTTGGTATAAGAAGTTTTCTAATCTTTACATTACAAATGTGTACCACAACATTCTCGAATATACTGGCCGCTGAAATGGAACACAAAAACTTGTTTTATAAAATTGATTGATTATTACACTAAAGCTGTGTCTAGTTGCACATTTAAATGTTTACTTTCATTATATAATTTTTATATTGAAGAAGAATAAGTAGAAATAATCACACGTAATATTCGGGTGTGCATTACAAACAAACTTAACAAATACGCAGTGAAAATAAATGGTGCTTAATTGATATACCAAAAGGATTTGCTATTTTTTTTTTCAGAAACAGAAAAACAGCCAATGATGAATATTCCAATTCAATAAATACTAAGAATTGATCGATAATTTCGTCTTAGTTATGTTATCCATCAATAATTTCGGACTGCTGACTGTTTTTAATATTAGAGGTAATTAAGAAACAATAAACTAAAAGATGCAAGGGAAAACGTGTTTAGTAATCACATAAGTGTTTTATCGAAACTTTAAATATTTTTCTAATTGTTTTAGTGAAATTGTCAAATATTTGTAGGTGATTATAACATTGTAGATGTAAATCAATTAGAAATACAGCTAAAGAGACAAATTCAAAATATTATTTCAGTAAAAATTTATGCTATCTAAACTGCAGTTTAACAGCAACATTGAATCATATTTTTTAAAATACGATAATGCCATAGCAGAGATAACGCACTATATTTTATTGTCTAGCTACGCAAGAACGTGAGACACGTTAAAAATTCATTGTTTCATTGATAAAAAGGTTACAAGATATTTGTACCATAAAATTTAAAAGAAAAGGCAGAAAAAATGTAATAATTTTTCCAAAAATTGCTATTTTTATTTATTAATTTTTGCTGCATTACATGCATTCCTTTTTATTTTATTGTTTTTATTGATTTATCATATTATTTTTGGAATACACACCATTTTTATGTGCAATATTAGTAATGTTTGTACCTTTTATCTCATATTTTTTATTATTCAAAGCTATATTTATTCGACATTGAATCTTCCCCCTTATTTTGGGTTTTTAAATAGTGTTCATCACCCCTTGTTACTGCTGTAGCATCAATAATATATGAGATGAAAAGATAAATTGGGAAGTGCTTTTTTCCGGTTAGTAGCGTTTTGTCTTAGTGCTTGCCTTTGTATAATAAAATATTCCAGCTAGATTACATTTTGCATTAAAGAACAGACATGAAAGCGTCAGTTGATACCGTTTTTATTTCGTTTACCATTTGTTTATAAATTATCAAAGAGGAGGCCATTGCGAGGATTTATAGCTATGTTAGTGCAAATTATGAATAGCCCTTACAAAGATACTTGGCACAATAATTGATTACTTGAGTTGAATGTACAGTTGCTGTTAAGCGAGTTCATAAAATAAAATCAGCACGCCATCAAAGATCCCCCGTGGTTTGCTAATCCCACTGGGAACTAAAATTAGAACGCCCTTTCATGTTTTGAGTGATAAGAAAACTTGACGCCAAACACTTATGATGGGGGTGGGTAAAAGATGAACTATAACTGTGTAACATTGGAGAAACGTTTTCCTGAAGACAAGTTTGAAGTAAACTGAATAGAACAAAGTAAACATAGCAAAGGCCACGTTTGTGCATGCAGATACAAATAATAACACAAGAAAGTCACTAAATTCCAAGAAAATTGGCACTTAAAATACAAGAAGCGGGCGTTTTAAAGTCAGCAAATACCTTAAATACTTTAAAAGGCACTAAAGTTCAAAGGTTACTCACAATTTTTTTTTCAGTTTCTTAACTTGATTAATTTCATCCAAATAATCATCAAATAATGTGCACAGTTAAAGTACTAAATACAAAATTATTTTATATATGAGATGTGAAATGTACGAGGGTAGGTCCATAAGTTTCCGGCCTCGCCGATAAGAACTATAGCCTTCACAAAACCCTTATTTGGGTTATACCTTATCTGTTAAGTAAATAATTGCAGCTGTTACTTCTGATCCGCTGTGTTCAGTTGTTCAGATATAGTTGCATAAAAAAGGCTATGTGTAGAACATTGTGACATGTTCAAAATGGAGTTTCGAACTGTTATGAAGTTCTTCACAAAAGATGGGCTTACTCCAAATGAAATTAAACAACGTTTGGATGGTGTATATGGGGAAGAATTCCCTCATATTCTACCGTAAAAAGAATGGGCCAGACTTTTTTGAATGGAGACAGAGAGCCTACAGGTCGGTCCTTGGAAAACATCGCTCTGTGGGAGGAGAAATAATGGAAGACCAACGGCTCAAATTTAGAGAATAGCAGCAAGGTTGAGCCTTTCTAAAACAACAGTCCTTCGAATTATTCATGTACATTTAAACATGAATAAGGTTAGCGCAAGATGGGTGCCTAGACTTCATTCCTCATTCCAAAAGCAGCAACGAGTCATCTGTTGTCATGCATTTTTGGAGCTCTGCTCTCTGGTGTTAATGAGAGAGAAGTTCTGCAAACCATTGTTACAGCAGATGAAACTGTGGTCCTCTACTCTGATGCCTTGTCCAAAAGAGAATCAATGAAGTGGCGTAAACCTGGCAAAGCACCGCTTCTAAAGACCAAGGTCACTCAGTCAATCAAGAAGATCATGGCCACAATTTTTGGGACTGTGAAGGAATACTCTTCATTGACATCAAGGAGAGGAACACCACAGTAAATGGAGAGTACTATGCTGACCTACTGCACAGTCCACGTGCTTTCATCAAAGAGAAAAGGCGAGGAAAGCCGAGTGGTGGTGTGCACCTTCTTCACGACAACGCGCCTGTGCACACGGCTCTTGTTGCAAAGGAACCTGTGAAGAAATGTTGCTTCAAGGAGATCGACTATCCACCCTACAGCCCAGATCTAGCTCCCAGTGAGTAATTCCTCTTCTCAAATCTCAAGAAGGACCTTCGAGGAAGGAAATTTAAGTGTGACGAAATAGTGATGGACGCTGTTTATGCCCATTTTGCGGACAAGACTTCTGACTATTTTTTGGGGGGTGATTGAAATATTAATTCGAAAATGTAAGAAGTGTATTGCAATAAAGGGTAAGTATATTGAAAAGTGAAATATAGTTTTTGTCTTTATCATATCTGGAAAATTGCTTGGCTGGGAACTTATGGACGTACCCTCGTGTAATAAACAAATCGTTATGCTTATCGTTTTCAACTCGTCAGAATATCATAGATCAATAATTGTTGCTACGGGAAAGAGAGGATCGAGTTGAAAGAAAAGAATGACAACATTATAAATTTTCAAACGTATTGTCTAAGGCAGGATAATGCGAGGGAAATGTAACACACTTTTGTCGGATGCAAATCAAAGCAAAGCCGGTTGGATGTCGTGAGCGATTTAGTTTGGTTTTTTTTCCCTCATAGTCATTAAATTCAGCTCCTTCATGTCACATAATGTCCTTGGCAGGCACATCTAATGTGCTTCCTGGTAAAGCAGCTTATATTTCAGCAATGTATCACTGTTTAGAAGCTCAAACCCTAGAAGTGAATTTTAGAACTACTCCTGTATGAATGAAAATGTTTTTGAAATAATTGAACATGACAATTGTATGGCAAAAAGCGAAAAAATTGGCTAAAAAGACAGCTTTAGCCATGATAAAAGAGAATAGACACAAATGCATTAAATAGGCAATTAAAGTTTTAAGTTTTCCTTAACAGGAAACGGGGTTGTAACTTAAAGGTCAAGTCTCTGAAAAAAAGGAATAAAATAGGAAAATAGAGCAAAATGTCCCTTATAAATTATATATTGTTTTAATTATCTCATTTATGCTGGTACAATTGTGTCATTCTTGAAATCTGGTTTCCCTTCACTTCCCAAAGACAACGAAATATTTTTATAGAGAATGAAATTTGACTTTATTACAAAAATTAAATTTAACTTATAGTCTACCTTATTTTGGTATTCTTGGATTTGATTGGTAAGGATAGATGAGCGGTAATTCAGTCAAGCTCAAGATCTGGCGTTTGTACCTAAGCCCGCGATGGGACACTTTCGAGAGGAAAGAGTGCTTACGAAGACATGACAAATACAACTCATATTAACTGACAAGTGTGATTGTTTTTGAAATTATACTGACAAAGACTGTATTTGTAAAATTTGTTTTTTTTCCTAATGGTTTTGTGAATGATATGGGTTGTTTATGGAGTCTACAGATATTTAAAATAGTTGCAAGAGTACGCCTGCACTTGATGAGTATTCATAACTCATTTTCTTTCAAAAGTAACAAGGGCCGTTTCTGTAATGATATCTTCATATCTACTTCGCTTTCAAGTAAGGCACTACGATTAGTATTTTATGACCATTTACCTAAATGTGAAACACAATTGTATTCAGCACTAAGCCTTATGGACAAGCTTCTGAGCAGCTTTGTATTAGATATGTATGTAAAAGTCCTATGTTGTATCACAGAATGTTTGGGTATTACGTGCACATTTGCATTTCCTAGAGAAACACCTGTTTTTAGTTCGATTTAGCCACGGTAACCATGGAGACAAATGTAGCTTTTAGTTTATTATATTTCCATATTTGTTAAAAGTTCGGCTTTTGTGTACGCTATGCATATGAATGGCATATTGCGCATGAACGGTTTTTCCTTTGCGTCATGAAACTTTTTTTTTTAGCGTCCTCCAACTTCTTCCAAGCCAACCCGTTGATAATCTGACGTGGATTGTTACCTTGAAGATGTTTATCTCTATCGTCTGATGCTTGGTGAAAGCATCACTGAGAACTGCAATTATCTATCTCTAGCAAACCTTGCAGGTACCTCCTTAACTGGAAATCGGTCAACAACAGCTAACCGCTCAAGTTGAAGGAGAAACTTCAAATTCACTTGTAGCATAGTAGGTTTGAGTGGTTTTCCTTCACCCTGAAAGAGCGAATGGCAGGTAACTTTAGTAGCAGACGAACTCCAAACTCATTTCCAATCTAATACAAGCATTCATCATTTGCAAGGCCTTAAAAGTAATTGGCATTCGATGTTAAACAAACAAAACGTGTTTTGGTACGGGAACTCGTAAACTGATGACCATATTAGAATTAGTTTGCTATTAAGTAACACGTCGTTAATGAAGCATGTACATGGTACAAGTCTAAATTTAATGTATTAAAACATTATTTCACTCATTTGTCAAGTATCATCACCACTACTACCATATCATGGCCCAGCGCCATGGCCAAAATGCTACCATGTCTGCTTGTCAACTGGCGGACACGAATTTGATCCCCAATCGCGACTATTGCCTGGATTATTAAGGATACATTAAGGATTTCGGAGTCCTTTAATCATTTCTTCATTCCATTCATTGTTCAAAAGATCTTGGCAACTGGCGGGACGTAAAACGCCTCCAAATATAATAAAAAACAAACTGCATCATCGTCGTCCTTTCGACTTTTGAAATTGTAAAGTCATCTATAACTCCTAGTTTTCTACACCTATTTTTGTCTACCTCTTATGCTTCCATCCCTTCGTTTTCAATTGGATTGTAGCCTCATCCGCCCTTTCTTTCTCTCTCTCTGTTGCTTTTATTTCGCTTCGGGATGGGTACTATTTTATTAAACAGAGAACCTTTCTACCCTTAGCAATTAAAAGCTATTGACATATCTGCGACCACCTCTTTAGCGTTAGAGTTGCTGATTGCTGGCCGGGAGGACAGGGTTCGATTCCCGGTATCTGCTTAGGATTTTTTCTGTGTTAACGAGGTCTGAAACGGGGTGCCC
Organism: Metallyticus violacea; assembly: GCA_030762175.1. NCBI lineage: Eukaryota > Metazoa > Arthropoda > Insecta > Mantodea > Metallyticidae > Metallyticus > Metallyticus violacea. Next base: position 117,323,118 of record CM060842.1, on the reverse strand, counting down.
CTGCAATACTGCCCTCTATCAATGCAGTCGTAAGACGGAGGTAGAGGAAGCAGAGGTCGCCGCGGTAAGCCAAGACTCACCCTAGGCTGTTGCGCCAAATGAGAAACCGCCACGGGTGGCCGAGGTCGTTAAGTCTGGGACTCGTGAGCGGGAGGTCTGGGTTCGAATACCGCCAGGACCGTCCTTCCTGACTGAGGTTTTTTCCAGGTTTTCCTCAGTCCTCATAAATGGCAAATGCCGGGGAGGTGCCCTAAACTTAGGCCTGGAACGATTCCTTCCATAAAATCCTTTCTCAATATATCATTTCATTTCATGTATCATCAGTGTCCATCGCCTGTGATGCCTCTGTAGCAAAAACGGGCGTTAAACACTATTCATTCATTCATTCCAAATGAGAAGAAGAAGAAAAAGTTATACATATCTGCCGTATAACTTCACCTGGTGATGAAAGTTATATATTTACAGAAGCAGCCTTTCATTTAGACACCGTTTATACAAGAAATTCGATGAATGAAATTTATATACCTTGTATTTAGCATGCAGTGTATTATTCACTATATCGTAAGCGTACATTATTGAGAAGAAAATAGATTTGTTTATAGAATAAGTTGATATATTGAACATTCAATGTTTCCCAGTATAGTTTAAAGAAAATTCATCCCAGAATTTGGATATGGCCTTCTCCTTTTAGAAGCACAACGTTAAGCAGTGTCATGTTTAGTGTAGTTTTTTAGGAACTGGTATTTAAATTAGAAATGCCAGTACTTGTGAATGACATAACAAATCCTACAAAACAACTCTAAAAAGAAAATCCCCCCATGGTATTTGATTTATTTTATTTACGAACGCTCTTTAGCATCTCAGGTCATCAGCGTCCCATTCAATTCTAGGCGGTAAACGGCCGGTAAATTTTGCTCAGAACCTCTTCTTTCAGGCTTGAGGTTCTTTATCGTGCCGTGAATGTACGGCACGTGACTCACGGCTTTACTTCCTTTCTGAAGGAGGCCATACTTAATATTTTCATGCCTTCCCAAAAAATCCATCGACCCTGAACGGGATTGAATCCGAGGCAAGTAGGATTACCACTAGGCCACCAGGACCGCCGAGAGCACAAAAGGGGCTTATGTAATTGTAGAATTATGTGTAACATAAAGCGTTTCTGCGAATGAAACAGTCTGTATTATGATTGTTAGTTTAAGCGATACACATTATTTTATTATTATATTCGTATATTTACAAGACGCTGAATAACAAGTTGTTGTCACTCTATACACAAACGACCAGCTAATTTCATGTCAGCAATTTTCACCAGGAGTTTCATTTGTAGTGGGTTTTTTAAAGCCCGTTAATATAGCGCTTTTTTATTTTTTTCCCCCTCTCTCTTTATAAATGTTCTTCTATTATTGCATCATTTCTAGCGCTAAGCGAATTTGACGAGTTTCCTTGAATTGCGAATTCACTTGTAATCGTTTCATATGAACATAATAGAGTCATAACTAGATATGTTTCTTTTGCTAGAATGTTTTAATAAAAGTATCACAGGTAGAACTGGTCATTATGATTAAGTCGCTATGACTGTATCTGTTAACAAGTGTATTTTTAGATATGGACCATGTATAGTTGCTGGACAGTTAACCAGTCAATATAACAGGAGTTCTATTAGCTTAGCACTCATTCGACTCTTATGATTTAGAAAATCGCGTACTCGTTTGAACACATTTGGCTGTACATGCATTTCAGCAAAGTTTGTAAACGGAATTCTCACCGCAGCTGTTCCGGGGAGTCAAGGATGTTCCATTAGGACGGCACCTAAAATTTTATCGGGACCTGCCGCTCTGCTGGAGGTGATTGCGTCGCCCAGGTGAGTAACACTCGTCGGTTGGCCTGACCGAGCACAAATCTACTCATTCATTAACCGAAGTTTACCGGCACTGACCAGGACATTTAGGGAGCTCAACATCATCTCTACGACAAACAGCACTGCTGTGCGGACTTAACCTCTGCCAACATGGCACACACTGACAGACACTTAGGTTTAAGGTCAAAGGATTACGGAGGCCAAGTTACTGGACTTCTTTGATCATTCCATTGCAGTTTGGGTGTTGCTGCACAATGTGTAGAAAATAGGATGGTGTTCCATTGTACTGTACTGATATCTAAACTCAACAGACTGTTATACGAATGGCATACGAGTTGGTATCCACAATATTCGGGACTGGTGCTGCCATCTCGACAGTAGTTGCAGTAGATCTATGTACCGCTAGGTCACAACACTAGCTCATCTGATGAGTAAGGCTTTAAAGTTTCATACAGCTGGGAACATGTTTTCAGATTCTATAGTACTTTTCATGATACTCTGTGTGTAGTGTGTGGCGATTTTACGGTTGATCCAAGATTGGAACAGAGGGTGTACATTAAATTCTGTGCAGATCTCGGGAAAAATGCTACGGAGACCCTCGCAATGATTCAACAAGTATTTAGGGGACAAAGCATGAGAGCCATACATGTGTGCTCGAGTGGCATGCTCGGTTCAGGGCCGGCCGTACAGCTATTGAAAACGATGCTCACACCGGCAGGCCCACCAGCTGTACAACGCCATTGTTGCCACATTTCAACACCTTGTTCGTATGGATCGACGTCGAACCATTGAAGAACTTGCTCATGAAGTGGGAATTGGTTATGGGACATGCCAACGAATTTTAACTGATGAATTGGAATGCATCGTGTCGTGTCGTGTCGTGTCGTGTCGCCGCAAAATTTGTGCCATGGATCCTGACTGCTGATGAGAAGGCGCAGAGTGTCGAGCTTCGTCAGGCCGTATCCGATGACCCAACCTTCTTATCAAGGGTCATCACCGGTGGCGAGAGCTGGATGTGCGCTCACGACCCTGAGACAAAACAACATTCCTCCCAGTAGAAAAGCCCGAACTCACCAAGACCAAACAAAAAGCGAGACAAGTGAAGAGCAAAGTCAAGAGCATGCTTCTCGTTCTCTTTGATACCAAGGGGATTGTGCACAGAGAATTCGTCCCACCAAATCAAACTGTGAATTCCACGTACTGCTGCGACGTTTTGCGACGGCTCCGTGAAAATGCGCGGAGACGACGGCCCGAACTTTGGCGACAAGGGAACTGGTTTTTGCATCACAATAATGCGCCCTGTCACAATTCCTTGTTCACCAGGAGCTTTTTGGCAAAAAACAACATGACGGTTGTCCTCCACCTACCGTACTCGCCTGATTCGGCACCCTACGAATTCGCTCTATTTCCCAAACTGAAAATCAAGTTGAAAGGACGTCGGTTCGAGACAATTGAGCGGATTCAAGAAGAAACGCTGTCTGTGCTAAACACCCTCAAAGAACATGACTTCCAAGATGCACTTGGAAAATGGCAGAATCGCTGGGACCGGTGTATACGTGTAGACTACTTCGAGGGTGACGGCGGTCATTAGTCTCAAAGTAAGTTTTTGACTAGATGGCAGCACCAGTCCCGAATATTCTGGATTCCACCTCCTACGCTTCACCATTAGTGCATTGGAGTGAATGAGAAAAAGACAATGTACCGAAAGAGAAAGACAGCCCATGCCGAACACGTAAGACACTGGTCTATTATCTTGGATTCATGTTTAATAAATAGATTTTTTCCGACTACGATAAAGAACAGGCATTGTACGTTCAGGGGAATGTTTTCTAGTTCTAACCAACTCCACCTTTTGTGGATATGTACCGCCTTTTATTTAAACATCCTGTATTTATCCTCCTCCGATACTGCACAGGAGAGAATGAATGAGAAAGAGAGAGATAGAAAGGAATCAAATGTCCTCGAGAATGCCCGTCCTGAATTCCGTTTCCAGAACTCCACTCTCCCTTCCCAACAATAGGGAAGAAACTGACGGGGTGGCTTGCTTCGCTTCCTGAAGGCTAAATGATAGACAGGAGGGAAACTGCGGGTGGGAGAAAAAGTTCTACGTACATGCGGAAGAGAGGCAAAATCGAGAAAAGCCGCGAATGAAGATGATATGATCATAGAACACCGGAAAAGCAGGAGGAAATTTCTTATTATTTCTGTTTTTTGGTATATATATCTTCTTACTGAATGAAAGAGTGCCTGGATGAAATAAGGAGGAAGTAAAGAATAGAGAGATTTTTTTTCTTTTTTTTGTGGTGACTTTGTCTAGAGATAGAAAATTGGACGAAATTCCTTCCAATATTAGGCCAGGACGAGAACGGTCTAAAAGAACACACGTCTTTGTCGGTTGCTATGCTTTAAGAAATTTATCCGAAGGCCTCTTATTTTCGGAGCGTCTTGCTGGCATTCTAATAGTGTCGCTTTTTGATATTTTTTACATTTTCGGGGCAATATTGCGAACCTGTGCTACTTTAAGTTCATCCTTTAAGTTCATCGTTTCGGAGAGTAATATAAAAGGCTGTTTTTCCTAAATCGATGAATGCCAGCACTAGAGTATGATAATGTCAATGAAGTAAAACTGTAGTCTAGTTGAAGTAAGCTTTGGATTTGGAAAAATAAACACCTAGTTTTTACGTAGATAATTAGATATATTCAAACTGAATTTTGGCGATAAGAATATTAAATACAATTTAGATTCAATATATCGTTATCAAAAGAATAACTTTACTTCAGGACTCAAAACGGAAAAAAATACTCTTAAGGTGCACTTTAAAGTCTTTATTAGAGTTTTATGTTGTTATAGTTTATTGTTATGCTAGAAAGAGGAAAAATAAACAAAAGCATATATGATACAAGTGTTAAAAGTAGCATTTTATTTTGCGAGAAAAACATAGCTACTTTAAACATTCGTTATCACACGTACTTTTATACTCTTAATATTTATAAATAAGTTTGTAATTATATACAGAATTTTTTCCAGTTATTACGAAATGGTTTTTGTTTTAAAGTAATAATTTGCACATTTTTCAGAAGAAGCATAGACGTTATCTGGACCTCTTAATAAATAAGGTTCTTTTAATGACAAGATATATACAAGACCAATGTTATATTTAAACTTTCATTAGTATATTTTTTGTATGGGAATAATTTTATATATTGTTTCAGAAATCTTCCTTTTTATTTCATTTTTGAACCTTTTAAGAAATATTATATAATTTTCCAGATAATGTTAGTAACATCACAGCGTTTTTTTTTTTTTGAAAAATATTTGATGCCCGTTTTTACTACTGAGACACCACAGGTGGTGGACACTGATGATACATGAGACAAATATAAACTAGGAAAGGATTTTTTAAGGAAGGAAACGTTCCAGGCCTAAGTTAAGGATACCTCCCTAGCTTTTGCCATTTATGAGGATTGAGGAAAACCTGGGAAAAACCTCAGTCAGGAAGAACGGTCCTGGCGGGATTCGAACCCCAAATCTCCCGCTCACGAGTCCGCGCCTTAACGACCTCGGCCACCCGTGGCGGTATTTCCTCATCACAGCAGTGGTAATTAATAATTCGGTCATGCAAAAATATTGGGATTAGCTGTTATCGATTTCTACTAGCCTGACACGTGACTAACATGCCAAATATATCTTAAAAAACAAGTTTATGTAATATTATTGATTGCATTATGCCTGATTTCGAAATCGCCATGGAGAATGTATCAATTTAAACATTTAAAAACACACTGTACATTATAACATAACATCACATTCCGAAAGTAAAACAAAGTGTTTATTATTGGTGTTTTATAGCACTAAATGCTACAAAATGCAGTAGGTATATGTTTTGAGTGCTTTTTATAAAAGATCTTTTAGTTACGAGCAAAAAGAAATTGTCTGCAATTAAGTAACGATTTTTTTTTAAAATACTATGTAATAAATAGAAAATGTATAATGCAAACATTTTTCTTGATGAAAACCTTTTTAAACAGACATCGAGTGTTTATAAGCACTATTTAATGCGTGTGTAGGAGCTGAAATAAATGAACGAATAATTAATTGTTTTTGTTTAGTTAAAAGATGTTGTATTTTTGTGATTTGGGCAGTTGATCTAGTGAAAAACGTGATCAACTGAAAGTTGATGATTCCAGCTCTTTAAGTATCTTGCAAGCGTACTTTTGTCATATTTTCTGAAAACATCTTAAAGCATTTAAAGTAGACATGATGAAAAATAAAATCATGTTGAATTTTATGTACCTTTAACTTTTATCAGAATTTTGAAGAGGCGGAAAGGGGGAAAAATGCAGTATTTCACAGTGTGGCAGAGAGTATCATGCTTATTTCATAAGCTCGAGAAATTGATAAGCGTATACATATTTTATGTCATCCTTGGTTTAAAAGTAGTACTTAACCTGGGTAGTATGAAAATGGGATGATAAAAAATTATTTAATTTTACTCATAATATATTTATTGAGTCTATCTCCTCTTCCCCGACTTCCCTTTTTGCACCCTTCTATACAAGGTCTGATCAAAAAATAACGGTAATGTTCGTTTTTATTAAAAATCTTTATTTATTCATCAACATCAATTCTGTCCCCTTCGAAGTAATCCCCTCCGGATATAATTCACTTGTGCCAGCGCTTTTTCCAATCTTGCAAGCACTGCTGGAACTCATTTTTCGGTATGCCCTTCAACTCCTTCAGCGATTGTGTTTTTACCTCATCATTGGTGGCAAATTGTCGTCCTTTCATGGTTTTCTTCAGATTCGGGAATAGAAAGAAGTCGCAGGTGGCCATGTCCGGTGAGTATGGTGGCTAAGGCAACATTTGACAAAAAATCACGAACAAGCACGTGAGGTGTGAGCAACAATCTCAGAACAAACTTTGCTGCCACACGTTTCATGCCCAAAATATCCGAAAAAATTGCTTGGCATGAACCAAATGATATACCCACATCATCAAAAACCTCTCTGATATGATTCGGCGATTTTCCAGAATAATTTTCTTCACTTCTTCGACATTGTCGGCGGTTATTGATGTGCTAGGACGATAGTCATCTTCAACGTCTTCACGGCCCTCTTTGAAACGTCTGTACCACTCGTAAGCTCTTGTCTTGCTCGTAGTAAATTCGCCAAAAGTCACGGTCACTGTGACTTTTTTGTTGCACTTTATTTTATTTTTAAAGCAAAATTTAATACAAATTCTTTGATCCATCTTTTTGGAAAGTAAAAAGCCACCCATAACACCAAAACACGTCTAAGCTTTTCGACTGTCAACAATGAACTAAACATTCAAAATGTCAGAAAACGTCAATATTGGTCAGAAACATATGCACCTACAAGCTGGAAAAAAAAAAAAAAAAATGAAAATCTAATTTATGAAGCTCGCCAAATAAAAATAATCCGTTATTTTTGATCACACCTCGTATATCTTAACTATTTTTCATTCCCCCTAACTTGTGCATGTATATTTCCTTGTTTTTATATTTATTTCTTTTGTTTGTTTATAGAGTTTCCTACTCTTTCTTTTCCATCCCATTTCTTTCCTGCATCTCTTTGCTTCTTCCATTTCCAGTCGCCTGAGGGAAGTACAACGGATTTGTGTCGCTCTGGTTCTGTATGGAGAAGGAAGGAAGGAATCATTAATCATGAGCAAGTTTTGGAGTCTGCTGCTCACACAGTGTCAGTCAGTCACTCCTGCGCCAACCGGCGGCAGATTCCTTGAGGATCCATCTAGAAGCAACTCCAACATCGTACACTGCCACCGCACCTTCTTTTACATTGCCAGGCATGCTTTTATTATTGTTGTTGTTGCGGCGGATTTTACCTCTTAGGAGTGTTCGTTCAACTTCTGTGAGTCCTGCATTACCTAGTGATGAGAAATATACACAAAATTTATCATTTTTCATATTAAACTTTCTCCTGTTTCCTTTATTATTATTATTATTATTATTATTATTATTATTATTATTATATTTAGTAGTAGTAGTAGCAGCAGCAGCAGCAGTAGTAGTAGTAGTAGCAGCAGCAGTAGTAGTAGCAGTAGTAGTAGTAGTAGTAGTAGTAGTAGTAGTAGTAGTAGTAGTAGTAGTAGTAGTAGTATCATTATTGTTGTTAAAATACATCGCACTGAGGGGAAGTCCAAAATACTCTTTACATATTTATTTCTAATGTAAATTACGGATATATGAATGAATGAATGAATGAAAGAATGAGCACATTTATTCAAATTAACATACATACTGATAGCTTTACAACCTTCGTAGTGCCGTTCATAATATACAAAAAGGACATTATTTAAATAAATAAGCAAATACGTCAAATCTCCATTGCTTAACGCACTTAAATAATAATAATAATAATAATAATAATAATAATAATAATAATAATAATCTCAATATTAGCTTCATATACACATACAGAATATAGAACCCCTTCCCCCTTGTCAGTGTAATAAGTAAACACCATATATACACACATTTTTTAATTCAGTTTAGTTCTCCCCTTCCCGGGTTTTCAGCCTTTTCAGACCTGAGCTGTCTCCACTTCGACATGAATTTGCCTACCTGCTCCTCATCCTTGCCTGCCAGCAGAGCCCAGCATGTCCCTTGCTCTCTAACTAGAGTCAATAAAGGAGGGCGACAGAATTTTTTTTCTCAGCACTTCAGTGTTGCTACAGTTCGCTAAATTCTTCCTCTGTACATAAAGGGCAAATTCTCAATCTATTTTCACCTGAGATTCCGACCTGCCGCCTTGCTGCAAGCCTAAACCACTTGAGTCCCGTCTTATTGAGTCCGGTACGTGTTCTAATGTACTGCTCCATCCCCCCATCCAGATTTTAACCCGTTTTGCACTTCTAACGAGATATTCCACCTCACTGCGCGATTGTATGCTGCCAGTCCATATCCTTCAAGCGGTTTTTGACCTTCCTCCATACTTTCTCCTGTTACCTTGACCTGCTATCCAAATACTTCCCAACCCAATGGTTTCTAACCCCTTTCTCACTTTGAACGCCTTCCAATCTTAGCTGCCTCTTGAAGCAGATTGCTTTAATTAAAGATTGATCTCTCAGAATAATTTTTGCCAATATTTCACCGCTCTAATTTTACATTCTATTGCCTCTATGAGCCCAAAATTCTCTTTTAATTCTACAGTTCGCCGTACCCCTCTCTTCCCAAAAATCCTTTTCAAAAAAACACAATCTTACCTGGTTCAACTTTTCAGTTTGCTCCCTACCCTAGATGTCCGCGCCATATGTTGTCTAACCAGAGCCCCGTAAACGCTTTCCTGTAAACTTACCGGCAGATCTGGAATTCCCCGTGGACTTTATATAATTACAAGGAAAATATCGAAAACCTACCATTCATTTTATGTGAAAACTAGACCCCTTGAGATTCTATCATTGGTAATAAGTTTAATTTAACGGCATTTTTGGAGTAGTTTGTTTGGTAAACTCTTACAGATTTAATCAGAACTTTCATATTCCAGAAATATTCTGCAGTTTGTGATTTTTTGGTATGTTAACAAATTAGAACACAAACGTATAAGAACAAAAAATTAAAAGTAACATGCAAATTGACTAGCAGTATTACTCATGAATACACACGCTACATTTTTTTCAATCAGTTTTTTAACCTGTTGAATGGTATTAATTTAAGAAAGCATCTTTGTTTTCATTGAAATTTTTTGGCTATTAGGTTAAGCGATTATAATTAGCAGAAAGAAAAAATCAAAAGGAGCAGTAGGCGTTTGAAATGTTACAAAATTTCATACTTTTCACCTAAAAGAGGTTTTTTTTCTTGGTTTATGAACTTTTGCATAATTTGGATCGGAAATAAAGCAACTTTTGTGCCTTTGATGCAGCCAGTTACTCACCAACTTACATTCAACTTAACGTCTTAGCGGTGTACAAGACAGGCTGTTTTTGTTATTTCACATAACGTAAATTGCAATTCTATTGATGTTCAAAAAATGTTCCACTTTTTTGTTCTCAACAAAATGTACAGTGTTTTAAGTTCTGTTTAGCTTCAAGTTTCAAGCAGGGTTTCCAAGAATACAAATTATGCTAATGATGATGAGAGGAGGAGGAGACGAGGAGGAGGAGGACAAAGGGGAGAAAAAGAATGATAATGAGAAATGATCAAAATACTATGGATCAAGAAATTTCGGGACTGTCTATGTAAGGAACCATTTATACTTCCAGTTTTCTCAAACACCTATGTCGTTAGTTATTACTTTGGATTTGCAAGTAGGTTTTCATTCAATGTAATGTACATTCATCCATCAACATGTACCTCCTACGCTATTTACAGCTCACTTAAGCATTGTGATTGTCCCAAGTCTTATTTGCTTTCTCATAGAATAATTTAAATAATGCATAGTGCAATAAAGGGTTAACAAAACAAATGAATGCATAACAATGCAACGACAAGTTGAAGCGAGAAACAATGAAGCAGCGGTTGAGACAACAATAGATTCAGGATCGTAAGTAGCACAACAATAAACAATTATATTAATAATAAAATATGAACAACACTAATAAAGAAACTCAGTTCAAACCGATGGGCAAAGGGCTTCAAACCCTGCTGCTATGCACAGGACCTCAAGAGCAAACTATACTTAAAATCATAAGGGAACGTAGGCTTTCGCGGCCGGAGTCGCATCACTAGTTGTGTACCGTGGACTAAGTCTCTTTGGAGAAGGCAGGTAGTTTTGGCCTAACCATTTTCTAGGTACGATAAAGACGAAAACTATATTTTACTTTTCAATATACTGACCCTTCATTGCAATACGCTTCTCACATTTTTGTATTAACATTTCAACCTGCCCCTCGCCCAAAATAGTCACAAATTTTGTCTGCAAAATAACATCCATCACTTCTTCGTCATACTTAAATTTCCTTCCACGAAGGTCCTTTTTGAGCTTTGAGAAGAGGAAATAGTCACTGGGAACTAGATCTGGGCTGTAGGGTGAATGGGCGATTTCCTTGAAGCCACATTTCTTCATAGCTTCATTTGCAACAAGAGCTGTGTGGCGTTGTCTTGAAGAAGGCGCACACCACCTGTCAGTTTTCCTGCACGTGGTCTGTGCAGTACTCCAGCATAGTACTCCCCCCCCCCCCTTCACCGTGGTATTCCTCTCCTTGAACTCAATGAAAAGTATTCCTTCACAATCCCAAAGAATTGTGGCCATGATCTTTTTGGTTGACTGAGTCATCATGGCCTTTAGAGGCTGCTTCGCCCGGTTTACACAACTCCATTGATTCTCTTTTGGGCAAGGGAATCATAGTAGAGGACCATAGTTTCATTTCCTGTAACAATGGTTTTCAGAACTTCTCTCTCATTGCCAAGGCAGAGCTCCAAAATGCCTGACAACAGGTGGCTCATTGCTGTTTTTGAACTGAGGAAAGAAGTCTAGGCGCCCATCTTGCACTAACCTTATTCATGTTTAAATGTTCGTGAATAATTAGAAAGACCCATCCTTGCTGGTATTTCTGTAACTTTGAGCCGCCGGTCTTCTATAATTTCTCCTTCACAAGAGCGATGTTTTCAGGAGTGAGCAGCTCCAAGGGCCGACCTGCACGCTCTTTGTCTTCAATGCTTCCTCGACCCATTCGAAAATGTTTGGCCCCTTCTTTTACGGTAGAATATACTGTCCAATCGCTGTTTAATTTCATTTGGAGTAAGTCCTTCTTTTGTGAAAATTTTTATAACAGCTCGAAACTCCATTTTGAACATGCCACAATCTTCTAAGCACTTCTTCTTTATCCAACTATATCTGAACAACTGAACACAGCGGAACGGAATTTGCAGCTGCAGTTATTTACTTAACAGATAAGATATGACAAGGGTTTTATGAAGGCGACAATCCTTATCGACGAGGCCAGAAACTTACGGACCTACCCTCATATCACTGCATCTGATGTGTTGGCCGTCAGTATCGCTTTATTTATGCTGTGAGCTTCCTCCGCTGAAGATGTCCGCCGCACTTGTGGACGAAACGTCTGAAACTCCTAGCTCCAGCAGACCACAGTATAGCAGCCCGGATAACTTAAAGCCCTATCTCATCTGAGCAAAATGGATTGCTATTCAAAATAAACGACTACATCAAAGTGTTTTCACTGGCAAAATTTATAAAAGAAATACACGACTTCATGCCCAAGGCCTTAGTCACACATATTCTTAAAACCCAGCACTCGGGACCGTTGCCTTAATCGTCTTTAATGAGGTTTAGACTTTCAGCTGAGCAATTTTTGTTACAGAAGCTAGGATGCATTTCTCAACTTAGTAAATATGCTGTGAGCAAAGATTAGATCCTATTTGAATTAAACAACCGTTTGAAAATAGTGATCTCTGTCTCTTTTTATGTTTTAAAGTAACATGTGTGCTGTAGGTGGTATATTTCTAAATAGCCCACACAATCGAGTAGTTGAATTAAAGAATATTATATAACAATAGGATAAAATGAATATTATCAAAGACAGAAACAGAGAAGATTCTGGGAAATTACCAGACACAGTTAACTGAAATACCTGTTCAAAATTTGTAGATGAGTTCTCTATCTAAGAAAGAAAATAAAAATAATATGTCTGTTATTAAAATAATATGATTTAAACATCTAATTCTACATTTGGATTTCGATATATATTACACAACATGCCTGTCTGTTTAATTAAATTTTACAAATAAAACTCGCTATATAGTAAATGCCAGTATACACATTGAAGCTGGTCAGATGATTACGCTGTTTTGATAACAAAAATATGTTTTGGACTTGTAGTTATCGTCTTAAAAGGGGAGAACCTCACACTCTCAATCAAGCTGCATAAATTGTGCATTCATCCTAAAGAGCAAATTCTAGAGCACATTGTCAATGACTCTACATAATCAACTGTACATTTGACATCTTCAACATGTACAGCAATTTTCTATTGATGATGATCTATTACGGGAAATTTTTTACCAATCATTCATTCAATAAACTATTAAACATGTCTTATCTCTTGAGCACACTTTGAACGTAAAGAACGAACTAATCAATAGAGTAAACAACAAAATTAACAAAGTACAAAGAATGGTCATTTACATCAATTGAACAAAGCAATTACTTGGATCAAAATTTTACAAAATCTGCTTCGAAATGCAAGCATTGGTTGTATTCTTTTGAACGTAGCTCATAATGTATTTTTTGAGCAACGTATGCTTGTACTGCTCTTTTTCTTTTCATTAAATTATGGAAAACTTATAAGTATTTTAGTTACGTTCAGTACACCAGTGTAGCGTTTCAGAAGTTCCTCAGATTACTCTAGAACAGAAAAACACTGTCTTAATAACAATTATGCGAGCAAAGAAACAGCCGATTGCTATCTTGTCTGCATTTTTGGGGTTAGTGTTTCCAGAAACTAACGCACAGCTTTCAGTTTGTACTCTTTAATATGATTTAATACCAATAATTGGAAATTTGTCAGAGAACGCAGCTATAGAGCTAACATATCAACATGAATTCTGACTTCACAAAATCGGGCATATTGGTTGATGAGTTTTATCTAATTTTAATTTTTTTTTTAACTCCGTTGCTGTTTCTTCCGCACCCGATGGTTAATGGCTACGTGAAACTTGAATAGTCGCCTTTCTGTACCATTTACTTTCGTAACTCTGCTGATAGATTACCTAGTAATCTTCTTGTAACATATATTTTCTTTTAGTTACACATTTTATAGGACAAGAATTCTTTGATAAGGTGCTTGATTAACGTAATCTACGGGGGCAGGGACAAAACCTAGTCAATGTGGCCCACACTGAAGCTGACCGCCACGGGTGGCCGAGGTCGTTAAGGCACGGACTCGTGAGCGGGAGGTCTGCGGTTCGAATCCCGCCAGGACCGTCCTCCCTGACTGGGGTTTTTTCCAGGTTTTCCTCAGTCCTCATAAATGGCAAATGCCGGGTAGGTACCCTAAACTTAGGCCTGGAACGTTTCCTTCCTTAAAAAATATCCTTTCCCAATATATAATTTCATCTCATTGGTCATCAGTGTCTACCGCCTGTGGTGCCTCAGTAGTAAAACCGGGCCTTAAACACTACTCAAAAAAAAACAAAAAAAAAAAAAACACTGAAGCTGGGAGGAGCAAAGACGTTGAAAGTGTTAGTCTCCAAAATTATCAGCTGACCAATTCGCTTAATGTGACAATAATGTAGACATTTTCAAAAAAACATACTGGAATTATTTCAAAATAAACAAAAAAATCAACTAGCCATTTATTGAAATATTAAACAGGTACTTTCTTTTGCACGTGCTCAACTCTTTCATGAAAACGAAATCATGTCAAGTGGTATTTGCTTTACACCTCAGAGGTGGTCTTAACGGAATGCCTGTATAGTATATACAGAGGGTGTCAAAAATATATACACACTTCAAGCAAAGAAAAACCTGTGTTAACATAACAAAACTAAATTTACACAAACAGAAAATGATGAGCACTAATCATCTTACACTTTTACAGTTACAACAGTTGCTCAAAATGTCCACCATCGGCGTCGATACACTTCTGAGTACGTTGAACTACTGATTCAGTAACGTTTGCGAAAGTATCCTCAGCGATTGCAGCACATGCCGTTTCAATTTCTTCCCAAAGTGCTGCCAATGTAGCTGGTTTTCTACGGTATACAACATCCTTAAGAGTTCCCCATAGGTAGAAGTTCAACGGAGTTAGATCCGGAGAACGTGGTGGAAACTCAATCGGACCTCTTCGTCCTATCCAGTGCCTTGGATCCAGTACGCGGGGCATGTTGCTGTGCGAGGTCCCCCAGCTCTGCCCTTGTGAACATCGCATACGGTACCACGAGTCTCAAATTTGTCTCGAATGCGTGCAATTGTTACTTGCTTTGGCGGTTGTTTTCTGTACACACGTCTCCATTACCTTTGAACTTCAACAACATTCTCGGTTTTCCAATACCACTTCAAAATTGCTTTCCGCTGTTCAAACGATAATCTTGGCTCCATTTTGTTGTAGCAACGTTAGCATAAAGTATAGTGAGCCACATCTGTTTACAGTACATCATACGATTATCTTGGCTTCATTTGTTCATTGTTGATTTACCCGTCACGTAGCAACGCTATCATAATGTATGTGTTTACAGAACATCATACTATATATTACTGTTGTTTTGCGGTTCAATTGGAAATATATTAAATAAATACCTACTGTGAAAGTGTGTATACATTTTTTTGACACCCTCGGTATCTCTCCAAGATAGCATGCCAATGTACCAGTTCGTGAGCGAACATGGGTATTGGTTCCCCTCCCCAAAAGCTGTGACCAGCTTTGTCCTCGCTTGCAGTCGTGCATGATTCCACGCATAGCACAGCCTCCCAGATCAGTGTCCATACCGCTTGGTTTGTAAATGCATAGATGAAAAGAAGCGAGCCGACATCGATGCTACAGGATAAAAGAATCGGACAGAGAGAATGAGCTGAATAAAAAACAGGCTAGTGAAGAGAAAGAGTCAGGCAGAGGAGAGGAGAAAAACATTCTGTGCATTCAGAGAAAATTATAATCATTAATATCCGCCAAATTTTATCTATAGAAGAGTACCAAAGGGGTCGCCTCCAAACACGGTCGTCAGGTTTGTAAAGTGGCACTGTTAGACTGGATGCGGGGACTATGCAGGGGTTATTTTGTCTTCTCGCTGTCACTCCATCGCGTTGAATGCGATATAAGGCGTTTATAAATGTACTGGGCTCGGCGTCAAAGGTAAAAATAAAAGGTGCTCCGAGACAGGGTTGGAGGAAACCTGGCAGAGGAAAAAGAGAAACGAATGGGAAGTGTGTGTGCCTCTGTGATTTGAAACGAAAGGTGATCGTGAAGAAGCCAACCCCACGATCTGTTTGAGCTATGAATGTAGATCAGCTGACTTGAAACCGCTTCGGATGGAGGATCGACGTTGAAGACTTTAATGTCATGCTAATGCCAGACAAAACAACAACATGTTTTGAAAAGCCTCAGACACGCGGCGTTAAGTTTGAAGAAATGGCGTGGAAAGCCATAGCTGCCTCTAGAACAAGTGTTACTGCATCCGTTACTTTTCTCCTGCCACTCTTGCAGTCTCGATCATTAAGAAGTGTATAGGATTCGCGGACAGGGAGCATATTTTAGATAGCTTACAATTCCATTTATTTTCTTGTTTATTTATTAAAACGAACAGCATTAGTAAAATATAAAATATGATTTTTCGATACACCAATTTTGCGATTTATTGTTGGCGGAACAATAGACGGATGGATAGTCTGGGCGGAAGAGAATACTTTCGATACTTAAGCCTTGCTCGTGCCTGGTCCTTTGTGCCGGGCGGCCAGGCTCTATGTAAGGGAGGTGACCGAGCGGACGCAGGTGGGACCCCTAACATGTTTTTAGATAGAACACCTTGAAGCCAATGGGGCCCTTGTCCCTGAGTTGTTCGAGACTCTCAGAATGATCGCCTTCATTCCAGATCAGGGGCAAAAACCTTTGCAAAGCGCAAGCCATCATCGCCAGCACACCTCGCCCTGGCACTTTTGACCCTATAACAGGACCAACGGTATGAAACTATAGAAAATGGGAAAGCCGGAAATTAATGGATATCCATCCTAGCATTCGCCTAAATGACATAGGGAAACCACGAAAAAACAATGTTAGGTGCTGTTATCGTTTTTCGCATATTTTAAGACAATTGTTACGAATTTATCGTGAACTACATGTGTATAAGTGCTATACAAAGCATATACGAAGATCGCATATGTTTTATATGTTTAAGTCAAAAGATTATGTATTGCCTACCATTTGGGGTATGCATCTCCAATCACAATTGAATGGTACCAGTCTCATTAATGTAACAACTTCATTGCCTACAGCAATAAGAAATATTTATAAGAAAATTTGGCAACTTCCATACAAATTTAAATTAGAACATAGGGTTTATGGAGAAAATTATGTAAACATTTGTCACGAAGTTAATAACGTATTTATTATATGTTAAACAATTTTTGACCAACTGCTCATAAACAACGACTCTTTCACAAATTTATCAGTAGTTTGACAGTAGTTCAATTGTAAGACAAAAGATAAAGACAAACATGGTTGCAGCTAATTAACAGGGACGATCGTAAATTTTTGTTAGTTTCTGTAAGCATATAGCACACATGTACTTTTTTTAAGCTAAAGTAATATTAACGATTCCGAGTGTACTGTAAACTGCGGTTTTGACTACTATAAACTGGGAATCTAGCAAAGTTTTCGTTCTTTTATAAATGCATTTATTACTTATCTTTCCAGTTGATTTAAATGAAAAACAACATGAAAGCCAATACATTCTTAAGCCTTCACAACTGCCATGGGTGGTCAAGGTCGTTTAGCCACAAACTCGTGAACGGAGGTCTGAGATTTGATTCCAGCCAGCTAAAACCGTCCTTTAATAGCAAATGCCGGGGAGATACAGTAAAACTCAGGCCTGAAACGCTCCTTTCTTCCCCCCAAAATCTTTACTCAATTATCATTTGACCTTATGGGCACGCCTGTGGTGCCTCTGTGTAAAAATGGACGTTAAACCCGATTAAAAAGCTAAGAACCCATTACATTCTACCTTATCTCTAGAATTAGTGGCTCATTATACTATAAACATTTTCGTATAATTATTGTGTAAACTATTTTCAGTTATTAGGGTAGCTCATTTTAGTTGTTTCTACCTTGACGCGTGTTTAATTCCTATAATTTTTCACAGTCTATTAAGTTCTGACACCAACAGTTCTAACTACTTTAAAGAGTGACATTCTTTCGGCTAGTGTATTAAAATAATCTCGTGAATGGTGTCGCGTTACAAGATAAATATTCGCAAATACAAAAATCTCCAATCATAATAACTTTTTGAACAAACTTGACAAACTTGCCGTTACTTGTCCCAGAATGCTAAACACAACGAATATGCTTGCCGGTAGAACCAGTGTAGCAGCACCTTCAAATGTAAACTAGATCATCAGGAAGAAGAAACAACTGCTATTGCTACTGCTCAGAAACGCCTGAATTTCTCAGATATTGCCAAAGTTAGCAATACCTAAACGAAAAAAAATTCACTGATATATGTAGAAAACATCAACTCCATGTATAAAGGAAACATGCTAGCAGAACACTATGTTGCATTTAGTTTCTAGCAGCAAGATACGAGCGAGGGTAGGTGCATAAGTTTCTGGCCTAACATTTTCTAGATATAATAAAAACAAAAACTATATTTCACTTTTCAATATAGTTACCCTTTATTGCAATACACTTCTCACATCTTTGAATTAACATTTCAATCCCCCCTCCCCCAATAGTCAGAAGTCTTGTCTGCAAAATGGACATAAACAGCATCCATCACTTCTTCGTCACGCTTAAATTTCGTTCCTCGAAGGTACTTTTTGAGTTTTGAGAAGAGAAAATAGTCACTGAGAGCTAAATCTAAAGAGAGAGAGAGAGCTAAAGAGTAGGGTGGATAGTCGATCTCCTTGAAGCCACTTCTTGACAGCTTCTTTTGCACAAGAGCTGTGCGCACAGTGTTGTCGTGAAAAATATTTGGCGCACACCACCACTCATCTTTCCTCGCATTTTCTCTTTGATGGAAGCACGCAGTCTGTGCAGTAGGCCAGCATAGTACTTCCCATTTACTGTGGTGTTCCTCTCCTTAAAGTCAAAGAAGAGTATTCCTTCATAGTCCCAAAAGATTGTGGTCATGATCTTCTTGGTTGACTGAGTGACCTTGGCCTTTGGAGGCGTTTTTCGCCAGGTTTATGCCATTCCATTGATTCTCTTTTGGACAAGGGATCATAGTAGAGGACCATAGTTTCATCTCCTGTAACAATGGTTTGCAAAACTTCTCTCTTGTTGCCATGGCAAAGCTTCAAAAATGCCTGACAACGATGACTCGTTGCTGCTTTTGGACTTAGGAAAGAAATTTGGCACCCATTTTGCTTGTTTAAATGTTCATGAATAATTGGACGAACTGTTATTTTAGAAAGGCTCAACTTTGCTGCTCTTTCTGTAACTTTGAGCCGCCGGTCTTCCATAATTTCTCCTTCCACAAGAGCGATGTTTTCAGGGGTGAGCACCCCAAAGGACCAACCTGCCCGCTCTTCGTCTTCAATGCTTTCTCGACCCATTCGAAAAAGTTTGGCCCATTCTTTTACGGTGGAATATGAGGGGTACCGGAGGCCGGAAATTTATGGACCTACCCTCGTAAGGATTAAGGGATTTTATATAGATTTTAGATCAAGACTAACAGTTTAATATTCAATTTTAAGGAGACTGAGAAAGAAGAATGGAGGCGAGCTTATTGTACACCTTAATTTGATTGTGCTGGAAAGTAAACATAAATAACTGTATATAGTATGTAAGCGGATGAATAATTGTCAGTTAATTGACTATATTCTCTAACATTTGAAGAACAGGGTCATGCTTTTCACAGAGGCTTTTATTTGTGCTCATTCCTGGTGATACTAAATACGTTTATATATATGCAAATTATGATAGTAGGAGTATTATGCAGTACGATACCAAAATGGAAGCTATAATTTGTGATATGTCACATTCTATGCCTTTTGCGAATCACGGGCATCTTCAGGGTTGTGATAAGACAATGACTAAAATGATGGAGCAGTGAACAAAATTAGTAGCCGAAGAGAAATACTCGAAGGAAATGTAACTAAACCTTGTAAGACGCGGTGTGTGCGGTTTTTGGCACTTCGTTGTCCCTAACTGCTTTAACTACAGGATGAACTAATTACGAGGATAGAAGCATAAGTTTCCTGTCTCACCGATAAGGATTATCGCCTTCAAAATTCTTATCTGGTGTCAGACCTTATCTGTTAAATAAACAAAGGCAGCTGTAACTTCCGCTCCGCTGTGTTCTATGCATAAAGAAGGCAATGTGTTGAAGATTGTGACATGTTCAAAATGGAGTATCGAGCTGTTAAGTTCTTTACAAAAGAAGGACTTAATCCAAATGAAAATAAACAGCGATTGGACGGTGTATATGGAGAAGCATCCCCCTCGTATTCTACCGTAAAAAATGAGTCAGTCAGTGTCAGTCCTGGTCGTCTACTGGTAGCTATACTTGCCTCGTAGACCCAGGATTGTGGTTTCAACCCCTTATGATTTTTTCGAATGTAACAATACTAAGTATGGCTTCCTTCGGAAGGGTGGTAAAGATACCGGGTACTCTATCGTAAATTTACGGCATGTAAAAGAACCTCAAGCCAGAAAAAAGAGGCCTCTGAGAAAAATTTATCGGCCATTTCACGCCCTAAATTGAATGGGATGCTGATGATCTGAGGTGTTAAACAGCGTGAGTAAATAAACTAAATCAATAAGTTTTTCCAGTGTAGAATATTTTGAAGTAATTTCCATTTACAGTTGTAGTGGTAATTCTATTACTTTCTGATTCTAGATTACAACATCTATCACTTTTTGAAGTACATAGTTTTGCCAATAGCATGTGCGATAAATATCTAAACTAAACGTAATTTCACATTATATCCATACTCTCCACACATCGAACCATAGACATATGAGGAATAAACAATTCTACCATTCACTTTATGCAGAAGACCTTTCTATCCTTGTTTACAGTTCACGCTACAGAGGCAGCTCGGCCTGTATCATTGCCACAACAAGAACAAAAAGAAACGAGTCTGTCTGTTCGTCCTCTCATCATGACTCGACAGTTTGCGATCCGCAACACACAACAGCTGGGCTTGTATATAAAATGAGCCCACATTCTCCCCTACTACAAACTGACTCATCATGCTACACACGATTTTTGCCTTTCTGGAACTAAATTTCGCTCTTATACTCTTTCTGAGATTATTTTATAGTTTCCAAGGCGGTTAAACTCACAGAAGACGCGCACAATTTTCCTTTTCTTTAATGTATAAACCTATAAATCAATATTTTATTGCATATGATACATTACTTTGTGCTTTTTATTTCCTTACTTGATTACTCTTTAAAGCAATGATCTTTTTTTAATCAAATTCACGCCCAACCCAGATATAAATGTAGTTAAAACAGAAATTACTAATAAAATCTGCAACAAATGTAATACCATTGCTTTGGAGTATTAAGATAGGGTATTTTATACGTGTATAATAAAATAGTGTCTTTAAACAGCCTTTTGTTTACATAACTGACAAGAAATGCCCCCGCATTAATTTTATGTTCGTTAAAATAAACTTAAATTTTTACAATGTAAATTCTTGTGGAGCTAGTTAAATAAAATTAATTTTCTCGTCAATTTCAGCTTTTTTAAGATGCTCTTTATTTTTAATTGCATAGGGTATGTTTAAAAAAAAAAAAAAAAAAAACATCCACACACAATTTTCTTGTTAACGTAAAACTGAATCAAAGTTGTTATTATATAACCTTTACATTTTCCAGTATAATTATCCATTTATGTTGCCAGCTTTACTTTTTCAAGTCTTCTCTCTGTCAGGGTAAAGTGCATCGTTGTTTACTATTCATTCATTACTCAAATTCTTCATATCAAAATTAACTATCCAGAATTGAGGAGTAAACGCGCTAATTTCGGAAATATCTTTGTTTCATCTAAGTCACAGAAGTGAAAAATATTGCAGTTTAAAGATGGTATCATATTTGCTTCTTTAAGCAGCTCTGCTAAACGACAATGCATTTATCAAGTATTTTCTAGCTGATGTAAAAAGGTTTCATTCAGCAACTTAATTCCAAACGACTGAAAATCTCACTTGGTATCGAAAAAAATGTCTTTCAGTACATTTTAGTTACAACCAAATCTATGGATAAATGGAGTTTTCAAAAGGCACTGATATTAATTTTTCAAGCCCACAATGCACCACATTCTTTTTTTTCTTTTTTTTTCCCCCCCACTTTTGGTTTCGTCAAAGCGTTAGGTGAAGGAGAGGTATTTTTTTCGTTAGAATATTATAATTATAACCATAGAACTTTTATTTTCAACATTCATTTAACATTTTATCGTTTACCACTAGCGCCAGATGCTTTGCAGTATTTGAATTATCTATAATCCGGCTGACTAAAAACAATCGCACACATTGGCACTGTATTGAAATGTTAATATTATGCATAGTTATGATATTGCTCATATTAATGTTGTGACAACATATTTAGCTTTAGCAGTGCATACACCTTCAAGCTTTAGAAAAGAGATTCGATTTAATATTGTACCTTGGTTGCATTGCTCTCTCATTTATCAACGAACCCGGCCAGGACCGATGGATTTTTTTCGGGGCGTAAAAATCCTAAGTATGGCTTCCTTCGGAAGGGAAGTAAAGCCGTGGGTCCCGTGTCGTACATTTACGGCACGAAAAAGAACCTCAAGCCTGAAAGAGAGGCCTCTGAGCAAAATTTGTCGGCCGTTTCACGCCCTGAGTTGATTGGGACGCTGATGACCTGAGCTGTTAAAGAGCGTCCATAAATAAATCATTAAAAAAAAAATTCATTTATCAACCATTGCCATTTGGGAAAATAACTATTTTACTAATTCAATCATGAATTTGATCATGTCGGTGTTAAAATAACTAAATTCCAGCAGTTGAAGTTAAGCAAAGACTAATAAAAACTATGCAGAAAACAGCCTGCAAATTTTTATAAAAGATAGGCTACTTGAAATAATTTTACTTAAGATTTAGTAAATTATATAGCTTCAGATAAAGCTATTAATTATTATAGTGCCATAGAACGAAAGTTTCATATATATATATATATATATATATATATATATATATATAATAGAAGGAATCCTAATATACTAATTCACACAGATCATAGACATTATTACGAATATTCTTTTAGAAATACTTTTCTTGGTATGAATAATATTTATGAAATAATTCCAATTTTTTGAGAAAATAAAATGCAACAAAGGAGAGTTCACAAGAATTAAATTGCCAAAGAAAAAGAACAAACTATTAATGTTTTCAATCACACATTTTTAAAAATTCAAGTAATTATTAAAAATTATTTTCTGATAGCTTGTTGGCAATTTACACGAAAGATTTCATTGATTTATTAAATTTAATTTCAAAATATCTGATTCAGGCAGTCACTCTAATAAATGTTAATTTAAAAAGAGAATTTAAAAGAAATAAAGATATCAGAACGATGTAGTACTCTATTATTTATTATAAATCATGCAGTCACAAATTATTAAATTGTGCAAATCCAAATATAACTTGTAGCAGTAAACAGGAAAATAAAAGAAAAAAATAATGAAAATAACTATGTTTAATTTCTTCTAGATTGTGCATTAATTTTGATCAAGGACTATTGGCAAGAACGTTAGTAGTTTTTGCTTTTTTGAAACTGATGAGTGAATTTTACACATTCATTTTTAGACAATAAATGGGGCTCTGTACATTTTATGACTAATCTAATGCTAATGCTAAAATGTACTGTTAGTTACATCATATATAGTTTTAGAATATTTTAAAGCAGTTTCATGAAAACTTACATTAACATTTTTTTTCTGAAACTATTCAAGAAACAAACTTTTATTCAACTGTTTGTTTGTCTACTTAAAAGTATAATATATGAGAAGGAATGTATTAGGATTTCTTTCATTCTGTATATATACACAAAGAGGAAGAACAAGGCGAGACAACAACAAATACAGAGAAAACGAAAAGTAAAAAAGGAAATTAATGCAGCAATATTAATGGTATTTATGATAATGAGGGCGTTGTCTAAGCATGGAATCTGGCCTCCTATCTGATATTGTAGATACTTTCCGAAGTATTGCTTGTAGTACTTTTGATGGTTTTCTGGATGAACTTATTTTACATAAGTTGTTCACCTTTTTCTTCTTTTTTTATACATAACTGGTACCTAAACGCAATGGCAGCAATATTTACTTTTAAGAATTTTACAGTATAAGACAAGATATTTTAATGGATTATTGGAACGAAATACCATAATATATTATTTTCACGTGTGATTTACAAAATAACATTACTTTATAGTAAACTGTAGAACAAGAAACAAAAATTTTTATTTGGATTGATTGATTTGATTTATTTACAGACGCTCTTTAACATCTCAGGTCATCAGCGTCCCATTCTATTCAGGGCATGAAACGGCCGACAAATTTTGCTCAGAGGCCTCTTATTTCAGGCTTGAGATTCTTTTGTGTGCCGTAAATGTACAACATGGGACCCACGGCTTTACTTCCCTCCCGAAGGAAGCCATACTTAGAATTTTTATGCCCGAAAAAATCCATCGATTCTGTCTGGGTTTGAACCCGCGATCTTGGGTTCAGAAGGCAAGTATGGTTACCACTACACCACCAGGATCGACATTTTACTTGGAGATTGCTCTGTTTGTAATTTATGTGGATTTTGCCTCTAAGAGGAGAAAGATTGCAAGGTTAGTAGGGCAGTCCAGAAATCATGTTTAAGCATAAATTTAAAGTACGAAATTATTTTAAGCACCACAATCTTATTCATGTTTCAAAAATGCAATAGTTTATGGTCTCATTGTTCATGCTGCTAAGAATATAAGTTATTTTCTACACACATAGTTCTGGAGTATTTTCTGTCAGTTTACAAGCAGTAATTTATTTTCATCTTCATTAAATAAATGTGTTGCACAAACGTTGTCAATTAGTGACTTGTAAAAATTACGTTTGGCGTTCTGACGTCGCGCCAGTTCTCAATGAAGTGGATTTTAGGCAATTATTTTACATCAGAAATTTATAAACTTCATTTAAAATGGACGAATGAGCTTAGGAACCTCTGGGCAGCAATTGATTTCTTTGTTTTTTCATCTTTAAAGGAGCCTATGTCAGACATGTAAAGGTTCCCACCTCTCACCAGTATATTTTGTTTTTTTTTGAGTGTGCATCTCTTGCACGAAGCCACCTTGAAATGCCAAGAAAGCACTTTTTTTTTGCCTCAGTTTTATATAAAATATTTCACTTTCTTCTGTTCCAACCTTCACTATCTTAGAACATTTTGAAATTATTTGAAGATAACGGTTAGGGTTTTCTATTATCTGTCCTTCAGGTGGGATAAAAGGAATGGTCTTTAATGGGAAAAACGTCTTTACCTCCTGGATATTTGAATGTGCTTGAAGTAGCAGTCGTGACAAGCAAAGGTGTGTTTTTATTGCGCCTGCCACACTCGTCAGCAAATATGGATCTTCGTATTTTTCTCCACCTTTACCTTCTACAGAGAATGGAATAGATATGAAGCAATTTCTAGATCCTTTTATTCACATTATCAGTCCATTCTATGATATTTTCTGTATACTGTAAAGGTTATAAAGTAATAAGCTTAGTTTACTAGTTTTGTTTCAGAAAAACTCTTGAAAAACTCAAACTAAATGAATAAAAACAATAAATAAATAAAAATGAAATCCCATGACCAAGTGACAGTCTCTTATTGGCCATTATTTCTCAATCTTAGCTCCTAACTGCAGTTTCATTACGAAAATGAACCAATTTACACCAACTTTTGCTTTATAGAAACCTTGCAGATTGCCTGTAAACACCAACGAGGACTAATACTGCATTATAGCAAATTTTTCAAAAAATGGAGATTTCTGACTCTTTGTTCTAGGCATTTCAATTATAATAATTTGCTCAAAAGTAGCATGTTGAATCTCCTTGTATTGTAAAGAAATACAAATCTTGCCAAAATTCTAATAAATAGGCAAATACATTTAATAAAAAACAGGCGAGCTTTTTCCAGAATACGAAAATGCAAGCAGCATTAAAGAGTTTAGTATATTTTGTAATATTGCTTAAAACGTGGTTCTTTGGACGAATAATTCATAACTACAGAATTTTGTATCTCTAATTAAGATACTATTACGTCATTATAATTAATATATTACATTTTAGTGATGGATTTACATGACTCCAGTTATTTATAATAGTAGTAATAGTATTTTCATTTTGACGGATTTTAATTATATTAATATTCCAATTTTAATTGACAGTTTTATTAAAATTAATAAACATTTGTTGCTGCCCTCAATTTTTAAAAAAGTTTATTTCAATTTTCATCTCTCCGGAATTTCATTAGAAAAAATATATCATTTTATCTTAATAGCAATTAAGTTGTTAATTATTAAGATTATTCTTACTGCGCAACCTTCTTATTAGTACTGTGAATATCATTGCTTAGTTGTGTAAATGACCATTTTAATATTAGTTAAAATAAAGCAAAAACATTTTATTGTCTTTATTATTAAGGGATTCATTATTTTGATAACAAACTTTATGCCATTTGCTCCAAAGCATTTAGATTAATGCACCATATTATCTCACAATTACCGATTCCAGCAGTGTTCAGTGCACTAACTGGTTTACCGTGGAATTTAGTTTGTTTAACATTATTGCAAACGCTTGGGTACTATTATTATTATAAAATGTAGCAACACTTAACTTATCTTAGGATTATATGGAACCCAAGGGAATTAGGGGTTTTATGCCAAAATTTAATTAAATAAGTCATCTAAACTCATACTATTTTCTCTCTCTTTTTATTTACTCGTATTCCTGTTCATGTTAATTAAGATCTCAAATAGATTTTGCGTTTTCATGGACTTTTAGACGTGATACATAACCATAATCCAAAATTATTCACGCCTCCAGTATTTGGTGGGTCAATGAAATGAAGTTCCTTCGACCCACCAGCTGATGGATGACATCAAGTGATGAATTTTGTCTCCTAGCAACTATGAACGGTCATTACAACATGCTCAGTCATGCAGCGAGTGTGTGTGCGTGTGGTCGCTACTGCTGTGTCCAATAGGCATGTTAGCTTCTACATGGCAGTAATAGTATTATTGCCTGGGCTTTAATAATAGAGATGCTGCAAGCTCCACGCACGAGGAGAGTCCATTAGCACTGTAAGGGTGGTACTTGGAAAACTAATGGCTTTCCCCTGTTTGAAAATTCGCCTTGGCTTTTATGATTGAATTATCATGTCAACGTATACATATATCGTGCATAATTGAAAGTGGTCACATGACGAGGTGGCAAGGGAGAATGTTCATTGTAGCAAGATTATAGCACTGCAACACACTTTGCATTAGAATTTCGTCTCTAATAGCTCCTTGCCAACTGAACAGAAAGGATTGCCTTCTCTTTTTGCTACCATCTTCTTTGGAATTTTAAGTGTGCAGTACAAAACGTAAATAATTTTCTTCTGTCATATTTAATTAAAGCAATATTTACATTTTTTTGTTTCATTTAGTGCAAACCAAATAGAGGTCCTGGTGGTGTAGTGGTAACCATACTTACCTTCTAAACTCAAGATCAAAGGTTCAAGACCCTATCAGGATCGATGGATATTTTCGGGCGTAAAAATCCAAAGTATGGCTTCCTTCGGAAGGGAAGTAAAGCCGTGTGTCCCGTGTCGAGCATTTACGGCACGATAAAGAACCTCAAGCCTGAAAGAAGAGGCCTCTGAGCAAAATTTGTCGACCGTTTCACGCCCTGAATTAAATGGGACGCTTATGACCTGAGATGTTAAAGAGCGTCCATAAAAAAAAAAAAAAAAAAAAAAAAAAAACAACAACATTATACTGATGACTATAATAAGGAAGCTACATAAAATTACTCGCTATAGTTATTCTAATTAAATATGGAGGTGACAACTCATAAATTGTGTCTCAATTCTTTCGTTTGTCATAATCTATAACTGAAATTCTAAATATTGTATAAGGAATATACTCAATAAATGTGTTTCAATTTCTCCAATTATGGCCACGTCATATCGTTCAACTATTATGACTCCACTAGAAACATATCTGCTATGAAAATAATAGCTAATGCAATATGCTCGTGGTGAACTAAAGCAATTATATTTCTGCCGCTCTTCAGTGTGTGTCGCCTATTGCACGTTAGTTATTTTATGTATGAAAAATTACCCCACAAAGCATGTTTTAATTTTCTTCAGTGTGAAATTCAATTACAGGTGTTCTGCCAGTTTTACAGTCACGTTATTAGGGATATTTGGAATGCTTAAAGATAACAGATAATTAACATTTCCTTTTATTGTTTTGAATGAAATATTGCAGTATTTTGCAAGGTGTATGAATAGTGTTTAACGCCCGTTCTTGCTACAGAGGCACCACAGGCGATGGACACGTAATACATGAGATGAAATGATATATTGGGAAAAGATTATTTAAGGAAAGAAACGTTCCAGGTCTAGGTTTAGGGTACTTCCCCGGCATTTGCCATTTATGAGGACTGAGGAAAACCTGGGAAAAACCTCAATATGGGATGACGGTCCTGGCCAGACCTCCCGCTCACGAGTCTGCGCCTTAACGACCTCGGTCACCCTTGGGTGTATGTGTGTGTATCATGAGATATAGCTTTTAATATATTAATTGCATGTTCTCAAAACCGAAAGTTCTCTGGTGTAACTGTTTACAATAGCCCAGCCAGAACCTGGGCAGAGCTAAGGAAGTAATAAAAGGCTAAACAAAAGAAAGGGACAAATGTTATGTCACTTCTTAAAAGACCTTCCATTGGCAAGGATTAATGAAGTCCAGGCTTTCAAATACTTTAGGGTAATGAACTCGCAGCCGTTTGTACAGTTAACTTTAAACCAACCAATGAAATAAATGTACTTCAAATAGTAGGCAGCAGGGGAATTAAACCAGCTAATAGTATATGTATATTTTTAATTTTTAAAGCAAGGCGCGAAACTTGCGCATGCTTGTATGCACCCCTTTGACTTTGTGAAGCCAACATTTTAGTTAGTTTGAATCGAATGCATGAGGCGTTTGCTCCCATGGAGCGGCAGATCAGATCAGTTCAGTTCACATTGTCCAATTAGTTCAGTTCCGTTAAGCGGAGAGAGTCAAACGACCAGATAGTCGGTTGAGTATGAGAGTTCCTCTGGCACTTGAAGTTCCACACGCGGCGAGATGACACGGGCACGCAATTTTAAGTCTTACATTCTGCCGGGGCTTTAGATAGTTAGATAATCAGATTCAGTTCGTTTCCTTGGAAATAGTGGCAACTAAATTTATATTCGACGTAGCCAAATTTTGTCGTACGCAGAACACCAGAGGACGCGAAAGATCTTGCGAATAATAAATTATATATATGTATATATATTTATATATACATATAATGTCGCAGCGCGTGATGATTAACAAAATTAATATCCTCTCCCAGTCCTATTGAGCACGAGTCACAAAATAGGGAAACAAACACCTGAGATATTGTTGTCATGAAGCATGGGCAACAACACCAAAGAGATCAATAGTCAATTAATGATACACCCCTACGAAATATGGCGATTAGCTACTAAATCGCTTCATAATTGATGGCCAACTTATCGAAACCAACCAAACCGCTTCAAAAACTCATGGTAAGTAGAAACTAAGTCTGCGAAGAATGTACCCTTATTTTGTCGAGAATGCAATCTTTAAAGATATTGTCACATTCCTGACTATAAAAGAGGAATGACCTGGGATACAAAGTGAAAACAAACAGGAAATTGTTGCAGAAAACTGGTAAGCATTTTAAGAAAAACTTTTCTGAAGATAACATTGAATGCATTGAGCCTGCTCTACAAGAAGCCCCCCCCCAAAAAGTAAATCCGAAAAGCTGGTTTGCACCTGTAGCTTCCTGCAGCAAGGTCCATAATGTTGTGCACAAACGTTTCCGTTTGAAAACACACAATTCAAACAACAAAGCGGATTAAGCCCGATATAAATAGAAAACAGTTAATGTTGTGAATATTTTGGGAAAAATTGAAGAGGACGAATTTCCACATATCAGGAAAAATCAACAGACAAATTGCAGTAGCTGGGAAAGCGAGAATTCGCCTGCTGTTTTTGAACACGAACGTTATTCGCCTAAAATGAATGTCTAGTGCGTGGCTTGATGAAAGATCGTGTGATAAGTTCCTTCAGTTTTTGATGAACCTACAGTGACTGTCACAACCTATCTGTACATGCTTGAGTTCTATGTTCCAACTTCCTGCTGGATAGTGCTACTCCTCACTTAGCTCGTCAGGTAAGCGGTTTTTTCTGACAACATACCGAGGCAATGCCCACCAAGGTCACCAGAACTAACACCCTTGAACTTTTTATTATGGGGATTCCTAAAGTATCAAGCTCATAGAACACCAATGGCTGACCTCTATGATTTGAAGCACAGAATCCGCCTTGCGAATTAAATTTTCATTTTTGATATGTTGAGGAATACCTGGACAGGCTTTACGTCTGCCGTGTTACAAATGGTAATCATGTTAAAATGCATTGCACATTAAAATTGCAGCCTTTAATAATAGTTTTATTTAACAGTTACAGTCATTTCTTTTAATAGTGTTTTAAGTGGGACATGCTGTATAATAACGCGTCTATACAGATACCGAGGTGTTTATTAAATTTTAGGATTCACTTTCTCATCCTCAGCCACTTTTAAGTGATACCCTTATCTTTTGGTGCTTATTTTAAAGGGTATGCAACAGTTATCACATATTTTGGCTTCTTTATCTTTGAATTGTTGTTATTGTGGTTTCATTTAGCAGAATATTAGTATAAAAACTACTGAGCATTTACTCAAATTGTTGTGTTTTGGTAATACATGTCTTAAAAATTATGTATAAACTACAAGAAAGAATAAAATATAAGTAGATTAATCAGGGGTTCCAAAATAGATTATATTACTGTAATATAAATAATTGTGATTTTACACAAAATATTTTATCCTGTAAATATTGGCTTATTCCATTCAAATAAATATATCAATTGCTATGTAAAGAGAAAGGGAAGACCATCAACTTTGAGGACACGAGAGAATGTTGAAAGCGTTCTTCATATGTGCACTAAAAGCCCTAAGAAATCACTGCACCAAGGATCACGTGAATGTGGTCTTTCACTTTATGAGAAAGATCTCTCTTTTAAGCCGTGAAAACTACATTATATGCAGAAATAATTGTTTCCTGACGACTGTAACAGGCGAATGTAGTTTGCAGAATTTTATGGGGGTTTGGAATGATGATTTAGCCTGAACTTTTGAGAACGTTTTGTCGTCTGATGGGGCAGTGTTTCACGTTTCACGTTGTTGGTTAATGACAGACACAATGTCATTATGGCGCACCTGTAAACCCACATGAAAGTGTTGAAAACCAGAGAGGCGACCGAAGCTGACAGTATGGTATGATATTACGTCACCCACAATTGTTGGTCCTTTTCTTCTGCGGAGCATAATGAATGCCGAAGGACACCTAGAAATGCTGTAAGATAGTATGTGGTCAGTAATTTCAGAATGGAACAACCCATAGCTTCCCTTTATGCAGGACGGAGTACCCGCACATTATGCAGCTGTTGTTCACGATTGGCTGCATGATCGTTTCCAAGGTCGTTGGATTGGTAGAAGTGGTGCACATGAATGAACGGCCAGCAGCCCTGATTTAACGCCCTGGGGTTGATCTAGGGAGGAGGTGTACAGCAGTAAACCCCAGAATTTCGATGAACATATCAGATGTGATAAATAATAAACAATGTTCCACAAAACCTTTTGCAGGCAGCAGTATTGAACGTACCAATTCGCTAAAAGAAATGCTCGAGAATGCGGGGGCTTATGTGGAAATTTAACAGACTGTCAAATAAAACCCCAAGGAGTAGGATTTCTAATAATATATTCTAAACAATTTGATTAATAAATAAATTATCGCAATTTAAACATAAGGAATGACTTATCAGACATTCTGTATATGAGTATTCTGGCTTATCTACCTTTTCATCTTACCTGTTTGAAACCTCCTTTTGAAACAGTGTTTTTTTTTTTGTTTTTTGTTTTTTTGTTTTTTTCCCAGTTTTACTCTAATTTATTTTACTTTACCTCCTGGGGTTCGCTGACAAGTGCTTGAGAACGTTTAGTTACTTTTCTCAAGGTTATTTTTATACTTTAAAAACATTTCAATGCTGTTGATGTTATAAAGAAACAGATTACTGTTTTCCTTTTTATCGTTGAGACTGATAATTCTGCAAGGACGTAGTAACAGGAGCAGGCCATAAAACCAGTTATTGCTAGTGTAAGAATGACAGAAAACACTTGCAACAAGATGTGAAAATAACAGCGGAGTGCCTGTTTGTGCACGTTGACTATGCCATTCCAACAAACAGGTTTCACTCCTGTTGTGATTACATATTACTGCGTTATTTTATTAATTATTTTGTGTCTTTGCGCAACACTTTTAAATTACTGCATAAACCAAACGTATCTAAACATCTTGTGATGCGTACATTCTATCCAGTCATTGCCTGTCAATTTCATGCAGAGGGGGTTTGCTGTCATATTCAGACGGGGGCTATTTTGGACGGCTTTGTATCGCTACCCCGACACTTTTGAGGGTGATATTATTTCCTGCCTGGTTTTCATATTCCAGGATGACAATGCGTGGCGAGGCGAGGGATGGTTGTGATTGGTTATTGGTTTCGCGTGTGTGTTTGGGTGGCGACATGGATGTTAAAAATAACGCAAAAGGGGACCGATCTCGGTAGGGGTGTGCGAGGGTTGGCCTGATTGGTCGAAATTGCATGAAACTCCCCCGCCGCTAGCGCCCGCCACCTTCCTCCCAACCCTCCGCCCTTGTGGGGCGGCATTGTGAAGAGAGAAGGAAGAAACGTCCAGAGAAGCTGCATCTACTAAATACTACACTACTCGCTTTGCAGGCTCCTTGTTCTTTCGTTTCTTTGTTGTCAACAGCATTTGCTAGTGTTGAAGTTTATGTAGCTCATACATGATACCGTTTTTATGGGTTACAGCTTGCTGTTGGTATCTTGGTGTCATATTCGCGATTACGTTCTGTTTTGAAATCTGGAACCTGTCATTAAACTTTGCTCTGTATATGAATATAAAACCTCAGGCTGCGTTGGCAATTGTTATCCACCATAGGTCACTTCTACAGGCCTGCATTTGTATGGGGAAAAAAAAACAGAGTTCAGTAAAGTAATTAAATAAACTTCAAAACCTATATATTTTGCAAGCTAAAAATTTCACATTTAATGTATGCAGTTACACTGAATAATATTAAAGAAGCAAAAGTTTAATTATACACGTTAAAAAAATTATTCGTACGGGATAGGTTTCACTACACTAGCAAAGAAAAAACTGTGTTAATATAACAAAACTGAATTCGCACATACAGAAAATGATCAGCACTAATCATCTTAAACTTTTACAGTTACAACAGTTGCTCAAAATGTACACCATCGGCGTCGATACACTTCTGAGTATGTTGAACTACTGATTGAGCAACGTTTGCGAAAGTGTCCTTAACGATTGCAGCACATGCCGTTTCAATTTATTCCCGAAGTGCTGCCAGTGTAGCTGGTTTTCTACGGTATACCGCATCTCTAAGAGTTCCCCATAGATATAAATCCAACGGAGTTAGATCCGGAGAACGCGGTGGAAACATCTTGATGGTAATGTGATGGTGCACCCCCCTGTTGAAAGTAAAATTCCTCATTTCCATAGAGTGTATGAATGGCGGGTAAGACGAATTGTTACTCGCGTTCGCGGTTCTGTTCTGTACACACTTCTCCATTGCCTTTGAACTTCAACAACATTCTCGGTTTTCCAATATCACTTCAAAATTGCTTTCCACTGTTCAAACGATAATCTTGACTCCATTTTGTTGTAGCAAAGCTAGCATAACGTAATGTGAGTCACATCTGTTTACAGAACATCATACGATAATCTTGACTTCATTTGTTCATTGTTGATTTACCCGTCACGTAGCAACGCTATCATAATGTATGTGAGTCACTTGTGTTTACAGAACATCATACGATAATCTTGGTTTATTTTGTTCATTGTTGATTTACCTGTCACGTAGCAACGCTATCATAATGTATGTGAGTCATATCTGTTTACAGAACATCATACTACACATTACCGTTGTTTTTCGGTCCAACTGTGAAATGTATTAAATTGATATCTACTGTGAAAGTTTGTATACATTTTTTTTGTAACTTCGGTATTGATATAATTAGTAAAGGAGTATTTTGGTATCCATGATTGTTTACAAAATATGGAATACTATATTCTGAGTGACATAGCCTGGAAGTTAAAATTTATTCTCAATCAGTATTTCCTAATATCTCTTCTCTTTCTGTTTTCCTAACAATAAAATAATTGACGTGGTATGATGCATTGTGACTTTACATTCACAACTGCACGTTATTCTCTTTTGAACTCAGCTATATTTATACCTTCGTCTGAAATTATTATTATTATTCCAGCATAGAGTTCTAAACATTGTTCCTTCCCCCCCCTTAGTGTGTAGTTTTCCTTATTTTCCAGAATGGTTATTATAAATTGTTAACTCACTTAATAACTTTTGTTACGTTTGTGGAAAATTCATGATGAAACAACAAAGAAAAATTATAGATTTTGTTAAGGAAATGCATTTAGCATATTTCATTATGTTCATTTTCTTCTGGACTACCTCCCCCAACTTGCTCCTTTTAGTGGGAGCAGGATGAAAGTTTTCACCAAGATATTAGGGAAATAAAAGGCAGATTTCAGGATAGATGGAACACCCGCAGACTACTGTTGGATACTACACATAGAACCTCACAGACTATTTACAAGAAGCACAAAGATCTTTGAGGAAAGCGAAAAAGACATCAGGATATGTACAGGTAATTAGTGTTAAGAATGGTGTGCTGAAAAAAATTATTGACCTGAAAGTTGCAGATCATTAGTTACTTTAATGTTATAGTGATGCTCTTTGCAAAATATTTGTGTTAGAACATTGCCAGTGAAAAACACGTAGGTGTTCGCTTTATGGGTGGAATCGTGCGCTACTTTCTAATTAACTATGTGTCGTTCTGTTCCTCCTGGGTCAAATTTCGCTCACACATCCTTCACTGTGTTTCTTTTTAGAAAACAAATTATTCTTAATCCATTTATGTGTCCATACCATTTTTTCTTGCACTTTTTTCTGTTATATTACTTTTCCATTTCATTTTGTTATTATTGCAGAATGTTTAATATTTTGTAACGTTTAAAAGAATATATAACAAGTTAGTATTTAATCTTTTTTGTTTTGATCTATCTCATTACTCGGCTGCTTATAGAAATATACTCCAGTTTTCATAATTCTTCTCACTATAGATTATATATCTATGACTGTATTTACAGACTTTGGGGGATGATAGAGGTGATGTATGTGAACAACTTTCATATACACTATTTTGTAGACATTAGGTTTTATGTATGTACTAAACTGCTTTCTATTACATACTACCAAATCAGAATATTTAGTTCTGAAGAGGTTAAAGGGTAATATATGTTTTTATTTTGCCACACTTTCAATATAAGTCGATCAATAATAGCTCATTCTTTTACTTTTTTTTTTTTTTTAGAAAATATACCAAATAAACCATCTCATATTAATATTCACGCTATTACCACAGCGCACCATTTATGAAAAATAAGGCATAAACACACCAAAACTGTCTAACAAACAACACACAAAATTGTTGGTATATCTAAACAAGTGATAAACGGTAAATAAATGTGTCTGCTCTTTCATTTGTCTACCTACTTGTTATCATAGCAGTTAATTACTATCATTTGTTTTATTCATTTGAATGCTTATATTACGAATGCCTTTTAATATAGAAGTCTAGCAACTGATCTTTTTTAAATTTTTGAGTGAAATGGTAAGAGAATTTAGCAAAAAAAAAAAAAATGAATGTTTAACGTCATTTCTGTTGAGATGAAATATTTATAGCGATTGGAATAATTACAAATGGTGAGACACACGCAAATTCCAGGAGAATGCACATATGGAAACAAACGGGTAATGCAGAAAAACTGAAACGTGCGCGTCAAACATATATTCAATATGTTTTCCAGCCCTTGTCCTTCTTATTGCTGAATCCTTTGGCTCTGAATTCCTCTACATGTATGAAATGTCAGTCCGCTACAGAGTGGCGTGAACTACAGACGTACAGAAGTTGACTGCTCTTCGTTTTGTGCTTTTCGGTTTCGGTCCGTTTTTTTTTTTCTTCTTCTTGTAAATCTTTTTACATTGTCTTTTGGGGAAATTTTCATAGTTAACCAGTACATTGTAATCATGAACAAGATCACACAAGTAAACACTTTGAAAGCTTCTTTTCGACAAAAGTAAGCATCGGCCTTCGCCATTAGATATACATCCCTGGTTGGGTACTACCCTACGTATAGCCGAGGATCAATTGGACACTCTTCAATTAATTGATAAGCAAAATGTAGTATTTACTCATATCAAGTTACACAGTAGAGTGGTTTTCGGACCGTTGTTAAATGTACACCAGGGCACATCTCCCTTTATACTTTAAGACGGATCTGTGACTTCCGTAACGTTTAGTGACACCAGTGCAGAATAAACCCATGCCCGTGTGTTTAATTACGCTCGGAATTATCAAATGATAAAATACGCCAAGGTTTACTGGTATATGACGCTGTAATTAAAATTGAAAACGAACATTCGTCTCCCGGCTATAAGTATCGGGTACAAAATGGAATTCGTTCTATTCGAATTGATTGAAAAAACCTATTCCATCTAATTTGATGATTGCTGATCATGAGGCTTACATTAGTTACGCGGGCAACCACCCACATGGAATACGTGTGGCGAAACCACTCATTTCCGTGATCGTTGTCCTTACAAGAAATTTACCTCTAAGATCC
Source organism: Metallyticus violacea (assembly GCA_030762175.1). NCBI lineage: Eukaryota > Metazoa > Arthropoda > Insecta > Mantodea > Metallyticidae > Metallyticus > Metallyticus violacea. Next base: position 117,286,509 of record CM060842.1, on the reverse strand, counting down.
CACAAGTAATTCGTCCAACATTAATGAGTGATCTATTCTCTGAGAAAACTTTTATTACTCCTCAGAAAACCTCTGCTTCCAGCCCCATTCAATTTAACCAGCAGGCAAACGCTCTACTTTCTCCGGAGCCCTCTTGCCAGACAGCGTCACCACTGGAACCTATGAACCCGACCTTGCTGTTGTCGCAACGGCATGACATACCTCCCTTATCCCCACCTACTAGTAACACTGACAAGGTAGCTACTGCACTATCGCATGAAATATAGAAACTAGTGCTAAGAAACAAATAGTACGCGAAAGATCCCAATCTACGGTGACACTTTGAATGACTTTAATGCTCACACTTTACTCAATAATAAACCAGCGATTTCGCCCGAGATCCGCGATTACAGGGTGGCTTGTCTTCTAAACGTCATGTTAACACTGACAAAGTTGGTGAATCTCTGACGTTATCTGAAAGTCTTACTGAATCTATTTCGGAGGACACGTCTCATGAAACCTTAGAGCTCACGGTTGGAAAATACTATCTTATTATTCTCTCTAACTTTTATTTATTTTAATTGTTCTTAGATTCGCTTGTCTCTCTTTGTCACACACATATAAATATTTACATTGAATGCTAGTAATATCAAAACATACGAAAATTTTCGTCTTCTTGCACAAACGTTTCATTCCCTGGATGTCGACATTACTCTTCTTCAAGAGGTAAATTGTCCGTTTACAACTCGCTTATATGGATATAATACTGAAATTAATACTGAATTTGTTACCCGTGGTACTGCCATCTTGCTAAAAGATCACTTGCAATATACGGATGTGGGCATTACCGCAAATTTTAGAGGCATCGGCCTTATCCTAGGGAATCTCAATATTATCAATGTATTTGGTCCTTCTGGTACCCATATACGGAAGGAAAGACAGATTTTTTTTTTTTTTTTTTTTTTTTTTGCTGAAGAAGTAACTTTTTGTTCTCTAATTCTCCACATGTGTTAATAGGTGGCGGTTTTAATACTGTTTTATCTCCTAAAGATTGCACAGAAGTTTACTTGCCTTGTCCTGCAATAGTAGATTTAGTTCATCGACTTCAGCTACGCGGTACATGAAGTCATGAATCGCGATCGTCCACTTTATACATTTCAACGCAATCTCTCGCATTTATGTAGACCGCGATCTTTGTATTAGTACTGTGGATATACGTCCGACAGAGCCCTCTCTGTGGATACCTTCCCTCCATTGCGCTACGTGCGTCCTCTTCATCATATGGTCGTGTGTACTGGAAACTTAATGTGCAGATTCTTTCTGACAAACATGTTCAAGAACTCTTTACCGAGCGGTGACGATGTAGGGCTTATAAGCAACGATTTTACCCTACTAAACGGGAACGGTGGATTGTCATCAAAACAAAGAAAACGGATACTTCACCATGTGATAAATACTACATAAAACAGAGTTATCGATAATTTCTTTATGGGGCGTTGCGAGATTTGTACAGTCGCTCTGTGGTTGATACACATTGTAGTAATGAGATAAAAGGAATTAAAACTCGGATTCTTAAACTTCAACTGGAAGATTTTAGAGACACTCAGGTGCGTTCCCGAGCTGCGATCATTGATATGGCATCCCTATCCATGTATCATCATGTCCGCGAACAACGGCGTGTTAAGCGTAAATATATTCAAAGCATTCAAATTAGCTCCCATGTTTCTGTAAGTAACCAAGTGGATATTAGTTCTGTTGTGTATGAATATTTTCAAAAGCTATATTCTGATATCACACTGAAGAACTCCTGGCTGCTACAGAGGAAGTTCTCTGGCCCAGGTGATACCTTTTACCATGGCTGAACTGCAAGCAGCTTTAGCTGCCTATCCTCGAAATAAATCACCTGGAGTAGATGGCCTACCTACAGAATTTTACAGTATATTTTGGCCGTTGCTGAACAATGCACTTCTTGGAATTTTCAATGAGCTAAAGTGTACCACCTAGATTCCCTCTGCATTTGTCCATGACATACTGGTCCTTGGGACTAAATATAGCCATCCCAGTACTGCACAAGACTTTCGTCCTTTAACAATGCTAAACGCTGATTATAAAATGTTCATGAGATGTATTAAATATCGCTATCAATGATAGCTGATATTCTTGCACGAGTAAAACAGTCAACACGCCGTGAAGGGAACATACTGTATGTCCTATGTGCTCTTCGTGACGCTTTTAGTGACGCCCATATTGCACGGGTTGGGAAATTTTTGATCTCTTTGGACTTTGACCATGCATTTGACAGGGTAAAACATAGCCATTTATTTAGTACTAGGTATTATGCAATAGGAATCACTGATACATATTGCTACCTCATTCGCAATATATTAAAAGCAGCTACTTCCAAAATTTAATTGAACGGCTGTTTTACTCATTCCTTTCCTGTGAAACCGTCTGTAACGCAGGGCTGTCTGATGGTAATGCACCTGTTTGTATTATCAATCGAAGCTCTCCTACGAAAATTACAACAATGCCTTCGTTCTGATGGTCATTCTCTTATTAGAGCATTTGCTGATGATGTCACTTTGATGATCTCATGGTTCTCTTCTTCCTCACATTCAAGAGATTCTGCATAATTATAGTAGAGATTCTGGAGCGATCCTTAATGTGAATAAATCAAGGATCTATGCTATTGGCTCCACTCCCATAATCCCTGGGTATTTATGGCTTCTGCAATTAAAATATTGGGTGTTACATTTATATCCACCCTACCGGCGATGATTCAATATAATTGAAACTGTGTTGTTAACAGTGTGCGTAAAGTTCTTTAAGTTTATCAATTTCGTCCCCTAAATTTGTTACAGCACGTTCATTTTGTTAAAATAGTTTCATTATCCAAAGTATGGTTTGTAGGCCAAGTTCTGGCGTTACCGTCCACCTTTGGCGTTAAGTTAATATCAGGTACAGGATGATATTTATTATGGAAGGTTTCTTATTACGAGTCAATAGAAATCAACTTATTCTTCCATTCTCTGAAGGGGGTCTAAATGTCATTGATCCACAAGCGAAAACTGATTGTCTATTTCTTCGGACAAACTGGGCACAGCTAGGAGACTGGCCATTCTTATAGCCAACAGTGGTTATTGGAATACCACCTCCAGAATCCACTACATCTTCAAGTGTTGCCAATTCAGGCGTCCCAGGTTAAGAAGTTACTTCAGTTAATACCATACTGTCCTGAAGAGCTACATGGCCAACCGCCGAAAACCAGAGACTGCCTGGTTATTTCAATTGCCAACTCCTATAAGGCCGATGTGATCCAACATTGGACATTCTACACTCCACACTTAACAGCAGAGTGTGTGGTACCAATTGGTGAACAATAGCTTCCCTATAAACGAGCGCCTACATCGTATTGGTATGAAGATATCCCTTATATATAGCGATAATTGCGGCCTTCAAGATACCACACTCCATCGTTTAGAATGTGGTGCTGCTGCATTAGCATGGCGGAGGGTGCAGGCCAAGATCCTCCAGATCCTGGATGTCTCTGAGAAAGATTTTGAGCCCCAATATTTGACACTTCCAATATTTAGTTGTTCCTCAGTAGCTCAACGAATGGCAGTGTTGCGGTATATTGGACAGTTTTTAATTCAGTTTGAAGATTAAAGATAAACAAAATCTTGTTTAAAAAAACTACACACAGAATTGAATTCTAATAATTGTAATATTTAAAAAATGGGTTGTAATATATATAACACATTGAAGACATGTACAGTATGGTATTGGTGATCAAAAAATTGAAATTGTAATTTGTGTTGCATGTGAATATAAATAAATAGTATTTTCTAAAAAAAAAGTTATGGTTGAGAGGGCTGATGATCAGTGACTCTGCAGACAGAATGGCGTCAATAGACAAAAGATTAATTGCATCATAAGAAAGCTGTCCTTGCTCATGTTACTCCAAGTTAATTAGTTACTGCACTTTGCATATGCATAAACCCTACCGCCGTTTGCTCAGAAGCCGTCATTTTCAATCAGCTGTTAGTTCATCTTCGCCTATTCTTATTTTTGATTGGCTAATACGTACGTTTGCGTCTTTCATTGTGAATGCCTACATACTACTAAGTTAATGTCTTACGTCTTATTTTATTAGGTTTACGTTTAATTTTCATTGTGAATGAGAGCTATATGTTTTTCTATTTTAGTAAATATAACGCATGTAATATTCAGTTTTCAGTCATTTCCCGACTCTTATATTTCAAAAAAAAAAAAAAAAAAAAAAAAGTAATGTGCTTCCCCTTTGTATTTAGTTCAAAGTTATAATAGCTTATAGTTTTTATTTACTTGTTTGTCTGTCCGAGTGCAGCTAAAGCACTTACATCCTTGCCATTTTATATATTCATTAATACTCCTTTACTTTATGTGTGTATATAAAGTTAGTAAGCGATTTATAAACTTTATGATTCAAACAAACGCAAATAATCCAAAGTAGATCTACTACTTTACTACCAATGGAATATTTTAGGTAAAATTAGAAATAAACAAATAAAAATAATGAGAATATGTGTACCCATAACAAAAATAACTGAAAAACTTCAATTCGTGCAACTAAAATTTGTTTAAAATCTATGAAACGAAGCACATACTGTCTTATAGTAAAAGCATTGAAATTAAAACTAAACAGTACATTTTGTATGTTGTTTAACAACAACCAGAAGGGTGCTGTATCAGCAAGTAAGTACAACAACGACATTTCTTTGTAATAAAACAAACTAGAATGAAACAGAAACAGAAATGCATGATCACCTAGATATCAGAAAATTGTCTCAAGTTTAAAATGAGCCACAACTAAAAGAATGATAACCATTATATTAATAGGATTACTTGATCTCAAACGGAATTTTCGTGTACATTCTGATAAAACACTACGTTTACAAAACACAAAGGAGGGACGAAACAGACATATAAATTGAAGGCCGTTGGATAGCAAGTTCCGATTCGCTGGTGATATTCTCAGGGGTCTCTTCGGAGTTCCCACCGCGCTGATGGACGGCTGCACGGGGGAGACGCTCTAATGATGGATTTGGGATATGAGAAGGGGAATTTCTTTCCACACGAGAAGTAACGGTTCCAAGGGGAACTCGCATGTTGCTTGCCCTGGGGATCTTAACAAACCGCTACTTAACGTAGTACATAGGCATGCTTGATAAATATTTCCAGAGTCTTGTGTGTTGCATACGTGATTGGTCCGTGATGAATAACCTCAGCATAACAGCAGTATAGTTTTTTATGTCCCTATGATTAACTCTCTCTCTAAAGCATTTATTTACACTAATTGCTAACAACTATTATTCTACAAAATGAAAAAATTAAGCCTAACCGCTTGATTATAGCTTGTTATTGTTTTCATTTATAAATTAAAGAGTACATAATATGTTGTTTGCATTCTAAAATAATTTGTTTTCATGTTTTTTATATAAAACTTCCTCCAACCGATGAAGAAAATTAAGAGTGTAAATTTTTCCCCAACCTGACGCATACAGCCCGTAGTAGTTTGTCATGTCTTTATGATGCAACGGCCACGAGTGGCCGAAGTCGTTAAGGCGCGGACTCGTGAGCGGGAGGTCTGGGGTTCGAATCCCGCAGATCCGTCCGCCCCGACTGAGATTCTTTCCAGGTTTTACTCAGTCCTCATAAATGGCAAATGCCGGGGAGGTACTCTAAACTTAGTCCTGGAACGTTCCCTTCCTTAATAAAAAAAATCCTTTCCCAATATATCATTTCATCTTATGTGTTATCAGTGTCCACCTCCTGTGGTATCGCAGCAGTAAAAACGGGCGTAAAAACTATTCAAAAACGTCTTTATGAGAAAAAATATTATTTAATTAACACTTGGAAAGATATAAATAAAAAAATTGAAATCACGTAAATATGTATGAAACAAAAGAACGTCTTGTTACTATTATCTGTAGGTATTTGTTTAAAGTGACTTTACAGTACAATTCAATCACCAAATCTTCGGCATTATTTAAATCAAGATTCATATAGCAGATTCCTTTTTGAACAAGAAATAATGCTTGAGAAGAAAACCTCTTCCATCAACAATAGACGTTAAATTATTATAAGTGACCGAAATTTTCAAAATCAATTGGTAAGAGAAGCTGAAAGGAAAGTTAGAAGCATAAGGAAAAATTATGTAGAAACGAAAGTGTAAGTTAGAAAATAAAATTTAAAAAACACAATATATTTATATTGAATTGTTAGCGAAATTCTTATAAACATTGTCTTTTCCTTGAACTTGCCGTCAAAGTTCGTCCAGTAGAGAGTGTGAAACAGGTTAAAAAAATCCTAAGAAAAGCTGCACAGTGAATGAAGATACAGCTAAAGTTGAAATAGCACTAGAGGAGCATTTTACCTAAAATTCAAATGGGGGAAGGAAAAAAAAAAAAAAAATTAATATTTTCTTCAGAAAGGAAGACAGTGAGGAAGAAATCAAGAAAGTTCTAGTAGATTGGTTGCTGTCAATTTATTGCGTAAGCTAGGGCTGTCCAACATTCTTTCGTACTCGGGCACATTTGCATGATAACCAGGGGTACGCGGACGCCAGGTTAATATTTTTATATGTTTTATATATGGATGCTCTTTAACATCTCAAGTCATCAGCGTCCCATTCAAATCAGGGCCTGTAACGGCTGACAAATTTTGCTCGGAAGCCTCTTCTTTCAGGCTTGAGGTTCTTTATCGTGCCCAGGGGACCCACGGCCTCTTTCCCTTCTAAAGGAAGCCATACTTACGATTTTTACGCAGCCTGAAAAAAATCCATCGATCCTGGCAGGATTTGATCTCGCGATTTTGAGTTTAGGAAGCAAGTATGGTTACCACTACACTACAAGGACCGACACGCCGCGCCAGATAACGGTTCCACTACTTTTAACTCTATCGATACCGTGGCGACGATTAATAATAATAATAATAATAATAATAATAATATTAAACGTGATATAAAATTTAGAAAAAATATATGAAGTTAAATTTCTCACTCAAAAATTCCGCTCTACATTATTTTTTTAGGAACAGGGACGCTAGTATTACACATTAAACACACTGGTTTTCCTTTGTTTCCAATAGGTTAGTACTAGTTCTTACATTCACTGTTAAACTACAATTTCTTTGCCATTTTAAGAATTTTTATGTTTAAAATATAACTGATTTATAACTAAGCAATTTAAAGTCTAAAAAGTAATGAAAAAAAGCACTTGAATGTACAATTTATCACAACACTAAGCACTCAAGACGAATTTCACAAGTTTACACGTTAATACTTGCGAACGCCTGAAAGCAAGTAATATGGAACATTCCTATTGTACGAATGTCATAAATCGTTTGTTCATTGTTTACGGCACGGCTTTGTTGGGATTAAAGTTATTTTGAGGTGAGTTGAGTGTCCCAATATCGTCTTGGTGAAACTATGTCATGGTACTGCAATAAAGTCAATCATAAGGAAGCGACCTGTTTTACAGAATAAAAATGTGCACTATAACACATTTCCTAAGCTTGAGGACGATGCTTATAAAACGAAAAGTTATAATCTTTATTAAAATGAAAAAGTTATATTAAAATATTATTTAAAATTTAATTTGGAAATTAGTTGTGAAGGGAGCCATAAAAGAGCATCGCGGGCGACATGCGCGCGGGCGCCGCGATGGACAGGCAGTGCGAACGCAATCTAACTGAATTTTGCTCATCCGGTAGATATTCATGACCAGGTATCTATCGATTGTGACGTGCTCTTTTTAATAAGGATAGCACCAATAAAATCAACATCTTTGACTCAGTACACATAACATTTACTAATACAATCGAACACCAATACACTGTTAACATTTCAAACGGCCGTGCACTAGAAATCCCTTATAGTCACATATGACATAGGTTATCATGTAGACGTTCTTTTGTTTAGAAATTAAGTTCGTTCCAGCAACGTCAAAACTACCAATAGTCAAAAACAGCAGGAGAACAGTATAAATAAGTTATTTAAAATTGATATTTTTTTTCGTAGCTACGTACTGTTTCACTTATATTTCAGTTTCAGAAAATGTTGCTAACCCAACTTTAGCTAGCAGAAGATACAATTATGTTACATCTTAATTTAATTCTAAAGAAAAATAAATTCGTTTTATATTGTAAACTTACTGTGGTTATGAGCGTTGCAATAAAATTAAACTAATTATATTCATTTGAAAAGTATGAGAAACAGTATACAAGGCAGATATCTTTTAAACACATTTATCAGATAATGATCAATTAATTTCATTTCTTCTCATCTAAAAACAATACATGTTTAAGATATCGTCACATCTCAAAATCAAGGAATAACGAAAAAAAGACCAATTAATACTTTAATAGGCAAGTAAACCCCCAGTTTCCGCATAGGGGGCCGCAGCTCAAATGCGTTTTTAAAATAAGCTAATTTTATTTTTACGTTACTGATTCATTGTGTTGTCATGAATGAATGAAACTTAACATCAGCGTCGAGCACTCGCAGACCAAGTTTCCTTATTCTTGCGGTACTGAAGTGAGGCGCCAGCTCACAAATGCTTCAGTCCCTGGTCTTTCAAAGGTGAATGTTACATCACCAGTATTTTACTTTCCTAGTTGTACGAGGGTAGTCTATAAGTTTCCGGCCTAATCATTTTCTAGATATGATAAAGACAAAAACTATATTTCACTTTTCTACATACTCTCCTTTTTATTGCAATACACTTCTCATATCTTTGAATAAACATTTCAATTTCCCACAAAATAGTCAGGAGAAGAGGAAATAGATCTGGGCTGTAGGGTGGATGGTTGAACTCCGTGCCACATTTCTTCACAGCTTCCTTTGCAACAAGAGCTGTGTGCACAGGCGCGTTGTCATGAAGAAAGCGTACACCACCACTCAGCTTTCTTCGTTTTTTTTTACTCTTTGATGGATGCACGTAGTCTGTGCAGTGGGCCAGCCAGCTTTGTACTCTCCATTTACTGTGATGTTCCTCTCCTTGAAGTCAATGAAGAGTATTCCTTCTCAGTAACAAAAGATTGTGGCCATGATCTTCTTGGTTGACTGAGTGACCTTGATCTTTAGATACGGTGCGTCGCCAGGTTTAAGCCACTCCATTGATTCTTTTGGAAGAGATCATAACAGAGGACCATAGTTTCATCTCATGTTCTACAAACAATGTCCTTTGCACGGCAGAGCTCCAACATGACTCGTTTTTGAACTGAGGAAATAATTCTAGGCACCCATCTTGCACTAACCTTATTCATGTTTATAAATAATTCGAAGGATGTTGTTTAAGAAAGACCCAACCTTGCGGCTATTTGTGAAACTTTGAGCAGCCGATGTTTCATAATTTCTCTTTCCACAAGAGCGATGTTTTCAGGAGTGAGCACCTCCAAAGGCCGACCTGCACGCTTTTCGTCTTCAATGCTTTCTCGACCCATTCGAAAAAGTTTGGCCCATTCTTTTACGGTAAAATATGAGGGGGGATGCTTCCCAATATACACCGTCCAATCGCTGTTTAATTTCATTTGGAGTAAGTTCTTCTTTTGTGAAGAACTTAACAGCTTGATACTCGATTTTGAACATGCCACTATCTTCTACACAAGCCTTCTTTATGCAATTATATCTGAACAACTGAACACAGCGGAGCGGAAGTTACAGTTGGGATTATTTACTCAATAGATAAGGTATGACACCAAATAAGGATATTGTGAAGGCGATAACCCTTATTGGCAAGGCCGGAAACTTATGGACCCTACCCTAGTAATTACGCTACTAGTTAGATTCTATCCGTTGACAAATGAAAAGTGGATATCTTGAGTGATAGTTCTTGACATGGCTTGCCGCGATACTAAGCTTCCTATAATTTTGCAAAATTAATTCTGACTTCTGTGCTGGTACATGATAGAAAATTTTTGCACTACTTGCTAGAACACTCTTAAATTACAAAATAACTATGCTTAATGCTGCTTTCCGCTTTCTCATTTAGGATGATGTTTCACCAAATTTAATGCATTATTTTTTTCCTTTAAGAGCTAATTTTTCTATAATCCTCCTGCTGGAAATGTCTATCCTTTTAAAAAGTTTCCATATCAATGCTATTAATTGCCCTCTTAGGAACATGTAATATCAGCAGTGAGGTCGTGTGCAAAACTTAATTAAGGATATTACTAGCATTTAAATTACAGTGAAAAAAGGTCAGTTTTTTTCAGTAAACTAGATGGTCGTTTTAAAAAACTCAGCAATTCGTTATTCGTTTTGATTGCTCTTCTAAGTAAGCACACAAAGGATCTGCTTGTTTCAACTGCACCCTCCTAAGTCTCTCAGCATGTTCCAAACTCTTTATCAGTATTTTACGCCTCCCACCTCCCTCTTTTTGTCTGTCTCAGCCAAAGTTACGAAAAGGTGGAGAGGAAAGTCTTTTCAAAGTTTTGATGAGTCTATCGGATGCCATTATCCAAGAGGCTCCTGTCTGTACTTGAAATTTTAGTTAAAAATAAAAAAAAGGAGAAACTTTGGTCTCTTTTCCACCCTCCTCAGGGAAACTTTTTTAATCATTCAAAGTCAATCAATCACCTAACCAGTCAGGCTTTAGACTTTGCAGGAAGGCAGTCGTGGAAGAGCAGAATAAATGAGATGTTTTGGCAAACGAGGAAGTTCGCCAAGGAACACGAGGCCTCAGACTAGTCCTGCACTCTCTCATCATGAAGGAGAGAGAACATCTCCCGTTTAAGAGCTTCGAGAAAGTGAGAAAAAAGTGTACCAGAAGTTGCTTCACGGAAAAGAACCAAAGCACTTGTTTGCAGCCAACATAGTATTAGCTGGGAAAGAATATACAAGTAAATAGTATGTGCAGTATCGAATTGCTACAAGGATCAGCAGACAGCATATTAATAGGTTTACCTTTATTTCAGGTGTTCTAATTAGCATTACTCATCATAATAAATCAAACATTTATACTTAAAGATAAGTGCATCGCATATTTTTAGATAAGCATAGTTGATTACTATACAATTTTGAGGTTATCTTCAATGATCAACAGCAGGCATCACAAATAGATAACTGTTGTCAATGTGAAGGATTAAAATACCAGACAGTTTTTTTTTTTTGACATGTGGGCACTGATGATACATGAGATGAAATGATATATAGGGAAAGGATTTTTTTTTTTTTTTTTTTAAGGATGGAAACGTTCCCTCTTAAGTCTTAGGTTACCTCCCCGGTTATGAGAACCGAGGAAAATCCGGAAGAAACCTCAATCAGATAGGACGGTCCTGGCGGGATTCGAACCGCTGATCTTCCACTCACGATCCGCGTCTTAATGACCTCGGCTACCCATGGCGGTACTGTTAAACCATATTTAACGTCAGTTTTCACTACTGAGGATCACTGTCATGGGGACTGTTTTGCATTAAAAAAGAAACTTCAATCCGGGAGGGGAAGGACTTCTTAACGGAAATCGAACCTCAGATCTCCCTTAAGGACTTTGACCACCATATCGGTCGGATGAATTAATGGATCATGCAAGACCAAGGATGCCTCCCAGAGTAGTAAACCCACTACTTATGTCAGCTGGCAATTTCTGTATTTCAGTTTTAATTCTAAGGACGAAATAATAAAAAAAAGTGTTTTATATCTACTGTAAGGGTTTTGCTAATAAAAACTACTTCATTTCACTAATACTTGCATTTTGCTCTAAAATGAAAAACTGTCTCTGGCAGATAAAAACTTGTAATTTAAAATTCCTTTTGGCCTCTGTAGAAATTTGAGGGATTGAGAAAATACTGCAACACCTCCATATTATACGCAATTCATTTCTATCTCGTGATAGGAATTTCAGAATTTCATGCTGTTAAAGGTATTATCATATTTAATTCTCTGATAATAATGTTATACACTCCAGCAAGAAATAATTTTTCCCCAGATAGTGTTAGTTGACACTGAGGGATTTAAAATGTCAGTTCTGTTGAAACAAAAAACTACAAATAGAGCTTAGTCCATACGAAATACTACTAGTACAGTATTGTCACGGAAATTGTTATTTTCTCTGAATAGAAAGTTTTACCTCACAGGAAATGTTCTTTTCGAATTTTAGGCAGTGAAGATGTCTGCTAATCAAATTCATCAGATAAAAAAAATCTTTTTAGTAACATTTACAACTTTAAATGTTTAAGACATGTTCTTTACATTTTAAATTTATTTTATGTTTGCTACCTTAATATCTAATTTACCTTAAATAATACCACTGAAGCATTCGTTAACTTTTCCCCTTTTTTAGCTTCCAAATGCAATAAAATTAGATCTTAAATGTTTTATGTATGTTTCCATATCTAAATCCCCAGTCTTTATGCAGAAGCATATTATAAAAATTACAATAAAATATTTGCTTAATTATTTTAATAGGTCCTTTAACCAATAATTTACAATTTTTATTTTCGATGTAAAGTGGTCAAAGTACTATGCAAGTCATTACATTTTGGAACAATTTAGCAACATTAAAACGTTAAATGTAATGAAATACTTTTTAATATTCCTAAAATATGCTTATGTGTTTTAAGACTTAAACATTTCATAAATAAAGAGCTTTCATATAACAATATTCACAAAATAATTTAAAATGTCAAGAAATCACTGAAATGGTGTGGCAGGCTTAAACTTTGTCTAAATATGTTTTTTTTTTCCCCATTTTAAGTCCACAGAAAAGCTATGAAAACGATTATTGCTATGAAAATATATTCCTCTTTGCAAACATTGTAGATTCACCATAGTAAAATAATTATGGTTGGTGTTTGTACTGTATTTAGCAAAGTTTTTACCATTACATTGAGGAGACTTATTAATGATAATAGATATTTTCTATTGAATGGTAATAAATAAAAATTGCTGTTTTAGAAAAGGTATGATTCCTTTGTTTTGTCTTCAACCAATTGTTAATTTTTTATTTATTTATATTTTTAGCTTGAATAGTAACTTACTGTCTTAAGTGGGGGTGAGCGCAATAAATAAGCGATATCAGAATACTCGTGTTTAGAGTAGGCCTGCAAATCTAATTGCAAAATAAGCTAAATTCAGTTTGGGTGCTATTTTTTTAAATGTGATATATCATAATGAATATAATATTGATATCTATGCCCAAAATTAGTGACTTGATTTTATAAACATTTTAACTATGGACCATTGAAACAAAGACTTGAATTGATTTACATTAGTATTATTTCTATTAAATATAATTTATTATTCACTGTTCACTTATATTTTGAGATTTTTTAGGTTTGAAACAGATATATTGGTTGTAATAATAATAATAATAATAATAATAAGAAGAAGAAGAAGAAGAAGAATACTTGTGTTATTTACAAATAACATAAGATAATCTAAATTTGTTCCGATGGCCAAAGATCGTTATGGAAATCCAGAAATATGAGGCGTCTCTACTATTGCATTCTTTAATATTCCACGATTAATTATATGTAATTGAAAGCAAAATCGATTTATTAAATTTAACTTCCTTTTGAGAATACGATAAAGAGAATAAAATATATGAGAATTTGTCAACAACATATGCATAACCTAAAACCATTATTCCATTGGGGTTAAAAATAGGCTAAAGCGAACTACATTCTAAGATTCGAGCTTTCATATATTGCATGCAACATAACATAACACACCAGTAGATAGCTAATATAAGATACTCAAAGTTTAAAATAAAGAAAAATATAAATAGCTGTCACTATAGGGCAAGTAAACAATGACAATGCCTGCACCTCTTGTTGGCTGTCAGCCCGTAACCGCCGAGAAGCCTGGTACACAGCCATATATTTTCAAACGTATTAATTAGTTACACTCCAGAGATTTCTTGTTAAAGTGCTATCAAAAGTAAACTTGCACTAATTTGCACTATGTTTTAGACCGCTATTGTAGTTAAAGGTCGACATTGCTTTTTATTAGCATATTACTAATATAAGATTTAGTACTTGTGAACCGCGCTTTTTATTTATTTCTGTTCTTTGTTCATTGCAAACAATATTTACTCGTACTTCTGCTCTCAATATATCTGAAATTGATAATAGATTCCTTATAGAGAAGCATAAAACTACTAAACCATGCAATGTAGAACGAAGTTTTTTGAAGAGTTTTAAATTTATCCTATGCTGTTCCACAACAAATTATTTGTAATTTAAAATTACATTTTTAGGTTATTATCCGTTATTATCTCTTGCATTTCATGCCACAACAATAACATCCTATTCCCTCTTTTCTCTATTAAGTTTATTCCCTTATGTAGGATTAGCTTTCTTGCTGTCTCCAAAATTAAAGTTACTTTGCATATCGATAATTCGATAATTAGCATGACGGTTTATTAATTTATCATTTTTGTTCTCACCCTGTCTCAATCTTCATTTCTTTGCTTCAGAGATTCAACTTGTGTTTCTCCTCTTGTCCGTTTATCATTGGTATGTTAAAAGTAATTTTTTCGCACTTTTTTCAGATGGTTCACCTTAACATACACGTACAGACATGTGCACTTACATATTGTCCAGTGATAGGCTTCAAGACATGTATGCAACGCTAGATGTTAATAACTCATTCGTCAGTTGTCTGTTATTTACTATATCCGGGACTATGCCGCGTCTTTGTTATCAAATAATCGTGTTACATAACTTCTATATACACCTATATCTTACAATTTCCTTTCTGCTTATTTTATTTTATTTGTTTTACTGTAGACATTCGTATAAAGTTTAGGCTATGCGATTTCAATATTAATTTGAATTATTATGCTTTATTAGTAAGTAATGTGCTGGAAACTTTTAGTGACTGGCATCATAAAACCCATCTTCTGTCTTCCACGGTGTTTTATACCGTGCCCTCATTCTGCAATAGGAATTGTATACCTACACTAGTGGAAATTGATTGACCTTCAGTGAACATGCTATCCTCGATAAGACTGACGTGGGCAATTGAGATTCTTCAGCCGTGTTTATCACGCCAATTGGTTCAGTTGCATTTCTGTTGTAGAAGTGATGTTAGAGTTCTTACTGTGTACTTGAGTATTCTGGAGTATGTCGAGATTGAGATATACGCTAGAACAAAGAATATTTATTTATAATTGCTATAAGCAAATGAAATTGCACAGTATTATAGGAGAGAATTTCGTTCTAATTTTTCAGAACCATCATTTTCATAGGGAAGCCATTTTTCGGGTTGAAGAACAAAATTCGAACCCAAGGGGTGTTTTCCGACAAGGAGCGAAACAAAATAATAATAATAATAATAATAATAATAATAATAATAATAATAATAATAATAATAATAATAACAACAACAGAAGAGAAGATTTATCTAAGTTTTAGAAACTTCTCTTCGAAGGTCTTAAACACTATTAGTCCAGCAAATTGGTGTATCTGTTCAGTACGTATTAAGCCACTCAGCTGCTACATCTTTATCTTTGTAAAGTTACTGTTATACCTGAACCAATGAAAGTGCTGAAACAAAGTATCCAATAATCGGATCACAATATTTGTGAAAATGGATTACGGCGAGTTTCTCAAAATCTTTTTAAAAGGATCTTCGAGCATCTATTTTGATGATGGATGAAATATTGATTGTTATACTGCTGATTAACAACGAAGGCATAAATGCACGCCCTGATTTCCTTCCATTTCCAATTGCGTAACTGAACGAGATCACACTATGTGGTAGATATTAGCGTAAACTGTGATTCTGAAATCTCCAATCGTTTTGCTATAGACCCCAATAAAAAGACAGAAAGAGATTGTACTGCATACCTTTAGAGTGTTTGACCACCCTTATGTAGCAAATTAGGAGTGATAAATTTCCATAAATCAGTTGTGGCTGTTAGCAGAGTTTTGAACATTTCGCCGTTTTGTTTGTTATTGTAATAGAGGTATTGTGCAGCAGTAAAGCGTATTCTTTCGCACGAATAGCTGGAGTCCGTTGCTCTGTTCCTTGATTTATGACTCACCTATAGCTTGAAAAAGACGTTTTTACCCCTTTCCTTTTGATGCATAAAGCAGAACATAGTGGAATTTTAGTCTTTGCTTTCTTCTCCACAGGGATAGATGTCTTTCTGCACGAATAACGGGACTACTGGGGGATAACCAACAGCTTTCACTACAGTGTTTCGGCAATTAAAGTGTTTGTAAAGGTATAAAGGACAACCATGCAGCCAGGGTAGATTTGGATTATGTTTCTATGCTGCACATTTGGCTGAAACCAAACTACAGACTTTAGGCATTTTACTTTTATACTTTAGTTTAACGTGCTTTGAAAGTTCTGCCAATCAAGTTTAGAAATTGTGAAGTATGTATGGTAGATGCATTAAGGTGGTCATTTTCTAATTCTCTTTTAAGAATTCCCAGATTTTATGGCTATTAGAATGTCATATATTTAAAATGACACATTTTAATACTAAATAGCTGGCCAAAAATATATGCTACTTTAATAAAAATAACAGGCATACTCATGTGAGTTTTTTCTTTTGTGAATCATAAGAACATTTAGATAACATTTAAATTGTTTGTCATTTATTTTAAAAAAATCATTTTTAAATAACTAGTGGACTTACACAAAAACATAAAAAACAGACCGAGGTGAAGGATTTGTTGATTTTCTATTTCCCTTCTCCCTAGTAAATGGTGTGATGGGGTATTCATTTTCAGGAGATATATATCTCTGTTACGTCGCATGTCGCATTAAAGACACAAAATCAAAAGTGATAATTGAACAAAAGAGAGGAAGAAGGGGAGAGACAGACTTCAAGGTTATTGGAGTTGCCAAAATAATGTTAGCCGATTATTTGTATCTTCGTTTATATTGAAATAATTTTATTAACGTCACTTACTAAGGGATTAGTATACGCTCAATTTGCAATTGCTTTCAATTCCTTTGGTATTTTCATTCTATTCGGCTCTTAAATCTAATCCATTTCATTTGCCGCTGAATGTTGTACTGCTGTTGTAGTTGTTGACAAGAAAATGTAAGCGACTGTGGGAAGCGAGACTAGCGGCAGGATCGTAAGCAAATTGCTTATATGTTAAGTGGCGTATAGTCTGAATACAATCTATGCAACAATTATAATACGTTAGCAATTTTATATGTAAATAATACTCTTTCGCTGAGAGACGACAACAGCACTCGAGTGCTTGTTTCAATGACCGCAAAGGCTATGCAGAAAGTTACGAGGATAGGTCCATAAGTTTCCGGCCTAACCATTTTCTAGGTATGATAAATACAAAATCTATATTTCACTTTTCAATATAGTTACCTATTATTGCAATACACTTCTCACATATTTGAATTAACATTTCAAACCCCCCTCCCCAAATATAGTGAGAAGTCTTGTCTGCAAAATGGACATAAACAGCATCGATCACTTCTTCGTCACACTTAAATTTCCTTCCTCGAAGGTACTTCTTGAGTTTTGAGAAGAGAAAATAGTCACTGCGAGTTAGATCTGGGCTGTAGGGTGGATGGTCGATCTACTTGAAGCCACATTTCTTCACAGCTTCCTTAGCAACAAGAGCTGTAGGCACAGGCGCGTTGTAGTCAAGAAGGCGTACACCGCCACTCAACTTTCCTCGCCTTTTCTCTTTGATGGAAGCATGCAGTCTGAGCAATAGGCCTGCATTACACCCCATACTGTGGTGTTCCTCTCCTTGAAGTCAATGAAGAGTATTCCTTCACAGTCCCAAAAGATTATGGCCATGATCTTCTTGGTTGACTTAGTGATCTTTGTCTTTAAAGGCGGTGTTTTGCCAGGTTTACGCCACTTCATTGATTCTCTTTTGGACAAGGGGTCATAGTAGAGGACCATAGCTTCATCTCCTGTAACAATGGTGTGCAGAACTTCTCTCTTGTTTAAACGGCAGAGCTGCAAAAATGCCTGACAACAGTTGACTCGTTGCTGCTTTTGGATTGAGCAAAGAAGTCTAGGTACCCATCTTGCACTAACCTTATTCATGTTTAAATGTTCATGAATAATTGGAAGGACTGTTGTTTTAGAAATACCCAACCTTGTTGCTATTTCTGTAACTTTGAGCCTCCGGTCTTCCACAAGTTCCCACATGTCAAGTAAGCTGAAATGGATAGTAGTACCCATCATAGGGATCTATGTCCTGGATACGTGTTATTTAACTGTCATTTTAAATTTGTATTTACTAAATTATATTGGTAGCTGAGAAATTGTTGTAACGAACCGCAACGGGAAATATAATTCATTAATGATTTCCTATTAGATCTTTATTATATATGATAATAAGGATCCCGATTTATTATTATTTAACTTATTATAAATATTATTCTAAGTTTTGCGCAACATTTTAACGTTTCCAAATTGTTTTGATTGTCATTAGCAAGCTGAAACTTACCCTCCCCCTTACAAGGATGTGAGTGGTAACAAATTTCCTGTTTTCCAGTCATTTGGTAGTCAATTATTTAACTCTTCATTTGTTTTATCTTCTGTCTGCCGAATAAATGCTTTTAAAAAGCATCGCTATTGCTCTGACATAAAGATTTACCTGTAAACCAGGGTTACAGACTGGAAGCCTCTAGAAATGCATTACTCCTTCATGGATGACGTATCAAAAAAGACAGTTTTATACATAGCCTTAGACTTATATAAATAAAAAATATAATAAATATAATTACGATAGAAAAACGTTTAATGCTGTAATAGCTGCGATACCTTTCTACATCTATCCAACCTGCTAAAATGCAAGGTATGTGGAATTCGCATATACCACACTTTTAATATCATCATGTTCTATTGAAAAGCTGTAATTCTTTTTCCTTTTCTAGGAATGGCGAGAGGTCACAAGAATAAAATGTTGACGTTTACAGAGGTCGAACCTTTCCTTCTAAGAAGTCATAACTGAGCGTTGCAAGGGAGCTGATATTCGAGGAATTCTGTCTTCTGGAAACACATATAGTTGAAATACTCATCTCGTGTTATACTACAGGCTCTTACAACCTTGGTATGTTCTCGCTGTATTTCCCATAAGACGTAACTAAAAAAGCTTCAACTTTCAGGGGTATACATCCAGCTTTTGTAAGCATCCAAAAGCACTTCGTGAAAATAACCGCTTAACCGTTTGATATTGTTTCGTAGTTTAAATAATGTAAATGAACTGTACTTGTAAATACACAAAATGAGCCGTGGAGGTAATGTTTATTCTTCTGTCATCAAAATCCCATGCTACAGAGCTTCAAAAACGTTTGCTGTAGCTACAAGTGTAAGGTGATAAGACGTGCTCTTCGTCTGGGGTACGCACAAGTTTTTTTAAAAATCTTTTAAGGGTGACTTTTCGTAACTTATATGCCTGATATTTTGAGATTTATATATTCAGAAAAGGAAGAAATTATTTTGAAGTTGGATATAAAATTTATTAATCCTCAGCCCTAATGCCTTTGAAACACATTATTACAAAGTGATATTAAATTCACGTTTACTACTGCCTTTATATATTTTGATAATTTAATATTAACATTCCCTTTTCCTTGCCATTCATATGTAGATAAGTGTAAAATTATTATTATTATTATTATTATTATTATTGAGAAGTTTCATTATAAAAATATAGATATAAATTTAATTTTAAGTACAATATAAACCCAATCTAAGTGAATATTTTGTGTCCTCTTTTTTCGAACATGTCTTCCTTTCCGAAACTGTTTATTCTCTTTTTATAGATATAAATTGGTCCCCTTGTGCAAGTAACTTTTCAGATATTTAGATCTGAGGGCAGGTTTTAAACACTACAAGTCACTCGCAAACTTAGCTGAAGTTCGGTAGTTTTAATAAGGGTTGTAAATTTCACGAATAATAAGAAAAAGAAAATTAAATGATTGAATACTACAAACATTTAATGAATGCAACGTTTGAAACAGAACAAGTTAATAGAGCATATAAAAAGGGGGGGGGGAAATGTAGGTTTGTTGCATAATAAAGACTATAATGGAAGCATTTTAAATTTTCCACGATGCATAATATAGTTGCAATATTTCACATAATGTTTAATGACTATTACTATGCTTTAATATCGCCTAATTTAAATACGAATAAATCTTAAAATATCTTGAAGCAAGAAATTATGATTATACTCTTTGGAATTGTTTGACACTCTCTAACTCGTATATTCAAGTACAAATCTTATAGTTATTTTCATTTTCTAATTTTTATTTCCATGTGAAATATAATTATTCAGATATCACTAGGTTCCATTGTTGATATTATAAACAACTTCCTTCATTGTACAATAAAAAAAAATGCAACATATTGAATCCCTTTGGAACACGAAATGAAACGCAGGGTTATTCCACTATTAGTCACAGTATAGAGTTTGGCCCACAATTTATTGAAAATTTGTGTCTTTAACGCTTTAGAAATGTAGATTTTAAGCGTCTTAACGCTTTTTACTACAGAATTGTTTGCAGCAATTGAAGGAATTAGTATAAAATAAACATTTCCTTTCCCGAGTTTTCACTTTCAGCCGAACAAAATTCAGTCACTGAGCTAAAAATTATGAAAAAAATAATCAATCAATAAACTGTATGTTTATATTATTTAGTTGTATTTGCGGTTTTATATAGACATTTTAAGCACAAAACTAAGGAAAAGACATTAACATCTAAATATGCATATATTGCACTATGAAACTACGAATTTTAAGCTTTTAGCGCCACAAAGCATATATTTCTGATTATAGTTTTCATATTTATTAAGGAAAAAATAGGCACCCACAGGTGATTAGGCACTGAGGCATACCCAGTTGACTCAGCAATATTTTAAATGAAAATGATGCTTATTTATCCATTTTAATCGATTTTATAGAGTTTATGCCCTTGATGTAACAGAACCCTCTGGAATAGTAACAGAAGACTCGTTGAAAGTTTTGTAAGCGATTTTCAATTGTAATTAATTATAATATTGGAGCTTTTATTTCGTCTCTCTTATAAGTACATACTTTGCCAAGTAAAATATATCTGCATATTTATTTTTTGTACTTTTGTTGTGAGGTGTTCTTCTAAGCAAGCTTAAGCACATCTGTTTCTGTGAAGGAATTTTATCCAGCTGTTCATAAGATATTCCACTCGCAACGCACTTCGTCACGCACGTAACACGCATTATACACGCTTACGAAACATATTTTGCAGCCCAGGTGCATATGACATACTTTAGCCGGAGCCTTTCGCCTCTAATTTTTTCGTTCTATGCCACTCTTCTTGCTGTCTGCATTCTTATCTCATTCTGCCCCTTTTAGCCAACACAGTTCTTATAGCAGTCGTTCAGCAAAGCGACACAATGCGGCACAATTTCTTTCTTCGGCTACCGAATGTATCTGTTTACCCCTTATTTCCGAACGAAGAGCAGACCCGAATAAGGGTTTTTATGTAAACCTTGTTTGAAATGTAATTTGGAATTAATTCTGGAAATAACTGAATTAACAAATATATTATGAATTAAAATATACTCTTATTTCAAACAAAAAGTTATTCATTAAATTTATTATTGGTCTAGAACTGTTACAAATTAGAATATTTAGGAGCGTATTTTATTTATAGCGTTAATAAAAATAATAAAACAATATAAAAGCTTTCAAATTACAGTGCGTATTAAAGTATATTTGTAATAGCATTCATACACTAAATAAAATTAAAAATGCACCATAATCACTATAAACGAAAATCATATTTCCCTATTTATTTAATATCTAGCACATCTATACCCATAGAAACTGATACCGTTCAAAAATTGATTCATCATCCTCAGAGGGACAAAGTCCCAGTCTGCGGTCGAATGTAATGAAATTAAGAATGTATGCTGTAAATAGTCCTGTTACTGGTATTAACAGAAACAACTAAGTGCCTGCTATTAATCTGTCTTATCCTTAACTGCTTTGGACAGCAGTCTGTCGAAGTTTCTTTCAGATCTGAAGTATTTAGTAGAGCTGTGTGATATGCAATCGAAAGCAGTAGATATCAGTTCAGTGTCTTGAAAATAAATACCATTTTTCAATATCATCTCCCAGAGAAACTATATTCCAATTCTTAATAAGCATGTAGCTAGTAGCAGAAAAACATCATATCAGAAACTTATTGCATTACATAGAATGTTAAATTATTATGTCTTCATCAGAAAATTATAAGATAAATAAACGATGTGGTACTCTTTACATAGTAATCTGAATTTGGCTTCTCATACAAGGAAAATTACTTAGGGCGGAGTGTAAACCCCAAAGATAATTGTTTTTATTTTCTAGTTTATCTATTTCAATTTATGATTCTTTATCAGTAAAGTAAATAAAGGATTTAAAACAAATGCTGAGAAATAAATGCAAATACAGCTTCATTGAGAGAAAGAATAGCTTGTACTAATCGTTTTCTACAGTTGTTGCACTACAGGGAATGTTTAATTAATTATGTCTTCACTTGTAGAGTCCATTCATAGTTTTGACTGTTCGGCTGGAAAGCAAACAAGCAATTTGAATGTTCTCAGTGAGGCAGTCAGTCAGTCAGTCCGTCACCTGTTAAAAGCTCGCAATCCATCAAGTGTGGAAAGGGTCAGTGGGTGAAGGTCGCGTCTTCATCTTGTTAACATTAACACCGAGCTGATGAGAAAATCTCCCCTTTAGGAAAAGTAATAAATGAACAAATGGACGTAGAGCCGACGGCGAGAGGCACGTTGGCAACCATTAACCGTCTCATTTAGGAGCTATTTAAAGTCGATTTGCTCCAACGACATAGCGTGTACAACAACTTAAATAGAAGGGTAAAAGACAGCAACGGAAAGGCAGCGACAAACAAAAAAAGAATATCATGAAAATAAAAAGGAAAAGTGGTGGAAAATGAAGCAAAATACGAGCAAGAAATAAAAGAACGTAGCCAACTAAGGAGAAAATAAAGATAGAACGTTAGAAGAAAACATATGAGAAAAATTGTTGAAAATATAATGCTGGGAGGAGGAGAAGGAGAGTCAGAGAGGAGAAAATGCACAAGAAAACAAATGACGAAACATATTGAAGAGGTTGGATGATATGATTGGGCATAGAGAGATAATGGAGGTAGGAAGCAAATGATGTAATGGGAAGTCCGACAGGTAATTAGAAACACTGTACTACAAATGAGCTGAAGTGAATTGTTCTTAGTAGAAAATAATTTAGGCACCGCACGCATAAAACTCTATAGTTTAAGTTAACATTGAAATGGAAGCGTAGCAAATCACTAAAAGCAATATAAACCCTTGGTAAAATTAACGAAACAAAACAAAAGATTAGGAAATCAAAACTAAGAAATAAAAGGGCGGTGTGCTAAGCAAACTAACCGCTTCTTATACTGCACGTTTTCCCCTTTTCACACGTCGGGCTGCCTACACATATTTTGTTGCTTTAGAGCTATTCATATACTTTTATTTACATTTTTATTAAAAGCGTGAACTAACAACATGTCCTGTTGTTCGCTAAGTTGAAATAGAAATAAATGCATAAAGTGCATTTACCACTCTTAGTGCTGCAATGGGACTCCGTTCGGTTTAATTTATTTGGCCGATATCCAGTATGTCTATCTCTTGACACGTACATATGACGGTCATGGTGGTGTAGTGGTAACCATACTTGCTTCCAAAACCCAAAATCGCGGGAACCCGGATGTAAAAATCATAAGTATGGCTTCCTTCGGAAGGGAAGTAAAGCCGTGGGTCCCATGTCGTACATTTACAGCCCGATAAAGAACCTCAAGCCTGAAAGGAGAGACCTCTGAGCAAAATTTACTGGTTGTTTCACGCCCTGATTTGAATGGGACGCTGATGACCTGAGATGCTACAGAGCGTCGGTAAATAATTCAAATAAAAAAAATATAAGAAGTATATGCTATCTTTTCCCGATTTTGTGCTGTTTTTACACTCCCATCTAGATTTAGAAAAAAAAAAAAAAGTGTGATGAAATATTTATTGTTCAGAAATCTACACCTACTTATATATCGTTGCTCGGAGTTTGCTTCTTGCAAATGAATGCCGTCAATACGCTGATATGAGAAGAGCTCGTCTTAAGAGGAAGTAATTGGTGACCCGGGGAATTCGAATCCCACATTGAGCTTAAGTGTATTTGAATATATTTTCCGTTGTCTATGTTATTGTGTTTTGTCTTTTTGGCGAGGTTATGCTTAATGCTACTCTCGCCGTTGTATGTGCCTGGTGTGCTTAATATACCACCTGTTGCTAATGTAAATGCCAAGCAAAACGAGGAGGATAAAATAAAATCAGAACGAAAAATGTTTCAAGTGAAGAGGTTTCTTTAACCGTCTCTTCTTCGGCCTACATAAATTCCTCTTTATAGTTGGTTTATATTTATAAAACTTTTTGGCATCCTAGAGCCCTCTACCTCTAAGTGAGCCCACCAATAACTTCTCGTTTCACTATACCATTTATGTTGTTAACCTTTAAATTTCTTCTTATGTCTTAATTTATAATTTCTTCAATTTCGTATTCCTCCCACGTTTTTATACATTTCATTTCTGCTGTTTAGAGCCTTTTTTCTTCTTCTACTTTAAAAGTCTCAACCTCTGCTCTTTAAAAATAAGTAGGAAACGTAATAACTTTATATAATTTTTAGTTTTTTTAGCTTTATTTTTATAAGTTTGTATTAATAGTACAGTATATTAATAAAAGGGATCGCATGGATAAACATATCTTCATGGACAAATGTGTAACCAACTGTCCTCTAACTACGTCTCATAATTTTTAATAGTATCTAATGCGCAGGGGCATCACAATTTATACATGAGATAAAATAATAAATGGAGAAAGTAATTTTTAAGTACATAAACGTTCCAGGCCTAAGTTTAGGGTACTTCCTCGGCATTTTTAGTTTCTGAGGACTGAGAAAACATGGAAAAAACATTAGGGAGTTAGGGAATCCGCGATTTTCATTAGTCCAGTTGCTATGCACAACTAGCTGTAAAGTTGATCAACGTTATCTAATTAGAATAGCTATTTATGCCCTGAATGAAGACAATAAATCTTCCATAATACACAGTGTATACAAAATACACTGGAAAAATGAATAGATATTATTATACCGTTACTGTCTGACATTACAATGCAAGCATTGATCGAAAACCTATACACACAATAACTTTGGAGAATTACACACCAATTAATATGGAAATTCTTTCAGAGACCTTTGTAGAAACTAAAATTAAAGAAATTCTAAAAAAAAACATTTCATCTTTATGATGGTTAAGAATAACTGTTGATTTTTTTTCTGGTAAACCAAAATATTTTTGTGTTATTTAAAGACAGATGTTATAATTTAATCCATATTGTTTTCTTCTTCAAACCGAAGTACCCTTAAAGACGCTGGTTTAAAAGAACAACAAAAACTGATTTAAGTGAATTATGAAAAATATATTTAGAATTCCATTAAAACATTATAGCAAAATGAATTATATAACCCTTTATTGAATTTCCAAGTCAAGCTGACATCAAAAAATGGAAGGAATAAAAATAAATAATAAAATGGGAAATATAGCATTAGTAATAAAAGAACAACAAAGAATGAAGAAAGAAGGTACTTAAATTTCGAATTCAAAATTTATAGAATGCCAGAAATTAAAAATTAGAATTTTATCTTAAGAAACATAAAAAATAGAAACGTCACAAAAGCAAAACTAATAATGGTGAACTTATAAAATACTTCTGCATGCACTTTTTATACAAATGAAAATAAATGTTGACTTTATAAAAATATATCCAATGAACAGACGCTCCTTTTAATAAAGCGTTAATTTTAAAATAATACCACCATTCAGAATGCGAAAACAATGAGCAATGTGCCTTTATATATAGTGCTGTATATACAATATATTCGAAAATTATATAAAAAGATTAAGAGGAACATTAGAGGATATAGTAACTTGGAGAGCAAGTAGGTTTTTGAGTTGCAAGAACTGTGTGACAATAGTTTTATACTGAAACATATGAAAAATACAAAGCTGTTCAGCGAAACAGATAAGGTATTTGTTTTAATTATTATATTAATTCATTCTGGGGTAAACAGACAGCTAATGTAGAAAATTGTGATTGAAAGAGGCTTTCCTCTCCATTTATATAACTAAATATAAAGGTGGTAATGAACAACACCGACAATTTTTAAATAAATAAATAAATATAGAGAGAGAGGAGGGTGGAGACAGACAGGGAGGAGAGGAGGATCTTAAACAAGTTTTGTGAGATAGGAAACCTATGGTCGCAGACGTAAAATGTCGAAATTATGAGCTATTGAAGTAATTGCCACTTGGTGCATAGAAATGCATGCTAAAGCTAAGCGTTAACTTTTGTATTAGAAGAGCCCCATGCCTCCTTAATAATCGAAATAATGTAAATAACCAATGAACTGCGTTTTTACAATTTAGCGTTAAAATTATCTGCAACATTACGGGCCAAATACGTGACTGCACGCCACTGACATAGTATGCTAATAGGGATTCAGTTGTTAGTTCAAAGTCGCGTTTTTCTAATGTTGTGAGATATCTGTCAATTGTTAGTTTTCCAGCAAAAACATTGCAAAATAACTCATAAAATAAAATACAAATTAAAAAAATTCAATGGATTCAGTTTTTCAGAACTTGTAGACATGCACCTGATATATGAGGAGCCAATACTGTAAAAATTACTGAAATCTTTAGAAAAATATTCCGTAATAGAAGTCATTCACATCATGCTACATTTCGTTCTGTTGCTAGGCGTTTGCGTGAACTGAAATGCTTTAAGGTAAACGAAGTCAGTGGCGTGCATACCCTTTTGAAATCGTAAAACCTAACATGCAAGCTTGAAACCTTTTATTATGAGTTCCCTGTCTCAAATTGCTGTCTAAGACCCCTTTATATAGGGTGCAAATTTCTCGGTGTTGTTCATTAACATTCTCTATGTGTGAAAGTGTGACAACTCTAAAATAAAAATGTAAACTTGATTAAGTAATTTGAAAAAGTAAATATTCGTATAAATGAAATTGCAGTATGTGTCACTTTATTTTTTGTACATCAATGAAGTTGGAACACAATTCAAAATTTATTTCATATAAATTTAATCAGGGAGACTTTGTAATGAAATCATCTCTATTGATGGCCAAGTTATTAAGTATTTTACAGGATGAAAATATGAACTAAACTATTTATTAAACACACGAGTAAGAATATTTTTGCAAGTAAAAGAAAGAAACGCATTATGAAATCAAGCATTACAACCAAAGACAACAAAGCTAAACAAATAAATATAAACATTTATAATATACAACATTGTGTACCTATAAATCATTTGGTTCAAATATAAAAAATGGAGAAATGCTACTATATAAAAGGTTCTATAAAAATCTCTGAAAATAAAACTAGAACAATTGCAAAGTTGAATAGCTTAGCTTCTGTTCCACAACTTCTTATATAAGATAAGAGATACAGATATCTGGGAATAATAATATAATAAAATAATGGACAATAGAAACAAATGGGTATTCAGAATACAGACTATTGCAAAAAATAAATATTGCACGTCCAATGAAACACTTGACTAAAACTGTAGAGTTTGCAGGCAGAAAACATGAAGGAAGATAGAAGAGCAAGAAAAAGAAATAAATAAAAACTTAAATATCACAATATGCTCTTTAAGGGTTCTAGCCTGGGGGAGAAAAAAAAAACGTGTGCGTATACGCGAAAACAAAAATACAATAATGGCAAATAAAAGTTTCCATTGCTAGAAATGCGAAAGTTCGTAAAAGAAATTTTCCAGCTTTCGTTGAAAACTTTGTTCAGTCATCGTTAGTTAACTAAAGAGTCTATACTTGTGCATCTATTCATTATAAATATCGATGGTAATTTCACTCCTCCCCCATTAATATCAGCATACCGTTCTTTCTCCACTGTATGTATGGTGTTAATACGACAATTTCTGGAGGTTCCTGGAATTCAAAGGAAAAAAAATATATACATTACTAGAAACAGCTGACTGACATTTTCCCTTCCTACTTCCCAAAGCGAAAACTTTCTTCGCAGAAACAAAGAGCGAGGATCCATAGAATGAACACCATGATTTGCTTTTTTGCAGGAGCAAACAACATGAATGATGTTACAAGAATATATCATGGCATACTGTGAAAAGGTTTTTCATTTTCCGGTCTGGCAAATTTAAAATATTTTATCTTTTATCCACGAAAAGTCGAAGTTTTGAGCCATATGTAGAAGGTATAGAGGTATTTCGATCTACTACCGTGGAAAAAATTGCTTGAAAACATTAATTTAAAGAAAATCCTTTAAATTAACAAACAATATTAATTGTTAATGTTTATTTATTTACTAATAAATACTTTCGATTTTAACTTTAGTTTATCAATTATTCTTTACATAACTACAGTGTTGTTGAATATAGATACAGAGGGTGCCAAAATTGTATACACACTTCAAGCAAAGAAAAAAACTGTGTTAACATAACAAAACTGAATTCACACAAACAGAAAATGATGAGCACTAATCATCTTAGACTTTTCAGTTACAACAGTTGCTCAAAATGCCCACTATCGTCGTCGATACACTTCTGAGTACGTTGAACTACTGATTGAGCAACGTTTGCGAAAATGTCCTCAGCGATTGCAGCACTTGCCGTTTCAGGATCATCTTCATTTAATACATGCAATAGGCTTGGGATGAAAACTTTCAACTTTGCTTTTTAATAATACGACGTACGCTGGTTCTGCTAATACCAAGTGCATATTGCTTTGTGGATTTCTACGGTGAATGCTCAAAACGTTCCAAAACCATAGCCAAGGACGCGAGCTTGTTGCTGTGCGAGGTCTCCCAGATCTGCCCTTGTAAATATCGCATACGGTACCATGAGTCTCAAATTTGTCTCGAATGCGTGCAATTGTTACTCACGTTGGCGGTTCTGTTCTGTACACACGCCTCCATTGCCTTTGAACTTCAACAACATTCTCGGTTTTCCAATGGCCCTTCAAAAAAATTTTGCGCTGTTTAAACGATAATCTTGTCTCCATTTTGTTGTAGTAACGCTAGCAAAACGTATTGTGAGTCTCATCTGCTTACAGTGCATCATACGATAATCTTGACTTCATTTGTTCATTGTTGATTTACCTGTCACGTAGCAACGCTATCATAATGTATGTGAGTTATATCTGTTTACAGAACATCATACGATACTCTTGGCTTCATTTGTTCACTGTTGATTTACCTGTCACGTAGCAACGCTATCATAATGTATGTGAGTCACATCTGTTTACAGAACATCATACGATACTCTTGGCTTCATTTGTTCACTGTTAATTTACCTGTCACGTAGCAACGCTATCATAATGTATGTGAATCACATCTGTTTACAGAACATCATACTACACATTACTGTTGTTTTTCGGTCCAACTTTGAAATATATTAAATAGATATCTATTGTGAAAATGTGTATACATTTTTGGCACTCTCTGTATTTCTACATTTGCTTCAGCACAAAAGAACGTCATGCATAAATGAAGGAAATCTATCTCTGATATACTTATCATGGCAAAGATATGTAAATGAAAGTAAATATTAATGAATAAAGACATTTTCTGAGTTACTAAAGGCTTTCTGAGTTTTCCCTAGAAGCTGCTTTTGTGTAAAACTATACATATACCGGCTATTTCATAGTTTAGTCACCTATAAACCATGGAAGACCTGCTATTAAATAATGATGGAAGCATCCACTTTATTGTGTATGGAATTGTCTTTATATAAAGCATATATTGTAATTTAAGTTAAATATTCTTATAACATAACTGTATTTCAACGATAGGGAAATGGTGTGTTAGTAATACTTATCTTTACCATGCTGTATTCCAAGAATTAGATAAAGTGTCCTTGAATACACCTTTAACTTTAGACAACGGATATCAGTTAAATAAGAAGTGGATATCTTCTTTAGGAAGTATATAAGTTATGCTACTTCTGTGTGTTTGTATGTCTTCTCCAGGAGCAACCTACTAACGATTTTTTTCCATTAAAATGTTACTTTTGCACTTCTAGTAATATTCATTGTACTTACATTGAGAAACCACTGAAGCACTTGCAACTGAACAGCGAGTTTGGGATAAAATTGACTGCTCTTTAACTCATTCTATCTTTTTCATTCAAACAAAGAAATTACTTGTGCCCTAAATCTGTGATCCACTTTTTGTCACTTTTATAATTATCTTTCGTTAACTTAAATAATCATCCCCGATTATGTTGACAAGATCATGTTAACTGCAGTAAACACAATGGGTGCGATTTGTTGGTTTGCCCTAGGCCCACACCTGCATGACATCTTTACAATAAAATTTCATCGTGCTTGTGTGTGTAAGTGGCTTTCAATAAACTGTACGAAAATGCATTTATTGTTAAAATGAACAAAGTTGAATCTTTTTCAAAAACTATATGCTTTTGAATTAATATAATTGTTATGAAATTAAATTTTTAGATTAGGATCAGATACCCTATTATTTTTCATTAACATTTATTATAAACCGAAATTAAATAGCAGTTAACCTATTATTTCACAGCTATATGTAAGAGAGAGGAAAAAAAAACTTTTTAATGTAGTTACAAAAGAAATGGTTTTTAGCTGAAAGTGAAGAAAAACAAGCTTACTTTGTTGCACTGTTTATCGTTTAATGGATAGAAATTGTGTACTGGGATAGACGAAAACGATCTTATAAACATTTAAGTGAACTAATTAAAAACATTATAATGAACAATGAACAAGTCACAAGCAAGTGAGCTAACTGGCGCGGAGATAACATCAGAAGAATGACTTTTCTTTTATAGGGGTGTTTTAAGAAATCTTAATTTCGTTGTTATGAGCTCGCAAATGTTAAAAAAAGGCATAAGTGTCCCAATAGAAGATATAGATAGGCAACTAAGCAAATAAAGTCCTCTGTCCAAACGCCGCAGGCTTCACATAAATAGTTCCCAACAGATATTACGATATACTGAATTCGAAATAAACAACCAGAGAAATGAAAACAAGCATATATATTTGATTTGATCTTTTGTGATATTAAAGATGGCAAAAGGAACCTGCATGCATCTCAGAAAAGACAAATCAATTTTGTGCATTTATAATATTTTTTTGCCAATCTGCTACCGTAATGGACAATAGCTTGTATAGTTATGGAATAAATTTAAAGGATAGAATAGCTGGGCTACCAGCTATAATTCCTACTGGCTCCCAGTAATATTGTTAAATTGTTAATTTGGTAGTTTTGTAGATTTTGGGAGATTAATTTGGGAAGTAGTTAAGTAAATCTATATTTTGGTTCAATTTAATTATTTTCAGTTTTTTTCTTACTGTTTTATTATATTATATTATTTTAATCTAGTTATTAGGAAAATCTGTAAAATAAGGTATTCAAATATTATTGAATTGTATATTTATAATATTAATAAATGGAAAATTTGATATACGCGCCCTGGTTTAGGAAATCAGGTACCAGGGCGGCGTATACAGATTTTATTTATTTATTTATTTATTTATTAATAGCTTGACTGAATCCTCTACCAACCGAGAAAGGGCCCTCTCAAAAGAGTGTACCGCTACGAGTGGACGAGGTCTTTAAGGGACGACTCGTGAGCGGGAGGTCGGGGGGTTTGAATCCCGTCAGAACGTCCCCCCTGACTGAGGTTTTTCTCAGGTTTTCCTCAGCCGGAGAGGTATCCTAAACTTAGGCCTGGAACGTTTCCTTCTTTAAAAAATCCTTTCCCAATATTTCATCTCATGTATCATCAGTGTCCACCGTCTGTGGTACTTCAGTAGTAAAAACGGACGTTAAACACAAGTAAAAAAATCAAAAGAGTACTGTCTTCTTATTTTCCATCATCCACAGTATTAAAAGCGTTCTTCATACTTCAACTTATGCAGCGGTTAAGTAAAGTTTGTTAATGAAATAAGTACAGTGGATCTGTTCCCTCATTAATACTATTTTCAACAAGCGTACATTCCTTTTCTACTGTATTTGCCGTGTTGCAACTGTTTACATTTGCTATCTCTTTCTATGATGACCAACTTTTTCATAAATACACCCGTACACATACACTGGACATAAGAGAAACGAAAGAACAGAGAAACACGTGGAAAGTTGCGTTTTTCACGCATATGGACAACTAAGAGGCTAACTTAAAATTATTGACAAAAGAGAGATCTCTGAACTATTTTGTACATTGAATATTATGCCTTTGTGTCGCTATTAATAAAACAAAGTATTATAGTATAATTCCTAAGTTAATATACAATAATTACATAGCATTTAGGCATGTTGTGTCCTCTAGTATGGTATCAACTACTGCTGGATTCTGATCGTGAAATTAATTTCAGTTTTCTGTAGTACTCCTCACGTTTCTTCCAAAATTCCGTGTCCATTATAATTGTTCAATATATAGCAAATATTTGCACTCAATGAATGGATTGCATTCTTTTGCCTTACGCCTCTCTTCAACTTCCAATATATAATTTAACGCGGATAAGGCAGCAGTATGAGTTGGAAATCTTAAAACCCTGTAACCAAAATCATGACCTACATTAATTATATATACTTACCAATATTTGTTTTGTTAGAAGGCATATGACATATGGATATTGTTCATAAACATGTAATGCACAATATCTTTCAAGTTTATGGATATAAGTTTCTTAAATGTTGAGTGGGAATGATAACTGGCATTGTATAAAACGGTCATGTATTCTGATTTTTAATAAATTAGCTATTAGTCTGTTTTCAAACTATGTCTCGAAGACTGGAAGATTCCACTGTGTATCACCTTCTGCGAGGAGACTTCGTCCACGCCTCCGAAGATGTCCGCCGTAAGAAACGTCTGGAATTCTGTTCTCTAGAAGACCACGATACAACAGCCCGGAATAAAATTGTAGTTAGATCTATGATCCAGCCATGAAAGCCTACGTTCTCTCACATTTTCTTAAAGCAAAATGTTCACTTGTCGTAGTAAGAAAAAAAGAAAAAGAAGAAGTTGACATGGTTATATAGAAGCAGGTTAATATGGAATATTGCATCCCCTGGCTGCGAGAACAATAGTAAAACAGCGTCTGACTAGGTTCCTTAAATTCACTTGAGGCATGCTTTCCATTCTTCCACGAGGACTTCCTCAAGGGCTTGAAGTGTTTGAGGAGATTGATCTAAGATTCAAAGGAGTAATTTCAGTTGGTCCCAGATTTAAATCGCACTTCTGGATGGACATTTCAATGTTGGCAGAAAGGTGCTTTTGGATAATGTTTGAACTACATTGCATCTATAAACCTTGGCGTTATCATGCTTGAATAATGCATTTTTCTCCATTTTCCTCAGTTAAGGAATAACATATGGCAATAATCTCACGAATAAACCATCTTGCAACTGAAGTTCCATTTTGACATCAGTTTTGTATCCAAGCTTATGTTTACTCAACCATAAAAGATTCTTCTCCAAAAGCAACAGTAGATCGAATTACTTTATCATCTTCAGATACTTTTACAGCCATCTGAACTGTACATTGAGAAACAGGACTTATAAGAGAATGACACAGGATAATTGCCAATGGATATGGTCACTAGCAAACTGCATTTTCATTGCACGATGTCTTCTTGTCAATTGTGGAGCCTTAGCGGGTCGTTAAGATCTTAAAGTAGCCGAACCTTTCTTGCTCCTGATAGCTTGGTCGCTAATTCTTATCGCTGAGGTATGCTGCAGGTTTGCCTGTAGTTTTTGTGCAGTTCGTAAAATTTTTTGATTATCTTTTATTTTTTTGATTGTTCCAGCATGTCAGGCAACATTTTCACACTCTTAAAAATGTTGGCACTTTTCTATTTCTTGACAACTCCAAATATTCTTGCTGCATATCGCTGGGAATTTTCCCCTTGAATCAAAGTAACTGCACGAGTGGCTTCACAGGTGTCTTTTGCAAATGACGATGATAGCAATTTTTATGAAAAGAAGAATGTTTCCAGTTAGTTGCAGGGACTTTGGAGTATGAGGTGTGATCAAAAAATAATGGCCATTTTTTTATTTCGCGAGCTTCATAAATCCGATTTTCATTTTTTTTAGCATGTTGGTACAAATGTTTCTGACCATTGTTGGCGTTTCAGCTGTTTTGAATGTTTAGATCATTGTTGACAGTCGAAAAATTTAGATTTAGACGTGTTTTGGTGTGATCGGTGATTTTTTATTTTCGAAAAAGACAGATAAATAAATTTGTATTAAATTTTGCTTGAAAAATGAAATAAAGTGCAACAAAGTATTCGAAATGTTGACTGTGGCTTTTAGCGAATTTACTATGAGCAAGACAAGAGCTTGTGAGTGGTACAGACGTTTCAAAGTCGGCCGTGAAGACGTTGAAGATGACTACCGTCCTAGTACATCAATAACCGCCGACAA
Organism: Metallyticus violacea; assembly: GCA_030762175.1. Lineage (NCBI taxonomy): Eukaryota > Metazoa > Arthropoda > Insecta > Mantodea > Metallyticidae > Metallyticus > Metallyticus violacea. The sequence goes on along the minus strand of CM060842.1, from coordinate 117,252,038 downwards.
CGTCCAAGAATTTAGGAAAATGGTTCTGGAAAATCGCCGAATCATATCAGAGAGGTTGCTGATGATGTCGGTATATCATTTGGTTCATACCAAGCAATTTTTTTGGATGTTTTGGGCATGAAACTTGTGGCAGCAAAGTTTGTTCAGAGATTACTGATCACGCCTCACCTGCTTGTTCGTGATTTTTTTTTTTTGGCAAAAAACAAAGCCGTTATGTTGCCTTAGCCACCATTTTCGCCAGACATATATCCCTGGGACTTCTTTCTGTTCCCGAGGCTGAAGAAAACCATGAAAGGACCACGTTTTGCTACCATTGATGAGGTAAAAACACAATCGCTAAAGGAGTTAAAGGACATACTGAAAAGTGAATTCCAGAAATGCTTACAAGATTGAAAAAAGCGCTGGCATAAGTGAATTATGTCGGGGGGGGGGTTACTTTAAAGGGGACAGAATTGATGTTAATGAATAAATAAAGATTCTTTAAGAAAAGCGAATATTGAACACACTTCGTATTTGTATAGGAATTCGTCTTTTTGAAATATAATCTTGTACCTATTAGTGACTACTTCTATATTTTGAACAGCATGTCATAAAATTTCTCAGGATTTTTTCTTCATATTTCGCTTCTTTTTTCAATGCCAGGTCATCCATTACTATCCATCATAGGGCAGTATAAACATTTAGATAGATCGATCACCAGAAACAATTTGATGCTAACATTGCACTCTCTGATAGCGCATAACAAATCCTAGCTGACATACTTTCATAAGTCGAAGGTACCGCAGGCTTTGGCGACAATTCCATGTTTGGAATAAGAAGAGGACACGCCGCGTTATTGCTAACAGAAAAGGCGGTGATGGATTGCTCGGAAGACTCGTGCAAAGGACATCTGCAACAGTAAATATCGTTACCTTAATCACACCCTAGAGGATACCTAGACAACAAAATGGCTTCCTCTTTCAGGATGAAGCCCCTCGAGGACTCAGCGGCAAGGATTAAGTGTGAAAAGCTGTGATGATGCACGCAGTTTGGTAAACTGAGGGGAAAGCAGTCGGCATCTTCTGTAGCAAAGTGAAGTAGGACTAGAAACAGGCCGCTGACCAAGGGGAAAGGTGGAATGCGAGTTCTCAAGGGAGTTTCATGCATTTAGGTTCACTTCCATTAGCGACTCTTCATGTATCATTTTTATTTTTAACTGTCATACTGAAACGCTTTAAACTGCAAAAACTTTGGTTCATATTCTCTGCACAGTCTCGGAGACCTTGACTATGCACTTCCTTAAATGATTTGAACGTAATTTATAAAGGTGCTTTGTAATGTCTACAGCGATACATTTGGCAAATAAGCCTATGTATGAATAAATTATGAAATCATTACTTTGAAATTGTGAATACGGGAGGTTATCATTAAATAAATCTCTTTCCTCTGAAATTTGTTTCTTCTACCTTTTCTTGGTTTAATATTTATGTAAATTAAATAATTGTTTATAACTAAAACTCAAATTAATTAAATAAATAATATTTTATTTATGTTCTCTGCATACAAAATTGTTCGTTTTACTTTTTAGTAATAAAGATATAAAATGAATACATTATATGGGTTCGTAAATCAGTAAAAAATTACTCTATATCAGCAATATCATTTGTCATTGAGAATTCAGATGGAATTAGATTAACAAATTTATCTAAACTACTAACAACACTTACTGAACCAAAAAAAAAAAAAAATGTAAAGTTCGCACAATATGATAGAATCAGCTCTTAAAAGTTTGAAGAGCCAAATTTATAAACAACGTTATTACAAAAAATAAATAAATAAACACGAGGAAAATAGATATACTTTAACATTATGCAATACTGTACTTTTACATCCTGGTGAGAATATAATAACTTTTAATGGTAAAATGTTGCACAGAAAGTTTAGTTACTCATGAATAATGATTAATGGCATAATAAAATAGTTTGAAATTATAATCTGGTTTAGAATAGGAATTGCATATATTAATTTTTCCAGAAACACTAAACTTATTTTTATTTATTACATTTTAATTGTCTTCAGAATGTATAATTTTTTAATAGATTAAAACTCTTATATTTAAAAAACATCAGTTATGGACTTAAAAAGACATAATTGGTAGGGTTAAACTGATGAATATTTGAAAATGGTGTTAATTCGAAAAAGTTAACATAAATTAAGAAGCATTATCAATAAGTTATGTTATAAATAACTGGTCTTTTCGGAGCAAAGTCTTATTTAACTGTCAATGTTTTGGTCCCTAATGTAAGAAAGGTATAGTTATATTCTGGACATTTTTGACCAAGTTGTTGCTGGAGCACAATTAGCTTCATTGTGTAATCTATTTCTTATGTGTCTTAAATAGGTTCTATTTAAACAATCTACAAATTTGGAAGCTATTAATGGTTTTATACAAGAAAGGTTATAAGCTAGGGCGTGGTTTTTCACTTTGTTAAAGTTAAAAAAGTCGAATAATACATGAAGAAATTTCGTTGATGATAATCCGAATATAATATTTCAGAATAAAGAACTTGTAATAATATTAGAGCCATTGAATTTCTACAGTTTTACTTAATTCTATTAATGTATTCTAACTTTTAGCTAGATCATATTAGCTCATACGTCAATCTCTATTGCATCATGAATTTTTAATTAATATGCAATATGTATATATGTATATATTGAACATGCCGTGTTCAGGCTATAAATGTTTTCTGTGTAAAAATCCTTTGATATTTTATAAGATCCAATCGAATCTAGTACAGAGCTTTTAAGAGTATTATAGAGAAAGGAAGTTGTTTAATTATTTTTACGTTGATTTTTGTTTCTTCCATGCAAAAAATGAGATTTTAACCATTCTTTCAAAGGTCATCCTTGAAATATGCTCCTTCCATTTTCATCTTTTTTTTCTCTCTCCCTCTCTTTAATATGTAGCCTACGTGTCTCATTGTTTACAGTGATTTTCTTCCGCACACTACTTCCCACTGTTTCAAGAACATTTGGGTTTTTAATTTTGTCTACTTTGTTTTCTAGTGCGTATGTTAATACCATTCGTACATCTGTTTTATATGAGAGTTGTGAAAGAAACCAACAACACTATGTGGGTTTACGGTAATTGAAAAAAGTGTCTGAAAGCTAAAGTTTAATGATTAAAATTCATTTTTTTAAAAGGATAATGAATGAGTTATTAAGTGAAAAATTATATATAAACATTCATCCTTTGTTTTACTAAAGTAAGAAAAAGAAATGATCACCTCCTTGGTCTAGCAGTTAGCGTTGCTGACTGTCGGCCAGGAGACCCGGGTTTGATTCCTGGTAATTATTAGGAATTTTTCTAAGCTAGCAAGGTCTGGAACGGAGTACACCCAGCCTCCTGAGGACAATTGGGGAAGCACCCAGATGGAGAGGTGGCGTTTGTTAGATCAGGAAAGCCGCGTGATAGGCGACCTGAGGGGTGCTGGCATGCTCATCACATGCCCCCTGCAATACTGTCCTCTATCAATGAAGTCGTGAGACGGAGGTACAGGAAGCAGAGGTCACCGAGATAGTCCAGGACTCACTCCGGGCAGTACTGCCTAATGAGGAGGGGAAAAAAAATGGTTTGTACTTAGCTCCTTTTAATTCTGTTGTGTAATGTTATATTTGCACAGAAAAATTAAATTTCAACTTCTGCATTAATAAGTGAACGTAATGCTACACGAATATTTTTGGCAAGTTTTTGATTTATTAGCATTGTTTGCGGCTGGTTCAGGCTATGCACCCGGCTGCATTAGCTCAAATGTATGGCGCACACGCCTGTTTATGGGATGGGACACACCTCAGTTAATTCCTTTCTTCAACAGCTATAAAAATAAAGATTATGGCTTATTCCCTGTACAGCTATAGTACATGATTTCCTCCGTTTTAATTTTTCCTTTTATATTTAAAACTAATTATAATTTTTATATTTGAGAAAGTTTCAGGTTAACAGGTAGAAATCTTTATTTATGTTTTCATTAGTTAAATCAAAGCAGAGCAGGAGTAATTGGAAGAGCAAAAAAGGAAAGTCTTTATAATCTGTAAATTGTTTTGTGACGAATGTGAAAATCAGAAAAGTTTTTCATCTCTCAACATTTTCCACACAAAGAATGTATTATCTTTACTGCTATGTGTTTTAAATCAATGATAATAAATAATTCTAATTAGTAAATCGATTAGAAATCTCTCTTACTACTAAATCTAAAAGCAGAAGTATAAATAGTTCTTATCCATTTCATCTAGTCTAAGAAAAATGAAAATGTACAGGAGGAATAAAAGAAAAAGGAAAAAAATGAACAAAGATTTAAATCTGTATCGTCGTGCACATAGACGAAGCGACTTGAAGGGTTGAAGGAGTTCGTGAAATGGAAAGGCCATTAATTGAGTCATCAGCTGAGAAGATATTGTTGGAGATTTTGCCTCAGCAGACAGTCACAAGTGAAGGGTGAAACAGTTGTGCTCAAGGGGAAAGCTGATGAAGCGTCTTCCAGAAGAAAAAGAAAAGAGGGAGGAAATGTCTGCAGTTAATGAAGCCCGCGTCCTATCATTGGCTACAGTAGAGGGGATGGTTCTATTGCTGAAGAGTTAATAGGTGTAAGGTAACTCATATTTTGTACTAGCAAGTGGTTTATAAACATTATATGGAACCTCTCGTGGTATAGACGATGCATATATGTACGTTATTACATTAAGATTGGCTTAGGTTTCCATTCCAGTAGGAGGCACACACTCTTGCTATCTCAAGATGTAAATAAAATAGGAAAAAGTGTCGAACTTGCGGTCTCTTCGATTCAGAGCAAGACTTTTACTATCATAAGTCTTATGATTCTTTTCGTATTATGCAGAAGATATTCATGAATCACATTCTAAATTCTTCAACAGTATTTTAGCAGAACTTTCCTAGACCGGAGTTTTAAAACCAATTATTATCTAAGACCTATCCATTACTAACTAAACGCTGTTGCAAACCTACTGTAATATCCGTAAAAACTACAGATACGTTTAGTTTATATGGAAAATACAACTTGGACTAGTATCTATAAACCAAGATATTAAATAATGATTCAATTCCCACCTCATTCCCCGGCAGACTGCTTGCTGACGGAAATAGGCAAAAGAACTGTTCAAGATAAGAAATGCAAAGGCCAGCATTCAATGCAATCTTCAACTACTCGCCCTATTTCCTTCATCGATTCGAGAACTCGATAGAAGAATCGACTTCATTCGATGGTGTATAAGAGACTGGTACGGTCGACCCTTTTGTGTGTATGGGCGCGCGCGCTTTTGGTCAACATGTGGGAAAAGTTCAGTGATGGATCGAAATATTGCAGAATTCTGCATTCTTATAGGATGAAATTGACAATAGAAAATATATAAGAAATCTTCTTAAGTATTATTAACTCTAAAAATAAGTGATATTTCAAACAATTATCTTTTTCCATTAATAATAATAACTATATATATTGGAGTGCAATAGTTTATTAATGTACTTATTTATACAAAAACAATGTATATACAGGATGTTTACTAAAGAATGCCGATGTTTCATATGCAAATAAAATAGTAATTTCTTACCTCATATATATATATATATATTTGATTTATTTATTTATGGACGCTCTTTAACATCTCAGGTATTCAGCGCCCCATTCAACTCAGGGCGTGAAACGACCGACAAATTTTGCTCAGAGGCCTCTCTTTCAGGCTTGAGGTTCTTTTTCGTGCCGCAAATGTACGACACGGGACCCACGGCTATACTTCCCTTCCGAAGGAAGTCATACTTAGGATTTTTACGCCCGAAAAAATCCATCGGTCCTGGTCGGGTTCGAACCTGCATTTATATATATCTGTAACTCTTACCACTGTGAATTGGCAATTTTACTCTTCGCTAGGGATAAATAATTGATAATCACCTTATCACCAAAGATAACTGGCGTCATGTGCGTTTTTATTTCAATGGAGCTTCAGATGTGAATAGTTGCTTTGAATGTATTTCAGGCTCATTTATTTCTGTAATAGCTTAGGAAAAGGCATTCAGATATAATAATGAACAGTATTTGTGTCTGTCCCTAAACTCGAAGTCGATTTCAGGAATATTCGGATGTTTACATTAGACAAAAAACTCCCCACATATTTTTTTTTTCCTCAATTAATCCTTACAACCCAAGGATGTGTGCAGATGAAGTTTAATAGTTTTTTTTGGGGGGGGGATATATAACGAGGGCGTCAAAAATGTATACACACTTTCACAGTAGATATCTATTTAACATTTTTCAAAGTTGAACCGAAAAAACAACAGTATTGTGTAGTATGATGTTCTGTAAACAGATGTGATTCACATTACATTATGCTAGCGTTGCTACAACAAAATGAAGTAAAGAGTATCGTTTGAACAGCGGAAAGCAGCTTTGAAGTAATCAAGGCACTGCATAGGATGAAGAGGTCCGATTGAGTTTCCACCGCGTTCTCCGGATCTAACTCCTTTGGACTTCTACCTATGGGGAACTCTTAAGGATGTTGTATACCGTAGAAAACCCTGGCAGTACTTCGGGAAGAAATTGAAACGGCATGTGCTGCAATCGCTGAGGACACTTTCGCAAACGTTGCTCAATCAGTAGTTCAACGTACTCAGAAATGTATTGACGCCGATGGTGGACATTTTGAGCAATTGTTGTAACTGTAAAAGTCTAAGATGATTAGTGCTCACCATTTTCTGTTTGTGTGAATGCAGTTTTGTTATGTTAACGCAGTTTTTTCTTTTCTTGAAGTGTGTACACATTTTTTGGCACCATCTGTATTTAATCCTCCCTTAGGCGAATCTCATAGAGTGTTTGAGAACATAATTACCAGTAAAAATTTATGGTTCTCTCAATCTACCGAACTAACAGCCTGAGGACTTAATCTCGAGAGCAATAAAGGATAAACTGAGTCAAAATAATTCATATGTTCCGGTGGAAATGAAAAATAACATCACTTTCTTTTTACAAAGGGGTTATGTTCTTCTCCAAAATAGCCATTCCTTTTTAATCACGTGCTTACACTTCTTGTTTAATATATCCATTTCTATTTAAATTTTAATACATATTTAAAGAAATTGCCTAATGTTAAATTACCATATGAATTATTCTCCTATATCTTCTTGATTCCTGTAATGTAATTTTATTATTTATTTTTCTTTATATTTATCGCATTAATATATTCTTTGTATATTATTTTATTTAACTTACACCCATAAATTTTGTTTGCTTGTAGATATAAGTTTTATACACACTTAAGTTATAGCATGTAAATCTGAGAAATTCTAGCTTGTAAATGAATATTGATTTTTACAAGTTTTTATACTTCGTTTACAAGTGGGTTAAGTGAGTCGTAATTTCATATTTTGTATATTAGTTGGTTAGTATGTGGCACAAACTCAACAGTGCAAATGTCATAGTTTAAATGTTTTTTTTTTTTATATATCTTGTATTTTATTGCATTCATTAGAAGTGATTCAGTTGAAGAAATTACCTTAATTCCTGTTGAAATAAAAAATTCTAAAATATTTGGAACAAAGAGGATTTTTCAACATCTCCTTTCTTATTGGAGGTCAGTAAATTATTTTCTATTAGCTTTTTACATTAAGCACCGATCTTGCGCTCATCAGTATGTTTTTTTTTAATAGTGTTTAACGCCCGTTTTTACTACTGAGGTACCACAGGCGTTGAACACTGGTGATCCATGAGATGAAATGATGAATTGGGAAAGAATTTTTTTTTAAGGAAGGAAACGTTCCAGGCCTAAGTTTAGGGTACCTCCCCGGCATTTGCCATTTATGAGCACTGAGGAAAATCTGGAAAAAACCCCAGTCAGGGAGGACGGTCCTGACGTGATTCGAACCCCAGACCTCCCGCTCACGAGTCCGTGCATTAACGACCTCGGCCATGCGTGGCGGTATCAGAGCTTGTATGTACCAAGAGTTAACTTCTGATGCTGCAATATAATTTGATATGCCTGTAGATTCAGGCTGTAAAAACATTCAACTGATATTTTTTAGTAGAAGACCTGAAAGTCAAACTAGTATGTAGATATGCAATCATAAATTTGGCCATCTAAGGCATAATAAATTTGTTTAAGAATGGTTGAAATACAACGTAAGTAAGTTGAAGATTTTGAAATGAATGCCTAAAAAGTTGTCTATTATTGTTATGATTAATTAATTCAACTTATTATTTTTTAAACTTTAATAATCAAATAATATTTACACAAATTACTTGTGCATAAACATCGGATTCTTTATCTCCAAAACTGCTGTCATTCTCTATGCATTTGCGCCATCTTGAACGAGGTTCTGTATTCCAAACCGGTGAAGCTCCTTGCTGAAATTCTTGAGCTCGTCAAGAGGAAAATGTAACCCTCTAATCCTGCAAGTGTTTCCCTTATGCGCAAAATTACAAACAAGTAGAGTCACGTTACCAACTTCTTTATGTCTGCACGTAATGCCATGAATTGCGAATAACTATGATGCCCTCCTCATGAAGTTCATAAACAGCTCCCCAACACTTTTGGAAACTACAGTAGGTTGAAGAACGATTATTGTATTTGAACTTCATTTAATAAAATGACGTATTAGCATTTACTATGTGGACTCCACTGTTGTTTGAAACGAGTGATATGGCATCGTTTCACGCATGAACAGTTGGCAAAGCATTGGTGACTCATTTTGAACGCTTACACATTGAAATAATGTTCTGTATCTTATAGATTAATTATTTGTTTAAGTTAAGCTTTGTATTTTCAGATTTCTTGATAATTCATAAACACAGTTTGCAGCTTTGAAGTTAATGCCTGCTGGACCATAACAAAGCCTCGTGAGCATTTGTTAATATTCTTCAGGTGCCTATTGTTGGCCCTTTGTTTATTCGTAAATTCTTTGTATATATTTTTCTACAATCTGCATATAATAAGTAGAATTAATTTATAGTTTATACCTATATACAGGATGTTTCTGAGTGTTGGCAAATGGCAAATGCATCAATTTGAGATTAGAAACCTGGTCCGGAAATGATGGAGTCTAAAGTTATAAGCGAAATTCGCTGTTTGTAGATGTAACACTTTCATTTATTTATTTATACAACTTTCACAATAGATACTTCATAACGACGCAGGCATGATATCGTCGCTGTATTCGTTGGAAAACCCTTGTGTCATTCGAACAATGCCACCTTCTTCAGTCTCTACTGGTGTCCCATATAAAATACTTTTTTCATAAAACAAAGATTCATAGGTTCTTGTATTCCAATTTTGTATGGTATCGCACAAAAATGTTGGATTATTAGAATGTTGCATCATTTCAGGACCAGGGTTCCTGATCTCAAATTGATGCATTTTTCCTTCTCCTTCATCCCTGAAAGGTTGTTTCATCAATTCGAAAACTCCCTGTATAATTGAACTTATACACAAAATTATTATCAGATATATTTTAAGCTTAATACAATAATACAAAATTCGTCGAACTTTTGCAAAGATTGCGACATTTTCTTTTGTTTTCACGCAATAGCGCAAAACCCAATGAGCTCAGCTGAGCTGGATGGATAAAATTTTTCCAAATGCTGTAAAATTGTGTAGAAGCAGGTCGTAATAGATAATTTCACTTCTATGAAGTCGAATTCAATTATTGATATTACAGATGTGTTGCATGGATAACTATCTGTATAAAAAGTATAGTGATATTGATTTTCTCATATAGCCATATGCGATGTTTACTCATTGGCAGCAAAATGACATAACCGATTTATACCAGCAGTGCTATCGTTTTGCCATTCCTCCAGTTTGCCGTAATTATTAATGTAAGACAGGAAAGGTCTTTCAGATAAGTTGAGAAAAAAATAAATATTGGACTAAACTAGCTACTAACTGTAACTTTACACAAAATCGCAAAGTTCACGCTTTAACAATAACTGCGGCTTACCGTGACAGCATATGAACAAGATCTCAACAACTGAAACGAACTTGCTGTGGGTGTGTCTAAAAGTGTACATATGGTTTTATATCAAGCTGTTTGCCAGCTATTCGGGTCCAACCAATGAGGCGAGAGCATTTGAATGAAGGTCTTGATGGTAGTATTTACTTACAAAGCTCTCATACCAATAGGCAATAAAACAAATTACTTTTGTATGCACTGAAGTGTTCGGATATGGTGTTGAAGAGAAGTAAATATGTATATTACCTATATAAACGAACTTCTGCGCATTCTTTGACCATTTCCAACATTGCACATGTATAATAATTAATAATAGTGTCTTTAGTTTAAAAAGCATTACAATGATTTGCTTCGTTTCAAAATTGACTTCTAGCCCGGTAAGATTTATGGAAAACCCATACATTAGCTTATTTCTTTTCTGGTTATCCTAAATAAGCATTCTCGATTCCTGTATAGAAACACGTTTCTGTAATCTTTCATTTACGTTTCAGAAGATCATATAAAGATTAAATTTCTGCATTTATATTTAATAATGAAGAAAGAATATTATATGTCAAAATTCATGAATAATTATTTTTTATATCTTCTCAGCAAACGGATTTCTTGTTTTACATTGAGCCAAAGCCGAGTTAAACTATACCGGCAAAACACAGCAGCGAAGGATTGCAGTGTTTATCGATCGGCTTTACTTTATGACGATGCTCGATTGCTATATCGACACACAGAAATGAAGCAATGCGGGTTGCAAACCTTAAGTTTTGCTCGGCGTTGTCCCTGAGGGACTTAGTCAATTACTAAAAGATTGGCTAAGTATAATATAAGTGAAAATGTATATTTTTAATTTATTTAAATTAAAAAAGGAGGGGAAAAAAAGGTTTCCCTTCGTTTGCTTATGTCAATCAGTATGCTTTGTAATGTAGTACATATTTTAAAAAAATAGATTTATTAACAGTGCAAAACTCAGCATATATAATGAAATATAAATGGAAATAAATGGCCAAATTTGTTAATGCTTTCATTCTAGCTACGTTATAATTATAAAACGTGTGCATTTGCTGATTATTTACAGTAATTTTACAATGAAAGGTCTGAATTTTGTATTTTCCTTTCTCTTTGCGGTCGTTTACATATAAAATGTTATACCATAAGCTTACATTATACTTATATTTATATACTGAAATATTTCAAAATATGCTTTATTAGAATGCAGGTCTACAATTATAATTTTTTCATATGAAGAATAAGTGTATTATTTTAATTTCAGATTGGCCATGCTATATATTTTAAGTTTTTAAAGTATAAAATGCAATTGAATTAAATGAAGCATTTTTCAGCTAATAACAGAAAACTAAATTCTTAATTTAATCACTAATAAACTGTTAAAATACTCAGCTAATACGAATGTTTTATCGTTATACCTATGAACTCTAGGTAGGGATTGGTTATGTGTCTAGAACTAACCCTCTTTTTTACTGCCAGTCTTCAGTTAAATTCAATAAGCTACAATCTTGGACGGTCATATTGCATTTCTGCATGAAACTAAACTTAGCTAAATAAGGGTAGCTTTTCCAATTTCTGCTGATGTGGGTCCGCCACTGTGCTTAGGGTTACTCAGGGGATGGAGAAGAAGGGGTGGTGGTATGGACGTGACAAGAGAGGATGGCGGGAAAAGGAAAGAAAATTGAGCGTCGCGCACGGATTGTGATTGATTGTGTCCCGTCTCCGGAAAGAAAAAGAGAGACGAAAGATAAGGGAAAGAAAGAAAACTAAACCGTAGAGAAGGGCAAGATGAAGATATGTCATCAAAATAACAAACTTCATGGTGTAAATGCATAATATTCCAAACATTGAGAGAAAGGTTATAATTAACTTCTAAATGAAGTTCATTAAATATATCCTAGCTCTATCATTTCTGTAATTATATTAAAAATGTCTATATTTAGTCGAAATTCTGCAGGGATGAACAGGAAAGAATTTCCATAAATATGAAATTAGACAAAAGAGAAGATGCTATATTTACTGAATTCCTTTCTCAGAATATTAATATGCAATTAATATTATAAGAATATTGAAAATGCTAAGCAAAATACAAACTACAAAGGGTCTTCACCTACCTGACCCAGACCACTTTAAGTGCATCACGATTACAGACATTTTAATACAATAATGATTGTATACTAATCCATTATCTAAATTCTAAATAATTAAATAAAATTTCCACCTTGATTGCATCAGACCCCAGTCATTGGTTCATCAGTAGTAGCCTACTGGAATTCCAGGGAACTAAGATAAAATATTTCAATTACTCTACCTATACTATTATTTTATCAGCTAACTACAGCCTCTACAAAGTACTAATTCTGGTATTTCTCAAACATGTACTGTAATGAAATTTGATATTTATAAAATGCTAAGAAAAATTTAAATACAAATACAACGGAGCCTCCATCCATTCTCACAATTATAATTATTGGTACAATAATACATTTTATACTAATATCTTTACCTAAATTCTAGATAGTTAAACAAAGTACAAATTTTCCACATTGATTGCGTCAGTACCCAGTCCCCGGTTATAAGAACATAAGAACACAAAATCTCTATTTATTGAGAGAAAACGTAATAGAAAGTGGATCAATCTATTCATTGAAACTATTCAAGTTTATAACTATTGTCAACCACTTATTTTGTTGGTTTTATAAAAGTACTATGAACGGCTAAAATTAATGTTTTATAAGAAGCATTTATATTAAAGAATTTCTTAGGGAAGTATATCATTTCTTGATGCAAAATCAAAGACAAGTCACAACTTCAAAACAACGAAATTAAAATTGCCATAGAGCATAATATTTGGTTAAGAAAGGAGAAAATAGTTTGGCATCCTAATTCGGAGTTGTGGAAAAATAATTTTCCAAACAAAATTAAAATATTTGTTTATATAATTAAAATGTTTTTGATGTATAGTGTGGATAAACTGGACATTGAGTAGACAATAGCAAACTGCATTTTGTAACACTCGGTGCTAAAATTTTTATAGCACCACAGTAATGCTAACTTTGGTTTAATATGGAATGCGATGACTATTTATCTAGTCATTTAATCGCATAAAAATAATATATTTTATAACATAATGCGGATTTTTATAAATGTTTACATTATCCTGCGATTTCGAAATAAGGTCATAGTTCAGTTACAATAACGGTTAACCACTTATTTCTAAGATGTATTTACATAAGTGACCTTGTTGGGAATTATGTCAAATTTGAAGAAAATGTGTCAACATTTAAATAACACCATTAAAATACTTTTAGATTCATTAACCATACTCGCTGCGATTATCTAAGTTTATTACATTTATTAGATCATTTAAGTAACATTTCTCCTAGTAAGAATACAACAAGATTCTTTGAAAGAAGGAATGTTTCGGAATGAATGTAATAAATTTATTTATTTATAATTTGTAATTTATTTATAAACATTAAGGCTCTCTAAAGATACGATACATACGTTAAAAGAGGTTTTGATTTATTTGAGGTCCCCTGCCTGACTTCGTAAACCACCTGTTCATTAAACAAAATACCACTTGTAGTATTTATATCGTGGATAATTATTTTTAAAGAATAAAGTGAAAGCTTAATGGCAAGTAAGGATAGAATAAGGAGTGATAACAAAAAGTGAGAAACAAAACAGAAGACGTGGATTGATATTATGGATATTGATTTGTACATTTGGTTTATTTATGGACGCTCTTTAACATCTCAGGTCATTTTGCTCAGAGGCCTCTTATTACAGGCTTGAGCTTCTTTTACATGCCGTAAACCTACGACATGGGACTTTTTACTTCTATTCCGAATGAAGCCATACTTTGGATTTTTACGCACGAAAAATTATTGCTAATATGTATTTTATCTATAAATAAGGATATCATATTATTATTATTATTATTATTATTATTATTATTATTATTATTTTTGAAGTCAAAAAATCTTATTCAAATACATAGTAAATCCGGTAAAGAAAATGAAACACGGTTACCTATTGAGAAAATGGCATTGCTACCGTCTATTCTATCCGCTCCCCTCTTTACCATTTTTAAAGCAGAGCTAAACATAGGAAAAACATGAAATTATGAGTGTAAATAAAAGCTAAAGATCACAGAGTAAATTAGTGTATATAAAACACTAATTTGATTAAAAAGAAGAAGAAGAGTAAGAATTCAGTTAGAAACCAACCATCCTTTTTAACTATTCTGAATATGATATTTTCAAACAAAATGCAATAACTTACTACAATAATAAGCGGATTTTAATACACATAAGTCAGCAAATGTAGATTAAATAATAATTATTAAATACTCTTTAATTCGGTGTTTAACATGTATGCCCCTCAAATATGATCTCTTATGAATCTGAAAATTTAATAAAATTATTTTAGAACACATTTAACTAAAAATATTTACAAAATACTTCCATGTGCACAAGCTATAATCGTTACTCAGGCAGAAGCTAAATTCAACACTTCGTAATCATACTGGAAAAAGGGGCAGTCTTTTGAAGAAGTGTTTCATTTGGAGCTGTTTGAATTATCTTTCGTTCATGATAAAGTTGTTCTAAATTCTTTTCTCTTCCTTTATCAACATTATATAGTTTGTTTACCAAAACGGAAGTGGAAAAATGTTGAACAACGCCTATTTCCAAAAACAGGCACAGCCAAGTTGAGAGCAAAAACGTGGTATACAATTAGGCTATACGAGACGGTGTAGACAAAGGCCTATCACCTACTTCACCTCCTTCACTTCAAGATGAACAGACAGTCCACACCTAGCAACCCCAGACTGATGAAAAACTCAAGCTATGGATTGTATATTGTAATCTTTATTAAATATTCAGTACTCTTTAGAAGAATGTTAATGTTAAACGAAAATCGGTTTTATAACACCACTTCTGTTCTTCAACGCTTTCTTTTTTAAAGAAAAGCTTCCTGGAATCTTCGGGTAGGTACCAACGTGTATGTTCATCAAATTTTAAACATAAATTTAAAGGTTGGCTTTTTAATTGGCTCAATTGAATAAAATAACAACGAGACCTCATAATTGAAAACAACAGCTTTCAAACTCATATGCTCTGGACCTCATAAACATGGCAGGTTTGATCAAAATGATTTTTGCACAATTGCAAACACAACTAAATTAAAATAAATTATGGAAACAAATGAAAAGTAAAACAATATGACTTTTGATACCAAATCAATTATTTTGGGATGTCTGAGGGGTGACTGCAAAACGTTATGACATTATTCCCTAGCAGTATAAGAAATTCAGCTGAATTGGCGAAGAGCGCTCCTGTAGGGACGTGGGAAAGGCATTACTGAAGATGATGGCGGTTCCTTGGATTGCAGGCGCACATCTTGGCCTGCAAGACCGACCAACCCCTTTTGCTGGTTGACAGACAGCTCTCTTCAGGAGGGTGAGTTTCGTACAGAGAAGGAAAAGTGTGGATGGAGAGGAAGAAAGGGAAGGTAGAGACTGAAAGAGACAGGCGTAAATGTGTATAGATACACACACGTTCAAAATGACGGAGGGGGCTGAAAAGGGGGAGGTGAAATGTGTCAGACCCGTGGACAAGGAGAGAAGGGAGAAAAAGAGAGAGAGGCTAGATCGTCGTGACGTACACGCGTTGAAAGGGTACTGCCATGATAAGAGTGTATGTGTAAAGTTTTAAAGTGACGTCAACTTTGCTGATGGTTGCCTTCAGGATGTTGTCCATGCGAAGAACTTCACCTCAGAAGTTGTTATAGGCGGGCTAATATCGCCAAGGCTTCATGGAGTTAGAGGGAGATGGAATATTTTACTCTTTACACACCTCCCTTCCCCTTCCCTCCCTCGTGGAACTCTTCCCCTCCGCTCACTACTCCGTAAACGACCACAACTACCAGTATCACGAAGCTTCTCTGTGGCAGAAACCAATCGGCTCCGGTGGCAGTAACAAGTTGTATGTCATACAGTTCGGAATATGCATTAATTTCCCTTTTTTCTCGTGTGTTACTTCTTACACAATTTAGCAGCATGCCCACTTGTCGCAATAAAGACGTGTCAAGTTGAAACTTTCATCAATATGTTACTGACCAAGATGTATTTGTCAACTTGCTGCTAGCTGTCAGTGATGAAATTAAATTTATACTGCAGAAGTGAGTCAGTGAAATCATCGGGGAAAAAACATTACGAGCAGCTTTCCCTTATGAGTTAACTTGATGCTAGTCATTCGTTCAGAATTTTGCGTGTTCTTGTGCAGTGATAATGTAAATTTTTTGTATAGGAGATACATATTTTGGTATTACTTGAGTGTATTTTTAAAAGTTGTGTGAAATATGAAGAAAAAGTGTGCGGTTGTAACATTATGTGGTTTTAAAAAACTTTGCAGATAGTGCGATGGTTAAGAATGGTTGTCTAACCTGTAATCTAAATGTAACTTAAATCCCTGGAGGCTACTGGATATATCAACTTCCCTTGCGCAGTTTGTCACCTCCTCCACTCTTGCGCCGCTATCAACGTCGCACCCACCTCTCAACACCACGCCGATCCTCAAGAAGTTAGAGAGAGATGGAGGAAGAACTGTAGTTCCAAGTCTCGCCACACGGTCTGGGCGGTTGGCGCCACCGTCGACTACACTGTCGGAGGTAGTGGAAGGATAATCCATCATGGTCGGTGACGTTGCAACGTTCTAATTGGTCGGCAGGAGAGTCACGTGGTATGCTAATTGGGTGACTGTGGGCGGGAACTTTTTTTTTACTTGTTGTTGTAGTCCATCGCAACGTGGTGCAGGAACCGGAGGAGAAATTTTCGAGTCGGAGAGGGGAAGGAGAGCGAAATCAGCTGTGGTGTTCGGTTGTTGTGTAGTAGAGTGCGTTTGTGCTTTTAGGGGTTGAAGGAGAAGAAAATCATGAGAGGATTTGTGTTAGGAGGAGGGAGAGTTGAAACTCCGGAAAGGAAGCACTTTTCTCCGTATTCAGAGCTCTATCAAACAAATTCTGATATCTGAGGGTAAAGCAAAGTTTACTATAAAAACAACGTTGCATTCTGAAGACGATCTTTTTCCTGCATCGCTCTTCCTTTTACAACCCCTCCTTTTTAAAGCGTTTTACCCCTCCCCTCTTTGCTGCTCTTTGGCGGTTCTTCACCATTAAGCCTCTCTCACATACATACTCTCACACTCCACCCCTTCTCCCCTCCCCTTTTTCACTCCGCCACCTCACCACCCCGGTGCGCCCAAGTTTTGGATCCCTCCTTTTAACGTATACTGCAACTTTGCAAAGCTATAGCGAAGGTAAAACCCCAAACCCCGTAGAGAAAAATTAATGATCATGAGCTCGTTTTTGATGAACCCGTCTGGTGCCGCCGCTCCCGCTGGCGCTATAGCAGCAACTGTCGCGGTGTCGGCGGGCACTCTAGCTGCAGTTGCCGTGTCCTCCCATCAATCCTCGGCCTCCTCGTCATCCTCTGTATCGTCTTCGCCGCCCTCGACATCTCCGTACCACCAGCAGCACGGACAGCATCATCATCACCACCAACCACCCCCGCAGCCACCGCCACCCCAGCAGCATCTTGCAATATCGACAACGGCTGCTGCCGTCATCGTAGATCCCAAGTTTCCACCGAGCGAGGAATACAGTCAGAGCAACTACATCCCGACATCGCTGACCCCCGTAGGTGATTTCTTCAGCACTGGAGTTCCTCATCATCACCACCATCATCTTCCACACCATCACCACCATCATCCGCATCAGTATGGTTATCAGCACCAGCATCAAGCCACGGGGACACCTTATGGAGCCACTACGGCAACCACCGTTGTGCAGATCAGCGGAGGAGGCGGAGGTGGTGGTGCCGGGGGCGGTGGTGGGTATGGAGGTGGCTACGGAAATTACTATCACCATCAAATTCCACCGCCGCATCCTCACCACAACAGCATCCACCCCCATCATCCACCAGTGGCAGCAGCAGCGATACCACTGCCTCCAGAAGCTCAGCAACCGCCTTCCATTCAACCGCCGCCTCCGCAATGTGGTCTCCAGCAACAGCAAGCAACCACTACAACGATACTGACGGGAGGCGGCGGAGGTATAGGAAATAACAATGTTCCTCAAGGTGCAAGTGTCCTCCCTAGCAACGGTGACCTGAGCCCGACAACGGGCGTTGTGGTGGTGACGCAGGATGCATCGTCACCACCGCCTCCTGTAGCTCATCACCAGATCATGCAGCAACAGCAGCTTCCTCTGCAAGAACTAGTCCAGCAACAGCAGCAACGGTTAGAAGAAGACGAAGAGCAAGATGACTTGGATGACGAGCAGTTGGAGTTGGACCAGGATGACAGTTCCGAATCTGGAGATAGAATTATTTATCCCTGGATGAAGAAAATCCACGTGGCTGGCGCAGGTATGCTAATTTTCAAACTACTTCAACCGTTCCTAAATTGTAATATTTACTTGAAAACAAAGATAGGCATGGATTAATTATATTAATTATCTGGTATACAGAATGAATTACTGGCTGACTATTCGCCCATTTTATGCTTGAGGAATTCCAGATCAGTTCATGGAAGTGGCTAGTTATCGATCGCTCATCTTAGAGAAATTTTCCATGTACACTTTTAATCTTCATAACACAAGCACTTGAATTTCGCATATGAAAATGTAATTTTTTCCTAGACATCCATGTCGATCCTGGTGTTGTAGTGGTAACCATACTTGCCTCCTAAACCGAAGATCGTGGGTTCATTCCAGTTAGGACCGATGGATTTTTCGGGCATAAAAATCCTAAGTATGGCCTCCTTCGGAAGGGAAAGCCATGGGTTACATGTCGTTCATTTACGGCACCAAGCCTGAAAATTTATCGGCCGTTTCACGCCCTGATTTGAATGGGACGCCCATGACCTGAGATGTTAAAGAGCGTCCAGAAATAAACCACACACACACACACACACACAAGGTCCATCACAATCATAGGCACATGCCCTACCATATTTCAAACTTTCAGTTGGTATTCTTATCATCTTAAAGTTCATAAACATTATTGCATTTCATGGAGCTTAACCTTACAGTAGCACTTTGTACTTTCAGCGTTGTTTTAGCCCGGTGTAAAGAAAAGAAAGATGTATGTGTGAGGTTTTTTTTTTGGGGGGGGGGTGAGCCGTGGGGGCTTTCCCCCCTTTTTTTAAATTTTGCTTAAAATATTCTCTTCCTCTTCTATTTCTCTTTTTCTAGCAGTTTAGATAGAAAGTTATTTAAGATATTTCGAATATTTTTCCCAGCTATATTATATTAATTCTTTGCTTGCAAATCAGGTTATATAATTGCAGTAGACCATACTTATTATTTTTTGCCTGTCCTTAAACCTCAGCATTGTTTCTAATATTGTTCTTTTTTAATATTTGAGGTTTATCATGGTGTTGTCAAGTAATATTTTGAAATGGCATTGGCTTTTATTAAAAGTTTTTCTCATTAATTATCAGTTATAGGTATATAAACAACTGTGCACTGCTTATTATTTTGTATTCTTAGAGTTATTTACCTTTGTTAACACATACATATGCATTTCTTTCGGCCAATTTTTGGAGAAAACTCTTTAAGTGTAACTATGTTCATCCCTTCAATCAACCACCTTCAAAAATCACATTAAATTTAATATATTTAATCGTGTAACTAGGCATAGAAATACATTACTTTTAAGGAACCGAAGCCTTTTGAGAAAGATAGCTTTATATTAACATTTTGTAAACATTTAAATAAATAATACTATCGGACTTTCTCTTCAATTTAATGTCATGCTAATCTGAGTATATATCCGATACCTTTGCATATAAAGATATATGTAGTTTTATCGCAAAAGCGTTATATTATTTTTTTTTCTTATGTTGTACGAAGTTAAAATAATTATCATGTTTTATATACTAGATTTTAATAATTACAACAATTCTGAAAGCACTCTACAAAAAGCAACAACTGAGGAACTTTTGTAAGATAAAATGAATAGGAAAGGTGATTTACTGTCATTGTAAATTTTAACACAACTTTTATAGAACCCATTATTAACTACATAAAGGAACTTACTAAAATAATATTTACATTAAAAAGTAATATACGAAATAAGTGTAAAATACAAATTGAATTAATTGTCTAAAATAGAAAAAGAAAATAGATTTGAATTAATGTTATATTATAATGCATATTAAATTATTACGAATGAACAGGAAAAATCAAATCAACATATAAATAACAATGTTTTAAATGTGGTTGCTAAAAATTTCCAAAGAACTTCTTTTGATCGAGTGAAAGTGTGAACAAATAATATTTAAATATTACAAACGTTAATCCCAGAAAAGGGCAAATGTCAAACTGACACAGTAAAAGCTGATTAAAGCATACAGAAGATAAGCTAAGAGCAATAGTGTTCTAGGTTTCGAAACCACGTATACAATGTCATTCTCCTATGATATTATCAGTTTCCTTTACTCATCAATTGCTAATGGTTACGATTAATACCATGCGTTTCAATGAACTATCTGCTAGCCAACATGCAGATAATCGGCCGCTGATCCAGAAAATATCGCCATTATCAATTCGTCGAGAGATAGCTGAATGCAATGTATGCAAATAGTATTGCTCTTATGCAATTGTGCCGAAAATGGTAGCTAAAGGATACTTTTAGGTGCGGTCCTACAGTTCAAACCAATCAAAGCAGCTGGGCAAATTTTTCATGCATGTTTAAATATTATTTTCTCGCAACTTTAATACTCACACAAATCCATAATATTCAATAATTAAATCTCTGAATAAGAAAAGGGCAAACCTTCAGGTTTATTTTAACAAATAAAAAAAATAAATAAACTTCACAATTTTTGAAGTGCCAAACATCTCAAAGGATTACTTGGTTGTATATAAATGGTTACCCCTGTATTATATTACTTTTATTCCTTTTGTGTTTTGGAAATACTTTATATCTTTATTTTTTTTCTCAAAAGTCCGTAATACATAAAAAACAAGCAATTAAATTTAAGATAATTAATATATTTCTTTTATTACGCTTTTAATTATAGTTTTCCACTCATTTTATTTGCATTAATTTTATATTATTCTTTAGAATTGATGTTTTGACCGTACTACAAACTTGTACGAAAATTAATTTAGCAAAATATATAGATCTTAAACATTTCTAAACTTCAAGTGGGCTAACTAATTATTAGGATTAATTTTGCAGTCATCATTTTAAGTAACCATTTTATGCTTGATATTTTTAATAGTGTTTATACTTGATCTGAAATACAAGAACGTTTAAAAATATGTTATAAATTGATTAAAGTTAACGTAAGTAGGGCCGCGCCGCATCTGATATTGTACAATAAAAATAATAAAAGTTTTCTTTATAACCAAGAGGTACAGTGACCTAATAGACGTTATGTAGCACTTTAAGGTACCTATATTTTCTAGTAATGACTGTATATGTCACACAATAGGAACAGAGGAATTGACCTAAATTATCAAAGTGAATGAATTGAGAAAAACTACAGGATCATGAACTTGGTGTCTTATACGAGTTTTAAATTGCCATTCGCGGTAACATATAACATATTTGATATGTGCAGTAGGGTGCTCTCACACTTTTTGTATGCTATTTGACTGTATTATTTGAAAGATTAAGTTGTTAGGCCCACATTAAATTATGAATTCGGCTACATTACTGTTTGTAAAATTCTTTTTATACTGGCCTAAACTGTAAACTGCAATTAATATATTTAATTTATTATGTTTGATATTACCGAAGCAGAAAATACTGCCTCTTTTACATAAATATGTTTTGATTAGCTTAGAATGAAATAAAAATGCTTGCTTACTTTGTATTTACGCTTTGCGGTCAAAGTTGCAGACAGTTTTGCTATGAAGAGCAAAAATAAAACATAACGCCTAAGTTCTCAGTTAAAGGTACAACCCTCTAGCAATTTAGAGCTACTGCGCTTGAAACTTAAATAACAATGAAATAAATTCCTCAATCCCAAAGCTTAAATAACATATTTTTAATATTCTCCAATCCAGAAATTGATTATATTTTTATTCATTAAAAACTCCTGGCAAAAATAAAAAAACTTTGGAATTTGTTCATTTTGTTAAATATTTATTTATATAAATCAATGGCTAGCTCATTTTATGTAAAAATTAAGCCTATAAAATCCTACAAGACACACTTTTAAAAGTGTTACTTTGGTGTTAATTTTGTAACATACTATTCTCAAATATTTTGGAATTGTCCTTAAAACAGTCATTGAATTTGTTTTTTATGCATTTATTTAAAAATGCTTTACAATGCGAAGTACATATTTTAAGGTTATTTTGGGTTTCAAATGTCTTGTTTATTTTTTTGCTTCTGTGATTATTTATTTCCCTTAAATTTTGTGGTTCTGCCTGCGAGAATAACGTTTCAATAGTTTTTAAATTACCAATCTAATATATAATCCCCAAAAACCACGTATGCATATAGCTTTGGTGTTTGTAATTTCAATATAAACTAACCATTAATTAAGTATAAAATACATAATAAACATAACAGTGTTAAGCTAAATGCTGAATTATTGGAAAATAAATATTCCAATAATTATTATTATTATAATTATTATTATTATTATTATTATTATTATTATTATTATTATTATTATTATTATTAGACCTGCAGATTGCTAATCTTAAACGACTTGACTTTTAGCTTTTATAATACTCAGGAAAAGTATTGCAAAATCATCTGCAAAAAGTTATATCTCTCGTGCAAAGAACCTTATACAGCTAAAATTCTACAGAGCAGAATCTAGGCAAGATAAAATGGTATTTTGATGCTAATTTTTCACGCAATCTCAGAAAGCATCGTCTCAAAAATATTTATAATCTGCTTATTGAAAATGTTAAACAATTTTATGCATTCGGCTCAAAACATAAGTTGTGCAAATTTTTAACTAGCTTTCATTGTAATTATTTAAACAATTACAATGTCTTTATTGCACCAAGAAAATATTTTGAAAATATTTACAAATCTTTATTGCGATTTTCTTTTAAAACTTAGTTACTGTACTTTCCCTAAAACAGCAACATATTATTTCTTAAAGCTAACACGATCACTTCTCCAACGAACGGGTAAACATCGTAAGCAATATCAAGTGTTCATATGATTTGTGTAGGTAGATAATATGACAAATCTTTTATTTTAAATATATGGAACTACTAAGTCAGATAAGTTATAGAGCAAATCATATATGTAATATTTATTTTAATATTTTTTCGTTGACAGTTTTACGAATACCACTTTATAAAAAATAATTCTTATTAACTTTTAAAACCCACACATAGCCATTGTATATTAAATAGTTACAGAAACGCTCCATTAATGAAATCTTCATGTATACTTAGATGGAAAACCATAGATATACATCACATGAATGAAGAAATTTTAAATATTATAAATGTGTGTGTTTTACTCGTATATTTATTTTTGGTTTCTTCTCTATCTTTGCTATAATGATAAATCTGATATTTTAATAAATTTGTCAACGGTTTTCAAATGTTTATTTCAAGAAATTGACAAACCATGGCTACCTTTGTTTCTTTGTATTCCCCTTTTACTCACTAGAGGTATAATTCTTTAAAACAAAATTAACTACATTTATAAACATTTTTCAATCAAATTCACTTTAAAGATGTATAGGTACCATTAACATGCAACAAAATTACTACGTTAAAAGTTTAGCAATTTAAATGTTTGGATTGAGGCGTGTTTAGCAGGGGTTTTCCTTTACACTAAGCCAGCTTTTTGAGCTCAAGCAGAACCTTTTGCAATTTTCCCTATGCTGTATAAGTAATAACAATTGCAGCATAATAATAAATACCACATTAGTTCGAGAAAGATAATTAACCCTTAAAAATAACATTTATAGAACATATTTGCACGAAGGTGAAAATAAATAATGATAAATATAATATTTAATGGTGTTTATTTTACCAATAACACAGCCGTATGTAATTATTTAGCGCAAATGCTATAATATATAATACTTATAAGATACCAAATGGGCAATATCATAAAAATAACGGTTGACATAGAGTGATAAAAGTGTTAAAATACTACCAGTTATTTAGTATTTGAAGGTTCCTTAGTTTTAGTAATAATGATATCAATGTGAAATGAATAGATTTTATAGTGTGTGTTAAACTGTAAAATAAGCAATAAAACGTTTTAAAACGCACTGCAAAAAATGTAATATATATAGCGATTTCTAATGCAGATCATATTTTTCTGAAAACCACAGCAATAAAAGATGAAAGAGAGAGAGAGAGAGAGAGAGAGAGAGAGAGAGAGAAACTGCAGAAATTAAGTTCTTTGGCTCAATAATTGCTTACATTATAATAGAAAGAAAATAAACATATTCGAACTAATAAACACATTAAAATTTCATTAGCATACTGCTGATGTTGATGGCTTAGGGCTAATTTAAAAATGCAGAAAAAAAAGTTACGCCCTGTACAAATAATGAATTTCTTTTGCCACATGAAAATTGAAGGTTATGTAGATTACACATGGAATATTAATAATAAATTATTATTATTAAAATTAGATGTTAATGCCCTAATAGAAATGAAAAATTATTAACTATATTTATAATAATACCGTAAATACTAATTTGGAAGATATTTTGGAAAGAGAAAAACTTTAACGCTCTTAATTTTTCTATGAGTCAATTTATCTCCCATATTTTTATTGTACACTTGCCACGCATTTGATGCTACTACAACTGCATTATAATTCTTCTAATATTTTTATTGAAAGTGGTGAAAATTAATTTTAAAACTTACAGTTACTGGAATAAAATTTTTTATAAAAATTATAACAATTGTTCAATTTAGATGTCAGTAGCGAAACAATAAGAATATTTTTTTTGGTGGGGGCTAGCTGTCGAGTATGTATTTAAATGATATTTTTTTTGCTTTAAAATTTGTGCATTAATATTTAATATTTTATATTTTTCTTCTTATGCTAGACGCGTTTGACAGCTTGAAATCTATATTTTTGGGGAATGGTAAATCAATATTTCGCTACCTATTCAAAGAGGATCTCTTCCCCTTCATAATCGCGTGCTTATATAAGTGTTTATAGACATGATGGTCATGCGTGGAAGGTGCTAGGTAGTGAAGAAGGAAATAGCTATATTTAAAAATCTTTGTCCCCTCGACCCGCCCTATTTTATTGCATGGGACTTGGTTTGATTTATCACCGACACTATTCCCCCAGCCGACCACAAATGACGCGTGAATTAGAAAGGGCTTGTGCACGTACCTTCGTTAATCATATCCTTACTGCTATTTGAACTCAATTAACAGAACAAGGGAAAATCTATTTGCACACATTGAGAAAAATTATTTTGAACATTGGGGAGGGGGTTAATATTTAAAACGTATATTACGTAAGAGATAGAACTAATAAACCTTTATAATTTAGAAACTCTGGGTAATGCAAAGGAAAGCATAAAATGATTGAAACCATTTCGGGTCTCGGATTTATTATTTCATTGGTTGTATTACATTTATTCTTTGAACTAAACTAATTTTCGTTACGTCAGATAATAATGATAGCTTTCATAATGAACAAGAATATTGTAAAAGTTGTAATAAAATTGAGGTGACTTTTCTTTTAGGATTTTCTAAGAATTTTTATCCAAAATTTCAAAGCAGTTTTAAGGAGCGGTGTATAGTTTTAGTTTGAAAAGCAAAATAATTCATCTCATTTTATGAAATCGTAATGCGGAACTTTAACTGTTTGATTTAATGTTTAAGAAATTAGTGCATATTAGTACTTAAAATATATTTATGAATATGATCCGTTTTTACTACCTTGATAATATACTAATTCTGTCTAATTTATTTCTAAAACATAATATGTCTTTGTGGAGCTGTAAACATAGTTTACCAAAAATAATAAACGAATATTAATATAACCGTCTTTTGTTCATATGTTATAAATTTGCTTTCTTATCAGTCAATAAGTATATTTTGCATTTTTAAAAGCTGATTTTCTCTCGTTTCCTATGAGAATGAAAAAAAAATGTTTATTAATAAATTAATATATTTTATTCCATAAAATACAAGTAATGTTATAAGTGTAAATAAACATTCTAACATAAAGAGGTACTTGTTGGAAATATTCAAAACGAATTAATTGTGAATAACAGAGCTGTGGTGAAAAATTAATAAAATGTAAATGAAAATATAAATATAATACGACTTCCGTTAGTTACTTTGTTGTTTTAGACATAGGTGTGATTTTTTCAAAAAATAAATATATTGAAATTGGTTATATCATAGAGATTCCATAATATTTACCTAAGGGGCTTCAACTGTTGTTAAAAGAAGTATGATATTTTATACGTGTACTCACTTACTTGTATGAAACGGCAGTATTGTTACTGTATACTTTATTCAATGTTTTGTAGTACTGGGAACTGTAAAAGTACAACACATAAATTATTTGGCAGTTACTAATTATCCTTTTACTGCTATGGAGTTAGCTGACAGAGAGATATTTATTTTAAAATGACATGGAAATTAGCTATCTGCATAATGAATATTACACTTGGCAATAAAGCATTTACAAATTGCGGAACATTTAAAAATGTCGAAAACGAAGGGATACTCTAAATATTAATATAATCAGAGCAGTAACTATTCATACATTGTAAAACTATGTACTAAAACACAGAATAAAATGCGCACAAATTCTTTAAAGAATAAAAACGTAACTGTATTCTCTTCTACATGACATTATGTTATACTAGTAACATGCACACGAATGAGCACTTTAATTATGAAACGAAAAAGTAATAAAATTATTCGAACTTTCCCTCTTGCCAATTTCATTATCATTATGTTTTTGAGTATCTGATAATGCATGAAACCCACATCAGCATTATGTTATTTTTTTTTTTTTTGTCTGTTTGTTTTTACTGCTGAAATTAAATGTATGTGGTAGAACAGGAGCTTTCAAAGGGGATAAAATATGAAATAAAATATTTTGATGCTTTTAGAACTTAAGCCATAGAATATATGCATATATAAACTCGGCAAATGTCCAAATAATAATAAAAATTATATTATTTATGTAAATATGCTTGAAACTGTATGTTAGCACAATAAAAAACGCAATAAAGCAAAAATTAAATTCAGAAACCGATTATGAAATATGCACAGAAGAAAAACAACAGGCAGCCTTTAAGCTCTTAATTCGGTTTGACTCTCCATACATAAAAACAGGGCACATAGTAAAATAATCCTCCTAGTAGAATGAGTAAAACATCGGCTGTAACAATGCGCCAATCCGCAAATATAGGAAAAAAATTATGTAACTTGGAGGAAGGTAGCAAAATTTGTAGAAACACATTATGGAAGTTAACCGGAGCAGAAATTTAGGCCTAAAGTACCTGAACGAACAGAATTAAGTTTGGAATACTATGCAGTGATGTAAAGCAAATATAGTTAAAACACTAACTTTCCTCATGAGAAGCCTTTTGCAGGAGTTGAAGAAACTTATTTCTGAAAAACTTTGAAAAATGAGAGAAATGTGATATCCTTTCGGTCTCCAAAATAAAATATATTAAACAAGTGTAGCAATACATGAATTACTTCATAAAGCAAGACGTAGGCAGGTCGTGTTTGATAAATAAGAACAAACCTTTTAAGAGACATGAACTAGAGGATAACGCAGTTTAATTAACTACTTATAAAACTGTAAAAAATGTAAATTTGCAGCATAGGCCTAGAACAGCTTATCTGCAAAAGCATTTATTACTGTGAATAAATACATTTTATATAATTTTAAAAACATTTTAAAATTGTATTGTTACAGTGCCAAAAGTTTACTGATATTCTCCTTGCAACATAAATAACTTCTGTATATTCTAAAATTGCAATGTCACAGAAATTAATTTTTAGTTTTATGCTCAACATTGCAATAACTTTTATCAAAAGTACATTAAATAAGCTGAAATTATTATTATACAAAAACTGGCTACATTTATATTTAAATACCGAGTTTTGGATCAATATATCCTATCAAGGGTTATAGGTTAGAGAAACTGAAGTTAGGTGATTTACTAATCAAGCCGAAAATAATTATGTACGTAATCCCTCTCGACAACAGAACTTTTATTTTGCCACAGAAGCTTTCTAATACAAAATTCTAGCTATAAGTATAATAATATAATGCTAAAATAATCTGTGATAATACACCTTGTTTTAAAGAGTTAAAAGGTATAATAATGAAATATTCTCATAGTGAAAAATATTTAAAAATTGGCAGGATAGACAAATGTTCTGTAAAGCATTAAAATATCGTGGAGTGTATTAATATATCTTGTATTTTCCCTTATTTGTAAAACTAAAAATATTAATCTTTAACAATAATATGCTTTGGTTTATTCGTACCTCCCCCCAGTACTTATTTCTCCTTGTTTTGAAGCTCCAATATTTCCAAAACATGTGCATATTGGAGCATTGCATATTTGATCATAAATACAATCTTATTGAAAGTTCTACAAATTTTGTCGTTTTCATAACAAAAAACAAAGTTGGTGGTTTTAGTAAGTATATTTAAATCCAAAAGTTTGCGGATATTATTTTAAAGCTGATTAAGAATGGGTTTGTAATCTCAACTAACACATTGATTACCTGTTCCGGAAATTTCATTCCATTTTTCAAATTTAATATATTTAACGTTTCCTTGGTCAGTAAAAGTTACTACAAAGATAATTATTAAAATGCAAAAATTCTGAAATATATTGCTAGAAGCTTTAATCCTTAATCCAATATTGATTTTTATGACGATCCATTATAATCGTGACATATATAATTTGATTTAAGTTATCCATATAATATTCACATTAAGCTTAGCTATTAAGAACAGTATTTGACTGAATGTTGATTTCAAGACAACGTACATCTTAGTATTAGAAAGAAATACTTTTATTTTGTGTAAATCTTTAGTTTTCTCCATAAAATTAAGTATTATATTCAATTTAAATTGATTTCTGAATTTTTTTACTTTTTAAACCCTTGCAATCAAACCTTAGAAATGTTTATACATTGTGTTAAAATATTCTTGTGCCACACAACTAAAAGCACCATCTCGATATGCTTAGATGTACTTTGCCATATAACATTACAGGATTATTCTGCAAAGCTTGTTCATTTTTACTATTATTAACAAGCAGAAAATATTTATTTCTTGAGCTCATTATAAAATATAAATAGTTTAATAATTATTATTTTTATATTACTGTTTATGTTTAATAGTTTGCAACCAGAAATACTTATGTATTTACATATCTAATTGATAAAAGATGAATTATAAATAGTTTCTGCTCATTGCAAATTTAAAAAATGTCGGTTATATGACGAAAAGACTTAAAGCTTTGGAGTTATATAGGATAGAGAAGAAAATCAGATTAATTTTCAAAAAAGTATCTACAGTTTTATATTCTTTTGCTTCCATTAGCATTTTATTCGTTGTTTTCTAACCTTCCACCATTGTAATAGTATTTCTTGGTTTTGTACTTTACAGTTAATTTTTTTCTGTTGGAGATATAGTAAAGTATTAATAAACAATATATGAGTGGTCTAGTTGTTTCCATAGAGCACTTTTACGTTACTTATGGTCGACTTCCACAAATACTGCCACAAGCTAAGATTTTAAAATAAAATTGCGTTTTATATAGAGTAGTTAATTGTTTTTCCTGTAGACCACCCATAAAATACATAACTTTTTTTTTATCAGAAGCACCAATCCCTTTTTTGTCTCTTGAATCCCTGAATAACAGCTTATACATTTAGAACGAAGCATTAATAGATTTTAGTAGCGTTCTAAAAGTACTGCTTCAGTTATTAGATTATATTTATTATACACGAAACTTTTCATAGTAGAGAATTATGCTGCATGCTATTTTGCGAGAATCTCACAGAAATATTGTCTGCACTAATATATTCATGGTCTGGTAGCATTAATACTTACACACTCTACCTTCGTTCTTTAATCAATCCACCATTGATTTCCTTCTATTAAGTAGTGCATTATTAACTTCCAGAACTATTCTAAAGTCAAGACCTATAACACAACTTTTATGAAAGTGTCGTGAAAAGTTGTGAATTATTTATTTATTCTTTTTATACACATTTATAAAACAACTTTGCTCCCTATCCAGAAATCTCCTCATTCAAACAGAACTTCAAATTTTTGGCAAAATGTATTATGTGCTGCTACAGAACAACTAGCAATAAACATACATTATTTTAGAAACTAATTAAGTATTAACGATATTTTCAACTACACGTTAGTTTCCTAGAAGTATTTGATATTGAAAAGTCTAAATAATGAAATAAATCGAACGAATCTTTGCAGAAAGCAAGGATTGCATAGATATTTGGTCTGTTTACGTTTTCCGCTAACACTTTGATTTTCTCCTCCTCATTATACCTACAATATTTTTATTTGATATAGTAAACTTTTTCTTTTTAAAAAGCTCATTGGCCCATACAAGAAGTGAATCAGTAAGAATACAGAAATATTACAGTTTTTTCTTTAGCACATCGGAGTCAAACCCTTCATTGTAATCGTCAATTGCGTATTCCTTCGGGACTGAATACCAGTCATAACAGGGGATGATTGCTATATCGGTAGGGTTTAGAAATACCGAGGGTGCCAAAAATGTATATACATTTTATGTATTTAATATATTTCAAAGTTGAACCGAAAAACAACAGTAATGTGTAGTATGGTGTTCTGTAAACAGATGTGACTCACATACATTATGATAGCGTTGCTACGTGACAGGTAAATCAACAATGGATAAATGTAACCAAGATTATCAACTGGCCCAATGTGCCTGAACATGATACGCACATCCGTCTTACCCGCCATTTATACACTCTATGGAAATGAGGAACTTTACTTCCAACAGGGTGGTGCACCACCACATTACCGCCGAGATGTACGTGCGTATCTTGATGACAATCCTCCAAGACATTGGATAGGACGAAGAGGTCCGATTGAGTTTCCACCGCGTTCTCCGGATCTAACTCCGTTGGACTTCTACCTATGGGGAACTCTTAGAATGTTGTATACCGTAGAAAACCAGTTACACTGGCAACACTTCGGGAAGAAATTGAAACGGCAAGTGCTGCAATCGCCAAGGACCCTTTCGCAAATGATGCTCAATCAGTAGTTCAAGTGTATCGACGCCGATAGTGGGCATTTTCAGCACCTGTTGTAAAAGTCTAAGATGATTAGTGCTCATCATTTTCCGTGTGTGTGAAGTTAGTTTTGTTATGTTAATATACTTGTTTCTTTGTTTGAAGTCTGTTTACATTTTTGGCACTTTCTGTATTATAAACTATCGCAGACTGTAGATCTCTAGAATATTGTAGTCTGAACGCTATTATCACTAAAATACGTGTTTACAATTTATATAAATATTTATTTATTTATATTTGCATTATACGATGAATAATTTCAAAGATATATGAAAACTGGTGCCTTACACTAGAGCAGAATAAGCACACGAAATCAGGAGCTGTAAACTACTAAAAGGTGAGAAAGTTTTAAACTTTGTAAAAATATGAATATAAAATAACAAAACAAAGACAAAAGAAAATTAAATGTAATAAATCAAGTAAGGGAATTGGATAAAACTGTTGAATGCTTTAAATTATTTTTAAAAAAATCCATATCACAAGAAATACAACAGTGATAAATTAGTTAGCATATATAAGTTAAGATATCAACAGAAACTGGATAACAATAAAGAATATACTAACTCTTGTTAATATTTTTCAAATAATTTCTTAAGATTTTTCTCTTCTGGGTACTCTTATTAATTAAACTTTATGAAAAAAGCTGGCAAAAATAGCCCGAAGAAATCTTTGCATTACAATAAACACATGAATATTTAAAAACGTTTTTGCTATTTTGCGATCTAGAAGAGCCACAATTTCCCAATTTATCTGTGTTTGTTTTTAATTTTCTTTCCGCTCTTTCCAGAAGTTTCGGCATATTTTATATAAGTCTTTTTGTGAATTTGTTTAAAATTGGTTGAAAAGTTAACTGGAATATAAGTAAACAGTTTGAGAGCAATTTTAAAGCTTTACTTTTAAAGAGACTCAATAGCTATCTATTTAAAATAAATTTAATTTAAACACAAAAGAAGTAAATTTAGATATTGAAGGGGAAGTTTACGACCAATATTGATTCCGTTATTGGTTTCACCCTCTCGTTCCAAGATACTTGCACTTAATCGTAACTTATGAATAGGCATCGGAATTTCTAAGTAGTAAAACCAGAATAGAGCAGAATGAAGTTATGTTGGTATTGGAATGTGGAAAACAGGTGGAGGGTACAACAGGTCACGAGCTACAAATCCCTTACGTTACTTTCTCATCAGTTCTTGTTTACCTTCTGGGCTGTTACTCATAGTTTGTGTTTGAGTGTAATTAAGTTGAAGTTAAGTGCTTAAGAATTTAGAATCCTACTAATGATACTTAAATATTAAAAAGAAATCAACTTTTATCGTATACTTTTGTTTCTATGCAACCAGGATTGCAGTTATTGTTTGCCTTCGGACAGAGTAAGAAAATAGGTTAGTTGAGGATGAATATAGAATTTATTTTGAGTGATTTTAAATTTTATCTACATTAAAGATATAAGTACTGCTCTATTATTGGATACAGTTATATAGATTATATCAAAACTTGTAAAAATTTTGGAATGTTTTCTAATTATCCTCTTACATTTTTGGATAATCCTATTTTAGAGTTCTTCATTGTTCTCTGGAGTAAAGTATGAACAGCAATAACAATTTAATGATCAGATAACGATAGAAAACAAAACATGTGATAGCAGTTTAATCCTATTTAAGTTTGAACTATCATAAAGTATAGGGGTACTATTTGAAATTTCAACGTGAGTTGACTGGAAAGCGAAAGTGTAAACATAATTGGTTTTCAACTTCTTCTTCATAATCTAAATTAATAGCTAAATTGACATGTTTTATGTCGTACCCGAAGCTACTTAAACTTTAGGGTTCTTATTATATAGATCCTCTGGTGTAATTTTTGCTAGGAGGCGGGTTAAAATAATTCAGTATAAATGCTTAGAACGAACCTAGTTCATAATATAATAAGAGTATTTTAATATTGGTTTTTCAAAATGTTTCTAATAATTCTTACAAGTGACATAAAGTAATTAAAAACTTCAAGAATATGCATACAAACAGTAAAACTGTGTATATTGTGTTCAGTTTCTATTAGCTATGCAGCATTTCTCTTCTATTATAAACAAGAACTCACGTTTTGCCTTTAGGGAAATGCTACTTTTCTTATTGAAATCCCCAAAGATACATACCCTGCAAAAAGTGGAATTCAACCCACAGAGAAAGAATTATTTAAATGGTTAATTTATTAAAATTACTAAATAATATCAGCACTTCACTCCACTCCTGCAACTTAATGCAATTCTTCAACTGTCTCAAACCACTGTAGAAGCTACTTTCGTTAGGACAATTTGGTTCCAAGGCCACGCTAAAATGGAGAGGTGCAGCTGACAATAATCAAAGGGAAAGCGAAAGCTATTCCAGAGTTTTTAGCTTGTTTATGTCGTCACGCCTTACAGGACGAAAATTACAAGTATGTGTAACATGAAAGTGAAAAAGAAGTTACAGTTTCCACTTAAGTAGAGAGCGGAAATAGAAACTGTGGATGTTCTTTGGTAAATGCAGGTGAAGAACTGCCCTATCCAGCCTATTGTATAACCATTCAGGCCTGCATGAACAGACATTTGGTCTAGTGATGATTGCAAACTAAGAACTACAAATCATTCATATGTCATGAAATGTAGACCCAAATAACTTGTTTCTCTAGTAACTTTAGTATGTTTTATTACAATGCTACTAAAATGATATAATTAACATGGAATTATATGAAATATGGTTCTAGAAGTCTCTTTTAGCGATTCTTAAATTTTTCGATTTTGTGCTGTAGCCACCATATACAAGAGACATGGAAAAGTAGTCACTGTGAAAACTATCGAGGAACGAGCTTATAGAATAGTAGCTCAACAAATCAATATAATAAACGAAACAATGCTACTTAGAGTTCCACAAGAGGGTGTAAAATATCTTGTATCTATAGATTGTGTCTTCGCCGTCTCTTATTTAACTGAA
This sequence comes from Metallyticus violacea, assembly GCA_030762175.1. Classification (NCBI taxonomy): domain Eukaryota; kingdom Metazoa; phylum Arthropoda; class Insecta; order Mantodea; family Metallyticidae; genus Metallyticus; species Metallyticus violacea. The sequence goes on along the minus strand of CM060842.1, from coordinate 117,217,757 downwards.
AATAATTGAGAATTTATTAAAAATGCATTTCTAGCATTTCTGAACTTTTAAAAGAAATTTGATACATTAAATCAACGAAAAGTATAGACAATAATACAGCGTAAATCTTCGTATCTGATTAGTGTAATGTAAAATATTTGTTATGGCTCAGGATCAAGGTGAAAGTCAAAGGAAAAATTCACAATTATCATAGAATGATATCAGGTAATGGTATTTTATGTATACCACATGAATTTCAAATTACTTGTATGCTCTTTGCTGGCAATGTGATGATTATAATAAATATAGAAATTTAACATCATTAGTTAACCTACAATTTGACTTTATCGACAAATAAAGCCCCAGTTGTAGTTTTTAGATTAGAATAACCATTATGTATAAATTAATTTTACAAAAAGATATTATAACAAATAAAATCAGTTCTGCTATTCTGAATTCAAAGAATCGGTAATCTATGAGAGTAGAAGAATATTCCACTCATTTGTTTCATGTTTACCAGAATTAACACTAGCGGGTGCAAAGATCGCACATGGAAAACCACAGGAGTCTAAACACTACTTTTTTTCATTATGCAGCGAAATGACATAGCTGATATATCGAGCGCAATCGCACATACAACCACGATAATCACTAACACATACACGCTTATAACAAGCACACAAGTACTGAAGGTGCGTAAACTAAAATGCCAGTGTCAGACAAGTATTGCTCTTTTGGGAAGTATTTGGTGCCGCGATTACGGTCAAAAGATTAAAGTAAAAGGTGCAGTTGCAGATTGATTGTTGGTGCAGGGGTGGTAACTTGAAGTGATGGGATGTTGGTGTAATTTTTAATTTTTTTCTAACCAAAAGGGGATTTAGAATATATTTTATGGAGACAAGAATTTAGTCGACTGGAAATGCAAATGACGCAAACACATTCGAATGTTTTGAATTAATTTCTCAACAGGAATTCGTGAAGATAGGACGTAAAGAGTGCATCCGAAGTTCCATATTGCCTCCTTATCTTACGCTTAGCCCTCATTTATACGTTTCCTACATTTTGTGTATGAATTTCTGCATTGTCCGGGTATACACCACAATTGTTCATTCTGAACATTTCCTGCCTGTTTTTAATGTCCTATTACATGAACATAGACTCTCGTTTGACTTCAGCAGTTTCATTCCCACAAGCCCAAACAAATCCTAGTGCATCATGGGAGTATCCTATTCTCATAGATTACCAAATTATTCTATGTTAGGAATAATATTATTGCTTTTCAAAATATAAAATATATAACAAGAATCTTTCGTGGAAGAGTAAGATTGGAAATTATAATAAAATCTTATAATGGCAATCCCCTCACTAACATATGGCTTAGAAAGTTGGACTTTCCAAGAAGGAAAAGTAGAGGAATTTAAAATTCAGTTTCTTAAACCCCTCTGACCTCAGGTAAGAAGAGTAGCGGATATCTAAAGAAACAACGGATAGAAACTATATATATATATATATATATATATATATATATATATATATATATCGTAACTATATTATGTCGTAATAATAACTTGATAAATAATATATGCTTATTTGGGGTCATAGCAAACTCCAAGGTCTAAACTGCATTGAAGTAATGACCAGATGATATCGAGTGAGAATATGTTTACACATAGACACTCAAGATTATTTCTACACTTTCACCTTTACCAGTTAACGATATAAACTAGAATGCTTTTTATTACATTTCCATAAAAATGTTTTATTTCATTGTTTTCTTGTCTTTGGACGTAACTTTGAATGCAGAATAGTCTAAAAGACCTTATAAATATTGTATATATTTCAGAATATATAAAATATTTCATACAAATAAATTATGTTGAACAAAAGCCTTGTATCGAAAATGATTGCATTTGAAGTTGTGTAAGAAGAACTAACAATAAAAAAAGAAGCTACACAAATCAAAAACCAAAGGTATAGTTCTGAAAAAATGCTTATATTCATCAGTTATTAGCTTTAAAGGAGAAAAAGAAACATTGTACGATTATCTAAAAGCGAAAAAATAGTGGGAATACAAAACTAAAACTTTCATTTGGAAATCAAAAGAATTTTTGCACTGGAAGAAAAAAAAATGCTTTAGACAATTAGTGCGTAATGAAAACTATAATTGCAGATTTTAAAACAAAACTCTGCATTAGTTAGATTTCTATTTTACTGTTAAAGATGTGGTTACAGTTATTCTAAAGATGACTTTTCAGATACATTAAATGATTTGGCTATTTATTCGGAATCTAATGTGAAAGACGTACTTTTACTGTTCAAAATGAAGAATTTTTGTTGAAATACACACAACGTGCTTTACAGAGCGGAATCTGTGCAGTGCAGTGTGCATCTAGAATCTTCAATAAAGTCTAATTTGAATACTTGACCTTCGACACTTCCATCCATCAGTAATTTTTTTCTATTACGAAATGATTGATTCATTGCTTATGCTTACAGTATATACTGAAGGTGCCAAAATGTATGCACACTTTCACAGTAGATATCTATTTAATATATTTCAATGCTCGACCGAAAAACAACAGTAATGTTTAGTATGATGTTCTATAAACAGGTATGATTCACATGCATTATGATAGAATTGCTACGTGACAGGTAAATCAACAATGAACAAATGAAGTCAAGATGATCGTATGATGTTCTGTAAACACATTATGCTAGCGTTGCTGCAACAAAATCAAGCCAAGATTATCGTTTGAAAAGCGGAAAGAAACTTTGAAGTGGTATTGGAAAACCGAGAATGTTCTTATAGTTCAAAGGCAATGGGAACTTGTGTGCAGAACAGAACCACGAACACGAGTAACAATTGCATTCGAGACAAATTTGAGACTCGTGGTATTGTATACCGTAGAAAACCAGCTACACTGGCAGCACTTCGGGAAGAAATTGAAACGACATGTGCTGCAATCGCTGAGAACACTTTCGCAAACGTTGCTCAATCAGTAGTTCAACGTACTCAGAAGTGTATCGACGCCGATGATGGGCATTTTGAGCAACTGTTGTAAATGTAAAAGTCTAAATTGATCAATGCTCATCATTTTCTGTTTGTGTGAATTGTTGTATTATGCTAACACAGTTTTTTCTTTGCTTGAAGTGGGTATACATTTTTGGCACCCTCTGTACGTGTTCTGTTTTTAACAACAAAATTACTGCTTTAAAATCTTATTTAAATGTAAGGTTTTTATTTTAATTTCACATATCTTTCGCAAGATGTTGACATAGTTTCAAAACATGTATTTTAAGTGGAAATGAAAACATAATATTCTTGCTTTGCAATAATTTATATGTATTAATTTTCTATAAATTTTACGAACTTCTCAGAATATTAGAATGAAGACTTCTGTTATTTTAGCCACAATAACAAAATTTGTGCTGGTTTAGACATAGATATTATGTAAGCAGAGAAATTATAGTGTGCTTGTTAAAGCATATGTTTTTCTTTAGCCACAGTATTTTTATATACTTTAATTTATTATTAGTTATTAAGAAAAGCTCAATGTGCCGAAATGTGTTTATATCGTCCATAAATGTTCTACTATGTATATAGTGAAAAAAAAATGTTAATCCTGAGAGACAAAACTTCACACCACTCGTGAAAGCATGTAATGAGCTTTATTTTGATGAGAAGTTGGCGATTTTGATTAAAAAAAAAAATGTGGGCCCCAAACATATGCTGCGTATCGTTTGTTAAACTTCTAGAAATCATCATATGTCATTTTTAATTATTATTAAACCATTTTCTTTGATTAACAATAAAAAAATCACATTAAAAACAAAATATTCAGTTAAGTGTCCTAAATAACATTGAAATGAGACTATATTACATAGTGTTTTTCCAGATTTTGTCCCTTTCAGTGAGAATTTATTCGGGTGTACCTTATATTAACGAAGAAACAGACAGAAGTGACCCTGCGTTCGAAGCATGTTGTTCATGACTGTTGTACCTATTAATTTAAGAAGAACTTACTTATCCTTTTCGGGATTTTTATACTTGTCTTAACAACAATCTGAACATTTAAGTTCCAGGATCAAAGGATGGGATGTACTTCACAAAGATGCAATAATATGCATTTATTGTAGTCGCCATAGTGATTTCATGGTGAAAATGTTCTAGTTTCTGTAAAAGCGTTTGTTTAGTTACGGATACTCTTGGATGTACCGCCAGTTGAGTGGTGATTGTTCATAGACTCGTCTAATGTTGGTATGAGTGCTGTACAACTGCATAATACCAGGGGATTTTCATCAATTACCTCTGAAAAAAATTCACCCTAAGCATATAACTGGAGTCGCTTTGGATATTTGAAGGTGACATCTTTATTATTTGCATCGTGGATATATTAAATTAAGTTTCACTTTATTAGAAAATAATGACCTAAATGTGAATCTTGGGCAGAAAATTGTGTCAAATAATCTTATAGATCCTAAAATCTCTAAAACTGGGACTTGTGAATAATTTTGTAAAAGAAATTGATGGAAAAATGTGGTGTGTTAAAAATCGGAATTCTCCTATACTATTGATGCAAAACTGAAGTAAGAAAGAAATTGTAAAGACCAAAAATAAGATCACTAATAATTTAGCATGTTGATTATGAAACGGTTAAATCCACTGGGAAAAGCAGTTTGTAACCATCAAAAATATATATTGTATTTTCCAGGAAATGAAAACACTACCGTGATATAGTGAGTGTCTTTGTAAACTCATAAAAAGCTATGGAATACAACATGTTTTTAAATCTTCACTTTATGGACTCCACCCCAGAAAATCATGGGTCCCTCAACGATAAGCATAGCGTGCGTGCATTTTCAAGTGCAAATTTTTACGGTGCAAAAGAGATACCAAGGCTAATTAAGTTCAAATATGCTGACCGAATATTGCTGAAATATGAACAGAGACGTCCCAAGAGCAAGATATGCCCAAAATTATTCATATACAACTGTTATGTAAGCCATATTATAATGAATTTATCACATATCATTTGATGTATTCAAGTACTAATTTCTGGATGTCACAAAAAAGCAAAAAAATCTGAATGCATATTCAAATAAAACATTAAAAATCAGACTTCTACAGTAGTGTAGGCGAGAGGTTACAACATTCCAGGCTTCTTGAATTTATACCGATAAGCCATCTTTTATCCTTCGTGCATGTGCAGGGAATGCCTGTGCAGCATATTGCATTCATATAGAACAAATACTGAATAAAATATTATAATACTTATTATATATAAAATATAAAAGAAAAATAAAAATAAAGTAACACTATTAGCAATGTAACAAATTAACAGAAGTTATAGGAGCTTTAAAAGGATAAAACACTAAGATATAGTCATGCTTGAAGTCGCTATATTTCGAACTCGTTGAGTTCTTCTATGGCATATGGCATATCAGCTGTTTCCATTGAGTTACAGGTCGATTTTAAACAGTTCACTATTTTGTACTTCTTATAATTGTGCGGTTTAATTTATATCCAAGTGTTTAACCAAACTTTATAGTGTTATAGACCCTCGTCCATATATTTGCAAACTCTTTCCTTATATTACATAGTATTTAACAAATCTACTGCAGATTATTGTACTCAAATATCTGTCACTTGGAGTTAACATCGAACAATATTAAAGTTAATGTAATTTGGTGTACATACTATTTCTGACACAGGTTAAATATTCAATTTTCAAAAATATTATTTTAAGAAAAGGAGGCCAGAAGTGTTTGAATACGTTAAAATTAAGAAAAAACAATAAGAAATTAAATTAAAATTGTCACTTAAATACATTTTAATTTTATTGCATGAGCAATATTTTTATGAGGGCTACAAAGTCAATAAAGAAAAGGAATAATAAACAAACATCGAACTTATATTAGCATATATCTAAAATGTTAGGCTAGGTATATTTTAGGATTATGTATTAATATTTAGTATATGAAAGAAAGGCGTATAATTTGTTCATTATTATTAGAACATAAGACAGTTTAGGTGCTAATTGCTTTATAAGCTTTGTTCTGACCTTAAAGACCGAGGCATCCCAAAGTTTCCAAACTATGTGCTATAAAAAGTAACCTTGTTACCAAGAGGCAAAGCATTACGTCACTACACCGACGAATAACTCATTTGCTCACATCATTCAAAGGTATTTATACCGTCAACACCCAGCAAATTTCCCCTTCACGAAAAAAAAAAAAAATACAAACGAGCAAGTCACGCAGGAAACTAAATTAAAAGAGATATCATATGCACACACATTATTACAGTAAGCCTTCACACACATATGCAGCTTTAAACACATGCTTGCGAACATATTATCATATCCATATTTAGGCGATGTTTAGCCATTCAAGACTTTTTTTTCCCGCGAGAAACTTCATTATATGTATATGCTTACGAAAGTTTTCCGCGGGCGAACATAAATCTTGTCCTCTTTTCTTTGGTAGTCCCGTCCTTCTCTCCCTCTCTCCTTCCTTCTTTCACAAACCTGAGCACCAAATAAATGGCGCCCATAACCATAAATTACTCCTCCCTGGCTAGACGGGAGCAATGGAGTTCTTGACCTATCGCAACCAACACGTGTTGAGTTGTAATAGTTTTGTAAACAAACTACCTACCTTGCACACGTGTGTGGCGATTTTTTTTTTAAAATTGCGTATGAGAATACATTTCTATACAAAGTATACAAATATAATGTTAAGATCTCAAGGCAATGCAATATGTGTATGTGATATTCTGAACCTCATTAGCTCATTCGTTTTTAAGCAATGACCTTTGTTATTTAATTGTGGCGATTTTATTTCATTAACATTAAATTATATTTCATAATATCATTTTAACAATTATTAATGTAGACGAAAACAACATTAAATTCAATATAATGAATTAGAACTATTTTGCATACATATATGCTTATAATATGAAGTATATACCTGGAACCTGAATAAACGGTAAGAAAACTAGCAGTAGTAGTATTTATTACTCCATTTAAACTAGGTGACTACCTCCTTGGTCTAGTGGTTAGCCTTCTGGGTTCGATTCCCGGTATCTACTTAGGGAAGGAGTTAGGGAGGTATATAACAAGTGAGGACAATTGGGGAGCTGCCTAATGGAGAGGTGGCGTTCTTCGATCACGAAAGCCGAGTGGTAGACGACCTACTATGTGCCAATATGCTGATCACACGCCCGCTGCAGTACTGCCCTCTATCAATGAAGTCGTAAGACGGAGGTAGAGAAAGCAGAGGTCGCTGCGAGAAGAAGTTAAACTAGATGTACATATATTGCATACCACAATCGCATGGATCGCAAGACCGTTCATGCTCAAGTAAAACACTTAATTTCTGAAATTAATTCCAACAAAAGAAAACAACGCGCTCACAAGCACATGAGGCAGATATTCATATCAATTTTCGTATTATTTCTGTACAATGTTTATAGAAATTTCTTGTCCCTAAAATTACATATTTCATTTAAGAAAATGCCTATCTTTAGCCAGTTTTGTCTATTTACAATTAAGTCACAACATGTAACCTCCCTCTAGTGGAAGTCAAAAATGAATCCGGGAGAAGTTTTATCCTAGCATCTTCTGTCTGTGTACACTTAGCCAAAATGTGCAACCAGTCTTCCGGTTCGAGCATAATGGGCAAATCCTTCTGCCTTCCTCGTCAACAACCTTACGTGTCTTCCAGCCTCCCAGTCTAAGTCATGCTACTCCCGACCTCTGTTTCATGACTAGTTCCATGATATAGGTCTCTTTACTCCATCTAGTTTTAATTTTGCTCTGCAGCTGAAGAGATGACATCTGCATGCATCGCGCCTCAATTTCCTGCCGGTTTATATTAAACAGGCGCCTTTTGACTTTTTTTCACTACGCCATACCTGCTTTCAATATTCTTCTGCCATTTTTCATTTAAATAGATTTTTGATAATTCCCTTTGTACAACCACCACCCACCATTTTGGATAGTGCATGTTGCTCTCAGAGTTGTTTGTTGTCCTTTAATTACTCTTAGCCAGTATCTAATATACTTATTTGCTGTAGACTGCATCTTCCCAACAGACCACCTCAGAAAATAAATTAGACACAATGTAAAGGAGCGAAGATAAAAAAAATTAAAGAAATTTTAGATAAGGTAAATTTCATATTCAATAATAAGGGAAGTAATTTATGTAAAACGGTATACTGGGAGTCGTTAGAGGAAAAAAAATTACATTTTATGGCTCACAGCGAGCAAGTTCATTCCAAGGAGAGGAATTCTGAAACCTCAAGACCAAACGCACGCACACACACACACACATACCGAGTATGCCAAAATATATACACACTATCACAATAGATATCTGTTTAATATATTTAAAAGTTGGACCGAAAAACTACAGTAATGTGTAGTATGATGTTCTGTAAACAGAAGTGACTCATTATGATAGCTACGTGACAGGTAAATCAACAATGAACAAATGAAGCCAAGATTATCGTATGATGTTCTGTAAACAGACATGACTCACATTACATTATACTAGCGTTGCTACAACAAAGTGGAGCCAAGATTATCGTTTAAACAGCGCAAAGCAATTTTGAAGTGGTATTGAAAAACCGAGAATGTTGTTTAAGTTCAAAGTCAATAGGACGAAGAGATCTGATTGAGTTTCCAGAGCGTTCTCCGGATCTAACTCCGTTGGACTTCTACCTATGGGGAACTCCTAAGGATGGGGTATACCGTAGAAAACCAGCTACACTGGCAGCACTTCGGGAAGAAATCGCTGAAGAAACTTTCGCAAACGTTGCTCAATCAGTAGTTCAACGTACTCAGAAGTGTATCGACGCCGATGGTGAGCATTTTGAGCAACTGCTGTAACTGTAAAATTTGCTAATATATTGCTTACTTTTTTATAGAAATTACTCAAATGAACATTTAATAAATGTTATTCCCTTGTGTAGCATTTTCCTTATACTTGACTACTATACGTGCACAAATATCACACTATTAAAATACATTGATATTGTGCGCCACAGTGCTAATTATCGTTGATACTTCAGCAAGTTCGAAATATTGGGATGCTAAATCTGTGACTTTCTTAGTGTTTTATCCCTTTTCTGCTTGTCTAGTTATATATATATATATATATATATACACGCATACATAATACATACATAATACATACATACATGCATATATACATACATACATACATACATACATAGGGTGCCAAAAATGTACACACACTTCAGGCAAAGAAAAAACTGTGTTAACATAACAAAACTGAATTCACACAAACAGAAAATGACGAGCACTAATCATCTTAGACTGGTTTTCTACTGTATACAACGTGATTTTGGCTAAACGCACAGAGAAATGATGTTGAGATAAAATTTCTCCCGGATTCATTTTTGACTTTCAGTAGGGGGAGGCTGGCATGTTGGGACTTAATTATAAATAGACAAATCTGCATAAACCTGATCATTTTCTTAAATGAAATATGTAGTTTTAGGACAAGAAATGTTTTCCCTTCTCATTTGGCACTACAGCCTGGGATAACCTTGGTCTTCCGCAGTGACCTCTGCTTTCTCTATCTCCATTTTACGACTTCATTGATAGAGGAGGGCAATATTTCAGTGGGCATGTGATCTACATACTCAGGGCACACCGCAGTTGGCCTATCACGTAGCTTTCGTGATTGAAGAACGCCACCTCTCCATTAGGTAGCTCCCCAATTGTCCTAACTTGCTATAGATCTCCCTATAGACCAAGGAGGTAGTCAGCTAGTTTAAATGAAGTAATAAATACTACTACTACTACTACTATTACTACTATTATTATTACTACTACTACTACTACTACTACTACTTCCACCACCACTACTACTACTACTACTACTACTACTACTACCACTACTACTACTACTACTACTACTACTACTACTATTTGTTTCCTTAAAATTAAGAAAATATATATTGCTTATATTTATGCAGATACTTCCTATAAACATATTAGGAAGTGTATGTTTATACGCAAGTTCGAAATATTGCGATATTAAATCTGAAACTTTCTTAGTGTTTTATCCTTTTTCTGCTTATCTAGTTATTGCTTTAAGTTACATTGTGTTATTTTACTTTCGTAAATGTCGCAAAACATTTCCTTTACCAATTTATTTGGATAGCTACTAAAAAGAAAATCCGTCCCTTCTCCAGTTTGCAGCTGTGAATAAAAGGAACCTGTAACATTTCAAAATGGCTGTCGCCAGATTTCCTGTCTTCTCCATTGGCCGTAACGAATCCAATTTTTGAATTCCAGAATCTTATGACAGGTTCAAACTCTATTTACTATTAAAATATATATCACGCGCTGACAAAATATTCCCTGCTGATTGGCTTGGTTTCGGATTCGCCTACTTCTGCTATAAAATAGTGAAAGGCCTTCTTTTTTTTTTCTCATGCCAGTGTGGGCAGCTAAAAGGCCGGACGTTTGAATGCCTTGGTGTGCTTGGGGATGTCAGATGCTGGACGGCTGGAATGTCTCCCATGGAATTTCCAGACTCGGACCAGCATTTGTCTGTCTATCCTTCTGTTTTCGTCGGACATAAATCAGTTCCCAGAACAAGCTCGGCGAACCAGGCAAGGAAGACATCCAAAGACGTTTATATTTATCTGTGCGGCGATGATATCTGTGTCGCTTAGATTTAGGTTAGAGTTTGACAGTTCTTTTTCTACTATAGCGTGTTACGTACCTGTAATTTCCATTCCTAAAATTAAGCCCCGATTTTATCAATCCGTTGATAATAGGTTATGCTGGTAATTTCTTTCATGAAAAAGACCTGTATCCTGACATCAAACGAGCAATTTGTATTGCGTTAAAGAACCATAACGAAGATTAACGTTCGCTTTGAGCATTCTGTATCGTTATGCTAATTTCTGTCTTTGGCAATTTGTAGAATGGTTAACATCTCTCAACTCTGTTATTACTTGCTACTAGAACGTAACACTGCTGAAATTAACAGGTAACGCTTAAGTATCAACGGTAATTTAGTTTGTGTTACACAATGAGGCCAGTCCATTTTAATAGCGTAACGTTTGTGCACGCTTAGTAACGAAGTATAAAGAAATGCTACACAAGTGAGTTAACATTCATTAAATGTTCATTTGCGTAACTTTTATTAAAACTAAAGCAATGTATTAATGAATTTACATATGTATAGTGTTAGATCAGTTTTGAATCTTTCACATGTAATAAACTACAAAATTCTTAAATAAGAACAAGTCTATACACAACAGAAACGTGGGTCTTGACGGTGTATGGTAACCATACTTGCCTTCTAAACCCAAGGTCGCGGGTTCTAACCCGGCCACTATCGATGGATTTTTTCGGGCGTAAAAATCCTAAGTAAGACTTTCTTCAGAAGAGAAGTACAGCCGAAGGACCCGTGTCGTACATTTTACGGCACGAAAAAGAACCTCAAGCCTGAAAAAAGAGGCCTCTGAGCAAAATTTGTCAGCCGTTTCACGCCCTGGATTGAATGCAACGCTGATGACCTGAGAAGTTAAAGAACATCTGTAAATAAAGCAAATCAACAAACAACAGAAACAATGGGTAATCATTTAAATACCGGTGTAAAAATGAGTAATTTGTACAATGTATTTAATAAAAATTTAAAATTCAAATATAATAATTTCCAATTTATTTAAATTATATTTTCATAAGTTTGTTATTATAAATGTACCATTTTAAATAATATGTATGTTTACTTTAGCAAAAGAAGCGTCCATTTTTTTTGGAAATTGCTTTAAATACCATTTCATTCTAATTGTTTTATTTTTAGTCAATTTGAAAATATTTTTAATATAAGGGAGATATGCTGCTGGAATGTGTTGCCTATATTTTAAGATATTTAATATGAGACTATTTTCAATTAGGTTACCTTGTGTCTTTAAAAATGTGTCCTAAATATTTCATTCGTATTACAAAGGACTGTTTCGATCTATGGTAACAAATTCAAACAGCTTTTAACTTATGACAATTCAGCGGTGATGTTCAATCAGTTGCCCTGAAAGTGATCTGTCGCTATGTATCGTAGTTTACAAGTTTGCGAAGTACGGAGTGATTTATTTTATGCACTCCTGTCGGCTTTTCAGAAAACATCTACGGTTCCGAATGCAAATGAAACCTTTTTAAGAAAAATACCATTCATTGGTCACGAATGAACCATACTGAATATTGAATCTGTGAAAATTATTTATTAATACATGTCCTATATAAAACGTATCTCTTTTTTTTTAACACATGTACATAACCCCAGTCATGAAAGCCTACTTAGTATAGCCTGCGTTTGTGACATATAATATTATTAAATAAACAGTCGGTGTGTATATGTGGTTTTCAATCATCTGCACGCGTCCATGAATAGCTCTAATTGACAAAATTTAAACTTTTATAAAAAAAAAAAAACACAATATTAAAGAAAACATTCAAGATACAAGACTGTAGAAATAGATAAACAAAATAATTATTAAGAATTAAAAATATGCATTTGGCGGAAGTTTTTAATTTAGGGGATATAGATATAAGAACTTTAATACGCATAAGCTATAGTTTCACATTTTCTGTGTTGCAAAGATGGTATAAAATTATATTCCAGAGCAACAATTTCTAGTCAAGACCAAAATTTGGGCTGTCCTTGATTTTTGATTGCTAAAACGAAAGATTAATGCGCGCAATGAAGAGCTAAAGAAATAGAAAGAGCAATTTTATAGCTTTGTGTCCAGATGTGGCATATGATTTTTCTTGTTAAACTCATTCTCTATTTATTTTACCTTTCCTTGTCATAAAATTTAAAGATTTTTAAACTATAATAATAATAATAATAATAATAATAACAATAATAATAAATATAGTAACATTTATTTCCTTTTAAATTTTTAGATCACTTTAATAATGGACGGCTGTTTAAATCTCTGTATTTCGTTCTTCCATTTATTGAATTTTCGGTTATGGGGAGGCAAACATTTAAATTGCATTTTTACCCTCAATACTTTTCAAGACATTTTCAGTGTGTTACTGCTATATTACAATAGCAAAAATCATATTAATATTTTTATGATTCGAAAAATAGTATTTTAATAATTTTGCTGTAGTTTTCCTCTTCAGTTAAAATCTGAAGAAGAGGTATTTTAATTGAAACGAGAAATACAAAGCATACATGAATGTTATGGTACAGAAAAGTATAATTTAAAGACTAAATATTTATATAAGTTTTAAAAATCCGGATGTTTGCAAAAAAAATGTACTGTTAGAATGATATAAACAAAACTTTCGGATAATAATTAGAACAATTACGAAAAGCAACCTACCTGTCATAATTTTTTTTTTTAAAGTATTTCCCCCCGCGGAGTGGGCATATACTTTTGAAAAATCCTAAATGAAATGCAGTAACATTTTATGTGAATACTTCACAAGACATGTATTGCGAAAAGTACTAGTGATCTTTAAATGTTTACATAGTTTATATTTTAATTTACTTTAATATTAAGTAATTGTGAAAAATATAGTCCCAGTTATATTTCCTAGTAAATGGAATCAAGAAACTGAGTAAAGTTTGAAAATTCAAGTTCTTATTAGTTTGACAGTTAAATTGCTCTTTGATATGATATGATTATTCACTGAAACTTGACCCTTACTATTTTTCGTTTTTGGAGCAAAACTATATTTTATGCTTCGAAAAACATTATTATAATAATTTTGCTTCACACAGAATCAGTGTACACAATGAAAAGCCAACCAATAAACAGCATTTCTGATGCTGATGCTTTATGAACATCCAAGCAAAGTCGAGTAGAAAGAAACAAGCCAGGTTTCGAGTGAACTTAGCCAAACATTACGATGAATGTTGCATCAAGGTCTTTTTGAAGGAACTCAGCTCTTCCTAAAACATCAACTAGGAAAGATGAAGGAAAGCAAAGATCCACCGCACTTACGAGGGTAGGTCCATAAGTTTCCGGCTTAACCATTTTCTAGTGTGATAAAGACTAAAACTGCATTTCACTTTTCAATATAGTTACCCTTTATTGCAATACACTTCTCACATCTTTGAATTAACATTTCAACCCCACCCCCTCAAAAATATACAGAAGTCTTGTATGCAAAATAGGCACAAACAGCATCCATCACTTCTTCATCCCATTTAGAATTCCCTCCTCGAAGGTCCTTCTTGAGTTTTGAGAAGAGGAAATAGTCACTGGGAGCTAGATCTGGGCTGTAGGGTGAATGATCGAACTTCTTGAAACCACATTTTCATAGCTTCCTTCACAATAAGAGCTGTGTGCACAGGCGTTGTCGTGAAAAAGGCGCACCCCACCACTCAGCTTTCCTCGCCTTTTCTCTTTGATGGAATGAATGAATAGTGTTTAACGCCCGTTTTTTTTGCTACAGAGGCACCACAGGCGATGGACACTGATGATATATGAGATGAAATGATATATTGGGAAAGGATTTATTTTTAAGGAAGGAATCGTTCCAGGACTAAGTTTAGGGTGCCTCCCCGGCATTTGCCATTTATGAGAACTGAGGAAAACCTGAAAAAAACCTTACTCTCACGAGTACGCGCCTTAACGACCTCGGTCACCCGTTGCGGTAATTCTTTGATGGAAGCACGTAGTCTGTGCAGTAGGCCTGTACAGTACTTCCCATTTACTGTGGTGTTCCTCTCCTTGAAGTCAATGAAGAGTATTCCTTCACAGTCCCAAAAGATTGTGACCATAATTGTCTTGTTTACTGAATGACCTTGACCTTTAGAGGTGGCGCTTCACAAGCTTTACGCTACTCCATTGATTCTCTTTTGGACAAGGGATCATAGTAGAGGACCATAGTTTCATCTGTAACAATGGTTTGCAGAACTTCTCTCTCGTTGCCACGGTAGAGCTCTAAATATACCTGACAACAGATGACTCGTTGCTGCTTTTGGACTTAGAAAAGAAGTCTAGGCACCCATCTTGCACTAACCTTATTCATGTTTAAATGTAAATGAGTATTTCGAAGCACTGTTGTTTTAGAAATTCCCAACCTTGCTGCTATTTGTGTAACTTTGAGCCGCCAGTCTTCCATAATTTCTCCTTCCACAAGACTGAATGATGTTTTCAGGAGTGAACACCTTCAAGGGCCGACCTGCATGCTCTTCGTCTTCAATGCTACTTGATCCATTCTTTTACGGTAGAATATGAGGGGGATGCTTCCCCATATACACCGTCCAATCGCTTTTTAATTTCATTTGGACCAAGTCTTCTTTTGTGAAGAACTTAATAATAGATCGTTACTTCACTTCGAACACATCACAATCTTCTACACATAGCCTTCTTTATGCAACTATATCTGAACATCTGAACACAGCAGAGCGGAAGTTACAGCTGCAATTATTTAAAGCATATAAGGATTTTGTCAGGGCGATAATCCTTATCGGCGAGGGCAGAAACGTATGGACCTACCCTCCCATTTCTGAACTATAGGTAAGAATAGGAATTGTCGTAATCGAATAATTTGATTATTTAGACCGTTCATTTACATTGATTTCATTGGCATGGTACATTTTGCATCCTAGAAAGGCAACATTTTTATCGTTTTATTTTATAATATTATTTCTGAACGAATGTGTTTAGTGTTCTCTATTGAGATATTCATTTTAAATATTCTGTTCCATGTCCAGCCAGGATATAGTACAGAATATCCTTTTTCACTTTCAGTCACAATCTGCAGATCAGAAATTTGCATTGCCATTATATATCCATAACATTCACGTCTACACTGATAATGCTAAAGTGAAAGCTTTGGTTTTATATCACAGTACCGACCACGCCATGATAGCACGGAAGCTTTATTTAACAATATTAAAGCCGTGAACGTCTTAGAGGTTTTACTACTATGTCTCCATATTAAATTAAAACTTGCTTCTCGTAATGAGCTGCCTTGTCTAACCAATCATGTGACTATTAATTGTCTCTTGATTTATTTGATTCTTTATCGCTTCATTAAAAGTTTCACTTATATGTAATGGTGTTTTATTTTCTTCTTAAAATAGTCCATAAATTAGCCTTGGTACTTTGTCAAAAACTTTACTATAACCCACAAATGAAAGCATGGTTTTAAATAACATCTTTAAATCTTCCATTATTTTTTTTTATAAATTGTGTGATTTAAGTGATAAACAAAAGATATCTCTGTTTATCCCACATAAAATGTGACCAAAAACTGTATTGAAATCAGAAAAGTAAAGAAAAAATATATAAAATATATATATTTGATAAATATATATATATATATATATATATATATATATATATATATATCAGAGCTGTGTCATAGACCTATTCTTTAATTTGTCTATAGTTGAAAACAACACACGTCTCGTCTGATTTTCTTTACCATTACTTTTAGTTTAAAGTATTCTAAAATAACATTTTATGCCAATCTTGTTTTAAATTTATAAATAAAACATGTAATAAACTAAAGTTTATGATGTTATCTTCACTGGAAAACACAGTGAACAAAAATGTTCAAATTTACCAATTTACGTACGTTTTTATGAAGCAATGATGTAAAAGTTTATGATAAAAATACTCGGTGCTAGCAGATTTACATTTGCACTTACACAATGTTATACCAAAAGTTGAGATGACGCGTTTGATTAAGCAATCAAGTGGTCTTGCTATTATTGCCGGAAAATTCTCTTATTGTGTCAAATTTAATATACAGCTACATTTTTGGAGCACATTTTTACATTCTACCAAATTGGTATTTCTGACTAAAAAGTCACTCTACGTAAAAAAAAAGTATATTGTTAATGAAGTATCTTATTCAGATATTATTGTGATATTTATCATCATCGTCACTATAATTGTAAGTTTGTTTCGTCTTGTGATTTCCATTTTCTCTGTCGTTATTTTAATCATCATTTTGGATAGTAGCCTGTTATTTTTCTATCCGAAAAAGTGTAGTCTGTGTTCTATTGGCGATTTACACTTTGGTATGTGAGATCGTTTATGGTACCTCAAGCATGCGTTTTTCTTTTTCTAAGCCGCTTCTGTTCTAGTACACGTTTCAAGAGCATGTATGTTGCTCTGAACATATCTAATAAAAATATAAATAAATAAAAATTAAAAATAAAATAACACAATGAAATGTAACTAAAATAACAATAACTAGAAAAGAAGAAAAAGATAAAACACTTGGAAAGTCACAGATTTACTATCGCAATACTTCGCACAGCTCGTGTCTTATTAGGCAAGAAAACAAGTGAACATAGTGAAAATAAGTATTGAATATCGAAGATAACGTAATGCATAGGAACAGATTAAACAGTCAACAAGAGTGTGTGAGAGAGAATTTAAAAATATATTTTATTGAATTTTTAAATTAATTTAAAAAGATACTTTTGGCTCAAATTACTGTTGTACCCAAAGTTTATAAACCTTGTTTAAAATTAATCCTACATAGGCTGATCACCTATAACTATACCATCTGTAGGTAAATAGTGTAATTAAAATGCTAAATGGTATAGTAGCCTCTCATATAGAGAAGATCTTATGCCATTGCAAAAGAAGAAGAAAATTAGTGGCATATAATATTTAGATTATTAAATAAATAACAAATACGAGCCCAAGGAAAGGAAGATACGGTACTAAAGCTGCCAGAAAGTCTACTGTGAATGAAATGTCCCAAGTATGAAATTTAATCTAAGATCCCAAGAATGCCCTCCCTTACTCATTTAGTTAAAAATGTACATTCTAAATGTGACTTGGCAACTCCTTAATTAGTGATTATTTATAGAGTGGTTGGTTTATAGTAGCTAAGGACAATGCTGATGCTATTATGACTCCCTTTAACTCAGTTTATGCAAATAAATGTCGTCTAGTTTCTTTCTTTAGTACAGTTTTCATGCTCTGTTTTCCTGATATGAAAAATGCATTTCTCATTACAGCCATAGGAATTATATTTCATTATATTTAATAAGAGCTAGTCTTAAGAACCAAATATATCTATTTTACCAATTTTGTATGCAAACAGCTGATTTTCTATGCATGAAAGCATGATACTGCCTTATATAAAGGTACATTTTACACTAAACTTTCCAGTTCGTATTTATTTTTGCATTCTCGTGGAAAAACTATATAAATATTATATGTTGAAATAAAACAGAGGTTATATAAAGCTAAAAATAAAAATTAGAGATTAAAATTCTTTTGAGTTGAAATCAGAAATATTAAACAGGAGCTCACGTATCTATACCAAGAGAGAGGACAATTTTGTGTGCTACATTATCAAGTGTTACATACAATGGACGCTTCTTGTGTTTATAGCATTACTGCATATTCAGCTCTTTGAATACTTACACATGGCTATTTTCCTAGACATAAAATCATGAATTTCAGTCCCTAGATTTTCTGATCTTTATAATGTTTACTTTTTGTACGTTCATATTTTCGAGATTATCTTTCATTATCTTTATCATTTTGATTTCGCACACCATAAATAAGCAGAATACAGGATTTTCATTTCATAACTTACCAGTTCAAGTAATTACTTATTTAATATAATTTATACAAAAGTCGGTCTATTTAGATTGGGGAGGGGAGTTTAAAAGTTTATTAAATGTTAAGTTTCACACTCACACCTTAACCATCCCCATTATGAAATTTCAAATGCTACCCTTATCATTTGATGCTTAATTTTTAAAAACATTCAATTGTTAACATCTTTTGATTTTGTATAATTGTATGAGAGTTTGAATTGTTCTTATCATTGTTTGAATTTGGATCGAATAATACTAAAACTACTGAATATTTAATGTAATAATTGTATTTTGCTAATAAATTGTTTAAAAATTATGCAAAATACAGTATGTAAGCTGATTTGACAGGAATTTCGAAATAAGATATATTGCTATAATATAAATAATTCAATGAATGAATGCATACTGAGGACTAAATAATTAAAAAGTAATGAATATCTACATACTGCGAGTCTGATCATTATTTCTACAGCACTCCCAACATATCAAAAAAAAAAAAAAATGAAAGAAACAGGCACAAAAGACTTTACTTTTTATATAAGAAACAATATTGTATGTTTTGCAATTATAATAATGCTAGTACTATCATGCTGTTGTTGGTATCAGCTCTTCCATACCCTTTTATAACTTTAAACAACAATTTACCTAATATTCTACTTTGGTCATCAAGTTCAAATGGTTTTCCTGTATGCTATTCACTATTTCCTGAACATTCAAACAATATATGTAACTTTTTCAATTCCCTTACAAATGGGACTTGTGCCATTTTCAAAATCATTTCTAAATCCTCTCAATTTCCCAACACTGTAAACTGAACTAAGCATTTCTTCATTTTCATTGAGTTTTTCAATATATTCTCTTCCAATTTATTTTTAGTTCCTTATAGACAATAAGAGAAATTTTCTGCTTTATTACTCCTGCCTAGTCTGCCTATAAATATATTACACTTTAATCTGATTACATTTCCTTAGGCATTAACTCTGCATCTCCATTTCATTTTTTTCTAGTGGATACTTTATACTTTATCTTATTAACCAAAATGTTAAAACTTCTATTGTTTTCCAGGTATTTGACATCTGACTTTAAAATATGTTCTTCTTCAACTGATATACCCTTGACCAATACTTCCAAACTCTCTCCATCACCAAACCATTTCCATTTCAAGTAATGCCCCATGTTCGTAGAATTTTGTGGAACACTTAAAAGCATTTTACAAAACGTAAACTGGGCAGAACGGGATCTATTTTCCTCCAATCTTTCTCTATACCCACACATTTCTATACCATAACTCCATCTGGATGCAATTAATGCCCCATAAACTCTCTCCAACAATTTAACACTCATCATTGGTGTTATATACACTTACCATTTTCAAAGTTAATTTACCCTTTGACAAAGTCAACTGTTTCTGCATTTTCCGTTGTTCTTTACCACTTCTATAATTATACGTAGCTATATCAATCCCTTATCCTTCTGAATATCCTTATCCGCCATTACCCATTTTTTCTTTTCTATCCTATTATCCTCAATTTCTTATTTTAGTTTTATTAATATTCAACTTTAATGCCAGTTTATCCCAACATCTTACAACTTAATTTACATCATTTTGTAATCCAGTAACTGGAAAAGAGATGATCATCTGGATAAGGCAATCCTGGAATTTCCATATTAATTATTGCAGCCGTGTTTATTCACTTTATTTAAACTAATCATAATGTCTATAAAAATTAAATATAATAGGACTCAATTTACATCCTAACCCAAGTCCATGCTGCTCTGAGATTATTCACACAATAATCGTGGTTTTATACAAATTTTAAAATTTTCATTATATAATTAATTGATTTCTTTTTCTTCTGTACAAATTCAAACAATAATTACAAAAAATCAAGTCTCCTGACAAACAGAAAATATATATTGTGATACTAAGCATATTCCCTTTGAAATTTTAGCATCAAAACGTAGGGGTGCTATTTGATATTTCAAATGAGGAGTTAAAGATGAAGAGTTAAACCTAAAATGTGATAAAATGGATTTTAAATACCCCATTCAATATCTACATTGACGTGTTATGTTAAATAAGTAGTTATTCAGACAAGAAAGCCTTCTAGGTGTTTAGTACATATACGATGGTTTAGTATAAGGCCAAATAAAACTGGTGCACAATAAAGCACAAAGTGCCAGAAACACGGTTATCATTCCTTTATCTATAATGTGTCAAATATTGTCTTTCAAATCTTTTTCTATTCAATAAAATTTGTGATAAGTATAAACCTTTGATTATGATAACCTAATAATTGTTTATTTAAGCATAATGTGAGCATTGTGTTTTTATATTTTATATGTTTGCAAGAAATAGAACATTTAAATTTTATGTAAATATATTAAGTTTCTTCATTAAACTAATTGTTTACTGACGTTTCCAGCAAATGGCTCATATCAGCCTGGGATGGAGCCAAAGCGGCAGAGGACGGCGTACACGAGGCATCAGATACTGGAGCTAGAGAAAGAATTCCATTACAACCGCTACCTTACCCGCAGACGGAGGATCGAGATCGCCCACACCCTGGTTTTGTCCGAGCGCCAGATAAAGATCTGGTTCCAGAACCGGAGGATGAAATGGAAGAAGGATAACAAGTTGCCCAACACGAAGAATGTCCGTAGGAAAACGAACCCTGCTGGGGTCACCACAACTTCCACCGGCAACAATACCAAAAACAGCTCCTCCAACAAAAACAACTCCACCGCTTCGACGACGCGGTCCAAAAACAATGGCGACAATACCAGCAGGAGAAGAACGGGTGGCAGTGGTGGGAACGGAATACCCGGTGGAGGTGGTGTCAATTCGATGGTGGTCACGGACATCACCAATCAACATCACCATCCGCATCATCTGCATCAACAACAACAGCCGCCGCCACATCATCTGAACGTCACAACGGATCTACAACAGCATGGACCCATGGTGCCCACGACGACGCCACTGCATCATCAGCAACCACACCATCACCACCTCGGATCCCCAGGTCTAGTTCTGAGTCAGTTAACTCCCCTCACGCCTGCTGCACAGTCTTGTGGGCCTGCCATACCCCCCACGGCAATCAAATCAGACTATGGACTGACAGCGTTGTAAGTGAAAATAATGTTCCTTTAAAGGTATCTTCTTAGAAGACTGAGAGGTTTAAATAATGGTGTGTCATTTCAAAATGTGCACCTCTCAGCTGCTTGTTGCAGAAGATACCCGTGTTTCTTGTGACCTGTGAGGAAGTCAAGTAGACCATGAAATTTTCTATGGTGTGATACAAATTATACATTCATAGAAAACAGTGCGCAAAAGCCTTGAGTCGCTTTGTGTTTCACAATAAACTGCAGAGGCCTCGGTATACGTTAACTTTCGGAAAAGTTCCTGAAAAGGATGAAAAGAAGAAACGGAAGTCCATCTTTGAAGAAACATGAAATATTTAGAGGAGCTTCTCACTGGAGAAGCTTCATATAGCCAGGTAAATGACTTCAGTATATTTTCCATATATGAGAACGGCTGCACATTAGGAATTGTTTACATTAGCTGTTATTTAATGAAAAAAATGTTAAGACATGTGGCATTTTGACGACAGATTTAGGAACTGCATTATTTATTTTTTTTTTTTCTATTTTGAATTCGCCTTGATCTGAGTTTCTGATCAATTCATTGGGTAAATGCTTTGACTTATTCAATTGCATTTAAAATAATGAACAAAGAAAATCTCTGTTATTAGTAGGCACTATATATCTCTTTCCAACTCCTTAATGAAAAGTGGCAGTTCCACTAATGAAACCCATAACTAGTCTATGGCTTTAATATGATTTCGGTATGTTCAATTTTTGATAGTTATTAGGTTTAAAGGACGCAAATAAATAGACAAGATCAAATGCAAGTCCAGGTAAATTATAATCAATTTTATAATGTTATTTTGGAATTACTAAATGTCCTATAATGCAATTATTGTTTATCGGCATATCCGTTAATTTTGTAGTGTACTAGCATAAAATGATTTGTATTATAAACACTGTTTTTACAGATAACTACCAACTGTACCAAAATAACACTAAAATAACACTAAACAGTAGCAAGTACTTTCACATAGATGGCTTGCTTATTCGACAGAAGTAGAATTTTTGCAATCTTCTATGATTTTATCTTGTTTTAACCAACTACTAGAAAATGTCAAACACTTCGAAAGAATTTCTTTTTATATAATAATGTACTTTTCCATAGCAGTTTCCACAATTATTCATTTAACTTTCTTTGAAATGAATTAAAATATGTCACAATGATTTATACAAAAAAAATGTGTAGAAAACGTAACCATAAATACAAATTGATTGATTTATTTACGGATACTCTTTAACATCTCAGGTTATCAGCGTCCCATTCAATTCAAGGCGTGAAACGGCTGATAAATTTTGCTCAGTGGCATCTTCTTTCAGGCTTGAGGTTCTTTTTCGTGCCGTAAATGTATGACACGGGACCCACGACTTTACTTAATACTTAGAATTTTTACGCCGGAAAAAATCCATCGATCCTGGTCGGGTTTGAATCCCCGATCTTGGGTTTAGAAGCCAAGTAAGGTTACCACTACACCACCAGGACCGAAAAAAGTCACAATAAAAGCCATGTAATGTAAATGTAAATTAAAAATTGAAATGACAATAAAGGAGGCAATGACAAATTGACTTTATGTACTTTTGAAAATATCTGACTGCTAACGCTTTAGAACGAGCAGAAAATCATCCATAAATTGTTATAACATTTGTTTAGATATAGGTAAAGAAATAGAGGTTAGCCAATGTGTCTTGAAATGCATGGCATTGTCATGAATTTATGCATTTGAAATCAAGAAAATTTGCAAATGTGTATTCTTGGCCTTTTTTCCTAGTACAATACAAAATTTGGGTTTTAGAATGGTAAATTTAGAAACAAAAACAATGAGATCACTATTGAGGTTTCATTGCTTAGAACTTTTGTTTCATGATAGTTGTAGATATCTATACCAACTACAAATATTCTTTTTAAACCCTATATCTCCTTTTTAATTCTCTGCTTATTTATTACTGCAACTTTTTTTTTTACTGAAAATCAGTACTAGCTGTTTAAATACGATTCACTCCACTATAACACCAAACTCTTGGTGCAGTTGCATTTGGCAATATAATGTTCAAAATAGTGTTTTACTGCAGTTAATTCCCCATTAATATCTAGCAATGTGTATAAGTAAATATAATTTGGAACGCTTTAAAGTTTCCTGAAATAGTTATTTACGGTCGACTACTATGCGGATGATGTTGAAAATTCGAAACGAGTATGGTTAAGGCATTTTCCTAATAGTTACGTACAATATTTTTTCATGCCATGTCGAATTACTTTATTTTAATTAAATATTGTAATATATATATTAAAGATGTACCTAAATATTACAATCATTACAGCGCCCTAATGCCGCCTATTCAAAAACACATGAAATAGCTAACAAACTGTTGAATGAGGGAGGCATAGCAAATTAACAGCTATAAGGAAATTGTTTTATAAAAATATGTTACATTTCTCTTTGTATTGTTGGTAAAAAGTGAGTCCGGAAAATAATTTCAATAACATAAAGTTCCAATTTTCGTACTGTATTCAAGAATGAAACAAAACATACTATGTTCGTCTCTGCCTTAAAACATATTATTTATTACGTAAGTAGACTTCCATCTTAAACGAAGTTCAGAGTTTTACCAGCATGACTATTGAAAAACCGTTAATATAGACGACACAACTTAAGAATCTATTGTTCAACAGCTCAAGCAAATATAGAAATAAATGCAATGTATGTCGTGTAACCAAACGCCTGCTCTGTGTATTCAGGTTGTGAAAAGGCAGCGAAGCTCAAAGCGAAAATGGCCGAGCATACATCTCTTTCCGGAATCTCAAATTCACTGCGTGGTCATATTAATTATGCTCGAAATAAACATATAATAACTTTATAATTCCTTTGGCACTGCTAGTTTGATGTCTTGTACATTTGTCTATAGCATTTCCAAGTGTGAGCAAAATAATCAATTTTAGTAATGTTGAAGTAATTATTTTTCATTAATCTAGATTATAATATTAAATACTATTAAACCAATCGTCTTGTGGCATTGTATATTACTTAAGGTTTTTCCTTTCGCAAAGCTCAAGTAATTTCCGCTTTACTTTATGATTTACATTAGTACGATATAAATATAAATATGTGTTACCTCTATTTATAAAAATAATTAAAATGAAGTGTCAATATTGACATATTAAACCATCCAAAAATTGGACTCCTAATCAGTAGAAAAAATGAATACAATATCATAAATATATACAACATTTTTGTCAAAAAAATTAACAAAACATACGGCAGTAGTAAAAGAAAAGTAAATAATTTCATTTCATGCTGTATAGTAGATTATCACAAGTGATATCACAAGAGTTTGCCAACAAATTCATGAAAGTAGTGGTGATATTTATTAGGACTATTTCACGAATAAAATAATAATTTAAATAAACTTGATTCACAATATTGTAATAATTGTACATTTGTATTATGAATACTTAACCTTTTCAAGCCATCCAGCAACAGACAAACTACAATTGTTATAATACCAATATAATAAAAGTAATATATATTTGAAATTCGCGCAGCAGAAATTATGAGAATGAAATAGACAAAAGACGACTATTATAATCTCTACTATTCTTGAGAAAAACAAAACGGACAAAACATTTTACCATTCTGAACAACGTGTTTATTAAGATTTATGGTTGCTTAGGTAGATGTTACATAAGCACAAAATGATTTCATACTGTTTGGCTGAATACGCAAAAACAATTGCTTGAGTGTATACATTGTCAGTTAAATTTGCAATTACTGAAAACACTGAAAAGTGATCAGTGCTCAGGGAATATATACTGAAGGCTTAGAGTTGGCTACGCTGACCACAAGACAAATGAACGTTGCTCGATAAAACGAATTTAATAATATTTTTCTCGATAATTTCACTGCAATATCCAGGTGTGATTGATTAAAATTCAAAATGTTGTTTCGTTTCATTGATCTATTTTAAGATTACGTTACATAAGTGAAATAGTGAAAGTAAATGCTATTAGATTCACAGAAAGCAGTCCCAGAAAAAGTACAGGTCAAGCTTGGGTATATAAATCAGGACTAATACTCCGCAAGCAATTTGTTACTAGGAGTAAATTTTGTAATTTATTGTAAGCGTACATGTTGAAAGGGAGTAAAAATAAGAATTAGTATGCGCGCTAACAATATTTATTTAAGAGCATATTAGGCATTATACTTACAAAGAGGTTTTTTATAACTTTTCAGATTTAATAACTAAATGGATAAAATATCTTTATTATTTTATTTACTTATTATTCTTATTAATTTTGGATTTTTGAGAAATTTTCCTTTAGTGACTACGCATTTGTTCAACATTTCCGTATTCTCCGCTGTTTAATTGGTCAGGAGGAAAAAATGAAAAAAAGGAAAGAAATAAATATTTTTACTTTTTAATCGGTGGGTACTTTTGAATAATTATAACTTTTTATGTATTAATGCGTATTGCTGAAGCATAGTGTTAAGTATCAAAATTTAAACACACTTATACTAGCGAAGTTAGTTAGAGAATTGGCCATCTGTTGTATGCACATTGGTTATATTTGAAGCATCAAAAAACTGGTTTTATTTAAATGACAATTCATTAAAATACAGCTATCCAATCCTTGTATTTTTTAGAACCTATGAATTACATATTCCTGCTCAGTGGGTTGTAATAATGTTTATACTACCTATAACCCACTTTCAAAGCTGAGGACAAGTGCCTCCTAATTTGTGAAAATGATCGCAAATTTATTGTTCAAATTTGACATGATCGGAAGTATGCCCTTAACATAAAATTTTTATTTTGTTTCTTATTTTTTGATTTTTCCCTTTAACCTATATGTATTCCACATATGCCTTGAAAAGTATTATTTTCAAAATATTTTTACCTATTTTAAGTATATTAAGTACAAAATTAAAAATGTATGGCATTTAAAGTTTGAACAATTTCTTCTTGTTTTAAGTTTACATAAGTTTTCATTAATTTTCATTTTATGAATTTCAATTTAAAAACTAAAGTGCTTCTTCAATGTGTGAATTTTCTGAAACGTACTATTTGTTCCAAAGAGTTAGTCATGTTTTTGTTTATGCATCTGCTGTGTTTCAGATATTTAGTTTAGAATGATTTATTTATTAATAATGATACACTATTACTCTTAGTAGCTATATAGAAGTCATAGCTCTGACAAAAAATTAAGAAATTGATTTGGCCATATATGTTTATGTGCTGTCTTAAAGGCAGAAGTGATAAAGCGTCAGAGCACCTTAAACTCGATACGAAGGCCTACTAACTGCTTTTGAGATGTACATGCCTAACAATTTAACAGAAGGCATTTGAAATTACCACTTGTTTCCTTTCTATTATCCCTTTAATGCAAGCAGTGTGCTACGGATCTATAATTTAATGACAGAAAGATATAGAGGGGCAACTTTTTATTATAATGACTTTAAAACTGTTGCATATGAAATGGAGTCCAAAGGTCTTACTTACATTTAGCGCATTATTTTCATTAAATAAAATGTACAAGCATTTTTCACTTCACACTCCCTTAGAAAGAATGGGAAAACTTTGTCGACATTTTGGCCAGGAGCGCTACTTTGAAAAACGCATTATTTGAACAACTTAGGTCTCTGAGACCCATATTAATACACACCGACATTTCATATTACTCATATATGATATTCATGGACAGTATCTGTTGCCGTTGTATCATTTCTCTACCTATAACTCTTGGCTAGTACTTATTTTTTTCTCGCCGGAAAATATCAGTTTTTGCACTCAAATAAAAATAAGAAGAAAAAAAAAGATGATCGTTTTACACCGCTCAGAATTGCATTAATATTTAAAAAGACGTTAGTGCTGAAACAATTTCACATAAATAAATTAGAATAAAATCTGGAATTTGTTTCTGAAATGTGTCATATATTTCAGCCATGTAAGTACATATGTGCCCAATTCTTTTAACTCCTGACTACAGAGTGATCTATATTAAATGAATAGATTTAGTTTTTTATGAAAGCAAGTGTGTGCCAGTAGGTGCACAAATAAATAGAGATTTTATACACCTTACAAAATGGTATGCCTCCAAGTAAATTTGTTGAGTATCAAGAACCAAATCCATTCGTCTATTAGGAGTCTTTGTAGTTTTCTAAATTAAGCACATTCTTAGGTGTTTTTAAATAATGTTTTATTGATTGTGTTAATCATTTAATTAAAAGATACAATGTCCCAGTTGTCGTCGTCTTCAATGATCACATATTGCTGCATGTTCCGACCCCAGAAAAGTTAAATATTTTGTGTTATCCGTCTACTACTTGGGTGCCCCAAATCCTTTTTTCTTCTAACGTTACATAACGGTGCCGCTTTGCTGTCTTGTTGTTTGTCTGCTTCTTTAAATGTACTGTCTTTTTTGTATTCCTTTATATTTTCATTTAGATGAAATAGTTGGCTCTGCCTTATATATTAATTTCTTTTGTTTTTTTTTATCTGGCAGCCTAAATCCTGTCACAGATTTGGAAAATTTTATTTCAGGTGTCTGTGTCCTTTGACAGTCTTTGTTTCTTAATATCAAGATTTCACTTTCACTGCCACACAATTGTATAAAATATTAATTTCTAGTCCTCAAGGTTTTTTTCTATATGGGCATTTATGATTATGTCACACATGTTTTGAAACATTGAAAGTTTTATTAATGTGCCAGTGTGTACTCTTTTACTCTTTAATAGATTTCTACAAAATCTAATAATTAAATTTCTTATAATGAAGTATCATAACTATATACTTGAATAATATTATTTAAGTTACAAATAATTTTTGTAGAACAATCGTCTGTTCCATAGATTATTGGTTTGTTTTATTTGCGGGCGCTCTTTAACATCTCAGGTCATTAGGTCTCATTCAATTCAGAGCGTGAAACGGCCGATACATTTTGTTCAGAGGTCTCTTCTTTCAAGCTTGATGTTCTATTGACGCGATCTTAGGTTTTCCAGAGATTAGACCTTGATAACCTGCATATAAGATAAGCTGCTCAAACATGCCACATTAACACTTAAATTACTAAAAATCGGAAATAAGTATATATAAAAATATTACAAAATACTTTAATAATTTATACGGGCAACATAGTTATAATAACTTAGTTAATATTTTATATTGGTCATCAAATACAACACAATTAGGAAAATATTGCATACTAGCTTTATTAAGAATGAATACCATTAACGTCATTTCCTTTTTATGCAGAACATTAAGAATTATTTTTTTCATAGCTAACAGTAGGCTACCAAAGAATAAAATGCTTGACTAAGTATGAATTTCTATTAAAACTTATAAATATCAACTCAATAAGTTTTCCCTTATTTTAAAAATGAAACATCAAATGTAACAGACAAATATGTTTTAAATTTTATAGTTTTTTATAAATTTTTTCCATATTTTTGCATATAAAATAAACAGATCAAGAGGTACCGCGTGTTATTGAACAAATAAATAATATTCCATACAAGTATCGTAAATATATAAAATATAGAAAACAATCCTTTAGCGTCACTAAGTGTTACAGTACTATCGAGCTATCGACCTGTTTCTGTTATATTTTCAAATGTTATACCCATCAACTAATTTCTCCTTATAGAGAAAGCTTCAAGAATCAGAACAAAAAAATTATATAGTTATTCTTAGCTTAATCTACAAAATGAAATGTTTTCTCATTCGTTATACCAACAACCTTTCAGTAGTGACACTTATTAATAAATGATGGAGATAACGTTTCAATAGTAAATAAATGATGCCGGATTTCCATTAACTGATTTCACTACGTGATTAAAGACTCTTGTAGTGCATGAAGCGGTTGGTATGGCGCCAAATTATGAAGCTGTTTAGTAGTCTCCGGCTATGTGCCCCATGTTGGGCACCAATGATGTCATTTTGAAATGATTTTGCAGATTGCTTCTGTGTTGTTTCTCTTGCTTCGATGGCCACAATTTCTTGGGGTTATTTCTGCTACTTTGTTGACTTGACAGGAATGGGAGAGGGTTTCTATAATGTAAATAAGCACGCGATGTAACATAATACATATATTGGTATTTCATTACGTCCAACAATTTTCGCGCCCTCTTGTGTTTCGCGTACGATAGACTTCGTTACGCCAATAACTGCCCAAATGATGTATCAGAACTGCGTGCCCACGTCTGAAACTTGTTTTCTGCGTCTGAGAACTGTGTTGCATCTCGCCGTGCCTGGATCTCCCTGTATCTAGCCGCGTGTAAAACTTCAAACTGACTGCTTGTATCTTGCCGCGTGTAAAACTTATAACGGCGTGCCTCAGCAACGCTGAACTTACAACTGCTTCTGCTAACTGCTTAACTGACTCGAGCTGAATGCACCAAACGAGCAAACGCTCCCTTATATATTAAATTCCAATCAAGTAATCGTTGGGTTTAACGATTGCCATGGGGTTCTACAGGCACGCGCAATCTTCGTGCCGATCTTTAAAAGTTCAAACATATATTTTCCATTGACTGGTATAAGTTCAATTGCCATACCTGCCATTCGCTATTTTTTGAAAGTTTAAAACATTTTGTTAGCAATATCTAGTTTAAAGGCTGATAGTACAATACCTGTAGGGTTCAGAGACCTTAACGAGTTTAAAAGTCCTTCAGGTTTATTAACCTTGCCACAGCAGCCCTTTAAAAAAGAAAAAGGGGCTTCACACGTGACTCTCGGGTTTATTGTAAAGAGTTTTACGATCCTGTTAACTTTCCAAGCTACTGCAACGGGCAAACATCAAATGCTTTCTCTTTCATACAATTCTCACATTGGAGTTAATGCTTGTGACATAAATATATACATAATATCTATATTACTAATACAATGCCAACATATGATGATTGGGCTTACATAAACATACATAATATTTCATTAGGAGCGTTGTTGATTTCGTTTATTTACGTACGCCCTTTAACAACTCAGGTCATCAGCGTCCTATTCACCGCCACGGGTGGCCGAGGTCGTTAAGGCACGGACTCGTGAGCGGGAGGTCTGCGGTTCGAATCCCGCCAGGACCGTCCTCCCTGACTGGGGTTTTTTCCAGGTTTTCCTCAGTCTTCATAACTGGCAAATGCCGGGGAGGTACCTAAACTTAGGCCTGGAACGCTTCCTTCCTTAAAAAAAAAAAAAAAAAATATCCTTTTCCAATTTATCATTTCATTTCATGTATCATCAGTGTCCATCGCCTGTGGTGCCTCAGTAGTTTTTTTTTTTTGAGTAGTGTTTAACGCCCGTTTTAAGCCTCAGTAGTGAAAACAGGCGTTAAACACTACTCAAAAAAAAAAAAAAAGCGTCCTATTCAATTCAGGGCGTGAAACGACCGACAAATTTTGCTCAGAGGCCTCTTATTTCAGGCTTGGGATTCTTTTTCGTGCCGTAAATGTACTACACGGGACCTACGGCTTTACTTCCCTTCCGAAGGAAGGCATATTTAAGATTTTTAGATTCATCGATCCTGGCCGGGTTTGAACCCGAGATCTTTGTTTAGAGGGCAAGTATGGTTACCACTACACCACTAGAACCGACTCAGTGGGGATGGTTAGGAGGAACCGTTATGTGCATTAAACTCAATCTTGAATTTTTTCATAGCTATTGGCTTTATTTGGTTTAGTGACCTTGAATAGAAATATTTTAATTATAGTTTTATATTCTTTTCTGATTGTAAGGTCAATATATAAATTAAACCTTGCTGGA
This sequence comes from Metallyticus violacea, assembly GCA_030762175.1. NCBI lineage: Eukaryota > Metazoa > Arthropoda > Insecta > Mantodea > Metallyticidae > Metallyticus > Metallyticus violacea. Next base: position 117,186,296 of record CM060842.1, on the reverse strand, counting down.
GACAGTAAATATCCTTTTTATTTATTTGGTTTATTTACGTACGTTCTTTAACATCTCAGGTCATCAGCGTCCCATTCAATTCAGGGCTGAAACGGTCGATAAGTTTTACTTAGATGGTTTTTCTTTCAGGATTGAGGTTCTATTGGGTACCGTAAAACTACGAAATGGGACCCATAGCTTTACTTCCCTTCCGAAGAAAGTCATACTTAGGATTTTACGCCCAAACAATCCACCGTGATTGAGATTGAACCTGCGATCATGGGTTTACGAGGCCAGTGTTTTGTGACTATAGTGTGTTCACTTAGTTATTTTTAATTAATGTTATAATAATAATAATAATAATAATAATAATATTCATATAACGTTTTGATTACTTCCATCATAGATACTTTTTAGGATCTCTCATAGTAAAAGTACACTTTCTTTGTTGAAAGCTTTAATGCAATCAATAAATAGAAAATATTTTAAAACTCCGCATATTTCTAGTACTAGCTAATTTGTAAACGCTCTCTCTATGCTTGGATATTCTTTTCTAAGTACTGTTACATCTTTAATAAGTAGGAATTCCGTTATCTAAGGAGTCTTGATATAATTATTCTCCAGTATAATTTATAGGCCCAAAAGTGAAATTATGATTCTATAATTACTGCATATATTTTAATTCGTTTAATATAATTTAATTGTTAATTTAAAATGAATAAGCCACAACAAAATAATTAGATGCTCTAAGTAGCTACAGTTTGCAAATTACTGTTTCTAAAATATGTTAGTGTTATTACTGCTTTTTACAGAAGGTTTGCATTCCCGTTAATATTTTTAGCTTTATTGTTATCTTGTACTTTAAAACAGTAAGAACAGTCATTCTTAGCTTAGGTTAGACTGCTCGCCTCCTACCAAGGCGCCATGGGTTCAATCCCAGGGGCCATAAGTAGAAGCGGAGCCTGGGCAGGTTTTCTTCGGATCCACCAGTTTTTCCTACCACTCATTCCTATCTTCACCTTCATCATTCAACGTAATGCAATTTGCTGATTATCGGTGTGCTCGTTACCACTGTACTACGCTACCGACCCCTGCTGCCCGTGCCTCCAGTGTCTGGCGGACATGCAAGTTGGCATTAAAACAAACTCACTCAACGCTCTATAGATATTGATAAGAAATAAATTATATCATAGAAAAAATATAAATCATTTTGCAATGTGGATAAAATTTCCCTCTGCACAGTTAACGGGGAAAGTTCAACAGCAGAATGTAAACAAAAATATCTTAATTTGCATTATTTCTACTCTGTTCACTTTGTTCATTTTAATTAATTTCTGTTTACATACTTAAGCCGGTATTTCTGTGGTATTGCTAGCTAGGATTTTTAGATCAATGTGGCAGCCAGAGATTGAAACCTAATGTACTGTTCGATTAGGGAATGTTATCATTAAAAATCACAATATAGTTGAGGGTGTTTAACTATAATTTACTACAGTTTGCATTATTAAATAGGGTTTTGAAGGGTTAAAAAGTGACCGGTTTCCTTTTTTATTGTATGTATGTGATAATGCTGGCTTTCCTCACCCTTAAACGTGTCATTTCTTTATGAAATTGGATTTCTTTGTTTCTGTAGAGATTGTATGCCGCGATTTTACAGAGATAATTGTCTCATTAGATATAATTTTCTAAGTCTGAATCAATGGAACTAAATATGCGTTTCTTTTCTTTAGAGATATTCTAAAATATTTATTTTTAGAAGTTCAGAAAATATTTTATAAAAGGAATACAATAATTTAAAAAGTACAACAGTGTAATACAATGTCGTAATTTTCAAGCCAATGTGTGCTAAGCACTTGCATTCATGCCAACTGGGAACATTAAATTTTCGATGATGTCATTTTATCTTCAATGACTCATTCCTTGAGTTGCTTTTGGTAGCTTTGTAACAGAGCCACTAGACAATGAGCGTGAGTTTGTTAAACAGTGAGAGTGAAAAACTCTTGTGGCATCCGCCACCTGGCATTCCATGAAAATAACAAGATGTAAAAATAAATAATACGAACCCGAAATTTGAACATGGAGCCATTAAATACGAAGCTATATACCATCTACTTGTTGCGTCGTAATAGGGGGTCATTTGAGCAGGAATGAAAATTAAAAGACACCTCTACCATCACAACACTCCTAAATTGAAATTGTCATGAATTCACTTCCCGAATCCACTTATCAAAATTGTAAATTACACCAATTTAGAAACATGCAATACCTTTGTGTTATATAAGAAATTGCTTTAATTTATATGAAGGATATGTAATAAAACCCTTGTTAATTTTTTCAAACTGTACTAATTTTCAAAGCAGAGATAATACAAACGGAATTGGTATAATATCTAATTAATAAGAGTAGTTCGACTTAGAACCAATAAAAATATAATAATATTCAGTCTTTCCATAGTACGTTGATTGTTTATATAAACTTAAATTAAAACAAAATATTGCGATGCACCATTTAAGAATATTTGATGATTCTAGTGAAATTCGGCATTGAATCTGGGTTAATAAATGTCCCCTATTGTTTTTAGTGCTTTTCAGTTTTAAAACCCAGTGTTTGGGATTAAATAAAAGGAAAGGTTTTTGGAGGAATCGTAAATAACACCCGTGATATAAAAGTAATGTAGTAATGCTATGCATTAGCCCAACATTTTTATATTTTTAAGCAGTACAATGTAAGATTGAAAAATATTTATGGGGATATTTTCATATCCCTTTGCACTTTAGCCTTTCTTGAACTACTTTCCAAAATAAGAAGTTTGCTCTAGAATACAACGAATAGAATATTTCTTTACTCGATTAACATAATGCCGGTTTTAGATAGAGTATAACGTTAAAAGGGTCACGCTTTTTCTTTGGGAGTTGGAAAGAGAGATAAGGAATAGCGAGTAAATTTTTTTTACTCTCAAAAATGTAATCTACCTGGAATAAATCCTAACTTTGTGAATTTATAAATTATTGCATCAGCAACATTTCTCTTATATGTTTTTATATGTTTTTTTGTCTGAGTTCCCCATTCGTTTTCTCTGAAAGGTAGATATTTCATGTTTAAGAGTCAAAGAACGGATTCCGAAGCCACAAAGCCTTTTCTGTTTACATATACCTCATTAGAAGAAGCTTGTGGAAAGGAGTTTATTTCCCTGTGTACAGCTTTATTAAGAATACCTTTGAACTTCGCAGCCAAAGTTATCTTTCAACTCTGCAAGCGAGCAAGGCAGTCAGTGCGTGACGCTTTTATGAGTGGCTAACACCGGAAGGATGTCAATTATCTCAACAGGAAAATGACAGCAGCACTATGTGCCCTTTAGGAAACAAGAAGAAAGAGGCTAAGTGAGAAGAGCATACCTAACCTAAAAATAAACGAGTTTCAGTCTAGCAAACGAATTTTGTTTTGCTAAATAGTCATCAAACTTTGATATGAGTGTACCTTCAAATATCAAGTCAATTATTTTGTTTTTGTTTGTTTTATTCCAAAGCAGTGTTTAATTATAGCATTATAATTAATAATATGATAAATATTATTGTTTTATGTTGATTAAAAGTGATGTGCCACATTAGTTTTTTAAGGTATGTTGTGAGCGAGAGAATGTATTATTTTAAACGTAAGGTGTGTGTTAGGAAAGAAAATATATTAAAATTATGTAAGTTTTGACAACCACTGGGAACGCAAACGCTTTGCCTAAGACGGCTTAAATCTTGTGTTGTATATGTTAATTAAATTTTTGTAAATAGTATTTATTTTTAAGGATAATTTAAGGGCACTTTTCCATACTTTTGCAAAAGCTGCCTTATCGAAAGTATTTTTTCTCGTATAGTTTCTTGCTTTTTTTACGCAATTATAAAATATGTCACTTGCTAGGGAATTAATAAAAACACTTTTGGTTTCTACTGTTATCTACATTTTTCTGAAAAGGCAAGGAAGATTGATAACAAAAACCTCAGGATTTAAAATACAAACGATGTAACGAAACCAGACTTTTTTTTTTCATATTGAATTACACTGTCACATTTTATGCTATATATCCTCAAATAAAAATTATACACGCAAAAATTGTAATACTAGGCTTACTAGGATGAGCGTTTCGTTCCTAACCGTGTTGCATCGTGTTTGTATATTGAAGTTGAAAACCAAACTCAGGGTGAAATTTTAATTTTAAATAAGGGGGAAATGTTAATGCAGTGCCACGGTTTCTCAAACAAAAGAGTGCTGACAAAAAAAAAAAAAAAAAAAAAAAAAAAAACCTGTACGAAACTGTGGAGTGCGTGTAACATTTGTATGTACTTTATTGTTGGAATGTTTGCTATTATGAAAGAATGTGGTAACAAGTCTGTGAATACACGTGTCACATACTGTATTAGCAGAAAAATAAAAACATAACTGCTCACTAAAATTCTTTTTATATGACTGTACGAGCAAAGCTCATTTTAACAGCCCTCCTTCCTTTTGCCTCCGCTTCTCTCCCAGGTTGTATGCTTATTCGATCTCATGATGTTAAAGTGTTCGCAATGAGTTTAAAGTTGTAAGACTAGTTCTAGCATTATTTTGTTCTGGAAAGGAATGCACAGACGTATGTGGTGCAAAGTGTTTGCATCCTGTAACTTATTACCTTTTCCTATACACATAGGCAAAGGTTACCGAACAAATCCTTTTAAATGAAAGATATTTTTTTAAGAACAATTACTTGTTTATCGTCTTTAAATATATTACCATCATAAATCTTTAGGGCACATTTTAGATTAAATCAGAAGACAGAATATGCCTAAAGTGCTAAAAACACACGTGAATAAAACAGCTCTGCTAGACCAAGCTGTAAAATTCTCCATATACCGAGGGTGCCTCCTCCAAAAAAAATACACACTTTCACAATAGATATCAATTTAATATATTTCAAAATGGGACCGGAAAAACAACAGTAATATGTAGTATGATGTTCTGTAAACAGATGTGACTCACATACATTATGATAGCGTTGCTACGTGACAGTTAAATCAACAATGAACAAACGAAGTCAAGATTATCATATGATATTCTGTAAACAGATGTGACTCACATTACTGTATGCCTGCGTTGCTACAATAAAATGCAGCCAAGATTATCGTTTGAACTGCTGAAAGCAATTTTGAAGTGGTAATGGAAAACCGAGATTGTTGTTGAAGTTCAAAGACAGATAGAACCGTTAACGTGAGTAACAATTGCACGCATTTGAGACTTGGTATCGAAATGGTATGGAAATGAGGAATTTTACTTCAAGCACACCACATTACCACCGAGACATATGTGTATACCTTGATGACAATCTTTCAAGGCACTGGATAGGACGAAGAGGTCCGATTGAGTTTGCGCCGCGTTCTCCCGAGGACACTTTCGCAAACGTTACTCAGTCAGTAGTTCAACGTACTCAGAAGTGTATCGACGCGAATGGTAGGCATTTTGAGCAACTGTTGTAACTGTAAAAGTCTAAGATGAGATCATTATTTTCTGTTTATGTAAATTCAGTTTTGTTATGTTAACACAATTGCTTGAAGTGTGTGTACATTTTGGCACCCTCTGTATTTATATTATATATTAAGTGTTTTATTGAATATTTATTAATCAACCCCATTTACCTAAACCTTGCTTATATACTATTTATTCTCAAACACTTATATACCATTAAAACGTAATTAAACCTCACGAGGATAAAATTTCCCGCCACGATACAGCTGCCAGCTAGCTCGCAATGATATGTGATTGTTGGCTTGCACACATTGTTGTCCATTTTTACGCATTTTCGCGCAATGGAGGATGGAGTATAGATGTTAAATAGGAAAAATCGCCTATAGCACCAGAACACAGCAGCGCTTCATGCTGAACCTCGTCAACAGAGCAAAGTTTGAAAGTTCTGAACATTTGATCGCTCGGAATTTCACATACTGGTTAATAAATGTTTTTAACATTATCTTATAATGCAAAATTGTGTGCGTTTAGGCAAATTGGTAAATTATGATTTGTAATTACAAGTTGTATATTTCAAATAGTACCATAATTTTGAAAAAAAAGAATAATGCGCGTGTTTAAGCATTCAATTAATAATTTCCCATTTTGAATATCCACCTATTTAATATAATTTAATTATATAAATTTGGATATTAAGGGAGATTTAAAATCAATGTTGATGAAATGTTACATTTAAACATCTCAGTCACCCCGATTTTTGAACTTTAATAGAATCTCTTATCATCTGATGTTTAAATTTTGAAAATGATGCAGTTGCTCTCATAAACTTATTTGTAGTCTAGGCAACCTGGACCTTTGTTATTGTTATTTGAATTTGGACAGAACAGTACTATAAAATGTAAAAATTGTTTTTTTTTGTAATAAATTGGACCAAAATGGGCTATACCTTATAATAGAATAAGAAAGTAAGAGATTTCGAATTAATCTGTGTTGCTGTAATGTTATAATTGCAATTTTACCCAAAATAATTTGATTTTTCATCCAACAATTGACTTGTTTCTAAACAACAATAAAAACAGTCTAGTGGCTTAGCAGAAATATAAAACAAAAGATGAGTTATCAACTGCACCCTATTTAAAATACAAGTATCAAATGGCATGTGATATTTTAAATCTGAAAATAAAGTAGCTGGGGTTGAGGGGGTGAAATTTAAATTTTATTTCACCTTGATTTTAATTTTCCCATCTCAATATCTAAATTTATGTGCTTTTGTTTAAATTAAATGCACGTTAAATAAGTACTTATTCATTTTTTATTTGGTTTATTTACGGACGCTCTTTAACATCTCAGGTCATCAGCGTCCCATTCAATTCAGAGCGTGAAATGGCTCACAAATTTTGCTCAGAGGCCTCTTTTTCAGGCTTGAGGTTCTTTTAAGGCCGTAAATCTACGATACGGGACACAAGGCTTTACTTCTCTTCCTAAGGAAGCCTTACTTACGATTTTTACGCCCGAAAAATCACTGGCTGCGATCGAACCCACGATCTTGGATTTAGGAGGCAAGTGTGGTTACCACTACACCCCCAGGACCGACAAGTAACTCGTAGTTTGCTGTTTAACAATAGTATGTTAGTAACATTATGGAACATTTAATGAAAAAAATTTATTTTTGATTGCCTATTTTATTCCTTGATATAAAATCATTTGAGACAGAAGTTCGTAGTCTGAAAGTCTCAATGTGTTATTTACCTTATATGGAGCGCCGAAGAAACAACACAGTTGATGCATCAATGCAGAAGGTAACTATGAAGATTTGTTTGTCTAAGTGAACTATATTTAGATACTTCTTGCAATATTAAAATATGTAACTAATGAATACATAACAAACTGCTTAAGAGCGTCTTTAAAGACCTGCATTAAAGAATATGTTCAACTGGGCTCTTACATGAAAAGAACATCGACCTAATTTACAATATGCAGACACGTGATCATGTATCTGGAGGGACTGAAATTCCGACCAAAAATGTATATTATTAATTTTAAATGACACTCCTTTGAAAGAATAATTTAGGCTCGTTCTACACATATTGTTTTGAACATTAAGAGTTGCTCTTTAAATGAAATATATACTCCTAAAATAATGTATTTGAATTGTACCTAAAGTAATAATTAGAGAAGGGACAAATACTTCGTGGACACAATATTAGCATAACTATTGTGGCATCGGTACTTTGGAATTATAATGTATTATAAACATAGTAGGTATAGCAATATGCCTGGAAGGGGACGCTAAGCGCATGCGTGAAAAGATACGCGTTAGTTTCTTTAAAAGTGACATCGTTACGACTTTCTCTTTTTTCATGAGATGTAAAGCCGAATGAACGAGCCAGAACCATCTGTAGCTTGGAGGCATATAATTTGATCAAAGATGTAAATTAGGTATCAATAAAATGGTTTTGACATGAAATGAACATTATAATTTGATTTATAACAACCTGTTGGTTAATTATTAGAACAAGAATGCTATAAATTAAAAGGAACTGTGTTGATTTGTTTTATTTACGGACGCTCTTTAACATCGCAGGTCATCACCATCCAATTCAATTCAGGCTATGAAACGGCCGATAAATTTTGCTCAGAGGCCTCTTCTTTCAGACTTTTTCGTGCAATAAATCAATCAGCTTTACTTTTTGCTTAGAATTTTTACACCCGTAAAATTCCATCGATCCTGGTCGGGATTACATCGCAATCTTGGGTTTTGCGTGGCAACTATGGTTACCACTACACAACCAGGACCAAGATTAAACTTTGAACACACCCACTAATAAGCTTAGACAATACGCCAGTGCACTTTAAATTGAATATATTTTATTTTTAGGAGATGGGCAGATAATTATTAATGTGTCAGCATTATGCAAGTTAATAAGGGAGAAGGGTAGAGTAATGAATCTGACATGCACAACTTAGAACGTGCCTTTCATAATATACAAAAAAAAAAAAACATTATTTAAATCTGTTGCATCGAAGGGTCAATGCGCAGAAAACGTAGCGTACATTCTAGTGTTTTTATCATGATTACTAAATTAATGAATTAAATATGCAAATCAACACACTTGATCATCCAGAAGCCTGCAAGGAACAAATTTTCGGCATTAACATAGGTGGATCACTTAGAGCATTATTAAATAATTTTGGAGGATATTAAAGCTTTGGTTAACAGCATTTCGGTTACAAAGCAACTTCAAGATTTCAACAGGTTTCAGTTAAATAAGTGTAAAGACAATGCTTCCTTTATCAAAGTTAGTAAAATGAAATTTAGAATGTTTCTATCATTCACTGTTCCAAACTAAATGAGGTGAAATCCAAATTTCTTCATAATGCACAGTACTCCAATGTTGCAGCACTTCCCAACTTGCCATTTCATAAAATTAGAAGCAATTTTAAACAGCAGAGTTTGCAGTTTTCCTGCTTAGGGCTTAGCGCTACAATTAGAAACTTGTATAAAAATATTTACTATTGAAATACCGTTCCGCTCTAGGGAATTGCTTGAATAAAATTTCAGAGAATAGAAGAAAAAGTAAAAATATAATACTTATAATAAAATATTCTAGAGTAAATATATAATTTCAGTAATGTATTTTATTTATATATTATCTGAAATAAAATATAATAGCTATTTTACCCACAAATAATTAATAAAAAATTGAAATTTTTGTTTGCTTTTCAGAACCATTCACAGAGATTTGTTAAAAGCTGTGTTGTTCTTCCCACTATTTCAATCGCATCTAAGATAGCTTTTAAGAGAAAATGTCCAAAAGAATCTAGTGTTTCACCGAAAATACATCAAAATGAACACCAACTAGCATGAAGTGTCATATTATATCCCATACTATGAACAATGAGTATTGGAAATAAATATTAAACACTTATATAGTCTAGCCAAATGGTACATGAAGACATATGACTGATGTGCAATAACAGTTATGCAGTTTTTAGAAGGAAGTATTGCTATATCTATAGTTCAATCAAGTAATTTTGATTATGAAATACAAAAGATAAATTAAAATTATGCAGTTTGGAGCTAGCACAGAAAATTTATGCTGTCGCAAAATAAAAGACAGAAAACTGCCTAGAGTAGTTTTGTATTACAGGTAATGCAGGTGATATCTGTATTTTAAGTACTATGCTCTGAGATCTATTCCTACTGTCTTTCTTATTTAAATGCAATTCTATTGAAAATACAGATCCCATCACATGGTGCTCTCACTACCTCTCTCTTTTTTCAGCCAATAAATGGGCATTAATTATATTTCAATTCATAAATGTCTACAATTATTATTTTTCTACAATTTTTGTCAGCATTTATTTGTTTTGTTGTGAATTAGCAATATGCTGTTCAATATAATGAATATTTTTCGTCTTTTGAACAGTGGATGATTCTGCACATTGTGAGCACGAGCTTCCTCGTTGAAATTAACGGGTTCCATATATAGCCTAGAGCTAAACATCACAACTGCCAACTCCATCCAAGAAGCTGCTATTGGAGTTTGGATTTGACAACCTCACCAATCAAGCACGCTCTAATAGACCGATTATATGGCGGTGAAACGTGAACCAATAAAGTAATAAATTAAAGTTGTCTAGATGTAATAGTTTTTTTTAAAGATACAAAATGCACTATACTCCAAAAGATGTTGAAATGAATTGGATGTTTTTGGAAGCTTTTTCGTTGTTGTTTGTTGATTTGTTTTATTTACGGACACTCTTTAACATCTCAGGTCATTAGCGTCTCATTCTATTCAGGAGGTGAAACGGCCGACATATTTTGCTCAGAGGCCTCTTCTTTTAGGCTTGAGGTTCTTTTTCGTGCCGTAAATGTACGACACGGGACCCACGGCTTTACTTCCCTTCCGAAGGAAGCCATACTTAGGATGTTTACGCCCAAAAAATCCATCGACCCTGGCCGGGTTTGAACCCGCGATCTTGGGTTAGAAGGCAAGTATGGATACCACTACACCGCCAGGACCAAGCTCTTTATTTGCATACAGGTTTCCCTAGGCCATCACATCTCCTCAGTTGAAATAGTAAGGCATAATTATTATAAATAATACAGGAAAATTTCTGAAGTACATTTCAAAAAGGACATTAAATATATCTGACATGTATGCACAATGATAAATGTAATGAATGGATTTGTTATTAAAATAAATAATAAGAATTATACAAAAAGCATAAGAGAAAAAGCAGGTCGACTATTTTAGAAACGAGTGCATAAGGCAGATATACAGAACTTCGAGATTGTAAAAGAACACAAATTATTCATTGCAGAAGAGAATAAATGAAAAAAAAATACATTTGATAGAAATAAACCAGAAATGTAAATAAGTAAATACGATTGACATGCAACTACATATCGTAAAATAGCAAGAAGGCAAAGTAATACACACGATGAAACATGTAGGGAAAAGGAAATTTTTAGAACAGTATAAGCAGATACACTTGTAAATTATTAAGAACATTGTAGTATTTGTATCATGATAGACACAGTGCTTCTTCAACAATCCGTTCGAAAAGAATTCTGCAGTATTTGTCAACATACGAAACAGGGATTGAGCATTTATTATGTGTTTAAAATTAGACTGAGTATAGCTCTAATTTATGGGTTTCAGATACGATTTTAAAGAGGAACTGAAGAGAGCAACGCAAGAAATAAACAGCCCTGAAAGATGAAAATATTTATGTTTGAGAAGTATTGTAATGAAAATGAGACAGTCTTTGCCCACTTTTTTAAGTCTAATTAAATGTGACGGCTAATTTTAAAAAATAAATGAATGAATAGTGTTTAACGCTCGTTTTTGCTACAGAGGCACCACAGGATATTTGATTTGTTTATTTATGGACGCTCTTTAACTTATCAGGTCATCGGCGTCCCATTAAATTCAGGACGTGAAACGGTCGACAAATTTTGCTCAGAGGCCTCTCTTTCAGGCTTGGGGTTCTTTATCGTGCCGTAAATGTACGACATGGGACCCATGGCTTTACTTCCCTTCCGAAGGAAACCAACCTTGGATTTTTACGCCCCGAAAAAATCCATTGATCTTGGCCGAGTTTGAACCCGCGATCTTGGGTTTAGAAGGCAAGTATAGTTACCACTACACCACCTGGACCGACGGCACCACAGGCGGTGGACACTGATGACACATGAGATGAAACGATGTATTGGGAAAGGATTTATTTTTAAGGAAGGAAACGTTCCAGTTTAGGGCACCTCCCCGGCATTATAAGGACTGAGGAAAACCTGGTAAAAACCTCAGTCAGGTAGGACGGTCCTGGCTGGATTCGAACCCCAACCCTCCCAATCAGGAGTCCGCGCCTTAACGACCTCGGCCACCCGTGGCGGTTTAAAAAAAATTAAGGAAACAGCACTTGAGAATAGGGATCAGAAATTGAATTGTGAAAACAGAGAATTATGAAATAATACGTGTAAAAATATGTAGTAGCAGTAAAACAGAATTTTCTAAAAAATAAATAAATAAATAAATAACTGATAGGTACTAAGAAAACAACTGGTCATAGCGAGGGTTGATCAAGGACAAACGGGCTAATTAGCAGCAACAGAAGAGGATGTACAAATGGTGGTGGTTGGCATCTTCACTTAACTTAACTAAAGAAACTCATTTCCCTTTGGCGGGCTTCCGTACTCCACAGTGATGTTTTTTAAAGCTCTTTATGTGAGTAGTTGGAAACCGGTTTCAAGACCCGCATGTGTTTCCTCGTTGCTTGTCCCCTCCGATAGCAGGTCATGTAGTTTCTGGACTTTTTGTGTTTAAAGTACCACACCAGCCACCAATATATTTGATACGGTGAGTAGAATCAAGCAAATGAGTGCAGTCCGTAGGCGCCCGGCGTCCCAATGCTAAGTCTAGTGCATTGGCTCAATCTTTCTCGTTTACGACATACTATCCTACAAGTGAGTTCCCGCGTCAGCCATGGTACAATTGGCAACAACTCGATCTTGTGCCCGCACTACTTCACCAGGCTTACAGTAGTAACGCTATTGCAGTTGTTTTGACAAGTTTTGTAGTTTGCACGTATTATATGCATTATTGTGTTAAATTTATAATCATTATGGACAAATTTCTGATTAAAAGGAGCAAATGCAGCATGAATCAGTGACAAACAGTAGCAAAAGTGAGAATCGAGGGGAATAGCTCAGGCGGTAAGGCTCAGGATTCGCATTTGGAATGTTCTAGGTTCAAATTCTTTTGGGGTTAGCCATATAGATCTTGATTTATTATTTTTTTATTTCGTGGATCCCAATGCTGGAATTTTCCACGAATTTCCCGCTCTTTAGATTCATTTCATTTCGTTGGTTCTGTTACAGGACCGAAAGTGCCGGGAGATGTGCAGTGTAACGGTGGCTTGCGTTTTGTAAAGGTTTTTACCACGGCGTCTGATATGTCAGTGGCACTTTTGTGGGGCTCGAAATCCTTGGATAGTGTCCCGCCAAGGTCAGGTTATTCCATCAGGTAGTCCGTCTGGTCCGCTCCTCCCCACCTCTGCTGGGTCCTGGCCACCTAGTATCTCCTTTGCAGCTTCCCTTCCTCCTGGAGGTGATCCCACCCTCACTGAAGGTGTAAATCAATTCCACGAGTTAAGTGTCTTGAAAGCGATACAGAGGGATGTGGAATCTACTAGAACACAATACTAAAATGGTAAACTCCTCTGGTGGTCTTGTAGACTTTTTGAAAAGAGCTATTAAGTGTGTTTAGCGACCTATGTTACCTAGTTAAACAAAGAAGGTAGGTGTGCAAATGTAGTCTACTTTGGTGATATCTTCTGCCATTTAAACTACCTAAACTAGAGTATACAAAGATAAAAGAGAATACACTGATTTTGCGATAAACTCACGGCTTTTTAAATAAACTTAGAACGTATATGGAAATTACAAGTGGAAAAGAAAAATATTTAGACGTTTCGAGGTAGTTTCACTTGTAGGCATGACATTCAAAATCATTTTGAGCCACATATATCTCTTGAGAAAAACACGGTACCTTTTCCCTCCATCAATGTTGCAGGTATCAATGCGTTCCCAATCCTTATGCTTTGTCCCAAAACTTTACCACCTATCTCCCTCTGGAGAAAGGCTTCAGTCAAATCGAGCAGTACAGTTTAAATATGGCAAACTATCACGTCTCAGGTTAGCCAAGTACCCAGCCATAGCAGTGGGAGCAATTAATATTCTGTTACGTTTCTTAACTATTTACTTGTGCGAGCTAAGCTTTTTCGATAATAACAAACACGAAATAATTCCGTCAGTTGAACAAGAAATACGCGTACATTTGTCTGCATTTTCACCACAAATTGAAATTTTGTGAAAGAAACTACAACTAAACTTTCTCATTAATAACCAAATTCTTGTACTATAAGGAGTAATTTAATTAACCCCCGTAAAATAAACGTGTTTAAGTTCTTGAAATGTTTTCTCTTGTTAGTTTTTTAAAATAAATATTGAGTGAAATTATTTTATTACTTTTATCAGCAATATCACTAAGTCTCGGATTTTGCGGCATAGTTAGCGAATCTCGCGGCACAGCCGTTGATAACCCGTGCAAAGGTAGTCTGCCAAAAGTCGATATCACGTTCCCAGAAACGGCTAGAAATAATACAGCGAGTTCTCTGTGTCCCGTTTCAAAACGCAGCTGTCACACTTATTTATTATATTGTTTTTGTCCTATTTTTCCGTGTTTTTATCTTTAATTCTGTGATTATCAATACCTTATTTTTAATTTAGTTTTTTTATTGGTATTAGAATGGATGTGCTTACGGTTATATTGAAATTAAAACAAAGTATGAATAAAAATGAAATTAGTAATAATAATAATAATAATAATAATAATAATAATAATAATATGAAATCATATTCAAACTACAGAAACGAAATGAGTTAGGTAATTAAAAAATAATGGTGTTGGCGGCATCAAAGCATCTGGGAAAACTCATACGAAAATATATTCATTTTAACTAAATTCAAGTCCATTGTGTGACATTTGCCTCCACAAATTACAGCATCGGCAATGGATGTGAACATGATTTTTGTTTTTTTTGTTTTTTTTACGATATTTGAACGTTAGTTGGTTCTTGTAGGGTCTTCCGTAAGAGAAACTGCCTGAAAATTAATCACACTGTGCGGTCACCAAAAGGAATATGCCGATGGTAAAGTCTTCTAATGTTTACCTAACAAGGATTGAAACTCAGACTGCAACTGCTAGGGATGAAAAGAATGTTGTATCAAATAGCCGAACTCGCGTGATCTATAGATACTGAACTTCTTCACCTGTTACTCCTTTCCATTTTCTCTCTTCTTTCGGCATTGTTACATCTCCTTGATGGATCGGCAATTCATCACTGTTACGGATTTACAGCGCTCTTGGGAGTAGTCGGCTTCCAAGTGAAGAGTTCTTGAGTGGGCCATAAACACGCTCAAAAATTGCTATGAGAAGGTTGTTCCGCCTTGTTTCACATGGGCACACTTTGCAGCGAAGACAACCCTTTTCACACAATTATATGTCCCTTAATGTTTGAAAGCCACGCCTAGCTCGTTTCAAAACGAGACACTCATTTGCTGTCCAAGCGCAAAACAGAGCTATGTCTCTAACATTGTTCCCTTTTTCGTATTATAGGCAGAGGAAATTCCTTGTTACTATTCCCAAGAAAATTTCTACAACTGACAGTTCTAAAAATACAATGCACTGGACGCATTCGACTGTGTTGTTATTTTTTAATTCTAATAGATAACTAGAACTAGGCCATCTAGGCTTTTTATACGATATTGAGTTTCTTTTCTTCTTCGTTCTTCAGGCAGAGAGACTAATATTTATAAATGAATAACATGTTTGTTAAACGAGATAGAAGTTTAAATACTTAATTACTAAAAATAGAAAAATACACCAAACCGGAATTTGGAATTCCTGCTCATTGTGGATATTTATTTAGATTTAACTAAACATGTACTATTCAATATTAAAGATATATAAAGAAATTTTTAGTCTAGTGGTTAGCGTTGCTGGAGGCCTGGGTTTGATTCCCGATATTTGCTTAGATTTTTTTCTAATTTACGGAGGTTCTGGAACGGGACCCAGCTGCCTGATGAAGAGGTGGCGTTCTTCGATCACGAAAGTCGCTTGATAGGCGATCGGTGGAGTGCCGGATGCTGATCACATGCCACTCTGCAATACTACCCTCTATCAATGAAGTCGCAAGACGGAGGTCGATGGTGCAGAGGTCAAGGTTCACTCCGCGCTGTAGTGCCAAATGAAAAGAAGAAAGACGTATAAAGGTTCATTTTTATGCAAACACTTTTGTATAATCAGTTTTTGCCCTAGAATACCATTGGATGTTCAACAGTAAGCAAATTCATTAGGTAGTTTATTTTAGCATATAGTTAGGTAAGTATTGAAAAGTTTTGTTATATTTTATTTTAGTCGAGTTGAGTCCTTTTTGTAAACTGTTTATGGATGCTGGACATTTAATATCTATTTTTGTTACATATTCTCGATAAACTATAAAAATTAAAATAGATGAATTGAGATGTATGCTTTCTGTTACGTCGGTCCTGGCGATGTAGTGGTAACCATACTTGCCTCCTAAACCAAAGAGTCGGTCCTGGTGGTGTAGTGGTTACCATACTTGCCTCCTACTCCCAAAACGCGGGTTCGAACCCGGCCAGGATCGATGGATTTTTTCGGGGCGTAAAAATCCTAAGTATGGCTTCCTTCGGAAGGGAAGTAAAGCCGTGGGTCCCGTGTCGTACATTTACGGCACGAAAAAGAACCTCAAGCCTGAAAGAGAGGCCTCTGAGCAAAATTTGTCGGCCGTTTCACGCCCTGAGTTGAATGGGACGCTGATGACCTGAGCTGTTAAAGAGCGTCCGTAAATAAATTAATAATAATAATAAACCAAAGATCGGGGCTCAATCCCTACCAGGATCGATTCGGGCGTAAAAATCTATCCTCCGGAAGGAAAGTAAAGCCATGGGTCCCGTGTCTGAGTAAATTGTGTCCGCCGTTTCATGCCCTGAATTGAATGGGACGCTGATGACCTGATATATTAAAAAACGTTGGTAAATAAACCAAATCAACAAATGTCTATTACAAACACTGGTTTGTAATAGAGCAGACATATTTACAGTGTCTAGAATACATCTTGAGGCACAGCATTCCCATTAGAATTTTTTAGTTGCAGTAGTTTAGCTGAACTGCTTCTTTGAAGGTTTCCTGTGCACGAAGGTCTGGTTGGCGAAGACCTTCTGCACATGCCAACATGAGAAGTGACAGACATTGATGTGTCATGACACACAATTAGGTCTTGAGAGTATTACTCAACAGTTACGACTTGCCGGTTTTGAAATAGA
Organism: Metallyticus violacea; assembly: GCA_030762175.1. Lineage (NCBI taxonomy): Eukaryota > Metazoa > Arthropoda > Insecta > Mantodea > Metallyticidae > Metallyticus > Metallyticus violacea. Next base: position 117,169,417 of record CM060842.1, on the reverse strand, counting down.
CTTTCGTAATATTGTGACGTGAAAATGTTCAACAAGGAGGCAATTGCGCATATTCATTATTACCTGGGAAAAGGATGCTGCCTGTAACAAATATATTAACACAATTCCTTCTTCTAAACCCGTTGTATAAAATCGTATGCTAATATATTTGTTGCTAAGAAAGATATGTCTTAAAACTTGGATAAAAAATTAATTCGTTCATATCATTTAAATATCTTAATGAGAGCGATTATAAAAGATTAGTTTCGGCTAAAATTAATGAATATGGAAACATAAAAGAATTGTTGTAATGTCTCATATTAAAAAGGACAGAAACATAAAAAATCAAAGCTTAAATACAGTCAAAGAAGAAATTTTGATCAACAGCTAACCTTTACATAACTTTATTTCCAAACAAACAAATGTAAATATTGAGCAATGATTTTCAGTTGTTTCTGTATTATAAACATAGAGTATATGCGAGTTTCTTTTCAACCTCCCCTCACCGCCACGGGTGACCGAGGTCCTTAAGGCGCGGACTCGTGAGCGGGAGGTCTGGAGTTCGAATCCCTTCAGGACCGTCCTCCCTAACTGAGGTTTTTTCCAGGCTTTCCTCAGTCTTCATAACTGGTAAATGCCGGGGAGGTTCCTTAAACTTAGGTCAGGAAGGTTTCCTTCCCTAAAAAAAATCCTTTCCCAATATATCATTTTATTTCATGTATCATCAGTGTTCACCGCCTGTGGTGCCTCAGTAGTAAAAACGGGCGTTAAACACTGTTTAAAAAAATCCCTCCCTTCCCAACATATTAAAAATATTGAGCACATGTAAACCATAACATTTTCCCCAACCTCAGACTAAATGTCAACACGTTATTGGTTAGTATAGATTCGTATTTTGCATGCTGTGCAGAGCAAACCAGCCAAGAGTTTACGCAAAAAATATTTAGAATAGCGACGGGGAGGAACGCGCTAACAGTGAATGTGCCGAATGTCTGCCATATCGTTTAATCTCGGGGAAGTAGCATGGCAAGGAAATAAATTAAACTAAAATTAAAAAAATATATATACATTAATGAAACAAAAGTTTCCTTATTACATGAATTCAGTGACTGTTTGTCTGTCCATCTTTTTTCAAGCAAATCCGAAGAAAATGTGTGACATTCGTACAGTTCGACTACTGTTATTTCATTTATTCCTTTCCTGAGAACATTTTCCAGGGCGTCAAAGAATTGTTCCTATAGTTTAGTATTTATTTTAGATTCCTCTATAATGAAATAAAAATTTAGATAGCCATAAACACGTTCTCTTTTACTTGTAACAATTTTTAATCGTTGCTCGAATATCTTCAAGGGTCTTTTCTGTAAGGACTCTTTATAGAATGCCTTTAACTGTTGTTAAGACGAAACTGTTTCTTGCTACTTGACATATGACCCTGTTGGTAGTATAGACTTTGAAAAATGTCCGCATAATTTATGCATACGCTTTAATAAGACTTCTTTAAGAGGTATATATCAACAGTACTCTTTACTTAGTGGTGCATCTATTTAACTATACCAGGTGTTCATACATTTTCCAGCACTTCCGTTTTGAATTAGGGACGTCATATTTCTGAAGCCAGCTTCTAGCCTACGTAATGTTAAAGAATTGAGACAAGGTGAGAAGGTCATGGCGTTGGAGGGAAGTGTTTGCTACGAACTATGGGCGGATGTTAAAATTAATTTTACAACAGACCATTTCACATTTATGGCGGAATACTACTTTCGAAATGAAAAATTGTTGGAAAGCAGTAGCGATACAGTGTCTGCAACCATATTAATGTAAATATTTTTCCAGGAATTGTCTTTTTCTCTCTCTCTTCTACTTTTTCTTCTTTTTCACAATTTGTTTTTATAACGATCTATGACGTTATCTGGAAGAAAACGTATTGCTATATTTATAACAGCATGATTTACGCAGAACTTATTCGTAGCGTTAATTAAAACATTTCGCATAGTAATTTTGTTCTGAATGTTTACCTAAGAGCTGCTTCATTTCACTCCGTGCACAAAAGGTTTTCCCAAAAAAATACCCTTTGGATAGAACAGAGCAGTAAATCGCATTCAGGCCATACGTTTTGAACACTGTAATGAATTATTGGCTACTGACAAACTGGCATAAATCATTGAAACTGAAGCTATGCAAAACAATCAAGCGGAGGAACAATAAATGGTAGTTTCAGAACAGGATGTCAGCATTCTGAGAGATTGTGAACTGAACCACCAACCAATCTCCGCAACTAAAGAGTAATGTAATTTTTTTATGTATTGTGTGTGTGTGTGTGACACTTTTAATTGTTCTGATCTAATATTAACCAATTGAAGCTAAATAGAGGATCACTGGTTGGCAGCCAATTAGCCAGAATTGTACCGAGGGGCCCAAAAATGTATACACACATTAATATTGGATATTTATTTAATATTTTTCAAAGTTGAACCGAAAAACAACAGTAATGTGTAGTATGATGTTCTGTAAACAGATGTGACTCACATACATTATGATAGCGTTGCTACAACAAAGTGGAGCCAAGATTATCGTTTAAACAGTTGAAAGCAATTTTGAAGTGGTATTGGAAAACCGAGAATGTTGTTGAAGTTCATAGGCAATGGAGATGTGTGTACAGAACAGAACCGCCAACGCGAGTAACAATTGCACGCATTGGAGACAAATTTGAGACTCATGGTAACGTATGCGATGTTCACAAGGGCAGATCTTGGAGACCTCGCACAGCAAAAGCCCCGCGTCCTCGGCTATGGTTTTTGGAACGTTTTGAGCACTTACCACAGAAATCTACAAAGCAACGTGCGCGTGAGACTGGGATTAGCAGAACCATTTACGTTGTATTATTAAAACAGCAGAGCTGAAAGTTAAAGATGTTGTATACCGTAGAAAATGAGCTACACTGGCAGCTCTTCGGGAATAAATTGAAACGGCATGTGCTGCAATCGCTGAGGACACTTTCGCAAACGTTATTCAACAGTAGTTCAACGTACTCAGAAGTGTATCGACACATTTTGAGCAACTGTTGCAACTGTAAAAGTTTAAGATGATTAGTGCTCATCATCTTCTGTTTGTGTGAATTCAGTTTCGTTATGTTAACACAGTTTTTTCTTTGTTTGAAATGTGTATACATTTTTGATACCCTCTGTATGTACACAATCACGACAATGCCCAACCCAGAGCTCCGGACGTGGCTTTAAAACGTTGCATGAACAAGCGCCACGGATACATTCAGACTGTGAAATGTCATGAATATATTCATGTAAGCCAAAAGAAAAGAAAGACTTTTTTCTACCAAAATAACAATGAATACAACGGCTCCTCACTTTTCACTGAACTTCAGTAGCACACCATTAAAAGGCGCAATCTATCATTTGACTTAATGAGCACTGGACTAAATTGAATCGAAATGGGATTGGTAATCAAATGATCAAGTACTCACTATAAACCACAATGACTGTTTGCAAAGGGGGTACACAGACCTTGTACTAATCTTAATGAATATTACTGTGTAAACTTATAGTTAAGGAAACATTTTGTGTCTATTGAAAGAATTAACAGTAAAAAGCACAAAATATACCAAAGTTAGTTACGCTAATGATAGACAGTAATAAAAAAATAAGGGTGAATTTTTGGTAATAATTAATACTAGTCATTTTTTTTAATCCAGAGGAAATATATTTTGGATGCATCATCAACTGAAAGCCTTTTCCTTCTAACGTTCCATTATTTAAGCTGTTAAAGAGATTATCTTAACGTCTGATATGACATTCAACACTTCCTGCAGAATATACTAAAGGTCTTGAAATTAAATAGATCATTCTTCAGAACTATCATCTAATATCACTAAAATTATATTAATAAAAATAAGAAAAAGGACGGGTGCTTGGCTAAGCTTTTATTTTGAATGCAATAAACTAATAGCGTATAGATGAACGGTTCAATAGACATTAAAATTACTTAAAAGTTATACATGTAATGAATTACAAAGGATATATTTTGCTTATTTTCAAAACACCCATAATTCCAGTAGAAAACTAATTTATAGATAATTTAAGATTATAAGTTCTGAATAGATAATGATAGCATCAGTACAAAGATCTTGTACTAACAGAACTAATAATATATCTACAAAATATTAGCAAAATGTGAGGTTTTTTAAGAAACTACGCGTAGTTCTTCATATTTAACACTAATGATTGCATATATACCTGAAATCGCGCCAGCCTAGTTTTGCACATGATCTGGTCATAAAGATATTCTAACCTAGAAAGGTCTAAAGCAATACATTTGAAACTATGAATAAAAAAAATTGATGATTTTATCAAGATGATCAGCAGGAAATGTGTTTGTAGCTAAAACTGAAAATTATTTTACAATATTTTAGCTTTCTGATTTACTGTAGGTATAAGGAGAAAAAAATAAACGGAAGTTCTGATTCTAGATCGTTAGGAATGTATCAATAGCAAATGTCAGAAGTATATTAAATATATTAAAACAGCTTGCAGCGAAAGTTTTCATAACAAACCTGAAAAATGCTACATCTATGGGTAACTGTTTATTATATGTGAATGATACAGGATCATTACAAATGTAAATATTTCTTTAATAATAGCAGCGTTTAGGATATTAGTTGGGTTCTTTTCTAAACCACTGTCTATGTAAATCTCTAAATATTTCACAGTAAAGAAAACCTCACGGAAGTCTCCAGGATATAGGTATAGAATAAATGAGAGAGGTTCGGTAGCTTTGTTGGTTAGAACGTCTGCACGGAAGGTTGAAGATTCCGGCTGTGATCCAAAATTTTCAAGTCTAATTCTTCCTTTTCAATAAAATTATAACATTTTCCAAATCGGCCAATAAGAATAATTAATACAGTGATCTAAAAACTATGTCTGTTACAACTCAGGAAATTACTTCCATGTATCCCTTTCACTGTGAAGTAAACCAGCTCTGTGAAGAAGAATTATTTCATAATAAGGTTTATGAAGATAATGCAAAAGGTGAGGGACATATAAAACAAAAGCTTAAAAACGTGCATTCAATACAGAGATGAAAGAAATTAGAAAGAGCAATAGAGAAATCACTGCACCAGATAAATTTACTAGAATATAATCCCTCTCTTTTAAAATAACAGAAGAAAGATGAAGATGAGAAAGAGATTTAAAAATATCTTTAGATGTTGTAGGCAGTAAATTTCTAGAATAACACTAGAAATCAAAAGTCACCTGAAAGTTTATGAAACAGCGGAGGAAATCACATTTTAATAGATTAGCCTTGGTGTCAAAATAAAATTAAGCAAAGAAGTTTATTATTTGACAAAAATATTTAAACAAAATATGTTTATCTTTCTACACAAAACTGAAAATTTAATCTTGCTTCAAGGTCTAAAGATGTAATATTTCAGTCAGTTGCAGTTTTCTTTCAGTACGTTAACAGATGCCCTTAATGTAAAAGCTACTTTTTCATAGTGATGAATTAAATGTAGCATTAATTTGTTTACATATGACCACTTTAACGTCGTGTGATAATTTCCTTGCTGTTTACTGCCTGCTGATTTATAATTGTATAAAACAACAGAATACTTAACATATAGGTATTATAGCTACTACGATATATTTTTAAGCTTCAATGTGTTATGCTAAGATATTAAAGTTTATAGAGTGAAATTATACAATAGCCCAAATGAGTTGGAGTAGAAACAAGATGGGTAGAAAAAAAAGGAGGAACCCTAAGCAGGATTCGAACCTACTCCTTCTGCTTCTGGAACTATTTACTGACCGACACCCCAACCAAATCAAAACATTTAAGTAGTTTAAAATTATGAAATAAACGGGATTGTTAATATCAATAAAGGATGAAAAACAATTTTATATTTACCTCAAACATGTATTAGTTTGTTTAAAATGAATAATTAAATGTAATTAAAATTAGAGTATGTTTAATTAGATATCTTAGAACAGAGTAATTAAAAATATTATTGTTTAACTGACATGGGATTTAAGAAATAAAAAATTAATGGATTGCTTATATTTAAGTTTATTTTATACCCAAAGTAGACTAACCAAAGATGCACAACTTGAACGTGAAAAAAATAGAAGATCAGAAAATCATTTTGAGACTGTTCATTGCAATGAACAACATACACTAAGCTTTTACTAAACATATTAATTTCTCTGTAAATTAGAAGAAAAATGCAATTAAATATTTTCCTATACTACAGATGCCCAATGCTTTGTTAAATGAATGGTGTTTAATGCCCGTTTTTACTACTGAGGCACCACAGGCGATGACACTGTTGATACATGAGATGAAATGATAATTTGGGAAAGAATTTTTTTAAAGGAAGGAAACGTTCCAGGCCTAAGTTTAGGGTTCCTACCCGGCATTTACCATTTATGAGGACTGAGGAAAACTTGGAAAAATCCTCAGTCAGGGAGGAGGGTCCTGACGGGATTCGAACCCTAGACCTCCCGCTCGCGAGTCCGCGCCTTAACGACCTCGGCCACGTGCTTTGTTAAGACAATATCTGCTTTCTCAGGTGCAAGTTAATGGTAAAGAGGCTAGTTGTACATATTTGAATGCCACTGCTTGTATTCAACAGTAACTATATATATAATAAAAGTAGATAAGCATAAAACACTGAGAAAGAGTCACACTTGAAATTGCTATATTTCGAACTACTGCGAGTTCTTCATTGGCAAGAAGTGAAGACAAGTGAAAGTGATAAAAGTAAAAGTAAATATTGAGTATCGAAGGTAGACTGGTTTTTTTTTCTACTTTTTTTTTTTTTTACATAAAGCGCGCATACCACCTGGTTTAAATCTTACATATTAGTTTTTTTCTTCCCACACTCTCATTTCTAGTTTCATCTGTTTCCATGCATAACGTTACCTTCGATACTCAATATTTACTTTTATCACCGTCACTTGTCTAAGCTTCTTGCCATTGAAGAACTCGCAGTAGTTCGAAATATAGCAATTTCAAGTGTGACTCTTTCTCTGTGTTTTATCTTTTTCTGCTTTTATAATTACTGTTAATTTGTTACATTGTTAATAGTGTTACTTTATTTTTATTTTTCATTTATATATATATATATATATATATACAATACATAAGTGTTACAGGTATAAAATCTCTAATTTCATAGGAAACTCGGAAAATATTTAGCAATTATTATCAGGAAAACTTTATTCAAATATGTTTTACTTTTTTATCATTCTACTCAATTTTGTTTGTTTTCTTGCACATTCTCTAGCTGAACTTCCACACCATACTTTCAATGACGTCAAATTTGCCGACAGTATACGGTTTTCATTTGAGAAATTAAAGTAAATGTGGCATGGTATAAGTCAAGATACATTTCAAAAGCTTACATTCACTTACTATACATTTCAAGCCGGCCACATAGTAATTTTCTCCTCTGTTCTGTTAAATTAACATTTAAATATCCCAATAGATATCTTAGCATTATTTTTTTCAATTATTATTTATTATTTATTTACGGACGCTCTTTAACATCTCAGGTCATCAGCGTCCCATTCAACTCAGGGCGTGAAACGGCCGACAAATTTTGCTCAGAGGCCTCTCTTTCAGGCTTGAGGTTCTTTTTCGTGCCGCAAATGTACGACACGGGACCCACGGCTTTACTTCCCTTCCGAAGGAAGCCATACTTAGGATTTTTACGCCCGAAAAAATCCATCGGTCCTGGCCGGGTTCGAACCCGCGATTTGGGTGTAGGAGGCAAGTATGGTAGCCACTACACCACCGACTTTTTTTTTCCAATGAATACAATGGCATCAATAGGGGAAGCAGTAGATATATAACAAACTTATGGTAAGAAATGAAACGAATATCGGTGAACTAACTTATGGGCATGTCCAACACGAAGTAAAGATTTATTGCATCACGGCAAAAGTTGAGTTAAAAGTTACAACGACATATGCTAACACATTCAGAATTTCACGGAGTATTGATTGTTTCGGATCCTTAGTTTGACACGAACCATACATCATCCTCGACGCCTATTTCCGACAGGTGGTAAAAACAACGTCTCTTTTATCTGAGTTCTTTTCACCTATTTCTTGATATTTTCGCGTGAGGGCACCGTCATGTGTGAAACTGATTGCACCAAGTGTCCCAAACAATTCATTGTTCGCACAGCAGGGAGGTATCAACAATGTCGGGCACAACCGAACTAGATAACGTGGAACGGAAGCTTATCTGCGTGTTTTTCCTTAAAGGTATGGCTACAACATTTCAATTGATGGTATGTGAAAAATAAACCATACAGTTATCACATAATAGTACAGAAAAAAGCTCAGGTTGCAGCACATGTATCTATAAACATTCATCATTAAATCATTACTTCAAGGTTTAATCAGTACAAATTTCATTTTATTAGAAAGTTATATTTTATACATACAATCTCATATAAGTGGGCTAGTAAAACAATAGATTGATCATCAGAAATAAATACAAAATAAGATTCCTGACACTCGAAAACAGCAGACTTAATTCTTAATGTGTAAATAAAGAACTCCTAAGATTCCACACACAACGTATGAAACATTGAAACAGCTTATCCATCTTATAATAATTTACTATCTCAGAAAATATATTTAAATAAAATTACTGTAACCAATGTCTATTCACTTTTCAAGATTTGCAAAATCTGCAAGAAAAACGTAAAGCAAGGCTACCAGCTGTACCTTAGAGCTCTAAATAAAATAACATTGGAAAATAATAGGATTTTAACAATGCATTTCAGTGAGAGTAATATAAAGAATAATTTGAAATTATTAAGGCACGGCATTATGAAAAAATAAAAAACTGTTAAGTAAAACAGTAAATTAAAAAAAAAAGAATTATATCATTCACAGTATAATAAACTCTTAAAATAAGCATTAATAAAGATATTAATACTAAACAAAATATCTAATAAAACAAATAAATAAAAAATCACAACTTAAAATGACCCCACAATGCATAATTTTCTGGGGGAATTCTTTCATTCAAAATGATTAATATTAAAACGATATTAGGAAATTTCAAGAGCTGAATATTCCCAAACACATAGAATACTTACTTTTACACATACGCAACAAAATATTTTATCTTTAATTACAACAACAAAAATCACAGAATGTTATGATAAATGTAGAAATGTTCGGAGTGCATTCTAGGGATTAGATAAGTTTACTCAATCTGCATAGCTTCTGAGATGACATCCAGTAGTTTTCAGAAGCAAAATTTCGTCACTTATACATCTTTGATCAATTTAAAAGACTCTAGAGCCCACGTACTGATTATGAAGTTAAAGTAATTAAAAAGGAATTTAGGCTAAAAGGAACCAGAACAGCGACAGATGATAACAAAACGTATATGCCTTTTTTGCTGACGTGGTACTCTTTGAGAGATGGAGATAGTGTGAAGCCGTTTAAAAACAAATACCTGCCGTTTGTGCTCTGTTGAAATCATCCATCATGCGGTTTGCAGTTTGACGTCAACAACTAAAAGAAAAGTGACGTTCTGTCGATAGGTCCTACAGGAAGAGGGCACTTAAGTAATAACGGGTCATATAATCCTTGGGGACTTGCTTTGGACAGTGCCTAATTGTTAACAAAACCAGAATCATTCCGGTTTCTTTGGTTCTATTTTGGTCCATCTTTCCTCCACTCAGAAGTTGAAGAGTGTCTTTGTCATTTTTTTTTGTACTCTTTGGAGAAAATTTTAACCTATGAAATTTGAGACATTCGTCCTATAACAATTAGCTTAGCCACAGCATAGTCTTTTCCTGTAATCATAAAATATCTAAATGTTGTCTTCAATCAAATTTCGGGTCCTTGGTAATAAAGAGTTTCATCTTTTGAAATCTCAAAATGTTCATGTTATTAGCTTTCCTACAGATGAAATCGACTTCGTCTTTTGAGATGATAAAGAGATTTTATTAATCGATTCCAAAAATACAAAGCCATAACTGGAGAGCAGTACTCTAAGCTTTTATCTCAGAAGATGAAACTCTTTGCTAAAAAGGATCCAGTCTACAGAAGATAAACCATTTTTTTCATCAATACAATTCGTATGTCTGTAAAAATATTTTGCAAATCTTTCGAAAATTAAAAAAAAAAAAAAAAAAAAAAAAAAAAAAAAAGAAATAGAGACGGTATATAGGCATTGGAGCATCTGAAATAAAGTTATTGACCTTAAGACAAATTATGCTGAAAAACAAAAATAATATTCATATTTAAAACAGTTAGCCATGTATAGGGTCATAATTGGAAATGAAGAATCATATTTGAAAAATTCAGGCCGGAAGAGGAGGATCAAAGCGCGGACATACAGCCTTCCGGGCTGATACTTTAACTGAACTACCGTACGGAATCAGATTGCGTACAACCCGGAAACCTCACTAAGGTAAGAGATTTATAAAGCTACGAGTACTTATGACCCAGTTTGATTTTTCATTTCCAGTTCTTTAATTGTTAGGTTGGAGAGTTTTTCAAATTGACCCGTCTCTTCGTAATACGCTGCATAAAATTACAATCTATTTGGTGATTTCATAATTCGTGTGTTTCAGGCCAAAATAAAGTTGATGGTGTCTATTGTAACGAGCCACTCTTTTGTCTAATTACCATGTTTATGCAAGTTAGATCAAATGGATTGTTTATGTGAAACATAAAATAATTGACCAGTATTATTACAATATTCTCCGATAAGAACGAAATGTTAAAAACATTTAATCTTATTGTGTACGTTAGTTTCTTAGGTGTTTAATTTAGGATCTCCTAGAATTAATTACATTCTTAGCAAGTTTGATGAATTTCCCAAATCAGGTTGACCTTTACAAGGAAAATTTGATGATAAATTTAACCCGTGATATAAATGGATATATCTCACTATATATTATGCTAACCTTTATTGATTCATAAGTTAAAGGACCTGCTATATGGTTTATTATGTCAACCTGACTTGAGAAATTCATCAAACCTGTTAAGAATGCAATTAATTTTCTTTCAACTTCGAGAAAACATAACTAAAAAAGTTTAAAAAATATTTATATAATTCTAACAATTTCATAAAGTGGGGAATTAGTGTAAATAAATTAAATACATAAATAAACACGATAGAAGAGAAAAGAATACGGAATCAGAAAAAGACAATTTCTTCAACAATTCCAATCACTTAGCTACCTCTGAGTCACTCCTGAGATTCAGAATGATTTATCATGGTATAGACTTCTTGTAACTAAATGCGTGTTCCGTGGTTTACAACTTAGGTTTGAAATTCCTTGTAAGCGTTTTCCTCTTGCCCCGTGCAAAACATTTCTGCAATTTTTGTTGTGTCTCCACTCCGCATCAAAGGAAGGGGACCAAGAAAGTGGGAAAAATAGCAGAAAGCATGTTAATTTCAAAAAGTGACGGCTGGGCTGCGAATCATCAATCTTTATACCTAGGTTTGCTCCCAAAATACAACGCCATTTTAGATTTCGTCATCTGGAGCGGCGTATTCCCCACCCCTCAGTGGGGGGCTGAAGAAGCCGTCCCTTAGGGAGGGAGCTGGGCATATTCATGTGTAGAACACACTGCCGTTCCTGTGGATGCGGATGAACAAGTTCCACCAGGGGAAGGCACCGTGTCCCTGCTTCCAACGAATAGAATCAAGCCGTGCTTCCTCTCCCACGTTTTCATTCGGCCATGATGCTGTTAGACCCTCTTCAAACAGCCTTCACATATCCTTCACACGACAGTAGGCTACATGTTACATCCTTCGCCAAAAACATCGCCTGCTTTTACCAACGAGGTCACACCATCTTCACCATTACTGATTAAGCGAATGAGATTTGCTTCCTAAAAACAACAGGTGCCTAAAGCTACTGGCCAGAGGTAAGAGAGTTGCATTGTTTCGGACCGCTTCACAGCAAATTTAAGTTTTAGGCAACAAGCTATTTGCAGCATGAAGAAAGCAAGCTAAAGTACGATAATCTGCAAATGTAGGCTGCACGAGGAAAGTTCAAGGTACTCGGTGACAGAGTAGCATAAATAAATACTTTTAAAAAAGACGAGGTGTTTTTAACTTTAAAATACATATATCATTAAGTATATAGCTCCAATTTTGTTCCACTTTTAAGCAATATATCAAATTAGTTCAGTAGCAAAAACTGAAAATTACAACTGACGTTTTTAAAGGTATACTGCTTTTGAAAGCTATCAAATTCTCAGATAACTTTTCATTATATTTGATTTGTTTACTTCAAGTTCAAACTCCCAGGCCGAGGTCGTTAAGGCGCGGACTCGTGAGCGGGAGGTCTGGGGTTCGAATCCCGCCAGGACCGTCCTCCCTGATTGAGATTTTTTCCAGGTTTTCCTCAGTCTTCATAATGGCAAATGCCGGGGAGGTACTCTAAACTTCGGCCTGGAACGTTTCCTTCCTTAAAAATAAATCCTTTCCCAATTTATCATTTCATTTCATGTATCATCAGTGTCCATCGTCTGTGGTACCTCTGTAGTAAAAACGGGTGTTAAACACCATTAATTTATTCAAGTTCAAACTCATTAGAAGCTACTCATTTGTATGTGTCCTTCAAGGAAGTAGAAGATATTTGAAACAGTATAACAATTTTAGTTTTACAAAAAGTTATGAAATAATATTCTTAATTAGATTATAAACTTATGTCTTGAAAAATAATACAAGATCCTTGATAGAAGATCATTTTAGCAGTTTTTACAAACATCACATGTAGGATTGTAGGATTATACAATGAGAAGCCATTTGTTGCACATTTGTTGCATTTTATTGCAATACAAAAGATTATGGGGCAATGTTACACAGAATTTTAGTTTCAAAACTTCCCAGTCTGAACTACTATGTATTTAACATAAATGTAATTTAAACAAAAAAATACGTCAATTTAGATATTGAAAGGAAAGATAAAAAAATGTTGATTGAATTTTACATTCACTTTGAAGTATTTAATAACACCCTTATTATTTACATTTTAAAGAAGATGCAACTGTTATCGCATCTTATGTAAATTGTCTTTATCTGTGAATCTGGATTCTTGTTATTTTGTTTGAATTTTGAAATAATAATTTAAAAATTACCGTAGATTTAACGTAAAAAGTATGTTTTAACAATATATTGTTTCAAAATGGTATATAATCTTCAAGAAACAACAACATTTAAGTGTTCAGCTGTTTTGAAATAGACTGTATAGTTTTAATATTAATAATGACTATTTTTTTAGCCTACATTGACTTATTTTTAAATCTTTCCAAGTTCAAAGAAGAATAACAACACTCTAGGTTGCCAAGTAAGGAAGGAAAACAAAATATATAACAACAATTGCACCCTCTTTAAAATTAAAGCATCAAGTTAGGAGTGCGATTTGAAATCCTTAAGTTGGGGCTATTAGGGTGAGAGGTTAACTTAAAATGTAAACTACACGGATTTTAAACTTACCCTTAATATATAAATTGGCAATTTGATTTAAATTTATGTTAAATAGAAAGTTATTCAGACGGTTTTGAAAGAAAGCAGGTATTTTAAGTTAAATGAACGTATTTTAAAATTGGTGGCTTAGAGCTTAAGTCTATGTATGAAAAAATTAGTTAAGAAGTAGTGAGTTTTGTTTTCAAAGAACATTTAGTTATAAGTTTCACTTTCTTCAGGTACCTGTATACATAACAATATATTATAAACCTTGTGAAGGTCAATAAATAATATTTTCATAAATATGAAAATGCTTCACTAAAAGTATACAAATTAGTTAATATTCGCAATATTTATGTTTACAAATATCAACGAACATTGGATTGAACTATTATCTGTGATCAATGCCCAAAACTCTTGAGCACAATTGCGCAATTCTTGCTTTAAAAATTATACAAAAATATCTATTATTCTTTACAGATTTTGAACATGAACAAATATGCTCCAATTTTTCAAATTCTACGAATTATATTTAAAGTTGTTAGTTGGACTAAATGTTTCAGAATCGTGGCATTATCTGACAAAAGGCAAAACAGTTTAACCGCATTGTGTTATACAATAAATTGGTCAATGATGTAGATCCGATAAGAATTACTCAACAAAACTGTTTTGTTTTGATACATTTTAAAAATTCTCAAATCTGTATTATATAATTTTAAAAGTATTACTCAACGAGGGACAAGTATCAAAGAAAAGTATTATTACACTGAAATAATTTCGTAACTTTTAATAATTATAAACTGAATTTTATTGTTGTTGGGTGAAATATGCATTAAGAAATTTATAATAATATTGAGAATTTACACTCTAAATACCGAGATATTCAATTATCTAATGATCAAGTCAGTGGCGGAGTGGATCAAGGCCAACCGCGCTATCCGATTCGCGAGTTGGCTGACGAGCGGATTTTACCGAACTGTTATTGAGTCTCCACCACTCAATAGATTCGTTGCACAATGAAAGGAACAACACGTGTCTAATCCTAGAATACAGTTTGCTAAGAGTTTATTTAGGCCTTCACAACCAATGTTAATTTATTGATTTGTATGTCCGTTCTACCGCCACGGGTGACCGAGATCATTAAGGCGCGGACTCGTGAGCTGAAGGTCTGGGTTCGAATCCCTCCAGGACCATCCTCCCTGACTGAGGTTTTTCCCAGGTTTTCCTCAGTCCTCATAACTGGCAAATACTGGGGAGGTACCCTAAACTTAGGCCTGGAACGTTTCCTTCCTTAAAAAAATCCTTTCCCAATATGTCATTTCATCTCATGTATCACCAGTGTCACCGCCTGTGGTGCCTCAGTAGTAAAAACTGGCGTTAAATATCATTAAAAATGTCTGGTCTAGTTCACTCGTGCTGTCAGCAGATTATTAAAGAAAAAATTGCCAGGTGAAGGAATTCCAAGTCATGACACGAACCAAAAATTAACACCTCAGTCAAGAGATAAATTTTATTTCTAAAAATAATTAGAAAGAGAATTCATAAGCAGATTCCAGAATTGTGCAGAAATTGAAGACTGCCTGCCTAGGTAGTTACAGCCTCTCCTTGCGTATTACGGTACAATAAATACAACTTTATATGCATTGTACTTTTTTGAGCTGTCACTTCAGTGTTTCTACCGCCAGCTTTTGTATTATCCCGAATCTAATGTAGCCCGGCTGCCAGTGAACGATGACCCAATACTACAACCCGATAGTATCCATTATTTTTACCAACGCGAAAACAAGAAATGATTTTATTTCAAAACTTTACATTTATTTAATTCCTTCCAGTTTACAATTTTAAAATTCAAACTTATTCCAATATGTCACAGTAATGAATATTACAAATTAACAAAACAAACAAAGCATACCTGAGTACTGCTTTAATTGTAACAGTATTCATAATAATAAATGACTCACGGCAAACGATATCTCCGAGACATTGCAGTCTCTTATTGGCTACCACAGATTGTTTCACGATCGCTGCAAGGTGGGCAGGTATTTGCTTCACGCGCAAGCTCATCCATGTTCAGTAGACGGATCAGACAAAGGAAATATTAAAAAAAGAAGCACAAGCGCCGCGGAATAAGAAAATAATAATAAAAAATAGACAAGGGAGGGAACGGAGATGAAAGGAATATAAGAAGGAGGCTTAAAGGAGAGATTCTAATTACAGGGGGCTTGGTTTTCGTAGCAGGCTACCTGGCTGTCATGTCAAAGTCGAGTCCGCGGAGTGGCATCGTATCGAGGGGAAGGTCGGGTCGGCCGAGTATATCGGCTAGTTCTCTGGGCGGTCTAAGCCTGTTCTGCGCGACACTGCTACTACAATATCGGCGGGCCCAACGCCATTTTTATCATTTATCATGCATGTTCTCGAATTTTCATTAATATATGAAATAAAGTACAAATTAGCCACCCCAGACAATGTTTCATATAGATCCATACATATGAACAAGAATTGTTGTTTCTTTACATTATTATTATTATTATTATTATTATTATTATTATTATTATTATTATTATTATTATATTTATTATTATTATTCTCATCATTCTCTCTTGTTTCCTTTTCTAGCTATCTTTGACTAAACCAGTCTTATCAGCTCTATACTCCCATCTAGCCATCTATTGTCATCAATTTCAGAACAGCATTTTACCTTTCAGAGCCTGCATAGAGTTAGCATTTAAACATGCAGATTGCTTACGAAGAAGACATAGTTATCGGAAACATTCCGTGCTTTAAGTGACATCTTTAAGCTTTCTCTTTTAGTATGAAAAATTAAAAAAACTCTCACAAAACTATATAGCTAGTGAAGAAGAATATGCTTAAATATTACCCCCCCCCCAAAAAAAAAATAACGTGCAGAACACGCTACAATTCGGATAACTGGTTTGGTTGGGTTCCAAATATCGCATGTTTTGTCGATACACCAGTTTTAGTATTTTTATTACCTGTGAAGAGTTCTTCTTGTCAGCCCGTTCCAATCACATTACATATGGTCATATATTAATACAGTGTGCACACATAAAATGAGAGTGGGAACACCATTCACGCTTCCTTAAAATTTTGTACTGTCTTTCACCACATCATTTAAAATATTTGCCAAAATTACTGATAATGGCTGAAGAATATTGGTTAGGAAATCGAAAATATTATAAAGGCACTTGATACATTAGATGTACACACAGTAACTGAGTGTAATCGCATGGGATGCTGATTGAAGAATGTAAAAACAATATTTGACTATTAGTGATGAAATATAAGATTTGTGTGTTACAATATAGAACAGACATTATCTGAATATAAGGAAAAAATCTTCATTAAACCAGTTATAACTATGCTGCTAAAATTCCGCTTGGTATTCAATTGAGCTTGCCCAGTCGTGTGTGTAATGTCAGCTGTTTCAATTGTATTTCTGTATGAAATGCGTGTTAAGAATTTATGCTATATATTTTTTATATGCTCAGAGTGAGAACAAAGAAAAAGAACGTTTTTTTATGATTTTTATGTGCAAAAAAAATCGTAAAAGTACTGTAGAAAAGAATTTCATGCTAAATTTCCAGGAGTAGCATCTCCATCGGTAAATGCAATTTTCAGGTTGTGATAAAACACTCAATGACATAAAACCGAAGCCAAAATAAACCGGATTTTATTAGAGGAGAAGCTTGGTGAAATAGGCTATCGGTTGAAAAGTCTTTAACATAATTAGCCCTGGAAGATGGTGCGTATAAAGCTACTCAGCTGGTACTTAAAGTATCTTTTCTGGGGAAAAAAAAATTTCTGTCAAACAAATTTTTTATCTGCATAGCGCAAGGTCAGTAGGATGTGCATTAGTCGCTTTAGTACAACTAACCTGGCATAGTATAGTCTACAGAAGTAATTTTATTTAGTAATGTGTTCAGCGTTTATTACTTTTATAATAAAATTCAAAATGTGTTTTAATTCATATTTTTCATGAAATACTATTTAGTTTTTAGTTTTATCGTTTTACTTAATAGTAATGTTAAATACCTATACAATATTTTAATCACACTCATATGTACATATATTTAAATTATAAATTTGTTGATAATTCAACATGCATTTGCAGCGACGTTATATTATTAACCTAAAGGAATGCAATCGAAATTTACTAAAAATAAAATCAAATTAAAACAACCTAAACACAATCTTCTATTAACCATTGCCACTTAAAGGAAGCTTGGCACAAAATTATAATGTGCTGGAATTATAACACACACTTCAAAGTTGTCTAAGAAACAACATACATTTTAAATAAAATTCTTGATGTATCTAAACAAATGATAAGTAAATATGAGCAATTATTCATTTGTATACCTATTAATTACTATAGCAGAAAATTTTATTTTTATTATTTTTATTTGTTTAAATTACACTTTGTAAATAAGTAATTGAATTGATTTTAATGCACGAATCAAGCAAATTTTCTCTGTTAAATATCCCTAAAACGTTAAGAAATGTTCTTAATAAATAAAATGAGTATTCAAATGTCATTTAAATCTAAATTAAATGCTTATGTCGATTGGAATAATTAGAAATGGTGGAACATAAGCTGATGGCTCTATGGCTCTGAATACCGGAAGAAGTTATGGATGTGAAAGCGATATCAGGAATTTAGCAGTTCAGAAGAAAGCCTCCAGGTAAACCAACTGCTGGCACAAGACAGATTTCTGTGCCTAACGGCACTGAGAGAAAGAAATAGACTTCACAAATGGTTCATTCCCGTCCAAGCGATCCGTCATGGAAATCGGACATGGTGCCCGCACCATATCATTAGCAACAGGAACAATGAAATAATGTCCTCTTCACAGATGAATGGGGCTTTGATCTACATCCAGATCCCAGGAAAATATGCATTTGGATAACAGGGGAAATTCATAAATTCAAAGAAAATATCATCATGGTCTGGAACAATGAATGCTAAAAATTCATTCAAGAGATTTTACAGCCTGTGGTTCGCGTCTAGCCTGCTCTCCTTTACTGAAGTACTTGATACAGAGAGTGTGTGTGTGTGTGTGTGTGTGTCTAGGTATTAGAATACTAGAGTAAGAAAGAGTTTTAGAAGATTTTGAAAACATCGAGATTTCATTACCTATGTCTCCATCATCATTGGCAAAGTATCGAACAGAATGGAATCCTTTATCGCGTTACAAGCTATTGATGGCAGAAGGATCAAGGAAATCTTGAGGAAAAGGAAACTTTTGCATATCATTTTTATTGGTTAGTATCCTTAAAATTAGAAAATTGTGTCATTTTTGTTGAAAGGGAATAAAATTTGCTTTTGTGGATTGTTATGTTGCAATACCAATGTAAGTATTCAAATATTTTTACACAACTAGTAAGTAATTCCGTTCATAACCACAGACAATTTAATAAATGTGCTTGTTCCTTTGACAGTTTGGAAGTGTGTAGGTTTGAAAGAAAAGATATTGTAGAGCAACTTGTAAAATGTATATTTGTAAACTGATTATTGTAAAAATATATTCATTAGATCCTAAACTTAGTGACTATATAAATACAGTGCTACAAATTATAGACAAAACGAAGTATCACAGAAAATTTTGTTTTTGAAGTTAAATAGAAAAATAGCCGCTGTTATGCATTAGCCAATAAAAAAACAAGTACACCAAAAGTTGACGAATAAGTATGCTATGAGAATTTTCCCGCAGAATTTCATGGTTTTTGAGCACCATTATCATTGCTATTGTTATTAAATTATTTTATGACTGAAATAAAATGAAAAAGAGCTAGGGGTTTGTTGTGTTCTGAAGTTACTTCACATTCGCCTTTTAAGATCTTTGAAACTTTTTTTTTCCCAACCCCCACTATTGCTGAAGATTCATAAAACCATTTCAGGCTCTGCTGAGCAACCAATGCCATTTGTCAAGCATATAAGGTAAGCAGAAGAAATATGTAAAACAATGAGATTTAAAATGTAGTTCTGATTTAAACGAATCTTTTTTTCTTAAGAAGCGTAATAGATAAACGCATAAGAAAAGTGACTTTAGTAAAAAGAGTCAAAACAAGTGACAATCCTCAAGATTTACAAAGTTAATGATACTACCAAAGCCTTGTGTGGATGGGAAACTGAACAGGAACAATGCAGTATAAAGGAAGTATTGAGGCCGTGGAGATGAAATTATTGAAAGCATTAGGCCATCGAAGAAATGAAGCAATTAGAGCTAGCTGAAATTGCCATATGCTGTGAATATCATAAATAAATATGAAAGTAAATAGAAAGGACGCTTATTACGAATGGGCACAAATTGGATGCCCTTCAAAACTTTTCAGTATGGGCCAAGAAACCGAAGAGATGTAGATATGTAGATTAACAACATATTGGAGCGACAAGGAGGGTAGATGGTTTAAGTCTTGTACCTAAAAGAAGAACATGTTTATTTTATGAATAAATAAAATAAAAGTCACTATTAATGCAGTTTAAATTTTTTAGAAGATTTCATGTGAACGCTACATTTCATCCATGAGAACATTTTTCACTACTTATCCCAGATATTCCCATTTTTTGAAATGAATTAACCACATTATGGGAATTTTTAAGACTTTGAATTTAAATAACAAGGAATATAATTATGTTCGAACCTTACAAGCCGCCTCTGCCAACATGTATAATGAATTATAGAGATATGCTTGTAAGAATTTATTCAATTTGCAATAGGGCTTACACCAGGTGGTACTGGATACCACTGTAATTACAACATTTACAGCCTGTACTTACATTTATGCATGTCAACATAAACGCATATCAACCTAATTAAATACATGCAAACGTAATTAAACACACAAAATGTAATTAAACAATGCAATCGAATTAAATATGTCAAACGTAATTAAATACATGTTAATTTAATTATATACACGTCAACTTAATCAAATACATGTCAATCTAATTAAAACATGTCAGTTTAATTAAACATATGTCAACATAATTTAACACTTTCCATATCTAATTAAATATATGTGAATCTAATTAAATACAATTAAATTTAATAAATTAGATTGCATTCTAATTACATACCTGTCAAATGCAAAAGCTTAACTATGTATTGTAGCACTTATATAAGTTTCTCTTACATTTTTTAACTGTTAGAGAAAAGCTCTCAAAGGGCAGGTAGGAGGATAGGTCTATAAGTTTCCGGCCTTGGCGATAAGATTTATCGCCTTCACAAAAGCCTTATCTGGTGTCATACCTAACCTGTTAACTAAATAATTGCAGCTGTAACTTCGGCTCCGCTGTGTTCAATTGTTCAGATATAGTTGCATAAAGAAGGCTATGTGTAGAAGATGTGACATGTTCAAAATGGAGTATCGACCTGTTCTTCACAAAAGAAGGACGTACTCCAAAAAATTGAAAATTATATTCATATTGCTCTTGATTAAGGTAGTTTGACCCATTTACTGATAGATGGTGATTTTATTAACTTGATAGCCATTGCAGAGAAGACATTTTATGTGCTGGAATTCCATATGACTGAGTCCATAATTGAAGTTGTCTATGTAAGTGGAAATTCACTGTGCGCCCTCAACAACTTCAGTCGATGTGAAGCGTGTGCAATAATGCTACCAACGTAGCCGTAACAAATTCATATTGAACATCTCTGAAACGAGTCAAAAATACTATCATAGTTACTATGACTGTGGATGCTTACTTTTATCATGATATCTTCATTAAAGCGTCTTACAGTTGTAATGTAGAACTCCAAAGGTATTTTTAGAAGCCCGGAACATGCCGCTATGAGACAAGTAATATTTTGAAAGAGCTGTTTCTGTTACTTATGTGGAACTTGCTGAGTTTTAAGAGGTTAAATTTTATTTTGTTACTATCAAGTTTTTAAAATGCTATCTTCTGGAGAACAACTCAACTAAGTATTATATGCAGAAAACAAATGTAATCTTTGCGAATGACAATATCTGCCGAATGTTCTCTATCAGCTGTAAACGTAAGGCGTGAAAGCGTGTCATTCTACTTTGTCATGTTTTGGAACCAAAGTCATTAGAATAAAGGAGTTAATGATGAAAAGAAATTTCTTGACTCCTACATAAAAGTTTAATTTTCAATCGTGATATAAAACAAGACATGGTGATCAAAGAGATGAATTCAGGTCATTATACATCAAAAACTAGTCTCTCAAAGATGCGTTCAGAGAATTAGATCTTTGATAGAAGTAAGCGAGAAACGTAGAAAGAAAACACAACAAGAAATAACGAGCGAGAGGATGAGGAGGGGGGAAGGGAGGAAAGCAAGAGCCACCTGCCACGACATGTTACCTGAGCGATACTTATCGATATTACAATAAACGTCTGTCCATTCTCTTTGGAAGGTATCGATAATGCGACGTCTCATAATATCGGAAACATGTACTATGCTCTTTGGGGGGCCACGGGAGGACCACCCAGGACCTCTGCAATTGGCGATACTAGGTGTGGGTCTACATTCCAGATGGATGGCAGTCCCAACCAAATCATAATTAATGCTTTATTTTTCTTTCCTGACAAAGTGGTATAGGGGGCCTAATTTCATAACTTTCAAGTTGAGAATTCCCATGCTCAAGAGATAAAGAATGTGGCTACTCCATTCCGCCACTATATTGTAATGTATTTTAAGCATTAACCGTTTTTAATACTTTGTATTTTCATTTAGCTTTCGTCATTTTAAAAACACATGCCAGACTATAGTTTGAAGAACTTGTTTCGCACCTATTTCTTTAAAAGGATACGCTATTAGTATTATCTGGCATAGCAGGTACTTTTAATGGATAGTTTAGTGCTAACGACTGTTGCAATAGACAGCTTTAAATACTTATCATGACCCCAGTTTAGCTCCATGAAGTAATAAAAGAACTCTTACAATAAACAAAAATTGCTTTGTCAATATCTTTTAGATAAGTAAGCAAGAAAGAATTAGGAAAGAGATGAGCGTTTTACCTATATGTAAAATAATGCAACGTGTCTTAGCAATGATACACCTTTCGGTGCGCTGAAATTTACTCTTTTAGCACCTGTTTAACCTGTTTCCAAAATGTATCGGTCTGTCATATATGCTGTCTTTCATTGTACACCAAAAATAAAATCACAAAATGAATCAATAGGATCACAGAATAACACTAATAACTGGAGTGATTTATTGGATGGCCCTAACAGTTAGAGCCTAACTATGAGACTGTTTGTGGCCCCAAGTTGGGCGCCAAGTTATAGCGGTTTATTTGGCTTCAGCTAAGTGCCCCAAGTTGGGCACCAATTTTGAAGCGATTTGTTATCGACCTCGCGTTGTGATGCCAATTTTGAAGCGATGTGGTAGATTGATTAATGATCGCTTCGGTGTTGTTTCTCACACCTCAATGACAACAATTTCTCAAGGTGAATTCTGCTATTTTGTTGATTCGTACTCAACAAGACTGGGAGAGGAGTTCAATAGTATGCATAAGCACGCGATGCGACATTACATGTTTATATAGGTACTGTATTACGTTCTAAATCTTTCGCTTCCTGGTGTTAGTTACGTCGAATACATACTTAGCTGCC
Source organism: Metallyticus violacea (assembly GCA_030762175.1). NCBI lineage: Eukaryota > Metazoa > Arthropoda > Insecta > Mantodea > Metallyticidae > Metallyticus > Metallyticus violacea. The sequence continues at coordinate 117,146,368 of CM060842.1, read as the reverse complement.
ACGAGTGAAACATACAGATGAGTGCTGTGGCGTGTAAAACTGAAAAACTGTTTAACTGATGTAAAAGAACTGCGTAACTGATAACGTCTTCTCTGCTGAGTCAACTTAAAAGCTGCCTAACTGATGTCCGAAGTAGAATCTGTTATCTTTGTCTGAGCTGATTCTGTGAACTGCGTGTCTCATTCACGTCGAACTTATAATGAGTGAGAACTACCTCTGCAAACTGCGTGTATCTTGCCGCGTGTAGATCTTATAACTGCCTACTGAGAACTGCTTGCCCCAACGGAGCAAAGCTTTCTTATTATTAAATTCAAATCAAGCAATAGTTGGCTTAACGACGCCAAAGGAGGGTCATAAAGGCACGCGCATGTTCCGCGCCTATCTTTAAAAGTTCAAACAAACATTTTCCATTGGCTGGTTTAAGTTCACCTGCCACACGTATCATTCGCTATTTTTGAAAGTTTAAAACATTTTGTTGTCATTAGCTAGTTTAAAGGCTAACAGTACAACGTCTGTGGGGATCAAAGCCCCAAACGGATTTAAAAGTTCTTCAGTTTATTAACCCTACAACGGCAGTCCTTTTTAAGGTGGCATTCACACTCGACCCTAGGGTTTATTCCTATTGAATATAGTTAGATGGTTTCCAAGCTACATTAATCGAAAAATACCAGAGACGACACAAAGGCCACATGTAAACATTGTGCCGTATTATACATATATATTTACATGATATCTACATTGCTAATTACAATACATGAAATGTTATAATAATTAGGTTTGTAACATAAATATTATATTATATGGGATTAGGCTGTAATAACTGTGTCATAACTTGTTATGGAACACATTTCATCAATTTTTAAACAATGGCGGAATCTTGTAGATAATGCGAAATTTCGCTTCCTCTCAGCTTATTGTTTGTTTAAAAAATAGTATGACACATTAAAGTGTAACATACATTGAGAAAGAACTATATCGCTATTATTTCTCTGCTTATGGTACACCGTGAAACAAATTTCTCGATACGTCAGCGACCTTGTAAATATTTTTTTTTATTGGATCTACAATTGTTTTCCCAACATGGAGATGGAACTAAATCTTTCGCAGAGAATAATAAGATATAATTCCAATTTTCTATCTGTACTTTTTCACGGCCCATTTAAAAACGTGCGCTTTTTCCGGAAACACTTGGTTTTAATTCAAGAGGCTCTAAATTTACGAGTTTCGGTCTTTCGGAAATTAATTTTAAACTGTAATATATAAAAATTATTCCTCTGCATAAAATTGTGATCTGTTATGAAAGGTTCAAATCTTTATAACAGCCTCAAATGATGGTCATAATAGCTGATCTCGATGAAGTTCCGAAACATTTAGCAAAATGAAGATTATGGCGACGGTATGGTGATCTACGGCAGGTTTAATATACTAAAATATTTTGCACCTTGACGAAACGATTATTTGAAGAAGTATTAGCAATAAATTGACAAAATGCATCAGAAACTGTAAGAAAATCAGGGAGCACTAGTTACTTCATTTAGCATATTCACCCAGCCTTTCAACAAATTACTCTCACTTATTCAAATATCTGGACTGTTTCCTGAATAACAAAAAAGAGAAGGCGAGATGGCATTAAGAAATGTTATTAACTCTAGAAGTTAGGATTACACACACACATGCAATCCTATTACATGTATATATACATATAATTTTATTAATAAAGCTAATTTTGAACTTATTAGTACTGTATTGAAATATAAATAACAAAAACCGCCACTAGTTTCTGAACAAACTTCATGTGAACAGTTTCAACAACTTGGGTAAGATGTTTCAGGGGATTTTTTTTATCCAAATGGAACCGAAACTTCTACCCAACCGCTGTTTTTTAGGATTTTTCATTTCTAAAAATGTTCAGTATTTTATAACTTTCATACTAGTTTATGGATGTGAGTCTTTGATTTTCATAAGGTACAAACCTGACGGTATCGAGGAACCGTATGTGCGGCCGATGTTTTATTGAGACACCCAGTAGAAGTACTAACAGAATGAGCAACACGAAGAAAACATTGTAGGCCACATTCATAAAGCAACATATGTTATAGATCTATTGCATAAAGGGAAGTAAAAATGTGGATTGGATCATGACTATGAAACATGGATCTGCATTCTGTAAATAGAACGACATGTTAGTATTAGTACTAAGCATTGTCTTATTTTGGAGGTTCGTTAGTGTTGGAATCTCTGTGCTGGTTTCTGGTTAACAGTAAACAGTAAACTTAGGATAGAGTTGGGCTATAGCTTCGCCTCTTAACACCTTGACAACTTATCCAATTTCTGCTGAAGGAAATTCGTGTTCTTAGAATTTAATGTTAAAGAGTTACATTATTATAGATTTATTTAATAGGTCATTAATTAAAATTCGTATTTTCACTCGTTTTTACAGGGTCTTTCATGGTTTTGTCGTCCATTTCACGGCAATTTCCAGGTCGGCAGTAAGAGTGGTAACTCCCGGCGAAGCGGATGTAGTACCCGATCAATTGATTATTAATTGATATTTTCAACTACAATTATAATGGAAATAAGCACATATCTTATTGTAAGAGATGTTGAAAAATGCTGTCTTTTTACATCCACACATTTCCGGCACCATTTTAGAACATTGTCATTCACAAGCATCAGTACACCTTCCGAAAATGAGTCATTTTAAAGTTGAAAGCATACAAGATCACTGTCGTCTACGAATTGCAGGCAGAGATGCTGATATTTGAGTAAATTTCTGTAATTGGATGTTAGTTAATGGTACAGCAATTGGTCCAAGCTTAATATTATTTACTGAAGAAGCATGATTTCATTTACGACTTACGTGGTCATGTTTCAAAGCAAAATAACAGGAATTGGAGTGAAAAAAGTTATACACTAAACCCTCTTGCATGAGAAGAAAATCGGTGTATTGTGCACACAGAGTAATAGGGTCTCTTTCTTCAGAATGCCATAAATGCAGAAAGATACAAGAATGACATACTGACAATATGTGGTTTTTATTGAAAAAAGTGTATGAAACACCTTCTCCCCTACACACACATTAGAACAACTGAAAATAATTCAGACGAGAACTTGATGAATCGATTGATACTTTTAATGATCTACATCACTATTGTTAAAAACGTCCAGCACAAAAGTTTAACCATAAATAACTGAAACGACTCTTGGTAGCTCCGGTTAAAAAAAATCCAGATGACAGAAGTATTTGGAAAGTACAAGAATGGATTTCCTTTTTCATTTCAAAGTACTGGAGTGCGTCAGACATGTAAAAACAAACCAGGTACTTATTAACGCATTTTTGATGCTGTTTAATTTCAGCATGCCGCCAATGAACGAAGGCGAACTCTGAAAATAAGCTTGTTATTTGACCTGTGGTTTTGGTATGAGTGTGAAATTTCGATATGTAAGAAAGCACAAAATAAAAGACATACATACTGTAGGCACACAGTATATTTGAATAAGGTATTATCACGGCTTATTCTCGCCCTCTTTTATTACTCATTTTCAGGTTCTTAAGGTCTGTAACAAACATTAAAAAACTCGAAATCAGTGGTGGAACTGATGCACTTGTTTTTAATCGAAACTTAAGAATATCATTCCACAAAAATTAAATCCATTTATACTCGAGGAAAGTCTTTTGGTTGCTTGGCAACAATTTTTTCTCTTTAAAGACTGATGTTTTTGAACAGCTTCGTAAACGTTAGTATAGTATAGCAGTAAACACCAATGTTTGGCAAAATTAATGATCCTGACGTTGCCAACTCAACACCTTAACAGTAGTGCCAAAACCGTATTATAAATAGGCTAAATAATGGACAATGTATGTACAAAAATATATTATCGGTGTTTTTTTCATATGTAATATTTTTCAGTACTAAAAATTTGTTTCACTGGAGGTGAACAAACATAATCATGAACGTACGAAATTTTCACTTCGTAAATTAATTTATCTGGATTTATTAATGACTATTTGTTACTTGGAGGTAGCATATATTGTCATTGTTCTATTAAACAAAACTACCTTTTTAAATAAAGGTTTATTTAAAAATTGCTAGAATAAATGTAGAGAATATAAGTATCAACTCCGTGATAAACGTCGAATCTGAGTAGTGAAATATCCAGTTACGAGTCTTCGGATAAGCGATCTAATTAGTATTATCTACCACTGAGAGCTGAAGACATCAAAACATTTTTCTGTTCATATTTACTGAACAGAAGTTCTCCGTCTATTTGTGAAAAGTTTAGGTTCCGCATTCTATAGTTCCTGTTATATCTGTTCATCATTACACGAGAACCAACGAAAACAACTTTGTGTTCTAAAAATTTCTCCGCAGCACTATATAATTTCTCATCTCGGTATCAACTTCTTTATAAGAGCTAATTTTTAAAAAATATATAATAAACATATAAGCTTTAAAAGCTAAATTATATAAAATTAAAGCTCACCATTTATCTCAAAGCTGATAGCAATATAAATATAACAAGTAGAGACAAATGCAAAATGTCAACGAAAATGTAAACTTGCTGTTAGAATGTAAAAATTTAAACTTTACTTGTTCGTAAACGGTGCGTTCTTGTTAAGTTGGATAAGATCAAAACGGAATTGAATTAAAATAAAACTTTAAAACTAAAATTCATGTGCTTTATATAACCTATAGAAAGTGTTCTTGATATGCCGAATAAACACGTGCTTCTATTTTTTACAGTTCTATTTATTCCATTCTTTGTCAATTATTGCCGATATACTAAACATTTATTCTAAGGTAAACTTTGCAGAACTTTCCTCTTTTGTCTACAGAAATCGGTAAACAGCTCTTTCATTTTTACGGCCACAAGTTGATAATACAGCCTCCTGTACAATGTAACCTTAAAATAGCATATTTTACTAAAATGTTTCATATAAAATTAACACAGTCTTTCTTTGTTTGCTTGAACAAGAATACCTGATCCGTTTGACTTTCAGATTAAACGGGACTCTGGGAAATCACGAGATGGTGTACCAGCTGGGAGTTAGCAATTGTTTCCACCATTTTGTTAGTAAGTTGCTGTGAAGATGCAATGCAATCTACAGGAAAGGGTCTTTCTTGTGAAGAATTACTGGCCTACATATTTAATTGAAAGGCATACCCAGATATTTGATGTTCGCAGTCCTCTGGAACGGTCATCCCATAAGTCGTAAGTCATGAAGAGGTCTATACTCGTATACATTGTGTCAGACAGCTCCGTAGGCATAGGATTACGTTGTCCAACAGTTGCAGGAACAGAATAAGGGTAAACGAATGAATAGTTGCTTTTGGCTTCAAGTATTTGTTACCCAAAGTCCTAGTAAACTGCTCCTCAAACGATTCACTGATGAAGCAAAGTGTAAACTCATGGAACACGCCATTTGGGCTGCACGAAATCCACTTGTTATTCATTAAGCATCTATGCACCTATTGGGGTTTGATGCTCACAATTCGCACAAGTAATAATGGATACATCTTCCCCCCCCCCCGAAGGGATTATGAAAGTTGCAGAGCACCAACCTGTTTCCATGTAACTTGTTAAACAGCTGAATGACATAGAACTGCGCCAAGAATATTTTCAACAAGACAGTGCCGTTTTCTATATATCTAGTCCATGGAGATGCTTGAAAGTTTTTTGATGACTGTATTATTTCCAAGAAACCTATGGTCACTGAGATCTCCACATTTGACAACACCGGACTTTTTCCTGTGATATTATTTGAAGATGGAGCATACACCATACAACCGCAGTTGAAGCAAAGTGTTACACACGAGAATAACTTATTGCTAACAGAATCCTTCAACAAGCGACCAAGAACATAAAAGGACTGTTCAGTTGTGCCTGCAGGAGGTGGGAGGGCAGTTTCAACACTTATTATGGATGTTGTTTGTGATCTTCCAGATATACTCTACATTTGTGTACAGAAATGTTTTTAGCTCCATTCTTGCTAAAATAAATAAAGAAATATTTGATATTTACTCGTATATATCATCCTGAAGAAAACGAAGCTATTTGTACTAACAGAGATTTATAAATTTTCTCACATTGTTATCAGCTGGTTCTGAGATTCGATCTATTTTCTTGAAGAATTATTTCTTTGAAAAATATTAAAATGATATATTCTTTATTAATAAAAAAAGTACACACTCTGCTCTCTTGAATTTAAATTCTGATTTTTTGTTAAATTTTCAAAACATTGTATGTTAAAAAATAGGAATCAATAATACTTCTCGTGTGCAGTTGACATTTTTTTAACATTCTCATTTCGAAAAAAAACTTTGTCCACTAAAGATTTACTAACTCTTTGGAATTTCCTCATAATTACCAAGCACGAAGTCGCGAGAGATTGTTAAACCAAGCCATAACGAAACGAAAAGTACAGAAGAGGAAATAGAGGAGCAGAAAGTGTGAATTAACGGGGAAAAGACCAAGAAAATCCCATTATTATATACAATAATGGACAAAAGGAGACAAAAGCAACGAAAGGGAGCTATGTGTTGTATAGTTATCATGTAATTAACTGTAAATTGCAATAGAGAAGACTCAAATAAACTTCACAGAGACTCCAACCGAATACAAATACGATGTTCTCATCAAATCATTTCTTCTACACAGATGTGTCATGTTTCCAGCTTAGAAATGAATGTGCCATGTAGCACTCTGCCGATGAGATCTCCTTGTCATACCCCCAAGGTAGGTCGGATCACTGTGACAGCTTTAAAAAGTATACCCTGGTACTAATTACGGATCATAATCATCAACAAGCTATCTGCCGCAGGGTTTGTCTTGAAAACCATCAGACAAAAGTAATTCCCGTAGTAACCAGTTATAAGAGAGAGGCTGCAGGAAGACTCCTGAGGAATGTGTCAAGCGTTAGATTTAGCTCTGTATAACTCAACTTAAGTAATAAGTAGATCTAGTCAAGCTTTGAAGTAAGCCCCAAGCCAAAGTTTCAGCCGTAAGTTTCAGCGAACCGTCCTACAATTCGAGTTCTGCTTCTACAGTTGAGCATCACGTGTATGGACAGAGACAAAGGAAAGTAACTACCTACGCGGAATACGTTTAAATAATGGCACATCAAACAATCCTTGATCAAGTTAAGTACAAGACAATGCTTGCTGTTTAAGTACCGCAACTTTCTGACTGGTTAACTCAACTGGTAGAACTGTCTGTACTGGCAAACTATCTGGACTTGCAAAAATTTACCATATGTTTACAGCTAAACTTTTGTTCAAATTCTTACAGATTTTTGATGGGGATACATAAAATGTTCTAGTTTACTTCATTACTTTTAAATTTTGATTTATAAATAAACTTCTAGAAATTGTAATTTCTAATGATGTTTAACTTGTCCGCCAAGTTCTAGACTTTAGGCTTTGAGAAAAACCTAAGTCACTATAACTTATCAAGAGCGAGGACCTTTACTTTGATATGTATTATAGTTATTATAAAGTTATAATTTTATACAACAATGATTTTAGAATATTCAAAATGCAATGCATTAGTTAATTTCTGCAATATTGAGAGCTGTTGGAAGATGAGCTAGTAGGTATTTTTTGATGATATGGTTGATAGTCGCAAATCGGAGGTATTGTTATATACCTACACTTCGGTTTTTTACTAATTTTTTTAAAAGCAGCCGTACCTGTAGAGATGAAATCATAATCTTATACAGGAAGAGGATACAAATGGTATTTTTTTTAATAGTGTTTAACGCCCGTTTTTACTACTGAGGCACCACAGGCAGTGGGCACTGATGATACATGAGATGAACTGATATAATGGGAAAGAATTTTTTAAGGAAGGAACCGTTCCAGGCCTAAGTTTAGGGTATCTCCCCGGCATTTGCCATTTATGAGGACTGAGGAAAACCTGGAAAAACCCTCAGTCAGGGAGGATGGTCCTGGTGGGATTCGAACCCCAGACCTCCCACTCATGAGTCCGCGCCTTAATGAACTCAGCCACCCGTAGCTGTAGGATGCAAATGAAAACCATACCAAGATGAAAATATAGTTTACGAAAACAAATAGTAAATATTTTATATAAGATTACACCTAGAATAAATACCACATAAAGTTTTTACGAAATGAAGAGAAAAAAGTCATATAAATATTGTCTCAGAGACTACAACGGGTATAGCCTCTCTCCAATTTAATCTTTATTTAGACATTCTCCAAAATGGAAAAAAAAAAATGGGTACATAAAGGCATTGACATTAGAACAACATTAATTAAGATGCTTCAAATTTATATTATATTTTATTCAGAGGTTATGATTATTGATTAAATTAAGTACGTAAATTATAAAACATGAAATGAAACGAACGATATGAAATTCGTGGCATCCCTTGAATACCTCCTAAGAATCAAGAAAATGTACATACAGAAGTGGCAGAGGGGGTACAACTTTTTCTTTAGGAAAAAAATATTTGTACGATTTCAAGAGTACTTAAAGTAAAAATAAGGAACAATAATTAAGATTATATTTAGTACTGACACCATGGTAACAAAACAAGAACATGTGCTTTTAAAATTCTTGCTGAGATATTTGTTGCTAAAATGTAATTATTAACAGTGAATGGAAGTATAAAAGAACATGATTGAGCAACATGAACAAGGATGAACAGGGTTGCATGAATAGTTAAACATACAAATAAAATGGATTATATTTAAATGATCCCAGAAAATAGAAACCCCAGATTCACTAACAATCCAAAGTAAAGCGTTCACTTGGCAGGTCAAGGTAATGATGGAGAATTGTGAGACCTAATACACTTTACTCAAAAACAATTATATTATTAATATCATAATTTATGTACATTGTTGTGATTCTTTCTAAATGTTTGTCTGCTGAGAAGGAATCCAGATAGATAAATAAAAAATACAAAGTTAATGAAGTTTTCATAAAAATGCTTACTAAACAGAAGGATAGATTAGGATAATTTTAACAAGCAACTAAAAATTACCATGACCTTAAGAAATGCATTACACTTATCAATATGATTACAGAGTACAAGGTAACCCAAGGTTAAGAACATTTGCTGCATATTACTTAAATCTTAGAAGTGTCTTATTCATTATATAATGGAGTGTGGTCTAATGCTTTTTCAGTCACGGTTCAGGTCTTTTCCTAAGAATGTATAGAGGGCCATCCTTATGATTTTAAATTAAATGATGAGGATGATGATGATGATTATTATTATTAATATTATTATTATTACTATTACTATTACTACTACTACTACTACTACTACTACTACTACTACTACTACTACTACTACTACTACTACTACTATCATCATCACGCTGAAAAAATAAGACAACGGTCTTCTAAATATAGCAATAATAATAATTATAATAATAACAATAATAATAGTATACATATATACACTCGTATATGTGTATGTGTGTGCATGTGTGTATTTGTTCTATTTGAATTCTCACGCAGAAAAACCGTATACACACACACTGCTAATCATTAAAATTGCATCGTCCATAAGACGTGTTAACTCGAACACAAAGTGTCTGAATTTGATCGCGGGAGAATTGCGGCATACTGAGAGAGCGGTAAGTCATTCCAATAACGTTTACTCGTGTTGGACGAAATGCATTAACAGGGAAACGAATATGAGATTAGTGGATTGAGGTAGGACGAACACACAGACGTGAAGGATCTCACCGATCCCTTCAAACAACCGAAAGAGACTACAGACATCATTTGCGCCTGGCTTTTATGAACACGCACAATGTATTGATATTTTATTTTAATGGCCAGCAGTATATTTTGGAGGATGCTGCAGGGATCTAGAGTAAAAAGAGTAGGTTAAATATGTATGTAAAGATACAGTATATATATACTGTATCTTTACATACATCTGTATCTTTACATACATATTTAACCTACTCTTTTTACTCTAGATCCCGGCAGCATCCTCCAAAATACAGTTTCCTACCTCATTAACCACATGGTTGTCTGACTGTAAGGAGCTGCTTGTACTTTCTTCCTATTTCGTTTTCACTTCTCCTTAACTTTACCTAAAAACTCTCCCATTTTCTGGATATTTTTTACACTCTTGTTACTTAATATTTTATTTAACTCTAAATCCTTCTGTAAATTGTTCCAAACTTTTCCCCGCCGCCATTTGACTTTCTTGCATTCCAATAAACAATGGGACACACTGACTTTTCCCCCACACATACATCTCTTCTATATCTTTTCATGGTATTACTCCTGTACACATGCCCAACCCATTCTACCCATTTTATCACAAATTTCAATATGTTTCTCTCATCCCCAATTCTGTTTGATTCTTTTATATACGACCAAGGAACTTTTATCATCTAAACTACCCCAAATTTCTTGCTTTTCAATATCTTCCATCCTCTGTCTCACTATCTTCTATTACTTTCACTTGCTCTCCATATATTTCCCAAACCTCTTTCTTCTAGTACCTTCCCACCTCCCTATACAAACTCTTCCTTCTCAAAACCTCTTTTTGATATTTCAAACATTTCTTTAATATTTTTAAGAATTAATAGTTAATGCTCTAGGATGCTATCTTAGAACTTAAGGTATGCTAATCATTCAAAACATAAAAATAGAACGCTATCTGCATCTATAGCGCTGAATTTCTCATTTCCTACTTAATATTTACTCAAAATTATAAGGAATCCAATATGTCGTAAACGAAGAGAAAAATTATAAATACAAATAGTATAAAAATTAATAAATAGAGTAAATGAAATAACAATCACTATGCTACACAGCTAAAAGAACAAATGATGCCAGATCTTAAAAAATTCATAGGAGAGTGGAGTGGACCATCTGGTCTATCTAAGTTATAATGACGAACTAAGATAAGAGAAATTTCATTCCGTTATGTCGCTTGGAGTTGAATGAAACTGTCAGCGAGCTGTGTATCAACTCTATCTGTGCCTTAGAGGGGGAATGGGGTTGTGCAAAACGTTTCAACACGCTTCTCCCCATTCCGCTGCAGAAGCTAATTAAACATACCATAAGGGAGAGCTCATCTGTGAGCAAGGACCAAACACTCAAATTAGCCATGTCACTCAATGCATCCTCTTCCTCTAATCGGCTATGCAAGGGAACTCGATTCGCCGAGCCCCCTTAATTGTCATTGAAATATTATACCATCGCAGTATGTTGAAAAACACAAAACGCAAGGCACGGATGTCGTCTAAAGGTACCCATGTGTGCGAGAAGTAAAAACGAGGCTGACATTACATAAACGGTATATTGTAGCTTATTCTGAAGCGGTATAGCACATGTAATGACGTAATAATATTAGGCTTTTAAAGAGGGAAATGACATTATGAACAACACAGCATTTATTGTATGCTCTTTATAGACCTATAATTAACTATATGAACTGTCGAAAAAAGACCAGCCATACAACATTATGTTCCTAATTCAATTTGGGAAGTCAATGGACATACCTCATGTCAGACGTATACCCAATAAGATTTGTGACCTGTCACATATGAATACTGAGCTGTATCTAATAACACTTTTTTCAACCGGCTAAGATCCATATAGTAAGTTAAATTGTAGGTTAATTAAGCATTCCATGGTCACTATCCTCAAATATGTAGAAAACTCGGAGGGATTTATATTACACAAATGTTGCCACTCATCCTTGATGCAGACTTTTCAAACACCCTGTACATTTTAGCATGTTCAGCACTAGTTATACAAAACATCTGAAACACATAGTTAGTTATGATACGATTTGCATAGAAAAACTATAAAAAAAACTATTATATAAATAAAAATTAGTCGGAAATATCTCGGGCATACTTATTGACAGTTTTTAATTTCTGCTAACATTGTAAAGGGACCTTGTGTGCCAATTGCTTTCCAGTGATTTATAACGAAATGGCGTTCTGCTGTACTACTTAACACTTCCGATGAAATTTTAGACTAATTTACCTTCCCCAATCAAAGATAAATAAAAACATTCATTTTGTCCCCGTTTATTGCTAAAATAATTACGTAAAAAATGAAAACACGAGAAGATTCACGGGACTATACCATTTTTTGCAACAACCTACTTGGACTATGGTTAATCTTGATCACATAAATTTTAGACATGAATTACATAGTGATAATGGTTCTTTTATTTAAAACGATTTCAGAAAACAGTGACTAATTTATGATGCCTACAATTATCTAGTACTTAATTTTAAATTCAAAAAACTTTACCATGACTATTCTTGTAAAAAATATGCCTCAATTGATTCAACATGTCTTTAGAAGATAAGCGTCTTTAAAAACGAACATTATATGCAAACAAAATAGAGTGAAACACATGATTCATACCTCAAGAAAATTTAGCTTAGTATTCCGTCCATTATCATAGTATGGCCATTAGAAAGTCGTAGCTCTCAGCGAGAATTTTGGCAGAGCAAGGAACAACAGGGAGAGCACTATTACTGAAGGAAGCATCCCAGATTAAACGAAGATATTTTAGTTTATGTAGATTTGCTCAACAGGTAGGAATGGCATCAGCCTTGAAGAATACATTTCGGTAAGAGAGATTTAGATATCTGAAGCTACAGACTAAACAACTGTCTCTGGGGATGGTATAATTATAGATTTAGCTGTCTCATTATATAACTTAGAAAGTTCAGTTGAAATAACTGAGCTAATCGCATGCTAAGGGGAAAAGACAAGTAAATTAAAAATACTAAAATATAATAAATAATAAGCTCGACTATCTAGGATATATTTCTTTAGATATGAACAATAAACTCAATATAAATTTCGTTAAATATGTGGGGCAATAAAAATAACTTTGAATAAAAAAATCTACAACATTTTAGTAGTATCAGCTTCTCTCTACAGTTCTGAATTCTGGATAATAAATAAACCTGACGAAAAAATTTGTAGCAGCTGAAATGAGATTTCCTTGTTCAGAAAAGGTTATATAAGAGAGGATGGAATTTCAAGACAAGATTTCAACACACACATATTTATAGTCCTAGAAAAGCCCATATTATAGACTAAATTGGAAAGTATATGTTAATAGAATGGTTCAAAGTCAAATTGAATGAATGGTGTTTAACACCCGTTTTTGCTACAGAGGCACAACAGGCGATGAACACTGATGATACATGAGATGAAATGATATATTGGGAAAAAATTTATTTTTAAGGAAGGAAACGTTCCAGGCCTAAGTTTAGGGTACTTCCCCAGCATTTGCCATTTATGAGGACTGAGGAAAACCTGGAAAAAACCTCAGTCAGAGAGGACGGTCCTGGTGGGATTTGAACCCCAGACCTCCCGCTCACGAGTCCGCGCCTTAACGACCAAGCCACTCTTGGCGGTGTTCAAAGCTAAAGCAGTACAAAAGTATGAAATAATTCTCAATTTGGTTACCGTGGAAACAGCCGCTTTATTGCAGCTCTTTCCTACAATATTAATATAACAGCACGTACTGTTTCCATGGTAACCAGTTTGTACAAAAATATGGAATAATTCTCAACAAAAAAAAATTTAACATAGTAAAAAGATGTTGCCAGACCCAGAAAAAGATGGGATAGAAAGATCTAGTCCATGGTTTGAGATAATTATTATTATAGTGATAGTGTGCTTTTAAAATGGCGCAATGAGGAATTGAAAAAAATTAAGGCTACCAAGTTGATGATCTCGCTAATTCAGAAACGCCTCAGTAAATCGCTAAAGACACACACATTTCTCTGCGGACCTCAGTCCGTGATCAACAGAAACGAAGGGGGTGGGGGCTAAGAGGGACGAGAGGCGTTTCACAGTCCTGCAAGTTTCTATTTATCATCATTATAAAACTGGCTGTCGAGAGCTAGTAATTAGGAGTGATTAAATTCTCACTGTGAATCGCGCGGAAGGATGGAAAATACGATACACTCAACGAGAAAAAAGAGGAGGAAGGAAAAGTGATAACAAAGGGAAAGAGGAAGACCGCTGTCTTAAAAAAGCAGAGAGGGGAAAGAAAATAAACAGCGGCTAAAGACACGTACACAAGAAGAAAAAGCGAAGATGGGCGGTGAGAGCAAGGGAATGGGATAAAACTGATAGAAGCTTGTACTGTCACTGAAGCATTACTCATTAAGACAGGCATTGGACGACACACGCTTATCAAAGCTAAATTGAAACGGGAGGAGGGAATGAGAGATAAAGGGTATATGCTGAATAAACATGGACAGGGGAGGTCTTTCCATCAGTCAAACTGTTAATTGCAAACTATACACTTCTGAATAAGACTCCCCAGCTGTTTGAGACTCAGTTCATCTTGCAGAAAAATCCTGTTCATTGTCATCCATTCCCAGTCGTGGAGATGGACTGGATACTTTTGTTAGGGTTCTGCTTTTGATACAGTAAATTTATCCAAAAAAGATGTAGCTGATCTGGGGCAATATGTTTCACTTTTTGAGTTTATGATATTTTCAAGTAGTATATACTTTTTCATTCCTCTATAATATTATAATTAGAAATATTTATGGATCGTTTGTATTCACAGTATAGTTGTGTTGCAATTTGCTGTATCTATGTGATTAATTCTACGCCATCCATGTGAAATTGTTCTTCCACTCGGTGACCCTGAAGCTGTCTCTGGCTCCCCGTTCGTTACAGAGTAGTTGAAATAATTAATATTTGTAATTTTAGAATCAGTAACTCAAGAACTATGTGCAAGTACGTTGTGCATTTTCTTTCAGTGGAGGAACTTTAATGACATAACTCGTATTTATAGAATTAATATTGTATAGTGTTTCAATGCTTTCATAATTTGCAATTTTTGGTAATATTTAAGAAACAACATAATATATAGCGAGATAAGGAAAAACTCGCGTCTTTCTCCGAGCACCGTAAGACTTGGCAAAAAGTCAGACAATGCAAGGTAATTAAAGGTGATGCATAGTTTGAGAAAGAACACCCTGTTGTCTGCCAGTTGACGTCGTTTATTCAACCAACAAGTGCGTTACCAGGGCGTTTCTTTTCGAATCGCAGTAATGAGACATTGGCAGACACGCTGAGCTATAATACTTGACAAACAGCTAAGAAGAAGCGCAGAAGACGAATCTCGAACATTGATGTTCCAGTACGAGTTCCCAAGACTAATTCTCAAAAATGCGATTTCATGTCCTTAAATACTCAATAAGACTCGCTTGACCACGTGATACAGGGGAGCTCTATTTTCCCGCCACTGTGGGTTTACACATCCTTATAGACTATCGGTGACATGCAACTCTCGTATTATTGGCTAGTCAGGTTATCTGAACGTAACAATTTGGCGATTCGTCCAGCGCTCTATTTCAATTTCTATCGTACGTTAGAGTTTAATGACCTTTAACGGTAGCACAGGTGTTAGCAGCTTTAGTCTTTGCCAACATACCTGCCCGGGGAAAAAGCAACCTCTTTCCAATGAACCAAAAAAAAAAAAAAATACTCTGTTGTCTGTCAGAACGACCCTCTGCTGTCCGAGCGAGCATTCCTGCTTTTCGTGACATTTTTACACACTTAACAGAACTCTTCGCTTACAGCTAGCTGAAATAAAATGTTACACATATTGTAATTAATTCCTCACAATTGATTGGGTATCAAGGACGGTATCAGTTGTTGCACTTAGGGAACCTTAAGCATCTTCAGAATGAAGAGCTTTATTGAGTAGTGCTTAATTGAAGTTGCACTGAAATAACAGAATCAGATCCTGATATTTTGAGATTACCAGGTTTTCAATCCTGTCGCCATTTTCGAGATCACTAGTATTATGGGATTAGCTTAATGGAACGACAAATACTTTTCCACCAGCTTTCAAGTTTTAATAGCATATGCGAAACGTTCAAGGAATGCATATCGATTGCCTCTCATGTCTCTACTGAATGAACATTGCCTACCCCTATAATCCGGGCTCATTTTTGAAGATGGATACCCCAGAGACATTACACCATGCTTGCAAGCGGCTCGTAAACAGTTGGTTAAAGGAAAACAAATATATATATATATATATATATATATATATATATATATATATATTGTTTATTTAAGGACGCTCTTTAACATCTCAGGTCATCAGCGTCCCATTCTATTTAGGGCGTGAAACGGTCGACAAATTTTGCTCAGAGGCCTCTTCTTTCAGGCTTGAGGTTCTTTATCATGCCGTAAATGTACGACACGGGACTTACAGCATTACTACCCTTCAGAAGGAAGCCATACTTCGATTTTTACGCCCGAAAATATCCAAGAATCCTGCTCGGGTTTGAACCCGCGACCTTGGGCTTAGAAGGCAAGTATGGTTACCACTACACCACCAGGACCGATAAAGGAATTGTATAGGTAATCACTCTAGTCTAAGAGCAAATTTCAGAAAAAAAAAAATCCCCTTAAATGTATAATTGCTAAAATTAACCCTTTTCTATTTTAAAATTTTCCAACAATACATCAAAATATTGTGTAATGCTAGTTTACAACACCCTTTAATTGCTTTTGAGCTTCATCGACACCATTGTGACCTTTCATAAAGATCTTCTAAGCGTAAAAATCCTAAGTATGCCTTCCTTCGGAAGGGTAGTAAAGCCGTGGGTACCGTGTCATACATTTACGGCACGATAAAGAACCTCAAGCCTGAAAGAAGAGGCCTCAGAAAAAAATATATCGGCCGTTTCACGCCCTTAATTGAATGGGACACTGATGACCTGAATGTTAGTGTCCATAAATAAATCAAACAATCAATAATGATCATCTCACGCATAAGTATAACCAATAAGAAACAGTTCAAACTTTTCAAGAAAAACAGTATTTCTTTAAACATATTGCCCATCAGCACTTACCAAGTAAAATACTTATAAAAATTAAAACTATTTTGTCCTTATTTTGTTTGTTATTTATTAGAATTGAATGTTGCTGTTACAAACAATTTCATTTACTTTATTCCCCTTATATAATTCCATTTTTTTTTTCATTCTTTGTGTTCTTTTTTGTAAAATATAAAACTATTTGTCTCCATTTAGATGTTTAACTTTTTTTCTGATGATGGATTAAAAAAAGTATTTGTCAATGTAAATATCATGCAAACGTTTTCTTCTGCATGACATGCAATAAATTTTAGAATTCAATATTTCTCTTAAATGCTAAAAACGCGGGTGACATCATAAGGCAGGTGAAATTCAAAAGTTAGAACTGGAGTTTGTTTCGAGTTTGACGGTGTCAGCTAAAAGCTTGACTGGCATTGAATTTCTCTTATGATCGTCTACCTTCTCTTCATGCTCTTTCTCGTTCTCTTTTCTTACTAATAACAATGCGAAGAGGGGAGAAAAAGAGAGAACACTGATTAAAATTCTCTTCTGACAATAATTGACTCTGGAATTTTTTCATTCCAACCGAAGAACAATAGCGAGGGTAGTACGCTCTTACTTTGTTTTCTCGTATAAACACAGACTTGTGTCAGTCAGCTATAAAAGCAACTAGCAAACAGCACAAAAAGAAGTTAATTATAATGCACCTGGTGTCCCATGTTAGGGCTCACGTTCATATTATACAAAACTTGGTTCAGCCTGAAGTCTGGGAGATAGGATCGCATCAACTATTCGACCATTTTGACCCCTAGAGAAGAATGTAAGCTATCCAATATGGCAATTATATTGACGGCTGTGTAAAGTGTAGATAGATAAAATGCAAAAGTATTTATTCACGGATATGAAAACCTATAACTCAAAATATATTTAGTTTAAAAAGTCATATTTTCACTAAAAAGAAACAAAACGAAAAAAAAAAAAAGCCGAAATACTTGACATTTAAACAAAACCACCCTTACTATTAATGTACTGCTATAACGGAGTTTGGGTTTAATTTATTTTCTTTTCTGAAATGTATGACAAATCCTTATAAAGTGACACAATTACTGCGGCCCACCGCCACCGAAATTAAATATAATGTATATGTTTTAAGTCTAATCATCATATATTGTGTATTTTAATTAAATTGTAGTTATTATACACATATACAACTTTAATATATTCAATTGTATGTCGTGAAAAGAGAAATTTCTCTGGTGTAACTGTCTACGGTAGCTTACCCAAAGAGGCCATAAATCACTATACAAAAGGAAGAATACACCCACTTATTAAAAGACCTTCCGTTGGCCAGTGTTAATAAAGTAAAAGCCTTTTAAATACGTTAAGGGAAATGAGTCCACCAGTTGTTTGTGCTTAAAACTTTAAACTAACCAATGTAAATAAATATTTTAAACGTTCAAAAAGCAACAGGTGGCTTGTATTGGCAGTTTTTTATGGTATTTAACGCTCGTTTTTACTACTGAGGCACCACAGGCGGTGAACACTGGTGATACATGAAATGAAATGATATATTGGGAAAGACTTTTTTAAGGAAGGAAACGTTCCGGGCTTAAGTTTAGGGTACCTCTCCGACATTTGCCAATTATGAGGACTGAGGAAAATCCGGAAAAAACCTCAGTCAAGGTAGACGGTCCTGGCAGGATTCGAACCCCAGACCTCCCGCTCACGAGTCCGCGCCTTAACGTCCTCGGCCACCCGTGGCGGTGCGTTGCCAGGTGAATTTTGCATTTTTAAAGCAAGACGCGAGTCTTGGGTGTGCTTGTGTGACTTCGTTCACTAGATGGAGTCAATCAATTTAATTTGAATCGAATATATAAGGAAACAGTTGTTCCACTGGAGCACTCAATTTTAAGTTCTACACGCGGCGAGACGCAAGCAGTTTTGAGACAGTCGGGTAGATGAGTTCATCAGTTAAGCAGAGAGACGCAGTTCTCAAGTTCAAGCAGTTCAACAACTCATTCCGGCAGATCAGGTAAGTGCAGTTCATAGGAACAGTTCAGATAGTCAGATAATCTGATTTGGTTCATCATTTTGGAAATTGCGGCAGTTAAATTTATATGCGATGGAGTTATATCGTACGCAGAACACCAGAGGACGCGAAAGATCTTGCGAACAATAAATTTCGATACGTATTCAGATCTACTCATCACATGATTACTAACACAGTTGATATACTCTCCCAGTCCTGCCGCAATTTCCAAAAACGTTGATGAGGAGATTGGGGTTTTGGAATTGTGAAGGTTTAAAAAATAAAATATGTACAAAAATTTTGCAGCAATTAATTAGGAGGCAGTGGTACAAACTAGGTTGAAAGAAGATGATATTGAAGTAAATGGTTTTAATTATATAGGGAAAAGAGGAGAAATGGTAGCAAAGAAAAGGAGAGTATTAGGAGGGTTAGGTTTTTCGTTAAGAAATATCTGAGTATAATAATTAAAGAAACTTGGGCTAGGTATAAAGAAGCTTTATACGTTGTAATGCAAGATAATAGCTAGATGACAACATAATCTGTTTAGAAATGGTCGGTCCTGATGGTGTACTTGCCTTCTAAACCCAAGATCCCGGGTTCAAACCCGGTTAGGATCGATGGATTTTTTCGGGCGTAAAAATCCTAAGTATGACTTCCTTCGGAAGGGAAGTAAAGTCGTGGGTCCCATATCGTACATTTACGGCACGAAAAAGAAACCTGAAAGAAGAGGCCTCTGAGCAAAATTTGTCGGCAGTTTCATCCTGAACAGAATGGGACGCTGATGACCTGAGATGCTAAAGAGTGTCCATAAATAAATCAATCAAATCAATCAATGTTTAGGAATAATATATAACCCTCCGATTACTTCACAATTTCATAATCCAAACTGTACTATTTTTTAGAGAAAGACATTGAGTGGCTAAAGCATTAATATTTGAATACAGAGATTATAATAATGGGTGACCTCAATGTAACAATACGAGAAAATGATGTAAATTTATTGATTATTGCGAACTAATTGCATTTTATGTCTTAAAAATGATAAATATGGAGAGGATAAATTGGGAGAACTTACTTACATTAATAAAATAGGTCAAAGTGTACTAGATTATGTACTATGGTCAATTAACACTAATTATATGATAGATAATTTCAAAATATTAAACTTATCTGCCAAAAGTAGTCATTTTCCATTAATAATAAATATAAAAATCAACTTGAAGAAATCAAAAAGCATCAAACAAAGGAAAAGAACGAGTGTGAGAGGGAATATCTTGTATATAAATGAAAGATGGAATGGAAGTATAATTTTGAAAATGTTTTAAATTCATGGGACGAATTTGTCAATATGGGACAGAGAAAAAACTCAAACGTCTATGAAATTGAAAATGCTACTAATATTATAAATTTTATTACATATTGGGCAGGTGAGGATATGAAAGTAAAAAACTGAACAATAGAAGAGCATTAATTGGTTCGATGAAGAGTGTAAAATAAACAAAAGGAATGTAAAAGAAAAATTGGTAAAATGAAGGGAGATAGGGGATATAAGAGATAAAGAAGATTATTTACAAAGTAAACTTTTTTATAATGAATTGATAGATGGTAAAAACTCCTTTGGAGGAAAAGAAAGGCGAAGAATTGAATTAAAATCTTTGGTGAAAATAATGTAATTAAAATATGGAAGGGTATAAAATCAATGTACAAAAATTTTGTACCTATAGCTAATGTAAGCCAAAAAAATGGGTTAGACTAATTTTTAAACTTATATGCCCTGTGAAGGTTCTATTTTAGAAATAGAAAATAACTGTATAGAAATGTTAGACAGTAACACAATAGAAGAAGAAGTAATGAAGCAGATTACGAAAATAAATAGGTACAAATCCCCATGAGTAGACAGGATACTAGGAGAATTCCTTATAGAATGGTTGAGATGCTAACATCACTGTTTAATTCTATAAAAAGTAAAGGATGCACACCAGAAAGTTGGAGAAAAGAAACAATACAAACAAATATATAAACGTAGAGGGGATGTGGGAGAACCTAACAACTATCAGAGTATGTCTTTTTTATCTTATGTGGGAAAATTTTATACAGGGATCCTAGCAGATACACTCCAAGAATGGGCAGGAAAATATAAAATGTTGTCAGAGTTTCAAATGGGTTTAGGAAAAGAAGTCGAACTGTTGATAATGTAGTTGTGATAAAACTTTAGTAGATAAGTGTATAAAGAACAATTGAGGAAAATTTGTTATGACTTTTATTGGCCCAGAGAGAGCCTTTGATAGAATAGAGATGAAATTATTGTGGCACTAATTACTAA
Organism: Metallyticus violacea; assembly: GCA_030762175.1. Lineage (NCBI taxonomy): Eukaryota > Metazoa > Arthropoda > Insecta > Mantodea > Metallyticidae > Metallyticus > Metallyticus violacea. Next base: position 117,125,184 of record CM060842.1, on the reverse strand, counting down.
AGAAAGGGGCAAGTAATCAAATGGTGACTGCTTTAAAAGGGTTATATAGGGGCAATACTTTCTGTGCCAAATATAAGGAAGGGGCAATAACCAAAGAAATGTGCACAAAAAGGACTAAGACAAGGAAATAAGTTAATCCCACTTTTATTGAATGTATTTATTGATGGTACATTAGAAAATATTAACAATACCAATAATTTCTTGTCGGTAATAAATAATATACAGATACCGGATCTGCTTTTCGCAGATGATTTGGTAGCAAGAGTCCATAACTGTAAATGGTTTACAGGAAATAGATTTATACTGTACAATATGGGAATTAAGTGTAAATGAAAAGAAAACACAAATTGTAGTGTTTAAGAAAGAAGGAATATTGAGTAAATATGGAAAATGGAAAAAGGAAGTAATGAATATAAAGTGGTGTATACTTAGGAATGAAAATAGACGCAGGAAGGAAGTGGGAGAAACAAAAGAAATCAGCTCTGGCACAGGGGAAGGTAGCAATGATGACTATAAGAAGATGCTGATTTAAAACGCCAGAGATAGAGATGAAATGACTGTAAAGAGTATATAACTCAGTCGTTGAGACTCGAATGTTACATGGCATTGAAGTGTGGGGACTTGAAAATGGGTGCGAAGTTGTAGACCAAGTGCATAGGATGTTTAGTAAGGAAGTTTTTGGGTTGTCCTTAACATTGGCTAATGGAATGGCTAAATTGAATTGTAACGAGTATCAAGAAAAGGATTGGTTATGGAGAGAGCCTTAAAATATTAGTATAGAATTCTGCACCTTGATGAAGATAATTTGTTAGCCCAATGTTTAAAATACCAAGCTGTTAGTATACAAAGCATGGGTTGGTTAAGTGAACTAAGAAATAACTTAGAAAATAATGGTGTGGGAAATGTTTGGAATAAAAGGGAATTAAATAACAAAAGTTTTTGGCGAAATAAAGAAGGGAGTATAATTGGGCCACCCTATCTCTGAAGGCTATAAATACTCAGGTCTAGCCCTCCAGTTTGGGGTTGGAAGCAAAGTCAGCACCCTGGCACCTTAAAAGTTTAATCGCTAACATTCTAAACAAAAATACGCTTCATGGATTAAAAGATGGGCACCAAAGCATTTCCAAAGGAGTAAGAATTATTATATCTAATTATTAATTATTATATCTGAGGAAAAGAGAAGGAATTCCAGTCAAAATTATTTGAAATTCAGATTCAGTTTGCAAGTTCATAGTCGTAAATTAGCTTCCAAAATTGCACTTATTATTAATGAAATTGAAAATATAATTTGCATTGATATTATACTGAATAGCATTAGTGGAAGAAGTCAATTAATCCATTATCAACTTTCCAAAATAAAAATACTTCACTTTTCAGTAACACATAAGTAATTTAATGTCAAAATCAGTAATAAGCATAATGAATTGGTTTCCTCTTTTCTTTTGTTCAAGCATTTATACACCATTTAAAGAGATTTTCTGGGTATTTTAATATACAGAAGGTGCAAAAATGTATTCACACTTACACAAAGAAAAAAACTACCTTAACGTAACAAAACTGAATTCACACAAACAGAAAATGATGAGCACTAATCACCTTAAACTTTTACAGTTACAACAGTTGCTCAAAATGCCCACCATCAGCGTCGATACACTTCTGAGTACGTTGAATTATTGATTGAGCATCGTTTGCGAGTGTCCTCAGCGATTGCACCACATGCAGTTTCAATATCTTCCCGAAGTGCTGCGAGTGTATCTGATTTTCTACGGTATACAACATCCTTAAGAGTTCCCATAGGTAGAAGTCTAACAGGGGCACACGTCTCCATTGCCTTTGAACTTCAACAACATTCTCGATTTTCCAGTACCACTTCAAAATTGCTTTTCGCTGTTCTAACGATAATCTTGGCTCCATTTTGTTGTAGCATAACGTAATGTGAGTCACGTCTGTTTACAGAACATCATACGATAATCTTGACTTCATTTATTCATTGTTGATTTATCTGTCACATAGCAACGTTATCATAATGTAATGTGAGTCACATCTGTTTACAGAACATCATACGATAATCTTGTCTTCATTTATTCATTGTTGATTTACCTATCATGTAGCAACGCTAGCATAACGTAATGTGAATCACATCTGTTTATAGAACGTCATACTACACGTTACTGTTGTTTTTCGGTGCAACTTTGAAATATGTTAAATAGATATCTACTGTGAAAGCGTGTATACATTTTTTGGTACTCTCGGTATTTTCAATAAAATACTTAAAGGAAACTATGTTGGCATTAATTTACTAAACATTATTTAGGCTTAAAACACTAAACCGCAAGGATGATGTTTCCCTATCTCTATTACATTAGGAAAACTGTTCTGTATTACCAGTTAAAATACATTAGCTAAAAAGCCTATCAGCTAGCGAAGTACATGTCTTGATTGAATTAATAAAAGGTTGCTGTTTACGGAGCGATAACACAGCACAGAGTGCATGGTGATGTTCACACTACCTCATTACTATTCCCAGCGGGTGCTAACTTTGAGCGACTAAGGCGTGGGGAACTTGGCTTGCAATGCCCGCAAATTGAAAGCAGAAATCCCGGGAGTCCTCCGGCAATACGAAGGTGCTAGAATCCGCCAGCTGCACTGGGGCGGAGGTGAAAAAGGAGAAAGGAGGGGGGGGGGAGAACGAAGGATATAAGGGTGCAGAAATGAGAGCCAAGAAAATTGTTTGAGGAAAAATTCCGTGCAGTGTGTGTGTGTGTGTCCTATATTAAAAGATTGACAGGTATACCGACTGAAAAGGTGGAAGAAAGGAGAGGAAATTTCCTTCCCACCTACACATGTACCGCAGGATAATCAGAAACTTGACAGAGCTTCCTTTCTCCTGACTTTGAATTATGGGCTCCTTTTTTAATAAGGTGAATGCAGTACACCTTTTTTTTTTTTTGTCTTTTTTTATTATTATTCATTCTTCGCCTCGTCGATTCTATCACTTCTTGGTATTAATAATGGGAGTGGCTGTTTAAAGCATACATATTTTTATTATTCTTTTACTTTTATAAATCAAGAGAAATATTTCATTTTTGTAATAATACAAGCAGAAGAATGGGGTAAGGAATCACGATTCGTTCAAAAATGTATGTTGTATATCTAGCATAGTCTAGGTTACCAATATACGTATATATTCCTCTGCTTGTTAACCAAAAAGATGTTCTATTATTTATTGTATTAAATTCATTATATATGATAGTATTTATGTAATTAAGAAATTATAACTTAATAATTTTTTTCAGCCTTATAGTTTCTAAATCCAGAATCTGCGATAGCCATTTCCAGACGTTAAGAGTCGGTCCTGTTGATGTAGTGGTAACCATTCTTGCCTTCTAAACCCAAGATCGCGGGTTCATACCCGGCTAAGATCGATGGATTTTTTCGGGCGTAAAAATCCTAAGTATGGCTTCCCTCGGAAGAGAAGTAAAGCCGTGGGTCCCTTGTCGTACATTTACGGTATGAAAAAGAACCTCAAGCCTGAAAGAATAGGCCTCTGAGCAAAATTTGTCGGCCGTTTCGCGCCCTGAATTGAATGGAACGCTGATGACCTGAGATGTTAAAGAGCGTCCGTAAATAAAACAAACCAAAAAAAGAAAAATCAGACTTTAAGATTACCATCGACTTTCTTTTCCCTTATTTGTTACAAGTTTAGATTTTATTGCCATGATCTATTCATATCATAAATACTATTTTAATGTCTTCAGCGGTTTCCTTTTATTACTGCAAATTATATACGAGTATACAGTGTTTAACACTCGGTTTTACTGTTGAGGCACCACAGGCGGTGGGTACTGATCTACATGAGATGAAATTATAAATTAGGGAAGGCTTTTTTTTTAATGAAGTAAACGTTCCAGGTCTAAGTTTACGGTACCTCCTCGGCTTTTGCCATTTATGAGGACCGAGGAAAAACTGGAAAAACCTTATTCAGGAAGAACGTTCCCCCTCAAGAGTTTACACCTTAACGTTTTTATCTAAGACATACTCCACAAAATTGATCAGATGCAAGGGCAGTCATTTATGTTCAAATACAAATGAAAGGTAGAAACGTCAGTCATATAAATTAAAGGAAAGATGTAATTTAACATGGGAATATTTTAGCCTATAGTTCACCTACAGCATTTACTAAGAGGTTGAAAATACAACTATACCCATCTTTCAATGCTGATAGTTGCCATCATGTCTGTGCAAATGACAAATAATGAAAATGCTGTCAGATATTGCATCATATATGCTATTGGATAAAATCTTTTATATATATAACTAAGATTTAAAAATATTACCTATAGCATTTTAGTTTAATATCATTGCTGTATAAAATAGTTCTTACCAAAATTGTATTATAAATGTTTAAATGTTTAAGAACAGGTTACAAGACTGTAAATATAAAAGTTTATAATAGCTTAAAAACTGCCGTTCTGTTAATATTTACACGATTTCATACTGTAATCCTGTTTCAAAATATTTTATTATTTCTCCATGCGACTTTAGTATAGTACTTAAACATTCATAATAAATTTATTTTTTTTAAATTGATTTTTGAAATGCCCGATTAAATTCTGAAAAAGTGCGTTTAATTATGAAAGATCATTACATTCATTATTTCAACAGGGAAGTAAAAGGGCACAAATAAGAAGTGTGTATATCATCTTGTTGCTGCGGGAAAAACTTACGACTGCAATGACTGAACAGAAGCATTTTTATAACTTTGTAACACAAAAAGCTGCGATAAATACGTGTAGCAAGCAAACAATACCTACAGATCATAATTCTCTTTTTCTGCGTGGAATAAAAATACAAACAAATTAAAAATAGTTTTCTTTGAAATTAACCAACTATTATAGATTCGAAACTTCAACATAAAGTATAATAAGCCTGGAATTGGTTTTTTTAAAGCTCGTCAGCATACTACTTGTTAGCAGAACACTGCATATTATAATTTTTATCACCAAAGTTAATCAATACTGCACGATAGAATGTACACGGCTTTTGCTGTCACTGTATCCATACTACAAAAATTGCAATAATTATTTCGATAAAGTGCCGTAATAAAGCGAAACGTAGGTTTTCAGGGTCAAGAGTGCTATGTTTTGAACTTACTGTAAAAAATTACCCGTGAACGATACAATTGATATGTTATAGCATTTATGTTCATTCAGTAATTCTTTGAATACCCTTAATTTTGTGCAAATTGTAATTTATTATTTCTTTAAACCTAAACCAATAAATTTATTTTTACTACCTTAGTCGGAGTTTCAACAGTATGACAAAAATGTTTATAAAACCTACTATTTCAATAAATACAGAGGTACCAAAATATATACACGCTTCAAGCATAGAAAAAACTGTGTAAACACAACAAAACCATATTCATGCAAACAGAAAATGATGAGCACTAATCATCTTAGACTTTTACAGTTACAACAGTTGCTCAAAATGCCCACCATTGGCGTTGATACTCTTCTGAATGAATGAATGAATGAATGAATGAATGAATGAATGAATGAATGAATGAATGAAACGGGTGTTTAACGCCCGTTTTTGCTACAGAGACACCACAGGTGATGGACACTGATGATACATGAGATGAAATGATATATTGGGAAAGGATTTATTTTTTAAGAAAGGAATCGCTCCAGGCCTAAGTTTAGGGTACCTCCCCGACATTTGTCATTTATGAGGACTGAGGAAAACCTGGAAAAAACCCAGTCAGGGAGGACGGTCCTGGCGGTATTCGAACCCAGACCTCCTGCTCACGAGCCTTAATGACCTATGCCACCCGTGGCGGTATACACTTCTGAATATGTTGAACTACTGATTGAGCAACGTGGCGAAAGTATCCTCAGCGATTGCAGCACATGCTGTTTCAATTTCTTCCCGAAGTGCTGCCAGTTGGTTTTCTACGGTATACAACATCCTTAAGAATTTCCCATAGGTAGAAGTCCAAAGGAGTTAGATCTGGAGAACGCGGTGGAAACTCAATCGGACCTCTTTGTCCTATCCAGTGCCTTGGAAGATTGTCGTTCCAAACCATAGCCGAGGACGCGGGCTTGTTGCTATGCGAGTTCTGTCAGATCTGCCCTTGTGAACATCGCATACGGTACCATGAAGTCTCAAATTTGTCTCGAATGCGTTCAATTGTTGCGTTGGCGGTTCTATTCTGTACACACGTCCCCATTATCTTTGAACTTGAACAATATTCTCAGTTTTCCAATACCACTTCAAAATTGTTTTCCGCTGTTCAAACGATAATCGCTCCATTTTGTTGTAGTAACGCTATCATAACGTAATGTGAGTCACATCTGTTTACAGAACATCATACGATAATCTTGACTTCATTTGTTCATTGTTGATTTACCTGTCACGTAACAACGCTATCATAATGTATGTGAGTCACATGTGTTTACAGAACATTATACAATACATTACAGTTGTTTTTCGGTTCAACTTTGAAATACGAGTTAAATAGATATCTACTGTGAAAGGTGTTTTTGGCAAACTCATATAATTAAAATAAAATCCTTTTTTCATTTAGCTACATTTATATAGCAATTGGATATTCTAAAATTATCAATATATTTTCCATCAGTGTCATGCCAATATCCATCAGTTCTGCTTCCTAATTTAAGGCAAATTAGTTCGTAACCACGAATAAACATAGCGGTAATCTTTGAAGAACTTTTAACTGTAACATATACATGAACCTCATTAAATAAAGTTTGAAAATCTACAGAAGGAATTTACTGTCATTTATATAAATGTATAATTAAATTGTTTTAAGCTAAATGTTGTATATTTTATTATCTTAGACCTTGGCAAAAAAAAAATAGCATTAGTTTTTAAGAACCTTTTCTCGCGATTGACATAGTTTCTATAACTTATTACATTGAGACTTTTATGCTTACCTCAGAACACCCTCTGATATTATAAAGGCCGAAAGATCATTGTTGAGCCTTAGTTAGAGTGATCCAACAGTTTCTCTAAAATTTTAGTTTAAAATCTTCAGTTCATAGGAAATTATTCGTTTTTGAGATATTTTAGCATTACTGATTACTCCTGGGCGTATGGTAAAAAAGCTGCAAATGCAATATTCCGAAAACCGATTCATTTGTACTTTTGAATATTCAATAATATTCATATACTTTCAATAATATGGTACTGTAATAAAATACTTTATAATTTTTTTGAGAACATAGGAATAAAAAAGTATACACTTAATGTAACTACAGATGTAATGAAAATGTGAGGAACTTTTTCTGGGAAAATGCAATTAAAGGTAATGTTTTAGGGAAACTAAAAAACATTTTCAAAGATAGACCATTTTTAGCGTGTAAAAAAAGATTGGCAAAGATAGACAAAATTTCCTAAGACAAACAACATAAACAAAAATAGGCAATTTTTCCAAGGAAAAGGAAAGACAGGCAATTTTAGGGAAAAAAAAAACAGCCAAACACAGGCAATTTGTCCTAGGAAAATTATGTAGGCAAAGATAAGCAAATTTTTCTAGGAAAAAACATACACACAGACAAACAATTTTTAGAAAAAGACCATAAACAAAGATATGCAATTTTTGCTAGCAAAAGGTAAATAAAGGCGAAAATAGGCAATTTTTAGGAAAAATATTAGCAAAATAGACAATTTATTATACTAGGAAAAGGCAAATTTAGGCAATATAAGACAATTTTTCTTTGGAATAAAAACATAAACAAAGATAGACAATTTTCCTTGAAAAAAAACATAGGCAAAAATATATAGGCAAAGATAGGCAAAATTTCTATTGAAAAAATAGGCAAAGATAGACAAATATTCCTGGGGGAACAAACATAGGCAATTTTTTAAAAAAATAAAAGATAGAATAATTTTAGGAAAAGAAACACAGGCATAAATAGGCTAAATTTAGAAGGAAAAGGCTAAGATAGGCTAAACTTTGTAGAAAAAGGCAAATAAAGGCTAAATTGTGCAGGAATAAAGCAAAGTAAGGTTAAATTTTAGAGGAAAAGGTTTTGATAGACTGCATTTTGACGAATAAGGCCAAGATATGCTAAATATAGAAGGAAAAAGCAAAGATAGGCTACATTTTGAAGAAATAAGGCAAATATGGACTAAATTTCGGAGGAAAAGGCAATGATAGGCGAAATATTGCCAAAATTAGGCAATTATATGCTAAATTTTGCAGAACTAAGGCAAAGATAGGCTAAATTCTGGAGGAAAAGGCAAGGATAGGCTACATTTTGCCGAAAAGAAAGGAAAATTAGGGTAAATTTTGGGAGAAAAGGCAAAGATAGGCCAAATTTTGCTGAAATAACGCAAAATAAGCTAAATTTTATTAAACAATGGCAATGATACTCTACATTCAGCTGAATTAAGGCAAAGATAGGCTAAATTTTGCCGAAATAAGGTAAACATAAGCTAAATTTTGGAGAAAAATGCAAAAATAGGCTAAATTCTCAAGGAAAAAGCAAAGATAGGCACAATTTTGACTAATTTAGGAAACACAGGCTATTTTATACAGAAATAAGGCAAAGATAGGTTAACTTTTGTAACAAAATGCAAATATAGGTTAAATTTTTCCGAAATAAGGGTGATACAGGCTAGATTTTGCTGAAATAAGGTAACTTAGCTCATTATTGCATATTTGTAAAAAATTTAACATTCTTCGCCTTATTTAGGCAAAATTAGCCCATCTTTGGCGTTTATTAACATTTTTACACTAAAAATTTACCCTTTCTTGTCTATATTTTTATATATTTTTTATTTAGCCCATATTTAAATTTTCTTCTAAATTCAGCCCATCTTTCGCTTTTCCTACAAAATTTAGCCTATCTATGCCTATCTCAAGTCTGCAGGAAAATTCCTAAAAAGACTAATTAAGCTATGGATTTTCAAAATAAATCAAATGGAGGATAGGCTAAATTTACTCGAGAAAACGAGACGATAATTCAGGGAGGAAATTTAGCCTATCTCCGTTTTGAGTTTTTTTGGGAAATTACTTAATTTTAGCCCTTTTTTAAGCAAAATCAGCCCGTCCTTGCCGTTCTCCATCATTGCTTAGCCTATTTTTGCCTTTTTTGACCATTTATAGCCGATCTTTGCAGTTTTTCGTGCAAAATTTAGCCTATCTTTGACAGTTTTACATATCTTCGGGCAAAATTAACCTTATTTCTTTCTCTTTTTTTTCTAATTTCATGTAACATTAAGCGCGTCTTAGTCTATCTTAGCTTATTTCTCCAAGAGTTAGTCTCCCTTTGCATTTTCCACCAAATTTAGCCTATATTTGCCTATTTTACCCTCTTCTCTAACAATTTAAGCATATCTTTTCCTATGTTGCCTAACTTTAGCCCTAATAGTGTAAAGAGCGCTATATTTTGCACTAACAGGCAAACATAAACTAAATAAATCCTAATTATGCAAATTTAGCACTACTTTGTTAGCAAAAGGCAAGGATAGGCTAAATGGTGCCATAATAATTTAAATATAGGCTACCTTTGTTCGCAAAGGCAAGGATAGGCTAAATATTGCTAAAATAAAACGAATAAATGTAAAAATTGGGAGAAATAGGGAAATATGGGCTTAAATTTTCCAAAATATTACAGAGATAGACTAAAATTAGGCGGGAAAAGACAAAGTGAAGCTTAGTATTCTGGGAAAGGGCAAGGGTAGGCGAATATTTGGAGGAAAAGTTGCAAAGTTAGGCTACATTCGGCAGCAAACACGAAAAAATCGGCAAATATAGGCTACAGGTTACAAGAAATAAGCGAAATAGGCAAAGAAAAACTAAATTTGCCTTGGAAAAAAGAGAAATAGGCAAAGATAGGATAAGATACACATAATTGCATAGGAAATAACCGAAATAGGCAAACATAGGCTAAGGTTTACCGGATATAAGTAAAATAGGCAAAGTTAAATAGGCTAAGATGAGCTAAAATTGGCCGAAAATAAGAGAAATAGGCAAATATAGGCTAACATGGTCTAAGGTTTGCACGAAATAAAAGTAACAGGCTAGGCTAGGCTAAAGTCTTCAGGAAAATGCCTAAAAAGTATAATTAAGTTATGGTTTTTCAAAATAAATCAACTCGAGGATAGGCTAAATTTACTCCAGGAAAAACGCGACGAAAATTCGGGGAGGAAATTTAGCCTATCTCTGCTTTGGTTTTTTTTAGAAATTTGTTAATTTTAGCCCTTTTTAAGCAAAACCAGCCCGTCCTTGTCGTTCTCCATCATTGCTTAGCCTATTTTTGCCTTTTTCGACGATTTATAGCCGATCTTTGAAGTTTTTCGTGCAAAATTTAGCCTATGTTTGAAAGTTTTACAAATTTTCGGGCATAATTAATCCTTTTTTTTTTCTTTTTTTTCTAATTTCATGAAACAATAAGCGCGTCTTAGTCTATCTTAGCTTGTTTCTCCAAGAGTTAGCCTGTATTTGCATTTTCCACCAAATTTAGCCTATCTTTGCCTATTTTTCCCTCTTCCCAAACAATTTAAGCTAACTTTGCCTATGTGGCTAACTTTAGCCATAATAGTGCAAAGAGCGCTATATTTTGGACTAACAGGCAAACGTAAGCTAAATTAAGCCGAAATTATGGAAATTTAGCACCAGTTTGTTAGCAAAAGGCAAGGATAGGCTATAAGATGCCGAAATAAGGCAAATATGCGCTACCTATGTTCGTAAAGCAAACATAGGCTAAATATTGCTTGCTAAAATAAAGCTCATATATATCAAAATTGCAAGGAATAGGGAAATATGGGATTAAATTTACCAAAATAAGGCAAAGTTAAGCTAAGTATGCTGCGAAAGTGCAAAGATAGGCTAATATAAGGAGGAAAAGTGCAAAGATAGGCTAATATTAGGAGGAAAAGTGCAAAGATAGGCTTCATTTGGAAGCAAACACGAAAATATAGGCAAAGATAGGCTACAGTTTGCAAGAAATAAACGTAATAGGCAAAGATAAACTAAATTTGCCTTGGAAATGATAGAAATAAGCAAAGATAGGCTTATATAGGCAGAATTGTGTTGGAAATAACCGAAATAGGCAAACATAGGCTAAGGATTACAGGGTATAAGTAAAATAGGCAAAGTAAAATAGGATAAGATGAGCTAAAATTAGCAGGAAATAAGAGAAATAGGCAAATACAGGCTAACATGGTCTAAGGTTTGCACAAAATAAAAGTAACACGCTAGGATAGGCTAAAGTCTGCAGAAAAATGCGTAATAAGACTCAATAAGTTATGGTTTTTCAAAATAAATCAAATCGAGGATAGGCTAAAGTTACTCGAGAAAAACGAGACGAAAATTCGGGGAGAAAATTTAGCCTATCTCTGTTTTGAGTTTTTTGAGAAATTTGTTAGTTTTAGCTCTTTTTTAGGCAAAATCAGCCCGTCCTTGCCGTTCTCCATCACTGCTTAGCCTATTTTAGCCTTTTCGAACGATTTATAGCCGATCATTGCAGAGTTTCGTGCAAAATTTAGCCTATCTTTAATTTTTTCCCATATTAGCTGCAAAATTTAGTCTATTCTGCTCTGTTTCTGCCTGTTTTTCTTATTTTCCTGGAAAATGTAGCCTATATGTGTAAATTTTACCTATTTTTTGCCAAATTTAGCCTATCTTTGACAGTCTCACATATTTTCGCCCAAATTAAGCCTAGTTTTGCCTATTTATCTAATTGCTTGAAACATTAAGCGCGTCTTAGTCTATCTTAGCTTAATTCTCCAAGAGTTAGTCTTTCTTTGAATTTGCCACCAAATTTAGTCTATCTTTGCCTATTTTTCCCTCTTCCCAAACAATGTAAGCCTATCTTTTCCTATTGCCTAACTTTAGCCCTAATAGTGCAAAGAGCGCTATATTTTGGACTAACAATAGATAGGCTAAGATAGGCATAATTGTATAGGAAATAACCGAAATAGGCAAACATAGGCTAAGGTTTACAGGATATAAGTAAAATAGGCTAAGATGGGCAAAAATTAGCAGTAAATAAAAGAAATAGGCAAATAAAGGCTAATATGGTCTAAGATTTGCAGGAAATAAAAGTAACAGGCTAGGATAGGCTAAAGTCTGCAGGAAAATGCCTAAAAAGAATAATTAAGTTATGGTTTTTCAAAATAAATCAAATCGAGGATAGGCTAAATTTACTCGAGAAAACGAGACGAAAATTCAGGGAGGAAATTTAGCCTATCTCCGTTTTGAGTTTTTTTGAGAAATTTGTTAATTTTAGCTCTTTTTTAAGCAAAACCAGCCCGTCCTTGTCGTTCTCCATCATTGCTTAGCCTATTTTTGTCTTTTCTGACCATTTATAGCCGATCTTTGCAGTTTTTTGTACAAAATTTAGCCTATCTTTGACAGTTTTACATATTTTCGGGCAAAATTAACCTTATATCTTTCTCTTTTTTTTCCAATTTCCTGAAACAATAAGCGCGTCTGTGTCTATCTTACCTTATTTCTCCAAGAGTTAGTCTCCCTTTGCTTTTTCCACCAAATTTAGCCTATCTTTGCCTATTCTTCCCCCTTCCCAAACAATGTAAGCCTATCTTTGCCTATGTTGCCCAACTTTAGGCCTAATAGTGCAAAGAGCGCTATATTTTGGGCAAACAGGCAAACATAAGCTAAATTAAGCCGAAATTACGCAAATTTGGCATTAATTTGTTTACAAAATGGCAAGAATAGGCTAAATAATGCCGAAATAAAGCAAATATAGGTTACCTTTGGTCGCAAAGGCAAAGATAGGCCAAATATTGCTAAAACAAAGTCCATGTATGTCAAAATTGGGAGGAATAGCGAAATATGGCCTTTAATTTACAAAAACATGGCAAAGTTAAGCTAAGTATGCTGCCAAAGATCAACGATAGGCTAATATTGGGAGGAAAATGCAAAGATAGCCTACGTTTGGCAGGAAACATTCAAAATAGGCAAAGATAGGCTACAGTATGCAAGAAATAAGCGAAATGGGCAAAGATAAGCTAAATTTGCCTGAAATGAGAGAAATAGGCAAATATAAATTTTTGCCTTGTTTTTTCACGAGTAAATTTAGCCTAAATGCGATTTCAGTTATTTTGAAAAGCCATAACTTATTTAGCCTTTTTACGCATTTTCCTGCAAACTTTAGCCTATCCTAGCCGGTCACACTTATTCCCTGCAAACCCTAGACCAGCTTAGCCTATATTTGCGTATTTTACTTATATCTGTAAACGTTACCCTATGTTTGCCTATTTATATTATTTCCTAATCAATGTTGCCTATCTTAGCCTATATTTGGCTATTTCTCTCACTTTCAGGCTTCCCTTTAAATTAAAAAGTAGGCATGAAAGGCTAAATTTGGTGGAAAAGGAAAAGACGGGCTAACTCTTGGATAAATAAGCTAAGATATGCTCAGACGCGCTCAATTTTCAGCAAATTAGAAAAATAGACAAAACTAGACTTAATTTTGCACGAAAATATGTAAAACTGGCAAATATAGGCTAAATTTACCACAAACAACGTAAAATCACAAAAATAGGCTAAATTTTGCAGGAAAATGAAAAAAAAAAAAAAAAAAAAAACAGGCAAAGATGGAGCAGAATAGGCTAAATTTTGCAGCTCTTATGGGAAATATTTAAAGATAGGTTAAATTTTGCCGAAATACTGCAAAGATCGTCTATAATTGTTCGAAAAATGTAGGTTCAAGTTTGATGGATAACGACAAAGAGGGGTTGCGTTTGCTTAAAAAGGAGCTAAAATGAACAAATTTTACAGAAAAATCAAAACAGAGATAGGCTAAATTTCCTCCCCGAATTTTTGCCTTGTTTTTTCCGAGTAAATTTAGCCTATCTCCGATTTGAGTTATATTGAAAAACTATAACTTATTTAGCATTTTCCTGCAAACTTTAGCCTATCCTAGTCTGTAACACCTATTTGCTGCAAACCCTAGACCATCTTAGCCTATTTTGTCTATTTCTCTTTTTTCCTGCTAACTTTGGCCTATCTTACCCTATATTTGCCTATTTTACTTCTATCCTGCAAACCTTAGCCTATGTTTCCATATTTCTGATATTTCCTATACTATTTTTCCTATCTTAGGCTATATTTTACTATTTCTGTCATTTCCAGGCAAATTATCCTCTTTGCCTATTTGTCTTATTTCTTGCAAACGGTAGCCTATCTTTGCCTATTTTGCGTGTTTCCTGCCAAATGTAGCCTGTCTTTGCACTTTTTCTCCAAATATTGGCCATCCTTGCCCTTCTTAAACATACTTTGTTTAACTTTGCCTTTTCCCGACTAATTTTCGTTTATCTTTGCCTTATGTTAACAAATTTAAGCTACTATTTCTCTATTTCTCCTTATTTTGAACTATATGAGCCTTATTTCGGCAATATTTAGCCTATCTTTTTTTTGGGACCAAAAATAGCCCATATTTGCCTTATTTCGGCTTAATTTAGCCTATTGTTGCCTTTTACTAATAAATTAGTGTTAAATTTGCGTAATTTCGGCTTAATTTAGCTTATGTTTGTCCAGATTATAGGCTATCCTTGCATTATTACGGCAAAAGTTTGCGATATGGGCAAATATTGGCTCAAATTGTGTGGGAAAATTAAAATATAGGCAAAAATAGGCTAAATTTGGTGGAAAAGCAAAAAACGGGCTAACTCTTGGGGAAATAAGCTCAGACGCGCTTATTGTTTCAGCAAATTAGAAAAATAGGCAGAATTAGGCTTAATTTTGCACGAAAATGTGTAAAACTGTCAAATATAAGCTAAACAACGTAAAATACACAATACACAAAAATAGGCTAAATTTTGCAGGAAAATAAAAAAAACAGGCAAAGGTGGAGCAGGATAGGCTAAAATTTGCAGCTAACATGGGAAATATTTGAAGATAAGCTAAATTTTGCCGAAATACTGCAAAGATCGTCTATAATTGTTCGAAAAAATGCCAAAATAGGTTTAAGTTTGATGGATAACGGCAAGGACGGGCTGATTTTGTTTAAAAAAGAGCTAAAATTAACAAATTTGTCAGAAAAATCGAAACAGAGATAGGCTAAATTTCCTACCCGATTTTTTGCTTTGTTTTTTCACGAGTAAATTTAACCTATCTCCGATTTGTGTTATTTTGAAAAACTATAACTTATTTAGCCTTTTTACGCATTTTCCTGCAAACTTTAGCCTATCCTAGTCTGTGACACCTATTTGCTGCAAACCCTAGACCACCTTAGCCTATTTTTGCCTATTTCTCTTTTTTCCTGCTAACTTAAGCCTATCTTAGCCTATATTTGCCTATTTTACTTATATCCTGTAAACCTGATCCTATGTTTGCTTATTTCTTTTATTTCCTATACAATTTTGCCTGTCTTAGCATATATTTGCCTATTTCACTCATTTCAAATTTAGCCTATCTTTGCCTATTTCTCTTATTTCTTGCAAACCGTAGCCTAGCTTTGCTTATTTTGGGTGTGTTCTGCCAAATGTAGCCTATCTTTGCACTTTTTCTCCAAATATTGGCCTATCCTTGCCCTTTCCAAGCATACTTAGTTTAACTTTGCCTTTTCCCGCCGAATTTTAGTCTACCTCTGCCTTATTTTGACAAATTTATGCCCATATTTCTCTAATTCACCTAATTTTAACCTATATGAGCTTTATTTCGTCAATATTAATCTATCTTTGCCTTTCAGACAACAAATAGCCCATATTTACCATATTTCACCTAATGGAGCCTATTGTTACCTTTTGCTAACAAATTAGTGCTAAATTTGCGTAATGTCACGTTAATTTATCTTATGTTTGCCTGTTAATCCAAAATATAGGCTATCTTTGCACTATTACGGCAAAGGTTGGGCGATATAGGTAAAGATAGGCTCAAATTGTGTGGGAAAAGGGAAAAATAGGCAAAGAAAGGCTAAATTTGGTGTAAAAGGCAAAGACGAGCTAACTCTTGGAGAAATAAGCAGAGATAAGTTCAGACGCGCTTATTGTTTCAGAAAATTAGAAAAATAGACAAAACTAGGCTTAATTTGGAACGAAAATATGTAAAACTGGTAAATATAAGCTAAATTTGCCACACACAACGTAAAATACACAAAATAGGCTAAATTTTGCAGGAAAATAAAAAACAGGCAAGATAGAGCAGGATAGGCTAAAATTTGCAGCTAATATGGGATATATTTGAAGATAGGCTAAATTTTGCCGAAAAACTGCAAAGATCCTCTATGAAAAATGCCAAAATTGGCTCAACTTTGAAGGAAACGGCAAGGAATAGCTGCGTTTGCTTAAAAAGGAGCTAAAATTAACAAATTTGTCAGAAAAATCAAAACAGAGATAGGTTAAATTTCCTACCGGAATTTTTGCCTTATTTTTTCACGAGTAAATTTAGCCTATCTGCGATTTGAATTATTTTGAAAAATCATAACATATTTAGCCTTTTTACGCATTTTCCTGCAGATTTTAGCCTATCCTACCCTTCACACTTATTTCCTGCAAACTCTAGATCATCTTAGCCCATTTTTTGCTTATTTCACTTTTTTCTCTTCTAACTTTAGCCTATATTAACCCATATTTGCCAATTTGCTTTTATCCTGCAAACCTTAGCCTATGTTTGCCTATTTCTGATATTTCCTATACAATTTTGCCTATCTTAGGCTATATTTTACTATTTCTGTTATTTTAAGGCAAATTTAGCCTCTCTTTGCCTATTTCTCTTATTTCTTGCAAACGGTAGTCTATCTTTGCCTATTTTGCGTGTTTCCTGCCAAATGTAGCCTATCTTTGCACTTTTTCCCCAAATATTGGCCTATCCTTACTCTTCCTAAATATACTTTGTTGAAATGAGAGAAATAGGCAAATATAAGATAAGGTAGGCAAAATTGTATAGGAAGTAACAGAAATAGGTAAACATAGGCTAAGGTCTATAGGATGTAAGTAAAATAGGCAAATATAGGCTACGGTGGTGTAAAGTTAGCAGGAAATAAAAGTTACAGGCGAGGATAGGCTAAAGTCTGCAGGAAAATGCGTAAAAGGACTAAATAAGTTATGGTTTTTCAAAATAATTCAAATCGCAGATAGGCTAAATTTACTGGGGAAAAAACAAGGCAAGAATTCGGGGAGGAAATTTAGCCTATCTCGTTTTGAGTTTTCTGACAAATTTGATAATTTTAGCCCCTTTTAAGCAAAATCAGACCGTCCTGGCCGTTCTCCATCAAAGTATTTTTCAAATTTTCGACCAATTATAGCCGATCTTTGCAGTTTTTCGGAAAAAGTTAGCCTTTATTTAACTATTTCCCATATTAAATGCAAAATTTAGCCTATTCTGCTCTATCTTTGCCCGTTTTTCTTATTTTCCTGCAAAATTTAGCATATTTTTGTGTATTTTACCGTATTTCATGGCAAGTATAGCCTATATTTGCCAGTTTTACATATTTTCGTGCAAATGTAAGCCTAGTTTTGCCTATTTTTCCAATTTTCTGAATTATTAAGCGCGTCTGAACCTATCTTAGTTTATTTGTCCAAGAGTTAGCCTGTCTTTGCCTTTTCCACCAAGTTTAGCCTATCTTTGCCTATTGTTTACTTTTCCCGCACAATTTTAGCTTATCTTTGCCTATATTGCCCAACTTATGCCATAATAGTGCAAATATAACCTATATTTTGGAATAACACGTAAACATAAGCAAAATTAGGCCGAAATTACGCAAATTTAGCACTAATTTGTTGGCAAAAGTCAACGATAGGCTAAATTGTGCCAACATAAGGCAAATATGAGCTATTTTTGGTCTCAAAAGGCAAAGATAGGCTAAATATTGCCCAAATAGGGCCCATATAGAACAAAATTGGGCGAAATAGAGAAATATGGGCTTAAATTTGTCAAAATAAGGCAAAGATAGACTAAATTAGGCGGGAAAATGCAAAGTCAAGGTAAGTTTGGAGGGGAAATGCAAGGATAGGCTAATATTTGGAGGAAAAGTGCAAAGATAGGCTTTATTTGGCAGGAAACACGCAAAATAGGCAAATAGGCCAGGAAGTGAGAGAAATAGGCAAAGATAGGCTAAGATAGGCAAAATTGTATAGGAAATAACAGAAATAGACAAACATAGGCTAAGATTTACAGGATATAAGTAAAACTCAGGCTAGGATAGGCTAAAGTCGGCAGGAAAATGCGTAAAAAGACTAAATAAGTTATGGTTTATCAAAATAATTTAAATCACAAATAGGCTCGAGAAAAAACAAGGCAAAAATTCGGGGAGGAAATTTAGCCTATATCTGTTTTAAGTTTTCTGAGAAATTTGTTAATTTTAGTCTTTTTTTAAACAAAATCAGCCCTTAAACTTAGCCAATCTTCGCCTAATTTTGGCAAAATTTAGCTGATTTTGCCTTATTTGTGTATGCCATATCCTTTTTTTTTTTGGCTATTTTCGGCCCAATTTACCAAACATTTGCCTATTCGGCAAAAATTAGAATATATTTGCACTTTCTTATAATATATATATATCCTATCTTTGTTATGTTCTAAAAACTTAGCGTATCATTCCTTAATTTGATAAAATGTAGCCTATCTTTTACCTTTCCTCCATTTTTAGCCTGTATATCTATCTATCTTATTTCGGCGAAATTTACCCTATTTTTTATTTAATTCGACAAAATTGAGCTCATATTTGCCCTATTTCAGCTACAATTAACCAATTTTTTTCTTATTTGCGTAAAACTGAGCATTTAATGCATTATTATCGAGAATTTGCACATTTTACGTTGTTTCGGCAAAGTTTATCCTATATCTGCCTTATTTCGGCAAATTTAGCGTATATTTACTATTTCTTACAAAATTCAAACTATCTTTGCCTTATTTCGGCAAAATTTAGCATATCTTCAGCTTTTCCTTTTAAGCCTATCTTTGCCTTTTCCTACAAAATTTAGCCTATCTTTGGCATTTGATGCCAAAATTAGCCTATCTTTGCCTTTTTCCTCCAAAAATTATGCTACATGAGGTAGAAAATAGAGAAAAATGGGGAAATAAAAGTTCATTTAGGAGAAAATAATTTGAAGCAAATGAGGAAATAGGCAAAGATATAATAAATTTGGGAGATAATAGTAAAAAATGGGCAAAGATATGCTAAATTTGCCCAATTTCGACATAATCTAGTCTATCTTTGCTTTTTTTTGGTAAAATTTAACCTATAGTACCCTTTTTTCTCAAAAACTTAGCCTAATCTAGCATATCTTTCCCTTATCCCACAAAATTCAGCCTGTGTTTGCTTCCATTTACTTCTTATAAATTTAGTTATCCTTTTTTAAACAATGTTAAAAATTTAGCCTCTCATGGCCTAATTAAAATATCTGGACAATTCAGCCTCTTTTTGACCTTTTAAAAAAAATCTGAAATATGTAACCTATCTTAGGCTTTTTATTTTATGTCCAAAATTTTAGCCCCTCTCTGAATTTTTTAAAATATTTTGAAAAATGTAACCTTTCATTTGCTGCCTTAACCTTTGTAATTCGTTGATAATTTTCTGCAGTTGTTTTGCCTGTCATAGCAAAATATACTTAGTCTTTCAGAGCAAATTTGTTGGCTATTTGTTCCTTTCCACCAAATTTTTTAAGAATTATGAAAAGTTTTGCCTGTCATGGCTTTTTTTATTTTTATTGATTTATTTATATATTTTTATTGCTTTACTGCATACATTGGGGTTACAAACAATATGTTAATTTTTAAGTTGCTTTATTTACATTAAATCATAAAATAATTTTGCATTTTAAATTATTCTACGACGGAATCAAACTATACAATTATTTCCTCCACTAATTTATTTATAAATATAAACAGTTTCACGGACTGTTTACTTGAGGATGCAGATGATTATCTGTAAAATGTTTTAAATATAAACAACTAACTGGAGCCAATAAGTGTGCAGTTTGACTCGGTCTTACAATAATCATAATTATATGATTTGCTTCGCTGTAAAAGTTGCAATTAGCACTTCAACTTTTGAACTTTATCCATTTACTTTATTTACAGTAGCTGAAGAGCGTCTGTAAACATTTTTCTCCTGTATCTGCAACAAAACAAACAAAATAACAATTAAATACATTCCAATGGTAAGACATTTTTGTAAATTAAAATCTATTAAAGACGTACTTTATAACTAAACCATGAAGCCATGTCCTTTCTTACAGAAAGCCTGGAGTGCCAGTTTATAAAAAACACTAAGGATTGAAAACAGCTTCGTAATGGAGATGTTGGTTAAAAAAGATATAAAAATGCAGCACTTTCAACCTCTTGTGAGATTGGCCTCAATTTTAAAAATCCTCTGTGCTTCAACTTCCCTAAAAACTCAACCCGAAATATAATCAGTACTCCTCTATTTAACAAATAATATCACAGCCAAACAGAAATTTGTTTGTCTTAAAAAATTAAATTGGCAAAACCTCTTTCCAAGTTACAGCTTCCATAAATTGAATTTCAAACCAAAGCAGGAAATAATGTGCCATCCTACAGAGAATATGGGACCTCAGCTTTAAAAAACTGCCAAGAAATTTAATATCTGATATACAAACTGCAGAGCTATTCATCAAAGAAAGTACAAAATTTTGGCATTTTAGAAAGATGCATCAATTTCAAAAAGCCTGCTTTATTTATTCTAATAATTCACAATAATTACAACCGGTGCTTCCCTATGAACAAAGGCCAAAATATTTCAAATGAATGATGAGTAATAAAATCTTGTATTAATAAATGACTGCAATTGCTTATAGTTTCCTAGTTTCCTTACATTTGTTTCACTGAAAGTAGCATGATGTAGACAAAGTAATACTGGCATTATACAGGGACTTCATTTGGATGCGTGGCCAGCTTAATGTGGATTTGCCTGCCCTGCTTCTAACTGGTTCTATTTCCCCACTCTCCGTGTGCAAGCTAATCAGTTGATGCGAAGTCTTTGTGCTGTACAGAAGTTGAATGTTGTCAGACCACGTGTTTCACTGTTAGTGCTGTTATAATATCAAAAAATCCATACACTTTAAGACACAGAATATTCACGTGTGATTCTTATGTGACAGCAAAATCTTTTAGAGAAGTGAAACGGCGATTTACAGACAGATTCTCTGCAGTTCGTATGCCTCACAGAGAAACATTTCGTACACACTCTTGTGAATACATTTAGGGAACCAGGATGTGTTCTTTATAAGAAACTGAAAGTAAAATGCCATATTCTTACACAGAAAAAACTTGATGACATCAGAGAAATGTATGAGAAAGCTTGCACAGGAATCAGGAATTTTGCAAACCTTGACTTGGAATGCCACTGCATTTTTAAAATTAAAATCCTATAAGATAACTGTAGCTCAAAACTTGCAACCACGTGATAATGTGAGTAGAGTTATTTCCTGCAATCGGGTGTAGGATTGTATAAATGTTCATTCTACTGACACGCGTTTAATTTCTTCTTTATGGACAAAGCATGGTTTTATTCACATGGCCATGTAACATCACAAAACAATTGATACTGGAGTGTAGAAAAACCCAATCTTGTACAAGAAATGCCATTGTATGACCCAAAAAATGGTTTTGGATATGCTATAATTTTTTGAAGATGCAGTGCATAGACCAAGATAAAAGAATAACTAATCACACCATTCCTATAAAAATTACGTACACAGGCATATTTTCAACAAGATACAACTAAAGTGCTTACAGCTGATCTATATTAACATTAATTAAAGAAAAGTTTGTAGATAGAATAGATTATGCCCACTGTGGTCTCCAGACTTTACTGTATGCAATTTCTATTAATGGGGACCTTAAAAAATAAAGTGTATCAGAATAACTCACATATGTTGGATGAACTGAAAACCACATTGAAAAGAAACTGCTGCAATTTCAGAAGAACAATTATGTGTGTTAATACAAATTTTCTTAAAAGGCGTGAGAGATGTCTCATAGCACAACATCTTCTATGAGAAAAGTATGAGCTTATTGTAGTTATAATTTGCATAAGAAATCTATATACTTCAATTTAAGGTTCTAAGAATACCAGCACATTTTACGGTGCCAAACAAATTCCTGTCATGCATCCAAATGAGGGCTCTGTGTAAATAAACTCATTTGCTCAAATAACCTTATAGAATTAGCAGGTGTGCAAAAAAAAAAATCAGTGTTTGAAAGTTGAACATTTGCATTTCAAAAGTATCTCTTATCTCAGTATATACATAATGGAATAAATTTTATCATTTTTATTTTTTAGAAAATGGCTGTAAATTTTTTTATCATATTTTACATCCCTGCTCATTCATCTCTTTGTAACCTTTCTGTACACATCTTTAGCTGATATAAATGTTCCCATTTTGCTAAATTTGTTACTACCAAAGCTAAAATTGACTTAAACTGCATACTTTTCATATTAGAATGTGTATTGTGCATGTATATTTTTGGAAACTGCAAGTGGCACCTAAGTCATATGGATACTTTAATTTTCCCATTGCCAGTTGATCCATTGATGCAGGTTGCACATTGGTTTGCTATCAACCAGCTAACTGCTGGTACAGGTCTCTTGTTGACCCCAAGCTCTAGCATTCTTCTCGTGTTATGGCCAGTAATCTGGAAAGCAGATAAAAATCAATGAAAGAGGTTTGTTATAGCACTATGTTTTTATAAATTTAGTCTCCCCCCTTTTTTTACTCTTTAGGAATAAAAACAAAGAATGAAACAAAAATATTAAACGTTTTGTCTTTAAGAGTTTCCAACTTAATATTCTGTTTGTCATAAACCAAATTTTGAGCTATCTTGTCTTCCTAAGGGAGCCACAAAGTTAATTTATATATAGTTCTCTTAGTTTAATGTGATGGTAATTAAATAATTTTTAATGGAATAACTCTATTTTTATCAATTTCCTTGAATATGTTTTGAAGGCTGTTTCCTTCATCACCAGCATGGAGTCATGCCATTTTTCTAGCATGATATGCAGATAAAATTAACTAAGTTTCTTTATTTTAATTCAAAAATCACACACACACATTGAAATATATAATGCATATATGCTAGTTTCTTTGCTTCATTGCACCCCTAAAGAAAAATTGATATTTATTCTAAAAATATAGTTAACTTCAATTACACTACCTGAAATAATAATAGTAGAATACCTCATCCCCACAGAACACAGACTTATGCACCAACCAAGCCCACACTTCATTTAAAGGCAAGCTTCATTCACAAAGAATGGTTTGACCGTGGGTAACCCACTTTACCTGTTTTATCAGATATGTACATAAGTTGAAACTTTCCCATAAACATCAAAATGCTGGATTGTTACTAGATGACAGTTTTGCAATAGTTAAAGAAAAATAGAAATATAATGAGAATCAAATAAATTAATATATAAGACAAAGCACTAGAAACAGACAACTATTTTTCCTTCCATGGATATTAAATTATTAAGAACCACACAACACAATGGAATTAGGCATATTCATAAAAGACACACATACTTCCAAATAAATACATTAAGAACAGCAGCCACAACCCACAAACTTGTTAATTAACTTATTCATAAGCAAATGCATACAAATGAGAATACCATTAAATCATAGATAAATCCCAAAAAAATTATACAATGGATTTGATAAAAAAAATATATAAATTCAAAAACCAAAATCAAATATAAAATATCACCATCCCGAAAAGTTACAAAAACAAAAAGAAATTTACATTTCATTCATAGTACACCAAATATTTTTAAAAATATTTAAAGGGAAGGATATTATTGTGCCCTTACTGCATGTCTGATTTTTACAATTTCTTCTACTCCCCTACTCTTACTTTTTCCTACTTCTATTGATGAAAAAATTTGCCAATTAGTATTTAGTTTCTATTGACTAGAATAGGCATAGGATATTGTGTATCTAATCCAATCTGTGACACAACTGTCTTGCCCAGCTCTGCCCTGTCTCTATATAAAAGAGTCAATAGCCCTGGAATGTTGGGGTAATTGGACATTTCCAATCTTGAAAATTTGTTAGGTCCATGGCCTTCTTCATCAGCTCATATACAGTGACCCAGGTAGTTGAGGCTTTGTGTATTTTGTAACAGTTTTCTTATTTATTTTACTGATTTAAATTTTCTTTTAGTAGTTTTATAATTTAAAGTGTGTGTGTCCTATTAACTATTTTCTAAGGATTTAATGAGTGATTGTATTAAGTGTGGCATTGTTTTTTTCAGATTGTTTTAATGATATATTGCTGTATTAAACTTTTCATACACACTCCTTATTTTAAAAGTAAAGATTGTTAATCATGTAATATACATTATTATGTTGTTGAATAAAATAAACCACATTTATAAATCACTCCTCTCCCATACACTATTCGGCCACAACCTGGGGGATTTGTCTTTCAGTAATTTTGACTCATAAACAAATACAGCTTTAAAAACCTCCTAAAAATCAATACAAAGGAACAAATCTCCCCCCAAAAAATCTAGCAGGCATTTATAAAATCAACTGTAATAAACAAGAAACACAAGAGAAATGTCAAACACACTAAGAAACAGCAATATGACACCATTTCTGTTCCAAAAATCATGAATTTCAAAATGAACAAAAACGTATTAAAGTGATCCAGAAATGTAGAATTCATTATATTGGAAAATTTATTTACATAAAAAACATTTAACATTTTTCACTATATTTCTTCTTGCTTTTGATTAGGGAGGGTTGCAATCAATGGTGATCATTTTAGGAAAGATTCGTACGGTTATCAATAAAATAAGTTTTATTTGATTGTCCAAGTAGCCAGTCATTTATTGCTACAACATTATAAGCCCTAGCTACAGAGTGGATAAAAGAAAACTGCCTGGTTTAGACTATCTGCACCATCTTCAGTTTGAGAATAACATAATATCATGTCACTTAAGCAAATGTATTTAAGTATTTTACTTTCACGTGTTTTAGCAAAGGTTTTTATTTGAAATTCAGAAAATAAAACTAAAACTTGAATATAAAAAATGCCTACTGCCAGAACTTACCGGGGCTGAAATACGCCATTAATATGAATACAATTATAAATCATTTTATTCTGCATTAAAGTACTCAATCTGTCCATGCTAACTCCAGTTACTTACATAACACTTCAAAATTCAAAAATTACAGAACTACATTAAAACAGAGAAACCAGTTATACATGCAAAGGCAGATAAAGACAATAAATAGCCATTTTACATAAACAGAATAGAAATTATGTTAAAAGCAGAAGACTAGAAACCAATTGAAAAGAATCCGTTTAATAACTGCAGTAAAAATTCAACCAAAACACTAAATGAGGTCAAAATAACATCCACTGCTGAAAAATAGGAAGCTACATATAGCAATCTGGTACTCCCCAAGCATTATGAACTTCCTAAAATACATAAAAATGATAACAGCACGAGATCAATAATCAACTATATCCTAGGAGAAAAATAGGGAAAAAAGGGAATTTTTAGGGAAAAAAAAAAGATTTGAAAAGATAGGCAATTTTTCCTAGGGGAAAAAAAAACACATGAGAATATAGGCTTTAACGCCCATAGTAATAGATGTAAATACAATTTTCTTCCGGGCTGTTGTGTCATGGTCTGTTGGAGATTGAGAATTCCAGATGTTTCGTTCGCAAGTACGAAGGACATCTTCGGTGGCGAAATGGTCTGAAATAACATCTTCAGCTAAACACGGCACAATAGCCTGGAAGAAAATTGTAGTAACAAAAAAAAATATAGGCAAAGCTTTTATAAAAATAAAGTTCGATAATTTTTAGGGAAAAAGAAACAGCTAAATATAGGCAATGTTTTTAGGGAAAAAATGATGGGCAAAATTTCCAGCTGTGAAAGCCAATATTCTCCTATCCACTGAATGTATCATTCTTATTTTGATTAAGAATAATATGCTGAATTTAGTGCTTAGAGAGCAAGCAAAATATAAATACGATAAAATAAGTAATACAATTTATATACATAAAATTAAACATTGCTAAAAGAATTGTTAAAAACAGTAACGACAATTACAGTGAGGTACTCACCTAGATAGGAAACACACCAAGAGAAGTTTTAGGAGTGATCGTCTATGCAGAGAAACAGAACACGGCCGCACAGACTCGACAATGGACGAATTCAAATCCACTTCTTAGTGCTGTAACACGAAAATTGAACAAACCTGTGTACTTAAAAAACAGCTTACTGGTAACCTCTACTGCACTCTCTACCATTACCCATCCCAACAGCGTATTTGTTAAGGAATGCGATATACTCTGCTAGCCTGCTGAGGAATCGCCGTAGATCACTAGGCGACAGAGAGGGTGAAGAAGTTAAAAATAAAAGAAGCCAGGGACACACAATGCCCGAAAAACAAGCTTGAAATGTCGATTTTCCCTAGCTGCACGTCTAATGGCAGTCAACAATGGCCAACAGGCTTATGTGGCAAGTACATCGTGTTTTGTTTTGTTATTGAAACAAGTTTTTCTATAGACTATAGACAACGACGACCATTAAATTTATTCTGAAATTATTACTATCCATGTCCTTAAAAATGAATGTTTAATAAGATTACAAACCAATTTTAGCATAAATGCATGACCACAAAGCAATATCTAATCTCTTAAAATCCTTTTTGTTTTACACATTAGGATTGAAAACAAACTAGTTTCGTTTAATAAAAACAGAACTAACTGTCTGAAATATAAATGTAAATAAAAAAAAATGCATTCCTGCTCCGTCTAAATTGAGATTTCACACAATCATTCATTACTTATAAGTAAATCAAATGACATTGAGTAGACAAATTATGAAGAAAGTGCACAGACTGTTAATTGACCATGGGTGAAAGGTTCTTATAAGGATCTGTTTTACATTTAGCTGCTAGAGTAGAAGTTTGTATTGCACAGTTAATTTTTACATTATTTGACTTACTTTCCAAAGCCCTAAATATTAATATTTTATTTCTCGAGAACTAGGTTTAAGCACTTGAATAATTCCCCATCACATTTGTTTTATGTTATAAAAAGTATTACATTTCGTCACGGACACATTGAACAATGAGCTTTTATACAGGTCTTTCATTTGTAACTAAATGTCTTAATAACTAAATTAAAGTTAAATAAAGGGATATTGAAAGAAAAAATTAAATCCAATGTTTATTAAATATTAGAGATTAGTCTCTCCGCCTCAGTCATGTCGGTCCTGGTGGTGTAGTGGTTACCATACTTGCCTCCTAAACCCAAGATCGCGGGTTCGAACCCGGCCATTTTCGGGCGTAAAAATCCTAAGTATGGCTTCCTTCGGAAGGGAAGTAAAGCCGTGGGTCCCGTGTCGTACATTTACGGCACGATAAAGAACCTCAGGTCTGAAAGAAGAGGCCTATGAGCAAAATTTGTCGGCCGTTTCACGCCCTGAGTTGAATGGAACGCTGATGACCTGAGATGTTAAAGAGTGTCCATAATCAATCAAAAAAAAAAAAAAAAAAAAAAATCCCTCAGTCATTATTTTGAAATTCTAAATTTTAAACGCCTATATTTTGATGCTTAAATTTTAAACAGAATGCAACAATTATCACATATTTTGTTTTCTATCGTTGCCTGGCAGTCTGGATTGTTTTTATTGTTGTTTGAATTTGGACAGAGTAAATATACCTGGAGCGTATGGAATTGCAAATATTTAATTGATTATTTCTTGGTTACTTTTAAGACCCAAATTTCAAGATATTAGAGGATATGGTATAGGTTCTGACCATTTCTTGTTTGTAGCAAAATTTCAATTATTTGAAAGCTGGAAGAAAGATAGAACAAAACATATTCTCAATATGAAAATAATAAGGTGTAGCTATTACAGCAAAATAGCAAAAAAGTTTATACTAGTTCAGAAACTAAATATGATATATAACTTAATTAAATATTTATAAAAAAGTGGCAATGGAAGCGATTGGAAAAACGAGAAAACATATTTTATAAAATTGACTCTAGATATGGAATAACGATCTGAAAAATGTAATTGAGAAAAAACAAATTGTTCCTAGGGTATGGCTTATGAAAAAAAAAAATTAAGAATCCTGCGACCTATATAGAATAAAATGAAATTGAGCTAAAACGGTGATAAGAAAAACACATCATCAATCATGGGATGAATTCATCGGCCAAATGAAGAATTACATACATGAAAGATAAACTTTTTGTTACAAAATGCTAAAACACTTAAACAAAATGAAAGCGTAGAATTAAATGTAACAAGTAAATAAAAAGGTATTGAAATTGAACATGATAAATAACTATGATACCAAAATTAAAATCAATATTATCAAATAAATGAAGTACTAAAGAAAGGTTATATTTAAATCTTATACCATTAGACGAATTAAAGAAATACTCTAAAAAACAAAAAAGGCAACAGGCCCTGATGGCAGAAATATAGAACTATTAAAGTATAGAGATTTAATTCTAGGTTTTAAACGTCATTTTATCGGTATTTAGAGCAATTACGGCAAAATCTAGAAGAATGGAAATTAGTTCAGGTTATATCCATCTTCAAATAAAGGTGATGTTAAAGACACTAGGAATTAAGCGGAATCAGTTTAGGATAATAAACAAAGGTACAAATTATAATAGAATAATTTATCAGTGAAGAACAAAGTGGATTTTGCTCCGGATGATCAACGATTCTTTTATAATACAGCGTATATTTGAAAATGAAAATAAGGAAATTTAATTTATAAATCCATTCTACTCTTACAGTCCTTGAAAAAGTTTTTGATAGGATTCCAAGAAATAAATTATGGTTAATAATTACTAAACATGGATGTTCTCATTATTTGCAGAATTTATATGAGATATCTAATATTATAATTAATACAAGAATGGCAAAAACAGAACCTATTGCAATTAATAAAGGGGTTAGAGAAGGATATGCTCTGTCGCCCTCATTTTTTTAACATTTATATTGATGATCATTTTAAAAAATGGAAACGAAATTTTAATGTAGGTATTTCGTAAATTCTCTTCAAGTGTTTAATATTCAAATGAATGCGATGTATTTATAATACAAGAACCCGAAGATGAATTGCAACGTTTCATATATCGTTTAAATTAAACAAGCAAAGAATATAATTTCAAAATATTCAGAGAAAAGAGAAAAGTGATGGTAGTCAATGGGAAAACATTGTACGCTCTAAAACTATATTTAGATATTTGCCCATTAGAACATATCTCTCACTCTAAATATTTTAACTGAGGAGTTGATACAAAATGAGTCCTAGATATTTAAAAAAATGAGAAAGTTTTCAATATACACATAACACTATATATGTATAGAAATTTGACAAACAGGACCAAAAAGGACACGAGAATGAAATAGATTCCAGCATGTCAATGTATTTGCCTTAAGAAAATGTTCGGAAATATCGTTTTTCTCAGGTGCTCCACTGGGTACACTCGGCCAGAATAAGGGAAGATTATCCGTCTTTTATTTAGCCTTCCGACCTATCAGTCTAAACCTTTCTCTCTAGAACAAGCATATATATCCCCTACCCCAGATTAATTTCATTACATTCGATAGGCTCAAGGTGACTTTTGCGTTACACTCTGCCTCGATTTCCTGTCTGCTGATATCCTCTGGCCTTGTTCTAAACTTCTTCCTTAATTTTTTTATTATTCTCATTACCTCGTTGCCATATAGAACTCCTGCCAATTTCTCTGAGTCCTCTTTCCATCTCTGAAGCCCAAAACTTTGGTGTTATGTTTTATACCTGGTATCGAGATCTGTATAATATTTTACTTCGTTTTCATTATTTGCGATACGTACTGTTGAAAAAAACTAATGTATTTTCACTATGCATAGCGTTACGAATAATTGAAATCGTTAGAAGTTATCGCGCGGAAAGTTTCCATTTTTTCCTAAAAATGTCTATGCTATAATTTATCTCTATTTATAATATAAGCTTGGTAATTTGTGGTATTTTTAGAAATATTTTTTCAGCCTATTGCCACAGCCTGTATTCCTTTTCCAATTTTCCGATAATATAGCTTTAACTTGGACAATTAAAGCTGTTAAAGATAATTTAAATCAATATGAAACAAAAATTTTTGTTTAGTTGTGTGTTAGCGATGCTACAATATCCACCAATATATGTAGAACATAGACTTTTCTCCGCTGTTCCTGCACCCAACGGAGGTAGTGCTTGTAAGCTTGTGAATATATTTAGGGAAAAAGAATCTATTCTCGATGAGGAACCGAATATAAAGCTTTGTGTGCTTACCGAGGAGAATAGGAACAAAATTTTCGCAAACCTCGTCTTGAATGTCACCAGACTTAAAATTAAAGCTGTATTCATAAAATTAAGTGTGACTCAGAAATATTTGGAGCCGCGTGATTATATAAGTGGAGAAAATGTCTATAAACAGGGTTTGGATAATACACTCTGAGGTATAATTTTATATTTGCTTGTGATAAAATATTATGGTAGGCATTTGTTGCCATGCAGATATGTAGGTTATGTTGATTTTTGTTTTTTGTTTTTTGTTTTATAAACAAGCCATTGTAGTCGAATATTGCAATTATGTGTATAAAGCATCAGTTACAGCAAACTTTCTGAACTATTTTGTGCTTTATTATCATTATTCCATTATTTTCACATGTTGTAAATGTAAGTAGGGTTAACGCTACATTTTGTAGCCTTAAACGATAATGGACGCAGTGTATGTTGCATTGCAAATGTAATGAATATGGCTAAAGTGTTCACGATGTCTTGATTTAGAAAGACCCTAGAATATATCAGAAGTATGGGTCGTCCGAGAACTACAATTCAAAATGAAGACAGGTACATGGTATTAACAGTTCTTAGGGAGAGAAATTTGCCAGCGTGCTTGGACGCTCTATTTTGGCCAAAAAGGGTAGAAGAAAGTTGAAAACAAGTGAACTGATATCAAGTAGACCTGCAACTGGTCCCAGTTTGCTCAGAATGCACCGAGTTAAACGATTGCGTTTTGCAAATGATCATAGGGACTGGAGAAATGAACAGTAGAGCTGTATTCTGTTCACAGACGAGTCCTGTTTCAATCTGCGCTCACCTAATGGACGTGAAAGAGTGTGGAGAAAGAGGGGAGAACGATTTGCACGATGCTGCATTTCCTAAAAG
Organism: Metallyticus violacea; assembly: GCA_030762175.1. Lineage (NCBI taxonomy): Eukaryota > Metazoa > Arthropoda > Insecta > Mantodea > Metallyticidae > Metallyticus > Metallyticus violacea. Next base: position 117,094,045 of record CM060842.1, on the reverse strand, counting down.
TTATCATTTGGAGGTGGTGGAGTGATGGTTTGGGCAGGAGTGTCTATGGATGCTCGTACTGAGTTAATTTTAGTAGAAAATGGAAGTCTAACCACCGATAGATACAAAAATGAATGCTTGGCTAATCATGTTGTACCATTTGGACCATTTAGAGGTGATAACTTTCTTTTACTGCACGTCAATGCACTCCTCGTGGTCAGATATGAAGTGGGAATCCACGTTTTACCATGGCCAGAAAGCAGTCCCGCTGGGACACGCTGGAACGGCGTGTTAAGACAAGACTGCAGCTGCCAGAAGCTTCACAGGAGTAGAGGCGAGCACTTCTTGAAGAATGGGAGCATATTCCCCAAGAAGCCATAGCTAACCTGACCGAAAGCATGCCAATACGTATAAATGCAAGCCAGAGGGGGTGACGTCCGTTATTAAAATGCTTTTTTAAGTTTCAATCACCGAAAAATGCGCTCACCGTTAAAACAAACTTGTCATTGTTTTACGTCCTTCGTAACTTTTATAACAAAGGTTAAGTTTTTGTTTCTATTGTTCAAATTTAAGGTACTTTAAAACAATCTTTTGTTTAAATGTGTGTCCTTTCATTTTACAATAATTAAGTACAAAATATAATCAAATATTAAAGTGGTTTTGTGTCCCTGAGTGTATTTGGAATGACTCTATTGACCCATATTTAATTTTTTCCACGAATGAAGTATGGTTTCATTTCAATAGTCATGTAGCGACACAGAACAAGCATCTTAAAGAATGTGAGAGATCGTGGTGCAAGGATGTTATTTCCAAAATCGTTTACGACTAAGATGTTTATTGTATTTTACATGAGAGCTCTATGCGCATGATCAACTAAGCCGGCAGAAAACATACTTCTAGAACACGCGGGAACTTACGTAAGCACGGTTTTTGTTTCATATTTCTACTGTTGAAAATGTGCAAATGCAAATATAGTATTCAGTGTTCACATAAAACAGCTGTTAGTAAAAAAATGCTTATCTGAAGAAAATGTTGATTTTACTTATAGGTTTGTCGATACATTTGTTCACTACATTTTTCAATAATAACTTTCTCAGATACCAAACTTGAAAAGTACACGTGTACTTTGGAATAGCTAAATCTATAACAACGTGTGCCCATGTTTTATGTTTTTCCACTTGAGTGGTGACAGATGACAGTTAACCTGCAGCTGCGGGAGATTTTGTGTTTCATAGTTAGGCCTTTCTTTGAACCACCGTGGTTAACTAGCAATAATACCTTTATCCACTATCGTATTTTCTTTTCATGCTTTTAGAATTTTGGTTATGCTAAATAACCATTTAATTTGGAGTGCCTTTCTATCGAGGAATGTTTGGCACAATGAAATTACTATATAATTGAAATATGCTCTTAAATTTAATTCAGAAAAGCTCTACATTTTCTGCAAAGAGAGAGCAATGTATACATTTGATCTGTGAATTTTAACTACTTTTATTTTATTTAATCTATCACAGAACCCAAGGAAGGCACACGGTTACAGCTTTTCTAATTACGATTACAAATTTTCTTTTAATTTGTAACAAAATAAGAATCGTATGAGCAACAAATACGCGGTCATATAACGTAGCAAAGTGCACAAGGTACTTTAAATTTAAGGAACGTCTTAATTTTGAAATTAACGTGACCACAGTAATCGCTTTGCGTGATTAAAGCAAGTATTAGTTTTAGAGCTGTGGGGTGTTATATCCAATAACAATATCTACTATAGTAACTGAACATTTTATTATTGCCTATACTTAAGTGTGCGCCGTTATAAAGAGACCTCAATATGCCCCATCTTCACTAATAGTTTTAAACGTCAAAGCCAAAGGTTATTTATCCTTGAACAAGCGCTTCGCTGCGTGCGATACAACAAAAAAGCGCAATATCCTGGAGAAGGGAGATGCAACGCTGTTTTGTGATTCTCATCACGTCCCATCTGTCTAATTCCCCCGGCTTACTGTGCCCTTCATCGGGGATGACCACTGCCCGGTGAGAGCTGCATCAACACTCCCCTTTGTGTAATTATTTCGAGCTCACATCCCCTCCCAGAGGGTGTAGACAGGCAGACTCTGTGAAATCACACGGAAAACATCCATTCTTGTTGAAACGCTTCGTCAGAAGGTGCCGCTGGGCCAATGAGCGCCTTATTCTGTGCTTCAATAATGAAAACATCAACAATTGTTGTATATCTATAGCATCCAAGTCACAAGATTATACAAAAGCGTTCATTCTTCAGTGAAATCCTCCTGTATGCATGGAACGCTGTCGAATGCAATAAGGCATAAATCGCCATACCGAGTTTCAATGTGGTAAAGGTGGCAATAGTATAGCACTAATGATGTTGGTACGCCTTATTGTGGAACTAAAGCATACAATTCCCCTCAAAAGACAAATAAGATCATCAGATCATGTTTAGCCAACAGTAGAGATGATAATGGTGTACTTCTGATCAGATCAAAAGTTTAAACAGCGCAATATTGAGCCTGGATATGTACTATTTTTTTTTCTTCATTTCGTGATCCTTTGTTTAATTTTTTTTTTTTTTTTCGATATTAGCGATTGATTGTTTTGAAATGTATATACAGATTCAAATATTAAAATAATATTATTTAACAGTGAATTCTTTTATCAACAATTTTTATTATTGCTGCATTACAATTTTATTAAATATTACACAATCAGTTTTGCCAATTTATTACAGCAAATTGATGTTAACTGCGAAGGTCCAATATCCGATTTGACAGGTGATGTATCAAATAAAATTCATTTCATTGTTACGTTATACTTAAAAACTCTGATTGTCACCTTTATCTGCCAACTGTAAATCCACCTTGTACTGTTCTTTGAATTGTTGCTTAAAAATTTCACTAACTTTATAATTTATGATACCTTTAAACACACAAAAAGAGAAAAAAGTGTTATTTAATGTTGTATCCGTTAAGGTGGAAAACACTCCTTTATAAAAGAGCTAAAAGTGTTGTAAACTAGTGTATAAATGTGTATTTTTAAGCAATTTCAACACCCAAGTGCACAATAAACATCTTAGGGAATGGTACAGAAAGTCGAAAGTTAAGAATTACTTCTTTTTCGGATAAAAAAATAAACACAAGAGCAGTCATGGGTCGTCTCCTCTAGAAATAGGTAAACTACCCTACATATTACAATTATTCCCTCTTTTTCAACATTCTTTGCAACAACTGTATTTACAAACGTTAAAATATGGAAATAAAATGCATCTAATTCTCGTAGTCTTCAAATTAGAATGGTATGAAAAACGTTACCATTGAAATCCGCTAGAAGGTTCGCGCGCACGTTGGCCTCAATTTGGTAATATTTCAGCACCAAGCACCGGGCAGATGGATTGGTTATCGATTATCTCTCATCGAGTTCCCCGGCTAGGCTACGTCAAATGACTGATATGTGCCAAACGATGAGGTGTGGCGTACCATCGCCACGTGCAATTAACAACTATTGTGTCTCATATTAACGAACTAGCCAGTCGTGCATCAGCCGAAATTATATCACTGACATGATAGATGTCATCTGTTCGTGTATTTTCAGTAACAAAAACCCGCATGTCTGCTAGCTCAGTTTTTGCCCTGTATTATATTATAGTACAGTCAATAAATACTATCATACTTTGGTTTGAATATACCGGTTAATGTTTAAAAAATATTTCACCTCTCTTTACTTTCTCTTAAACTTTCATATGCATAAGGTACTAAGTTATTCTTTAAAAGCATATCGCAAATTAAAATTAACATTACTTAATCAAAAATATAGTCCAAATAAAAATTAGCAATATTTACAAGCCTTTATAATGCACCCTGTTATAACATGTTTGGCATGCTATTATTATACAGAGGGTGCCAAAAAATGTACATACACTTCCAGCAAAGAAAAAACTGTGTTAACTAACGAAACTGAATTCACACAAACAGAAAATGATAAAGCACTAATCATCTTAGAATTTTATAGTTACAACAGTTGCTCAAAATGCCCACTATCGACGTCGATACACTTCTGAGTACGTTGAACTACTGATTGAGCAACGTTTGCGAAAGTATCCTCAGCGATTGCAGCACGTGCAGTTTCAATTTCTTCCCGAAGTGTTGCCTATAGCTGGTTTTCTACGGTATATAACATCCTTAAGAGTTCCCCATAGGTATAAGTCCAACGGAGTTAGATCCGGAGAACTCAATCGAACCTCTTCGTCCTATGCATAGCCTAGGATAGTGCCTTGGATACAGGTGGAACTTGCTGCTGTGCGAGGTCTCCCAGATCTGCCCTTGTGAACATCGCATACGGTACCATGAGTCTCAAATTTGTCTCGAATGCGTGAAATTGTTATCGCGTTGGCGGCTCTGTTCTGTACACACGTCTCCATTGTCTTTGAACTTCAACAACATCCTCGGTTTTCCAATACCACTTCAAAATTGTTTTCCACTGTTCAAACGATAATCTTGGCTCCATTTTGTTGTAGCAACGCTAGCATAACGTAATGTGAGTCACATCTGTTTACAGAACAGCATACTACACATTACTGTTGTTTTTCGTTCCAACTTTGAAATATGTTAAATTAATATCTACTGTGAAAGTGTACATACATTTTTTCGCATCCTCGGCATTTGTTTCCTGTTGTTCAATTCTTGGTTACATAAAGTTGTTATTTCAGCCTATAGGCTTATTTCCTGCACACTCAAAAAATACTGTTTTATTGAATGTTAGTAATTAAAAAGGTTTGACTAGAACTAAAGAATTAAATACTGAAAAGAACTGTTCAATGTTTCAGTTAAGATATCATGAGGACTTCAGATTTGTAATCGTGTATGGTGTAACATGATAAATCTTATGGGAAAATAACAAAAATCAAGAGCCTTATTCCACAAAAGTGTTTGATACATTACAAACATATGGAATTATACTTGTAGTTATTAATTAAATTGTGTTTCATAAAGGGTTCGTCCACACTTTTCAACTCCATACAAATTATTTTTCATTTCTTTACTCCATGGAAGTATTACTATTAAACACGCTCTTATAATTAGCATAGATTTTTATACAAGTATAGGAATCAAATACTAGTGCAGTTTTAATATCCTTTATATCCTTTAATAATTTGGAAATTCAGTTGACCTAAATATATGATCGAGTAGTAGAGAAAATGATGATAATGAAAATGAGAAACGGCTTGTATATAAAGAAAGAATAATGCAATATTTTAGTACAATAAACGTTTCAGGTTAAATGCAATTATGACTGATATTCTCCTATCCTATTTCAAATATACATTTCAAGCCAGCTTCAAGCCAACGGTCCTTAAAAGAAGGATTTACAAGCTAGTAAGATGATGCGAATCCCAAAAATAATTCAAGTTGCACCACTATATGATGGTAGTGGAGTATTTAATGCTTTTGAATTTTGTGTAACGAACTTGAAAGAAAAGTCAAGAAGAGAAATCTAAAATGTAAAACACTCTTGGAAAATAATTCCAAAAATTAGCAGTGAAATATCAAAAAATTTCTTGTTCTAACTCATGGTCAGAATCTGAAGAATGTGTCATGTGGTTATGAAATATGTCAACGTTATTTGTCTTTTTTGAAATTATCCATTCATAGATTACATACTTACTTTGCAGCTTTGTTATTGTTATGCTCCTATACAGCAATTCTGTCGCCCTCCGGAATGACTAAGGAGTGTTAAATTTCCTTAGAAAAGCTTTTCTTTGCTTGCTCTCAACATTAAAGGCAAATGTCGTTGTTAAAACTGAAACAAGGAAAATTATAAAATCGTTTACATATTATAATAACGGACGGGTAGTTTATACATCTTGATTGTAATTTCTAAATTAATTTTTAAATGCTTTTAAATAGTCGCGGCTAAAATATATTAATAAATCCAAAGCCACTGGTAAATTCATATAATAAGCAGATAGTATTGATTTACAAAACTTGAGTGGTAACAGTCTCTTGTATTTTAAAATTTGTCCTTCGATATTACTGTAATTTTTCCCGGGTTTGTGTCATTTTTCGCTTTCAATTGAATATTTTAGGATCATTTCGTTCCTTTGCGTAACGCTAAAATTTTTCAAAATATTTTAAGATCTACTGAATAGTTAGCACATTTTAACTTTTGGAATCCTTACTTTTACATGCATTTTAACACTAAAAATTGAAACTTTCAATTCACGACAGAATAAGTGTTAAGTCTAAACAATAGGGCCATAAAATGCAAAAGTAGCATCTATTAAATTAGGTAGTTATCGCTGCAAATTAAAATTGTGTGTCCAAAATGCAATTCTAAGTATTAGCTAGAGAATATAACATGTTAAAGATACTTTCAAAGAAAACATAGAAACAAAAATAATAAATAATTGTCAAATTGGTTCAAAACTCATCTAAAAACTAAGCTTAATAAAGTTTTTTTATTTGTTTTATTTACAGACACTCTTTAACATCTCAGGTCATCAGCGTCCCATTCAATTCAGAGCGTGAAACGGCCGACAAATTTTGCTCAGAGGCCTCTATTTTCAGATTTGAGGTTCTTTATCCTGCCAGTAAATGTACGATACGGGACCCAAGGCTTTATTTCTCTTCCGAAGGAAGCCACACTTAGGATTTTTACGCCCGAAAAAATCCATCGGTCCTGGCCGGAATCGAACCCGCGATCTTGGGTTTAGTAGGCAAGTATGGTAACCACTACACTACCAGGACCGACTTCATAAAGGTGGTAACCACTAGAAAATTGCGCATTTCCATCTTTGCCCTATTATTTTTCATTCTTTTTTTATGTCGGTCCTGGTGGTGTAGTGGTTACCATACTTGCCTCCTATACCTAAGATCGCGGGTTCGAACCCGGCCAGGACCAATGGATTTTTTCGGGCGTAAAAATCCTAAGTATGGCTTCCTTCGGAAGGGAAGTAAAGACGTGGGTCCCATGTCGTACATTTACGGCACGAAAAAGAACCTTAAGGCTTAAAGAAGAGGCCTCTGAGCAAAATTTGTCGACCGTTTCACGCCCTGAGTTGAATCGGACGCTGATGACGTGAGATGTTAAAGAGCTTCTATAAATAAATAAAAAAAATCTTTTTTGTATATTTTTACCTCCAAGGTTTTCTTTGGGAAGTCTAAATAACACGCTGGGTTGAGAGAACAACATTGCAACCTAATTTGGCGAAATGCCTTGTAGTTATTTTATCGAAAAAAACAATATAATTTGTCAGATGACCTTCATTGCTGTGTTCAGGGATCAAAGGGTTTGTTTGCACAGTTTCTAATCGCAATACAATGTGATTAAAACCCATTTTTCTCAAGCGTTAAAGAAGAGTAAATGAAATATGCATTATTCCTGGTTTTTGCTCAAGACTCAAATATAAGGGCAGCACCATGTTATTCATTCCTGTACGATTGAATGTTTTTATATTGAATATATTATCTGCCTGCTTTTATTTTTTTTTTTAAATAATGTACAGAGCATTAATTTGTAATAGTTTATCGCACTTCAACTATTTATTTTTAAGCCTTATACTATACATAATTTCCGCACGGAATATAAAATATGTGCACTTAATATCCAGATAATATTTGAGTAAAAGCACGGGCTAGTTACAACATGGAGAGCATCAATTGACGAGAGATACATAGTTATCCAAAAAATCTCATCTGTGTGCAAGTTTCTTGTTTATTAAATTAAACCTCTTGGTGTTGTTACCGCCGTGTATAGCTCTTTACACACTTTAATATACTGCTTATTGATAACTGAATTGAAACTGCTGGAGTGTCTAGTGAAAAGTCAGAAATTATAGTGCATATGGATTCTGGCTGAGTAATGCTTTCAAAGGGTCATTCACAGTAAAATAACTCCGAAAGACACTAAAAGAGAGCAGAAAGTACCGTTTCCTGTTCCCACATGTGTGTTAATATCAAGTAGAACTACTTCACCGCTGAACAGACGCTTTTAGTTCGTACTCTTTTGATGCCAGTTACCACGATCAGTAAAAGAAATCTATTTGCTAAATGGCCTTTAAATTGGAACAATAGCACGCTTAAATTCCTTGTTTGTCATCCTTTGTTGTTGTTTTTACTAGAGGAAAACTGCGCAGTCATTGCAGCCTGTGGGTTCGTCATGCGGTGAAGCCATGTTGGCAGGGAGTCTGGGGTGGGGGAAAGGCTTCTCATAGACTTGTAATGGCGACCAAAACAACGGCGCATGATGATAGCGAGACGGATAGCCCTGACGTTTTATAAATGTTTTCTTTTTTTATTTTTTTCTTGTGGAGGCAGAACGCAGATATGGAACTCCATGTTATAGCTGCAATTGTAAGAAGCAGGCAGCCGACTTGAACCAACTGACGCCCCAGTGGGTGGGCCCAAAGGGGGTTTTCACTTGCGATATGCAACTCTGCGGGAGACCAGTCCCGATCTCGCGGGAACTGGATGGTCGCACACTGCATACACTTACCGACTCATTTTTGCCAGCGAAACTGGTCAGAAATTCTAGTTCAGCAATTTGAAACTACCAACCGAATATCCATATTGTTCTTGCACTATAAATTCATTTTTATTTATTAAGGAGATTAAGAAAAAAGGTATTTATAAAAGGTTTCATTTACAGCTGTTTTGGGTGCATGCTTAAGTAAGATCGATAACGAAGGAGGTACTTTGTAAACTGCCAAAGTTTCAAACATAAATTTATGCAATTTCATTGACATGCCCTTTAAGCGTAGCAGAATATCAGAAAAGGCCATACACAGCCTACATTACCACGGGTGGCCGAAGTCGTTAAGGCGCGAATTCGGAGCGAGAGTACTGGGGTTCGAATCCCGCCAAGACCATTTTTTCCAGGTTTTCCTCAGTCCTCTTAAATGTCAAATGCCGGGGAGGTACTCTAAACTAGGACCTGGAACGCTTTCTTCCTTTAAAAAAATCCTTTCCCAATATATCATTGAGATTGGACTATAATATGTTTGCATTTTCACCTTTTCACAATTATTATTATCCATTTATTTATTTTTGTTCTGATCCAATTATTTCTTACGCAAAGCCTTGAGTTAACTACTACCTGTTTCAACTTAAATATAGTCAACAGTTTTCCTGAAATAATACAAAAGGTCACATCTAAATGTGAAATAAATTGTTGACAAATAGCCTATATAACTAATATGAGGTGGTCTGAAATATTCCTTCCTTTAGAATGAAAGAAGAACTTTTAACTTCAACTTTTTTTTTATTTTGCAACCTAATCTCCCTTAAGGTCAGTGTATTTATTGCTGCGATGCTCCACAGCTATTATCCCACCTCTAATGAGATTTTCCGAAAGGCCTACAAAATATGCTGAGCAGCAAGAAATAGTATGAAATTCGTAAGTCATAAGGAGCCAAAACTGGGGAGTAGCGTGTGTGCTCTAACAACTCATATTTCATATCTCTCATTTGCTGATCGCTAAAAAACATTTGTGGGCAGGTCATTGTCATATTAAGTTTTTTTTTTCTGTAAACTTTCTTTTTATCGCGATTGGTTTAAAAGATTAGAACAGGGCTTTGCAGTTGCGGTTTTAATCTTCTGAAGATAAACAATCAGTAAAGCTCCTATAACATCCCAAATGACTACGTCATAACCTTTCTGCACAGGGACCCGAATTTGTCTTCTTTAGCGGTAACAACCGGCTTCTGTGTATTATTTTGATTGCTGTTTCAATCCTGGTGTGTGATGATGGCCCCAAGTGTCATTTGCAGTTATAAGTTGATAAACAAAATGTGTTTTGTGGCTGTTACAATGCTCAAACACTTTTTAATATGATAAATGCTTGTCTTCAGGCGTGATCTTAATACTGTTGCGACATTTTTAATCGAATGCGTTTTTTTTCTCTAATTTTTCATTATAACCTACACGTTCCTTTTAAATAGCAATAAGTTCAGCAATTTCACTCAGCTAAACGCTGGTTGTCTAACAAATCATGTACGTGTTCAATGACTTCTATTCTTGCACTTTCTGTACGATCTTCATATGAATTATTTTCAAGGCTGCCCGCGACCCTTTTTGTATTCAGAAGCTCTTCTTTTAATCCTGAAAAGGAGAAGAGTCCTCATAATCATTTTAAAAGTGATATGAATATCCTTTGGCTATTACAAAGAACTATACCACTGCACAATTCTCAATTTTATCCATTTTATGGAATTCTACAACACTGCTGTGTAAGAAATTTGTGTTAAATAAACAATGAAAGGAATAATGAAGATAACGGGGGCAGAGAGTAAGGGGGGAAGAAAAGAAGAACAAAAAGAAGATGAAGACGGAGAACAGAGAAGCGAAGAGTAAAAAAAGAAGTTGGTGATAATTATGTCAATGATTGCAAAACAATAACTAACAGCATAACGATTAGAGAAAAAGAAAGTGAGAGAAAGAGAAGAGGAAAGAAAACCGAGTGAAGAGTAAAGGTAGAAGAAGGGAGTGATAATTGATCACAAATATATCATTAACCCATCACCAATAACTATTGAACCATTCAACTAAAGAAGAAGAAAGAAGAACGAGAGTATACATGATCGTTATTACAGTAAACATACTACAAAAGGAGGAGATGAATGAAGATGGAGGGGAGGTAAGGATCACGCGGAAGAAGAATCCATGAGTAAGCGGTACAGTGGTGGTGATTAAAAGGGGATAGTAAAAGTGTTTGAAGAGTGTGTACGTTATGATAAATAGTAATGAAATACAGGTAAGTTCTATAAACAATGAAAGCAGTAAACAAACAATAAATTGAAGAGTAGCAGCTAGTACAAATATCATTAGCGGTGTAGCAGTGACAGAATAGCAAGAGTAGGTTCACATACTTACAGTGAATGCTCAATATATTAAGTGAACTAAGTTAGGAAAGGTAGAGTTCAAAGTATGTATTAATATTATAAGTTTAAGAACATACAAACATTAAAACCTAAAGAAAAACAATTATTTAAATAAGAAGTGAATGTAGAATGTGAAACTAAAAGTAAAATAGAATTAAATTCTCTTCAATATCTAGGGTAAAGGGTAAAGTTTCCGACGGTTTCTGACGGTCAATTTAGTTCTTTTAGTTAGCTGGTTACCAGTTAATGGTAACTACTGGTTCCTAGAAGCATGTAAATTATTACATTACTTAAAGAATTGTTTTATTCCATGTTCTATTTACTTTACTATTATATTATATTATATTTTCTTTGTAATTATGATCTGTAAATGTATTATGTATAATTAAATAATTTTAATAAATAATAAATGATAAAATTTGGAATATACGTCCTGGAATAGGCAACAAGGTGCCGGAATGGAGTATTGAAGATTTTATTTAATTTTATTTTTATTAAATAAACTATTTAAAACAATACTTGGTATTTAAAATTAATTTTTTAAGTCAGACATATCAACTTACAAAGCAACTATCTTGCCAATTGCAAGGTCAATTATGATTGAAAACTTTATAGATCGTCCTCATATTAACACATAAGATTTATTAAATGTTTACTTTTATGTTTAGCAGTTTAATTTAATAAAAAAAAAAAAATAGATTTGAATTACAAACTCGCCTAGAAAACAAATCTAACAAATATTTATTGAGATATCTGCAGCAAATGTTCTTGAAGCATACAGTAGAACTAATATATTGTCTATCAAGGTGTTTGTTCTGATGAGATAAAAATATTAAGATTATTTATTTCGTTTTATTTCAGTAGAATTATGGAACTGTCAGTGTGCAGTATATATTATGCAGTTTGTTTTTTATACTTGATTATTACCTTCAGGATAAGTAAACGAATTTATCTAAGATTATTTTTTATCAATTACTTTAGAATTGGTCGGTCCTGGTGGTGTAGTGGTTACCATACTTGCCTCCTATACCCAAGATCGCGGGTTCGAACTCAGCCAGGACCGATAGATTTCTTCTGGCGTAAAAATCCTAAGTATGGCTTCCTTCGGAAGGGAAGTAAAGCCGTGAGTCCCGTGTCGTACATTTACAGCACGAAAAAGAACCTCAAGCCTGAAAGAGAGGCCTCTGAGCAAAATTTGTCGGCCGTTTCACGCTCCGAGTTGAATGGGACGATGATGACTTGAGATGTTGAAGAGCGTCCGTAAATAAATCAATCAAAAAAACTTTAGAATTACAGTTTATTTATTTCATTTGCATCCTATAGTCCCTTTCACTTTCCCTAAGTAAATATGTAAATACTCTGAACAATATTATTCCATTATGAGTAACCGGTAAGATTGAAAGTTGAATTGATTTATACCTATCGATTTCTCTTTTCTTTATGTTATTCTTATTATTGTTAATAGCTTAATATAAATGGTTATTAGTTAACTTTTCATTCATTATTCAGAATTCGTTAATAGATACATCATTTCCTTTGTAGGTAGTATGATCGTATGTTCCTAGATATTCTTTCCTTTTAGCTAAATACATCTGAATAATATTGTTATTTGTGAGCGAAAAATGCTTCTTCTAACACGTCAATTTTTCTTAATGTATTATTTATTGTCGATTTGAGTTCATTGGCGTCTGTAGATTGTATACTGTAGATGTAAGTCTGTAGGAATGAACGAAATTAATTAATTAACTAATTAATGATGGCGCAAATGACCTCGGAGTCCTTGGCGCCTTAAAGCTACCTGGCATTCACCTTCTCAGAAAGCTCCGAAAATAAACCTTAATAAAATAAAGCTTAACCGAAGAGTTTGACCTGACCGGTATTTGAACTCAGGAACACCGGATTAGTAGCTGCAGACACTACCACACTAGACAATGGCGGTGGGCATTTGCACTTTTTTTAATGGTGTTTAACGCCCGTTTTTACTAATAAGGCACCATAGGCGGTGGACACTGATGATACATGAGATGAAATGATAAATTGGGAAATAATTTTTTAAGGGAAAGAAGCGTTCCAGGCCTAAGTTTAGGGACCTCCCTGGCATTTGCCATTTATGAGGGCTGAGGAAAACCTGGAAAAAATCTCAGTCAGGCCTGGTCCTGGTCCTGGTCCTGGTGGGAATCGAATCCCAAACCTCCCACTCACAAGTCCGCGCCTTAACGACCTCGGCCACCCGTGGCGGTAGAATTTGCACTGATCGTTGATGACAACCAATGTTTACTAACTAAATTCTCTATTGTTCTTTGTTTACGATAGCTCACACTGCATACTGAATACACCAATGGCTCCAAAAATAATTGCATTCGGTCCGTTGATTGGATTTTCTCATATAAACGATGTCATGTGTTTTCCAAAAGCTTTCATTGAATCCTGGGCTTTCTTTTTACTTTTCTTATTTTTATCTAAGAACCAAAACAACATCTTGTTTTCCCTAGGTTTTCGTTTGATACAATTAGGCATCAGAATTCTTAAGAAAGTTAGGTAATCTCAAACACAAGTTATGAGCTATCCGGAAAGTATAGAGGAGTGGTGTCAAAAAAGGAATAAAACGTGGTCCTAAAAATGTTTCTTCAACTGCTTACATAGAAAACACAATTTTATCAAACCCCTACAGCTTGGAAAACCATAAAATTGTTACAATTTAAACCACATAGATCGCTATTATTCAGAATTTGCAGCCGCATGATGATGAACGGCCGGCAAACTTTCTTATTTTAATTTTACGGAGTGCTAAATACGCTTTACTTTATTAAGCTGAGTTCTTATTGTTTATTTATCATAACGCGATATTTGCAGATTGTGAACATGAATGTTGTAGGTGCATCACTTTATTTTGTATGGAATTGAATTAAATTAAATCAATTAATGATGGCGCAAATGAGTCGGAGTCCTTGGCCCCTAACAGGTAACAGACATTTGTCTTTTCAGGGTATGGACAACTCCGAAAAAAAAAAGAGCCTTATCTACACAGCTTGATCTGACCAGGAATCGAACTCAGGACGTCTGGATTAATAGTCACGAGACATGGTTTAATTTAAAAGGTCATGTTGCGTCGCGGAATTTATTGGAACGCAGAGGAACCCGCACTTACACACGAACTTCCCTTGAATGATTATAATAATAGGGAGTATATTACAGTGGCACCAATGCGAAACAAAACAACTTCAACAGGCGTATGTGCTTATGTGATACACTTGGGATGTTTTAAATTAGGAACAAAATATTCCACTAGATGTTCACAATAAGATAAAAAAACATTCATTAATAAAAAATAATAAAAAATAAAAATATACTAAAATAAGAAATGCCAGAAGAACAATTTTTAAAATATATAGAAAACATAAAGAAATTTCCCCCAGCCCACCCCTCGGTTATCTGCCTTTTGGGAGAGAAATTTACCTTCTCTCTCTCCTCTCCTTCTTCACCTGCCAGCAAAGCCCAGCATGACCCACATTCCTCTGTTCGATCCTGTAAAGGAGTGCGGTCGATACTTTTCCCTCCATTCTTCCGTACCTGTACATTCAATTAGAATATGACTTCATAATTTCCCCTCCTCACAAATGGAACAAATACTCCACTCATATTCGCCAGTGATTTTAATCATACTGCATGCCCCACGTGAGCGCTTGTTGAATGATTGCATGTTATGTCTATAACAAGTGTTTACTTACTGTGACTATAATTGTGAGAAATTTATATTACGATAAAGTCAATTAAAAGAAATCTAGGGTCTCAGACTCGGTGATACTAGTCAAATTTAGCCGGGGATTGGGGCACTCGTAAGCCGCTATATTTGCCGCCAACTACCGGCCAAGATCACGCGCGAAGGTTCTGTACTAGCGCTGTGGAATCCATATACATTCACTTTATAATATTGAATCGTATTACCTAAACTACCATGTTACAATGTGCGAAACCAATCGATTTCTTAGGAGTTATATCATTAATTTTAGGAAAATGTTATTCAAAGTATGTTTCAGGAAATTCCATTGATTGTAATTTGATGTCTTAGCAAAAAGTATTAAACAATACTTGTTATTTTAATTCTTGATACCTTCAGCTTGACAAGAAAAAAAAAACAATACATACTTATTGCATATATATCACCTCCTCCAAAATAAACAATAGTGTGTATTAAGAGGGTTATTCCTGACACACAACAGGGTGCGAGCTGGCCATCAGTCGAGGCGGGAAGTACACGGGACGTCCATTCTGTTACAAGAAAGTGATACACAGTGTGTCCGTCAAGGGTCGCTTATCTGTCATGCTACAATACCGCACCATGCCCACCTACGCGCGCACCATAACAAACACCGAACCGTGCGACGGCTAGATGAAAAATAATTCCTCCACGTCACGGGTGCAGTAGCATGGATAAGTTGGGCTTATTTCTGCCTTCTGTCATCGGCTCGTAAAACCTTTTCGCAAGAGATAATTTTATCGTCTTATCATCCATTTTCTCAGTGCACCATTCATATAAGTCGGGGAGGCCTATTGTAAGTTTTAACATCCTGTATTAAGCGTTCTAAAGTAGATGTCCCTAGAATATATTACTGAAAAACTCTGAATTATATTTTACCATTAAAATTCGTTCGCTCATACGTTTTGGGATTATGCAAACATTATTTTATATACAGAAGAGATTTGTGATTATTTTAACAACTTTTAAGAGGGAAAGGTTATCAGTATGAACAAATTTTCAATATTTTGTCATGGCTATATTCCTAAACATTAATAAGTTCATGTTAATGCAGCGTTTTATTTATTCAGTTTGCTGCGATATCTACCATTTCCAACTAATGCATTGAAATGTCATATCAGTTTAAGGGCAGTCCTTGTAATGTTAAATTTACTAAATTCAGTTCCCTTTTTCTCAAGAAGTATTACAGCTAATGAAATGAAACTTTTACAGCATGTAGATGCACATAATTTACATTTACTGATCTATTTTTACTACTATACTATGATTCTGAAGAAAATTATAAATTATTTTCCATTGTTTGTTTTTTTATATTTTTTCCCAACATTTTATTTTTTTATGTTGCTACATTTTCTCCTAGTTCTACCATAAAGGCTACACATCATTATAATAATATCATGAATAAGTGGTAAAAGTTTCAAAGTGATAGCTTATATAGATTCTAAAAAAAGGAGAAACTTGTGCAAAAAAATGATTGCAGCCAAAAAATATTTTTATAGGCAAACTAACTTTTTGAGGGAAGCATCAACTAAAACCCTGCAATATTTTAAAACAATATAAAGGATGATATCATAGAAATAAATGCTGCAACTTTCTATCATTCAACACTAACTCAGTCTTCTAGAGCAAATATTTCTTGAAATATAGAATTTTAACTGAATAAATGCTTGGGAAATCTAAAAAACAAAAAGACCTGTAGTGAAATAATTAAAATGTATTAAAATATGTTTAACAAGGAACATTAATGAAAATCATATAAAAATAAATACAAAATTCCGATTATTAAAATGGTACAAAAATTTTACATTTGAGCCTCCTTCTTTCCATTAATGTTTGCCTTAAATGTAATATTCTTCGTGTATGGGTTTAGTCTTATTAGGAATATGGTAAGTTCCGTTACTTTAGTTTTTGTTAACATGGAAAGCTACAAAAATCACTTAATATATCCTTTACTTCGTCAGTTACCCCATGAGAATTCACCAACCTTTGCAGGTTGGAGGGGAGTATGCGGACAACTGAAGAGAAAACGGTGTGAGGGATATTCTCAATTTGTAGAAGGGCCGAGTCATGACAGTGGTTGGTTTCACATAATTCCTGATCACCAAAAGAAACTTTCAGTGAATGCATCACGTGATAGGGTCATATCATGAAACTGAACAACTTTATTACAGTCTTCATAATTTAGTTTTAATGTCCAATCTATTAGAGGTTGTTTACCATATGTAATGGTTGCATGGGGGTATAAATGCCACATCTGTCAACTTGTTTGGCATCTCCTGGAAGAACATTTTACGAGGTGGATTGGAAGTAGAGGTCCAGAAAACTGTTCCGCTCATCCATCTGGCCATTGAATTGGGCTTATCTTGGCGATCTTATTTTCTACTCAGAGGTCGAATAGAAAAATCAGATTTTAGCAGAAATTATAATTGTCTATGGCATTATAAGGAACACAACGGGAGTCTTTGAGTGCTGCCGCGCTGCCGTGCCGATAATGAAGCTGGTAAAAGACAGTATGAGCACTGTCAATGTGTAATGAGTAACAATTAAGTTAAAACGTATAATTAAAGCATTACTATGAAATAAACAAAGAGATACTACTTTTCTTTAGTAAACAAATTAGAGCATGTAAAAAGAATAAACTACAAGATGAAATATCTTCATATTAGTTACCATTTGTACCTCTGTAAGTAAGTTTAAATATTTCTAATTCCAAATTGCGTCAAAGAAGTGAAAGTAAACATAAGGCAAAAATAAGAAAAGTATGAATAAATGTATAGAAATTAAGTTAAAATGCCTTCATTGTAGTATAATATGAAATAAAAAGGTTTATAACTTAACCAATCAAATATCAAAGATAATCACCTACATAATGAAAGATATTATTAGTCACCTTTACCGCCTCTAAAAGCCAGCGGTGCTCACTTCAACCTTACCCCCTCTTCCTCGTCATATCCTTTAATGTCGCTTTCCAAATATAGCTCCCTGACGGTTTCATAGTTTATTCGTTCATTCGCATAGATAGTTAACTCTAAAGCAACACATTATTGCGTGTAGGCATTATTTAAATACGCATTGCCTATTCGTGTGCGTTCCAACCAATTGTTTCGTACTAGAACTGTAATTTACGATATTGTGCACAATTATAAATTTGCAAGGCTTCAGTGTAAAACAATGAATAAGAAAAAGTATGGTTTTAAAAAGGGAAATGCTAAACGATTGCTAACAATCACTCCCAACTCTAGCACAATGGAAGTTTCGGAAAGTAAAAGGAAATATTAGTAACGAAACCGGAAATATCACTATACTATACAAAGTTTTACACCGAAGTAAATAATAGCTTAGTGGCACTGAGATCTACTGAAGACCGAACAGTCGCTTGTAACTAACATTTTAAAACCAATAATTAAAAGTGGCTGCAATAGGTTAAACGTCCAAGGAATCGATTCAGAGAATGTCCTTTTTACAATCATCATCCCACGCTAAACCTTCTTTACATACATTGCCTGGCGTATTGTCTCTTTAGTCAATTGTTATGATGGACATTAAACTGTAACAAATAAACAAAATTGACTGACATGCCCAGGCCGTTTCTCAGAGGTACCCCATAGTTAGCTTTAATCCACTGTACATAGTTCCATTGGGCATTACATTTCAGTATCCAGATGATGCAAATCCACTCCCTAGACATTGCTGGTTAAAACGTAGTAGATATGAGATCTTGCATAGCTCTAAATAAGTTTAGAACAAGATACATTTAAGCCTTCACTGGATATATAAAATATTATAAAGTTGTTAAAAGATATTGCAGTAGCCAACCACAGTATTATTTACCAAAAGAAAAATTGCAATATAAAAAGCAATGTAGCTCAAATGATGATTCAGTGGGCCTAATTCTCAATGTAAATAACTCTTAATTGTTTGTGAACAGTATCTAAGAGGAAAGTATTTGCTGTTTTAAGACATGTGTCTTTCCTTCACCTTCAGTTTGAACTAGTCTAGTCTTTCGAGTCAAATCACATTTTTTTCTTCTAGACCTTACCACTCTTCATTTTAGACAAAATTATTCGCTTTAGCAATATTTTGTATTGAATATGTCCCACTTTTTCACTATAGCTGCAGAAGTTAAACTGCAAAAATACATAAAAATTACAATATATATTTTATTTCGAATTATACGTTGAATTAAGCTTTGATCTTTGCCCTATGTTTCAGAGCTTCTCAGAACTCTAAATTTTCCGACTTGAAACTCAAACTACAGTCACAATATACAGAGAGTGTCAAAAAAAAAAAAATACGTATACACAGTTCAAGCAAAGAAAAAACACAACAAAACTGAATTCACACAAACAGAAAATGAAGAGTACTAATCAACCATCTTAGACTTTTACAGTTACAACAGTTACTCAAAATGCACCATCGGCGTCAATACACTTCTGAGTACGTTGAACTACTGATTGAGCTACGTTTGCGAAATTGCCCTCAGCGATTGCAGCATATGTCGTTTCAATTTCTTCCCGAAGTGCTGCCAGGTAGCTGGTTTTCTACGGTATACAACATCCTTAAGAGTTCCCCATAGGTAGAAGTTCAACGGAGTTAGATCCAGAGAACGCGGTGGAAACTCAATCGGACCTCTTCGTCCTATCCAGTGCCTTGGATACTTCAAAATTGCTTTCCGCTGTTCAAAGGATAATCTTGGTTCCATTTTGTTATAGCAACGCTACCATAATATGCGTGAGTCACATCTGTTTACAGAACATCATACGACACACTACTGTTGTATTTCGGTCCAACGTTGAAATATATTAAATAAACATCTACTGTGAAAAAGTGTATACATTTTTGGCACTCTCGGTATGTATGTAAGAATTTATAGAGACATATTCGCTTTTTTATAATCAAAATAGGCATCCGCATACATTTTTGAAATCCTCTAATCCGACTGCATTTTCATAAAGTGCTATTTATTCATTTTGGTTTTGAAAGCATAAGGGGCTATATTTAGCGTGCTTTCTGTGTTCAGTGTGCATAGCGATGAGCAAATGAAGTGTGTAGACTTTGACTATAGGCCGATTGAACCAACAGTCCAATGGATGATAGATGTTCTCCGTTTTGAAATGTTATGCTAGTTATTGATCGTAGAGAGGTGATGAGATATCGATTTTCCAGTTTAAAGAAATTTGCTCCTTCATATGATGGGAAAGCAAAGTCAAGCAAAGAAACATCATATGACCTTATATAATTTTGTAAAAGCGGAAAACTGTATGCAGCGATTTTGAAGATGGCTCAGTTTTTTCCCCCCTAAACAACAGGCCACAATGTCAGTGTTGGAAAGGCTTTTTTCTATATAAGTATAGTGGACCAAGGAAATAAATATGCTTACCGTCGATTCTATTAGACCGGCTTTGATAAAATTTAATTTCAGAAATTTTACATTCAAACATATACTTATCTTTTTGAACAGTAACAAGAAATTGTTAAAAAATAGGTTTAATGCAGGAGACTATAAAGTGAAATATATGATGAAGTACATGGAGTGCATGGGTAATGAGGGAAAGGGTGTCAGCATTTTCAAATTTCAAAACACGGTAGCTCTACATATAAAAACCCGAAGGCTTTAACTATAATCATACTGAAAGTAGAATTTAAATGATGTAACATCCTATTTTCAACACAATATAGAACAAAAACGGAAATGCGTAACAAATTTACAAAAGGATTTCATTTTAAAAAATATGACAGTCATCATGAATAAACCAAAATACATCATGACTCTGTATATGAAAAACATTTTATCGAATATAAATATGTGTATCATTTATTATTTAAAAATCTAGCCTTAGTGGGCTAGACAAAAATAATGCTCCAACTAATTTAATATGATAGTAGGAAGCTAAAATAAGTATTTATTTTTACAAAGACTGTACAAACAATTTTTTTTAAATTACAAAGGAGTGCTTTTAGTTAAAATGCCGATTTGTAAATTATTTTCCATTCTAAATGTTTCTGCAGTCAACAAAACACTTGAAATGGTGCGCATATACCAGTCATTCTGATATACTTAGAAATTTAGATTATATTTGTCTAGTAAGTATATCAAAGCTTCATAAATATATTTTTAAATTCTTGTGATAAATGTAGTTGGGCATTTGTAAATTATTAATTATTTAAGTGAATGCGAATTACACACATTATAACACAAAAAACGTTTTTTAAAATTGTTATATTCCTCAAGATGGTTTCCAAATTGGGCCATATTGCAATTAGTCATCTTACTTGAGTGAGTTTCTAAACTATATTTACCACCACGGGTGGCCGAGGTCGTTAAGGCACGGACTCGTGAGCGGGAGGTCTGGGATTCGAATCCCGCCAGGACTGTGCTCCCTGACTGAGGCTGTTTCCAGGTTTTCCTCAGTCTTCATAACTGGCAAATGCCGGGGAGGTATCCTAAACTTACACCTGGAACGTTTCCTTCCTTAAAAAAAAAAAATCCTTTCCCAATATTTCATTTCATGTCATGTATCATCAGTGTTCACCGCCTGTGATGCCTCTGTAGTAAAAACGAGCGTTATACATCATTAAAAAAAAAACTATATTTACTTGCATTTTACAAGCCTCAAACCCAACTAAAGTGGCAGCAAATCAATAAAACATTGATTTCGTCATTATGTATAATTATTATTGGCGAGAAAATTACATTTTTAAACAACAATTTAGTACAGAAAAATGTGGTAATATGGCACCTACTTTTGTTTCTGGTTCTTTGAACAAAATTCTTACCCGTTGTAATTTCGAGGCATACATTAGTAGATAGATAGATACCATATTGTTGCATCAAGCATGCTATGCTAAGTAGTTATTTATATATTTTAATTATATTAAAATACGTAAATATTCTCTAACGACCAAATATGTTAGAAATATGCCCCCTCAAATATATTAAGCATAATTGCTGGAGAGCCCGTCACAATAGGAAAGAGAAATAAATAAAGTAAGACAAAATTGAAGGAGTTAAACATATTTCTGTGTTTTTCTAATGCACAGATTTGTTTAAAACTGCTTAAGAAATGAAAAACAGCCTTAAGGAGGAAATTTAACTTTTACTACTATTTACAGTGATCTCAAATATAGCCTTCTCCTTCATATCCAACACAGGCATATGACATCACATTTCACACATTTTCCACCTCGATTGTCTTCCAAAAAAGTTCCTTTGCACTGTGCGTCCTTCTCGTTTGGTGACGGATCTTGGCCTCAATGCTGACAGTAGTAATGGACACATGATCATCAGAAACCTCAGATTCTTCATATTTATCACGAAGCATTCTTTTCTTCCTTCCTCTTGCATTTTCCGCCTTGTTCTGTGCATCAGGAAGGGATGTTTGAGCAGGTCTATCTTTCTTGGTCTTGCTTTTTCTTCTCGCCCTCTGCTAAATTCCTTTTATGTGGGGAGGCTGTAATAAGGGCTACCGTAAATGCCTTTCGATCTCAAACCGTGGCTCTTATGTGACTGAGGAACAGAAGATAAATGTACTGGAGAAACATGCCCGTTTAACACCTGAAGTGGAAGGAACATTAAGATTGACCTCAGTAAGTTGATAACCCATCAAAAGAGTGTCTTTTCTAGTGAAACATAATATTTACTTTCCATAACAAACAGATACTTGGCGAGTTCTTCTTCTAACCCAGCAGGCAAAGTTGTCTTCCTACCTAACTTATTAGACACTACATCCTCTGTAGATCTCTCCGTTTATGCAACCAAATGCTTTAAAGTCACCTTAGAAACTGAAAACTCCCGAACCGCTTTTTTAAATCCCATTCTTTTGCCTCTGACGGCCTTAACAGCTTTAATTATTACTTCCAATGTTTTCTTTTCTTAGGTTGCGGGGTTGGGGATCAATCTGCTTTCTAATCATATGTGAAATAATACAATTTCATCACTTGATATTTAAAAGAGTACAGTACCCCAAATATGGAGGGAAATCATATTACCGCCATGTTACACAATAATCTAAAAGAAATACATTTTCTACTAGCTATGCAGGATTTCAAGTTACATTATTAATAATGCTAGTTCATGTACTACATTCCTGGAAGAACGGTATCCTCAGTAATAAACAAACCATGACATGATATACAATTCTTTACCTATTAACAATAACTTCAATAGTCCGTAAAACAGTAAATCGCAAAAATGTGTCTACAATGTTTGCCAGAAGAGCTCAGTAGCAGTTACCTTAGGAATAGTTCGAAGTAGCATTCACTAGATGTCAGCATAACACAAGACCAAAAAGCAGAGGTGACATATATTACAAGCAGGGGCCATATTACCACCTTCTCCTCTATAATTAATGAAAACCAAATTGTAATTTACAAATACACACAGCCAAAATACGTTAAAAAATAACTAATTACCTGGCTGAATTGAATTGGGTTCTTAGGGACGGCGAAGATATTTCAGTACTTCAGCTTTGCTCAACGGCTGGCCGCCTGTGTTTACATTCCCGGTAAAAGAACTCCCCGACAGGTGGAGCTCCCATTTCAGAAATTTCAATTCCTCAGAAAAGACGCTTCTATACCAGCAACGGAGCCGAAAAACTCTCAACAGAGCAAGCCACCGTCACACCGCACAGCCTCGCTCTGGCACTTTTGACCCTGTAACAGAACGAAATGAAACGATATGAAATAAGAGAACCAAAATTTCATGGAATGGAAATGGGATATGTGTACAGTTCTTCAGTCAAAGAAGAAGACCTCAAACCATGGTCGGAAGGCATCTATAGCAGCCCTTTTTATAACCTCCCCGTATAGAAATAATTTAGCAGAAGCGGAGAAGAAACACAAGACCAAGAAAGATACACCTGCTCAAACATCACTTCCTGATGCACAGAACAAGACGAAAAATTTCAAGGTCATATTGGCCGTCCCAAGAGATTTATTGAAGTTGATATAGCTTCATTTTGTAGATTTCATTTTTGATTTTATACTTCTGAAATGAATTTGTAATGCTTGCAACAATTTCAGTATTGGATTTGGTATAGTGTTAAGTTTCGTAAACTTTCGTTTACTATTAATATTCTTTATAATTTATTGTATCATATGATTATATTTTTTTTACATATGAAAACCCCCTACAATAATTGTGCGTCACCTTTTTGGTTATATTGATTTTCAGCAGAATAGCATTGTACATCTTTAGATACACCTTTTTGCACAAAAGATTCAGTATTTAATAATTGAAATTCTTGTAAAGTTAGCATATCTTAATTATTATTTTTAATAGTGTTTAATGCCCGTTTGTACTACTGAGGCGGTGAACACTGATAACACATGAGATGAAATGATAATAGGGTACCTCCCCGGCATTTGCCATTTATGAGGAGTGAGGAAAACCTGGAAAAAACCTCAGTCAGGGAGGACGGTCCTGGCGGTATTCGAACCCAGACCTCCCGCTCACGAGTCCGCGCCTTAACGACCTCGGCCACGCGTGGCGGTCTTAGCATATCTATAATAACGCTGTATACATATATAGAGTGAAATTGCATACTCAGTAGTGACACTCACAAAACCCGATTTTAATGTTTAAATTAGGGCAGAAAAAAGAAACCTGATGATTTAAAAGGTAAACAAAACGAGGTTCAGGAATGCAGAAAAAAGCTACATTTTAAAATATAGACAGGCTTTGTCTGCAAAACCGGACCAAATGAGACAAGTGAAACAACATTGTACATCTTAGGATGCTGAAACATTCCACATTTTAGTTTTCGTAACGCAGAGCCTACCTGGGAAAGTTACTTAAATTGTACCAGTTTTATATGTACCTAAAAGCCTTTCAACTAACATAATTTTTTTCTTTAAAATATTTCTCATTTTAAACACTTTAATTACTTAATAGTGCATATTGAACTTTACTTCCCATTGTATTTCAAAAGTAGATAAACTAAACGTAAGCAAATGGTCAAAGTTAGGAAACCAGTTGCCAACTCCTGGTTGCCAAAGTTGAATCTTATTACAAATTGTGAATGGTAGTAAAAATACTAAAACAATAATAATAAAATATCCTCTTCAAGTCTGTACATATATTTCTTTACGATGAGCTTTACTTTGGCAATGAAGCCATGATCTACATTGCGTACATTGAGAAGCATGTCTTCTTCCTTTGCCTGCCCACACAGAATACAGAACCAATTTCAGCTATCTCCAACCCTGATCTTCGTCTTCCTCTTTGGAACATAAGTTTACCATTTCTCGTTTTTCTTCTTTCGGTTGACATTTCGACTGTTCTAATTTCAGTTTGTGGGGGCTGCTTGTGGATACAACTTACACCCTCCTTTCCTACCGTTGCCCCGAGCAGGAAGTATTGTGGATGTTTTTGGAGGTGGTGATAATTTGTTCACAAAACGTATGAACTTCTTACATTTGCTAACTAGATCGTCACTAGAGTCTTTTGAAGAAGGTTCTCTCTTGCTATTAATGCTAGTGGGTGTGTCTACAACTTTTCCTCAACAGTTATGCCAAAGCTGAGAACGGGTTTTTACCATCAGCGTATATTTTATTGTTGCTTTTGGCAACACGGGAGCACTCGGTAAGTTCATAGTCACAGTTCTTGTACACTGTTATGACCATCTGCAACTCAAATTCGTCCGATTTCTCGTGTGTACTTCTTTTTGTCATCTTAAAAACCTAAGGATATAAAAGTTTGCAATATAGAGACTAATTATAAGAACTTAATGAAAGTTTCCTAAACTGAACCGGTGCAACTTAGGAGAACCTTGGTGGGCCAAATTAGACACCTGAGAACTATTAAATAGAAGATGGCACTGCAAGAACCCATGAAATTAAAAACTGGTTGCATAATATGCACTCAATAGTCAATAAAATACACTTCTAAAACATACTGTAGGGTATTTTTATTACTTACTTTTATTTCATACTTAGGATCTGTTGCCAAAAGCTATAACTCAATTGATAAAAAAACACATATACTTCCTCAAACGATGTACTTACAGTGCGGTAACAAGTCCTAAGCTCACAACAGCGACTTGGCGTTACAAGCAGTAAAGCACTAGGAATCGTATTAAATCTTCTGCTGCAGTGCAATCATGGAATCTCCGAGCGGCTGGCCATTCCCAAGCGACAGCGGAGATTCATTCCAAGCACTTCGGTCTCATGTTGAATGTATATATATATATTGTAAAATTATGTAAGTTATGTGTTTCCCTGTAAAAAATGAATTATTAGTGCATTGGTTCGCGGATAAAATATTAGGCTCTACTGCCGACGCTCGCTTCCTTTTCGTAAATATAAATTGATAGGGGCGGATAAATCACTATAATGAGGGCATTGTTAGGCGGGTGAAATATTTAAACGGTGGAAAGTGTGCTCTTATTCCAATTCGCAACTAATTCATAGATACACACACACTAACCCTCACGGACCCAGTGATTTGCTGCGGCTCGCTACGGCCTAACGGCCTACGCACGGCTCCTTAAATTGATAAGGGGCGGATAAATCCCTGTAATGTTCGCAAATCTCCTTTGATTACAGCAGAAAAAAATTATCAACATCACTGTATATACCATTCTGTGCGTGATACTATGTGACCGAGTAAATAATTGTAATTGTGCCAAATCGCCTTTATCAGGCAGAAAAAAAAAACTCGGGATGGTAGGATTCGAAACCACTATCTTAACAACTGTAGCATGACGCTCTAACCGCTTGAGCTATTGTGCCATTGCTTATAAAGCTTTATTACCCAGCTATAGCTGTGCAAGACACTACCTTCTGCTCTCGCTGCTCTCGCTCGAGACTGACCAGCCGCTCCGAGATTCCATGATTTCACTGCAGCAGTCCATTGCAGCAGGAGGTTCTGGATTCCTAGTGTTTTCAGCCCTACTTGTAACGACAAATCACAATAGCTTTGCCAGCATAGATATGTAGTACCAACTGAACTCTTTAAAATATTCCTATATAATGAAAAAAAAGTGGTCCAAATTAGGCAACGGTTCAATTTCGAATACTTTCCTCTATAATATAATTTTTATAAATCACAATAGCTTTGCCAGCATAGATATGTAGTACCAACTGAACTCTTTAAAATATTCCTATATAATGAAAAAAAGTGGTCCAAATTAGGCAAGGGTTCAATTTCGAATACTATCCCCTGTAATATAATTTTTATAAATATATAATTAAAGTAAATAAAAGACGTACAAAATTAAAAAAAGTACAACACACAAAGAATTGGAAGCCATCACTCGTTCTTTTGTTAAAAATATAGAACTATTTTGCTACTTATGCTTATAATTTTATTTTTACGTAACAATACTAATAATAATCATTAACACGTACATTTTGTTCAATTTCATCGCTTAGGAGAAAATATGTAACTGCAATGCATAGCTTTGCTTACAAAGAACACAAAAGAAGACTATTTGTGGAGTTTTATAAGCTATATTATAATGGACAGAGATGTGTTTAGCAAGGATATGGACATTTTAGAAGTAATGTAAATTTCTGTATTAACATTTATTTTAACATTTAAAAAAATTACAAAAAAACTTGATTTAAAGTTTTATTTCATTGACACTATTTAATTGTACATTTCAAAAAACATTCATGAAAAATCATTAATTATTCTTGCACTAAGCAAATCTTTTGACAAAATAATGCGAATATTTAAGTAATAAATAAATATATACATCTAAAGAGAGAAAAATAATATAAATTGCCGTTTCAGGTTCTGTGCAGTTTATTGCGTTTTTATAAAAGAAATACAAAAAAAATGTTATATGCAGCATATTTTAAGGAAATATTCATAAATTGAAAAATATTCATTGATTATTTAATTTTAATTGATATAAAACAAAAAAGAGAACCTGCTACTGTGTAAGAGTGAAAATCTCTGTTGTTCATATCTGAAAAATAAACTCAGGATGTACAGTAAAACTACACTCCTGCCTACTAGGTTTTCATAATTTTTAAAATTTATTTAATTTCTGTCAAAAAAATCTGAGGCAATTTCGGAATGTAACACGTTGTACATAACAACATTCAATAAAAGAAGATCCATTACTTTCCATTAAATCTACATTGCAAAGGCCCCTTCTTCCACAAAACACTCCGCTTAAGGCATTAAAGGCTAAGGGTAGATTTTCTATAATCTTTAACTTGTGCTATAACTTAATTTTCAGATAGCTAACAATACAAGCTCCCCCCCCCCCCCCCCCGCCTTTTTCGACGCAACATCTGTGTGCATCGCAAGTAGGCGGCAAAAACTAAACAGGGGCTGATCTCATTTCAACGTTCAGCCCTCCACCTTTACATTATTCATGTTTAATATCGCTTCCGCTGTGTTCCAGGGTTGTGTTCCGGAGTGCAAACTCCCCTTTCGACTGTCTTAACGCTATCGTTCGATAGCTATTGAACCGCAAGACTGCACCCTCTTCCAGCTTATGCAGCAGCGGTCACTTGATTGAAGTACAGAACGTAAAAATGAATTATATAATTAGTTGCTACACTTGCAAAGTACTGCAAAAGAAACATTCGCACACCTTCAGCTCTGTTTAATACTTTCTATATGCATTTAAACAACATTTTCTTATATTCCATAAAGGTACAAAATTTAAATGTGGACAGAACAAATTATTAAATGTATTATTTTTTGAAGTGTATTAATTTCTTACAATGAAGAGTATAGAATGAAGAGATTACATATGGGGTGTAATCCTAAAATCAGGTCAAGCAAAGTAGTACTCAAACAAACACACACAAAAAAAAAAAATACAAAACCTATTCGGAAACCACAAGTATTCCTTGACGGGTTCACACTGACACGTTCAAGTTATACCATAAATAGGAAATGTGTTACTCTGTTAGCTGATCAGGAAAAAACATGTGTCAGGTAACAAGAAGGTTCGAATCCTGGTTATGCTTGACTATTTATTTTTTATACTTTATAAGTAAAAGTAATGTTTAATATATGGTCATAATATAATATATATTTTAATGTACAATATATATATGTGAATTTTAAAGTATTATGCTAAACACAAAAATATAAATTAATCATCTTCGTTTTCAAAATAAGTTCCACATTTATAAACATTCTAAAGTATAAAACTAAAAAGAAAATATCAATTGTCTTTATTTTATTAAAAAGTATTATTAATGTCGTATTAATGTTTAAACAAATATTTTTTTTATCTATGAGAATATATGCCTTAAAACTCAATAAGCCTTTACAATAGGCAGTTATATTATCATGTGTGTACTAAACATTGTTTTTACTCGAAAAAATAACAAATACAACAAATCACTCATGGGTAGGATTCGAACCACTGGCGAAAGCATATGAAATATCTACAAAGAATATGGAACTATGAAACAAACTGCAACTACCTTATCAATACACAGTACAAGAATCTCAAAATGGTTAAAAAAAAAAAAAGAGAAAACAAATAGTCTGCCCTTGAAACAATAAGCTAGTAAGTAACATTGCTGACAATGAAAGAAATTCATCATATTGTTATGAGAGGACCAGGTTGTTACACTATCTCTAAGGTATTAAAAGCAAACCTTTATTCAGCTTATCCAGGAATATAATCTATTTTGTTGTCACAACTAAAGCGTTTTTATATGTTTTAATATGCAGAATTTAAATATCCCAAATAGCACTATACTGAAATATCTTATCACTTCACTAAGATGATTTCACTTTCAGAAACATAGTTTCCTTTACACTTAGGGGGGGGGGGGGCGTTGAAAGTGAAAATAATCAAAATAGCAATAATTATATTTCACTGATACTCAAAACTAGTCAGTATAAATGGTCTCGATATGCAACTAAAATATGCAATATTTTCATACAATTGACAATATTTCTTTCTGGATTTGCTCAAATGAGAGTTAAAGTTTTATGCTCACAGATTATTTTTCTGTTTTGTTTATAATCCTTTGTCATACTTAAACAAAAAATTATAAGTAATATCCAATGAAATGAACAAATGAAGTTTCTAACATATATAAGAGAAAATGAATGTTATTTTTAAAAACAAAGCTGAAAGAAATTGTTCACAGCATCTGTAGACAAAGAACTAAGTCATTAGAAAGTGTTTTTAGATTTTAGCATTCGTAACTTCGCAACCAAATTACTTCAAGTTCACAAATATAAATATAAATGCCAAAGTATCAAAATATTGATGAACAGAAGAATCTCAAATAGAAAAAATAGGCTATATATACCTAATGTTTTATTTTATTTTCCTTGGGTAGATTGTGTACATGTAGAAAAATTACTCTAAGCTACAAATAAAAGTTACAGACGTGAGTTTAAATATTTTGTAAAAATGTAAAGATTTCTACAAGTTAATGCTAAGAGTTGGTTGTTAACATTTATAGGTCTGAGTTTATTCAATTACAAAAATCGCTCATTTAATTAATCACTTATGTGGTGTATTTGCAAAGAGCATTTTATTTTTAGAAACATAACAAATGTTGACACCCTGCAAATCTTTGTATTTAGCAATATTAACACCAGAAGTATTTGCACAAACTCTTAAGGTATATATCTCCTTAAGTCCTTACCGCCACGGGTGGCCGAGGCCGTTAAGGCACGGACTTGTGTGCGGGAGGTCCGGGTTCGAATACCACCAGGACCGTTCTCCATGACTGAGGTTTTTTCCAGGTTTTCCTCAGTCCTCATAAATGGCAATGGCAAATGCCGGGGAGGTACCCTAAACTTAGGCCTGGAACGATTCCTTCCTTAAAAAAATCCTTTCCCAATATATCATTTCATCTCGTATATCATCAGTATATATCGCCTGTGGTGCTTCTGTAACAAAGACGGGTGTTAAATATTATTCATTCATTCCTTAAGTCCTATTATATAAGGGTAAGAGATACCCAAGCCCATTTTAGTATTGTCGACATTGAAATTTCTGAGTATCTTAATAGGCCGTGTTTTAAACTGTGCTTTTCTTCTGTAATAAACTTTCGGAAAAAAGGTGCTGAACATTGAATGATCACTTAGAAATTTGGAGGACAGTTTACTTGTAGTTATCATTTTATCTAGCTTTAGAAATTTATACTTGCAAATTCTTATTCTTTCACTAAAGACAACAAACGAACGTTATCATTGATGAGGTAAATTATTACACTGCAGCCTAGAGTTGGAAAGCTATTTCTATATACGATGAAATGATCTACCTTAGTACATAAGTTTTGTATCTCAATTTACATAACTAAATATTTACTTTACTATTTTTATTTGTTTATAATTAACCTCAGTGCATATGCCATTAGATAGCATGGATATGTCATTTTAGTATGACTTAGAATGCTCTTTGCCTGGGGACCTTATAAAAGACAATTTAAATTTACCAAACCTAAGAAGCAAACTTAAGTAGTAATTATTAAAAAGAATTTAAAACAATATTAGAGATGAAATATCAATTATTTCATAAGAGTTACAAATTATATTTATCATTTATTAAAGCCTTAACTTTAAACAAACGTATCAACTGAACCCATCTATAAACAAATAAATGCATTAGCATAGACTGGAGTTATTGAATAAAGAACCAAACTAGCTTTTGAATATCTCTATAATGACAGTTTTACGAACCGCCACGGGTGGCCGTGGGTGTATTCGTAAGCGGAAGGTTTGGGATTCGATGCCCATCAGGACTATCCTCCCTGACTGGGTTTTTTTTTTCCCCAGGTTTTCCTCAGTCCTTATAAATGGCAAATGCCGGTGAAGTACCCTAAACTTAGGCCTGGAACGTTTCTTTCCTTAAAAAAATATTCTTTTCCAATTTATCAATTCATTTTATTTATCATCAGTGTCCACCGCCTGTGGTGCCTCAGTAGTAAAAACGGGTGTTAAAATTACTATTCTTATTATCAAATATTCGTATTATTGCAAAGTGTTATACTTAATGAAGAGAGAACTAGTAGAAAAATTTCTAATACAAAACTAAGTATCTGTTTCATTAAACTCTTATTTAAGCTCAAGTGCATATTTTAGACCATGCCACATTTAAAATATTTAAATAATAGGCACCTCAAGAATCACGCGTTCAAATCCCCATCTCAGAGTTGCACTGAGAGCTATGACTCACAGTGGAACGCAGCCTCTCTTTCACACCGGACTTTCTTTTCCCTCATCATTCTGCCAACAAGCTGAACGTCCTTCCCGTAATATTCAGAAAATTGAAGCGGATAGATCTCATGCCATGATTTCCATGGGGAGGAACCTAAAAGGGAAGGGAAGGAGACGCGAGAAGGAAAGAACTTAAAGAAAAATAACCCAAAGCTACTGTTCTGACAGAGCTGGCTATTCGAGCAAACAGCTTTACAGGTTAACTTGCTAAAAGTGGAGCTGCCCACAAACATCCCTTTTTATTGTTGAAGTCATCATCTCCATCACAGCTTAAACAAATGACACTTGTTTCGGCTGTACTTACCTCTAATTTCCTGTAATGGGAAGAAGGTTTATCATTCCTTCACTGCATATGATTTCCATTATTTTTTTTACAGTATTGCCATGATACTTCCTAGTGTCAGGTAGTTTAGGAAACACATGCATTATCAATATGAATTATTATTAGCATGGTCGATGCTAAACATTTTTCATATTTAATTTCTTCTTTAAATTACTTAAAATTCTTTCACAGATTCCTTGACATATTACCTACTAGTTTATTTTACTCTTTTTCATAAACATTTTATTAGAATATGTATAGGAATAAGTCAAATGTACCTCCATGCAACATAACACAAAGTTCGTTTTGAGCGCTTTGTAAGCCCATCTGAATTGTGCCTCGAAATACACAATTTCATTTCAAGATTTTAGTTGATATAAAAATCTGGATAATGCTTTAGTCGAAACAGTGATAAATTAGCCAGCATTTAACAGGATGTGTTTATGGAAAATATTGTAAGAACTTCATTAATGTATTCGTTCCAAAAAAAAAATATATACAACAAGTATTATAATTATTACTCTTAACCAATAGCACCGCTTTGTTAACGTTTAGTTTAGGCAATTATTTGTCAAAAAAAAACTAAGTTTAAGTTTGATAAAATTTGCAATAATTTACAGAGTTCTAATTTACCAAGAAATTTGAAAGGAACACAGTTGTTATTTTTATAATTATAAAGCTGTCATTTGCTACTCGGTTCATATTGTTTTGTGATTATTAACGTGTAATTATTTTGTCAATAATACTCAGAATGTATTTAGTGAATTGGATTTGCATCCATGTTATAGGTAAGTTGTCAAAAGTAATTATATTCAGCAATACAACATAGCTTTCAAATGTGTCTGTCCTGATGGTGTAGCAGTAACCTCTTAAACCTATGATCGCGGGTTCAATCCCGGACAGGGTTGATGGATTTTTTTGGGTATAAAAATCTTAAGTATGGCTTCCTTCGAAAGGGAAGTAAAGCCGTGGGTCCCATGTCGGAGATTTACGGCATGTAAAATAACCTCAAATCTGAAAGAAGAGGCCTATGAGTAAAGTTATATCGTCGTTTCAAGTCGATGGGACAATGGTGACCATAAATGCTAAAAAGCGTCCATAAATAAACCAAATATTACTACTAGTTTTCATGTGACGAAAAAGTGAATGACATTAACTTGTGATTATTATTTATTATAATATTTTGTAGCAATATTACGATCAATAAATTATACTTTAAAAGTTTAATTCCAGGAAACGGAAGTAATTTTGCATAACTTAGAAATCTCTTAATAATAGGTTTAATAGTTCAATGTTATATAAGTGTGTATAAATATTTTATACTTTTAAAATTAATTTTAAACTTACTTTACTAGTAAAACCATAAAAAGAATAGATAAATAAGAACATTATTTAGAAAAACATTAGCTACTACTATTAGAAGGCACCAGCTCTAGCAGCACAAACGCTATTCAACAGTTTTTACTGCATCGGGTATGGAATAAGGGCTAAGGAAGGCCCCCCTCTCAAAATACCACTATCCTTAGAACTTTACAGTTAATCTTAATTATAATGAGAAAACCAAGTAACTTATTCTTAAAATGAAAGAATGCTTATAATTGGATAAAATTCAGATACTAAGCTTGGAATAATTATTAAGGTTCTAAAGGAACTATTGAGACCGTCAGGATAATAATAAAATAAGTATACTGTAGGTGAGATAAAAATAGCAACAGAAACAAAAATACAAAAAGAAAGCATACCGAAGTATTTCTTTATCCGTCACTGGGATCACTTCTGTTATCTAGGCAGATGACTAACACAGGTTCGCCACTTTGGTTATGGAGCCCTGAAGTTGTCCCTAAAGGAAGTTGGATCAAATCAAAAATTATTCCAAGAAAATATTATTTAATTCTTTAGATTTCACGTCCATTTTTATTATACCTACGAGTATAATTACTTTAGTTTTACCTCGGATCCTGATAGCTACCTTACGCTTTCTTAAACACATAATCTTATCTATACGGATGCAAATAGTCTTTCCATATCTTTTTGTAGTTTTCAGCTTGAAGATTCATCTCAAAATTCGAAAAAAAAAAAAAAAATGGCTACAGTTTTTTATTTCTTTGTTTTCAATAGCATTTTAAATATCTGGAAAAACCTATGAAAAGCTATCGATTTCGTTTTTCATTTAGTTCTGTCCAAATAGTTCATTTAATTTAGTAATTCGTTTTTTAATATTTTAATTAGCTACAATATTACCAATTTTTTTAACATTTCGAACATTAGAAATGCTTTCATGTATAAAATATATTTATAAACCAGAAACCTAGTTGCTTTAATTTTTTTTACCTTTTTTTTTGCCTATATTTTATACAATAATATAAAATAGTATATATATATATATATATATATATATATGTGTGTGTGTGTGTGTGTGTGTGTGTGTGTGTGTGTGTGTGTGATCTTAATGTCTCAAACCGCCACGGGTGGCCGAGGTCGTTAAGGCACGGACTCGTGAGCGAGAGGTCTGAGATTCGAATTCCGCCAGGATCGTCCTCCCGGAATGAGGTTTTTTCCAGGTTTTCCTTAATCCTCATAAATAGCAAATGCAGGGAACGCTGGAACGCTTGCTTCCTTAAAAATAAAACCTTTCCCAATATATCATATCATTTCATGTATCATCAGTGTCCACCGCCTGTGGTGCCTCTGTAGCAAAAACGGGCGTTAAACACTATTCATTCATTAATGTCTTAAGTACTATGTTCAAACTGCATGAAAATGTATTGAATAGCTATGTGTGTGTTTGCCATACCAATAATCAAAACGTTGCTGTAAGCCTCTGGATTCATAAAAGGCATATTTAATATTATTTCCTTACTCACATACAGAGTGTTAATTATCTACACCGCAATAATTTTAAAAATTGTAAAGCGGTTGAGATGCCTATGCTAAAGTCTGCGTGCTCAAATTTCAAAGTAATGGCATTAAGTCTCTAAAGGAACAGCGCGGCATTCGCCATTAAAGCTTTCATTCTACAATAAATAATCGGACGATTGTCTTTTTGGTGCTGTCGGTATGATAACCAGTGACCAGTAGTATAGTAATTTAATAAATTAGGATAGAAAAGCTCTGGATACCAGCTATAGTTCCTACTGGTTCCCAGTAATTTTGTTAATTTTGTAGATTGTGGATATTAATTTGCGAAGTGTTTAGTAGATTTATATTTTAGTTTAATTTAATTAATTTTGAGCTATTTTTATTATTTTATTATATTATTTTAGTCTAGTTATTTAGGAATATCTGTAAAATAATAAAGTAACAGTTTTTGTATTGTATAGTTTATAATAATAAATGGAAATTTTGATATACACGCCCTGGTTTAGGAAACCAGGTACCAGAGCGGTGTATACGGATATGATTTATTTATTTGTCGGTGTGATAATTGGCTTTAAGAAAAAGATCATTGTTATCTAGTTTCGAGTGTTGTTTATTATTTATTTCTTTTATATGAGTATAGTCGGTCCTGGTGGTATAGTGGTAACCATACTTGCACTCTAAATCCAAAGGTTGCGGGTTCATACCCGGCCAGGATCGATGGATTTTTTCGGGCGTTAAAAACTTAAGTATGGCTTCCTTCGGAAGGGAAGTAAAACTGTGGGTCCCGTATCGTACATTTACGGCATGATAAAGAACCTCAAGCCTGAAAGAAGAGGCCTCTGAGCAAAATTTATCGGCCATTTCACGCCCTGAATTGAATGGGACGCTGATGACCTGAAATGTTAAAGAGCTTCCGTAAATAAAACGAATCAATTTATATAAAACCTACTCCGCAGGACCCGAACCTATGACCATCTAAACCACAGTTTGACATCTTATCAATTAGACCACACCAGTCAGGTATATAGCACCCCCCCCCCCCTAGACTAAGCTACGTCAAAAATATCAATTAACGGTTGTTCAGTGCTGCATATGATTATTTCAAAATTGCAGAGATTTTTATAGTACTACATCTTGAAAACGCTGATGATGAGCTATCGAAAATCGGAATTTTTTCACTCTCGAAGCAGGTTTGAAGTAATTCAAAACCGTGGGTGGCCGAGGTCGTAAGGCGCGGACTCGTGAACTGGAGGTTTGTGGTTCGATTCCCACCAGTACCGTCCTTTCTGATTGAGGTTTTTTCGGTTTTCCTCAGTCCTCATAAATATCGGGGAGGTACCCTAAACTTAGACCTGGAACGTTTCCTTCCTTAAAAAATATCCTTTCCCAGTTTACGATTTCATCTCATGTATCATCAGTGTCCATCGTCTGTGATGTCTCAGTAGCAAAAAGGGGCGTTAAACACTATTAAAAAAATTATTTTAAGGCAAATAAATTGCCCCATTTTTCTCTAATACTGACTTATTAAACTTAATTTAAACTTGCTTTATCTATAATCCCGTTATTAATGTTTATTGATTTATAGATATTTTATCTTAAATGGCTTGTCTAAAAATTCTCTGAAATGATTGTGTTGTTCAGCCTTCCATTATATAAAATACTACACTCGTAATTTATAGTATTTCAATAATTTGTTAATTGTAACCATAGCGACAATGGATTTGGTCGGCGTCAAATAAAGAGCCGTCTGCTGTAGAATTTACAATGCGCGAAATGCGTCCGTTAGTTTAAAAGTGTTTTGTTAAAGTAGATGCCGGCGTGAGAGAATATCAGGAAGAACGGGCCCTAGAGGGGTTGCCCTGGTGCGGCGGGGATTCTTAGAAACCAAGAGCAAGAAGAACTGGGGTCTCAAGAAGAAAATCATCTGTTTCTTCCTTCCCGCACAATGGGAGCCCCCATGAGTAGGTCGGAGGAAACTCGTGGTTACAACAAATTCATTAATCACTCGCTCGCTCCGTCCATCGTACGTCGGTACACATACTGAGGTCCTTTCTTCCTCATCCCTCCGCCCCAGAAGAAAAGAAAAAAAAAAAAAAAAAAAGGAAAGAACACAAGCGTGCACGGAAAAGGAGTTGCTAGTGGGAGAGAAGACTCTTGGCTACTGCCCCCGTAGTCTTGTCGTGAGGATTGGATAAAAGATGACGAAGAAAGGAGAAAATAAAAATGGGAACCAGATCATCGATCTCTGTGGCTGCAGCATGAGATATCACGAACCAAATTGCTGTAATTGTTATTAATGTCACTATAGGAACTAAGAAAACACGCACTTATAATTCCTGCTTCTGAAACATATTTGCGGCGTGACACTTTAGGAACAGTAAACATAACAGCTATTTGTAAATATAGATTTTGTAATAAAAACAAATTAATTCATGTTGACTTTATAGGACTAAAGTAAAGCGGTATTTTAAATAATTCATTTGCAGTTTTATTTTGGTTATCACATTACAGAAATTATGATGAATAAAAAGTGTAAAATTTTTAAAATTACGGATTAAAGAGAGCATGTAAGATACTTTTACTTTCTTGTCTGATTGAAACTGCAATTACAAACACACAAGCAAGCAGACCGCCAATATAGAATGCTAAATACTGTAGCATCTATCTATGTACTTCAGAAATCTGAAAATGGACACACCAAACAAAAATTCAGGCCTTAGGAGATCAAAACACGAGGAAGTTCAAATAAACACGAATGAATAATTAAGTACGAAAGCATAAGTGTAAACTGGTTAAAAAATATTATTTTATGTATTACTGCGCTTGAAGGATTTAGCTCTGGAAGCACGAGATTTGGTACTGCGCAACTAATAGGTAATTTATTTATTTATTTATTTATTTATTTATTTATTCTGGTAGAGCTAAGGTCATTAGGCCTTCTCTTCCGCTCTACGAATCTAATAATAATTACATGAAGTTATAGCGACAATATTACAATCATCATTGACTGTAAAGTTGACAATAACATACACATATAAACCAATTTAAACATTATGTATATAAATAAATGTATGCTAATACATAAATATTGATAAAGAAAAAAATTAACTTCAGAAGAAGAAAAATAAGAAAATAAAAGAACAATAATATACAACAAGCACCAGCAATGCCAATTTATACATATATCAACCTACGTAAATCCTGAAAGTGGAATTAAAGATACAAGCAAAACATAAAATTAAAAACCCTAACAATACTATGAAGGAGATAGGAGCATTTATAATAGCAATAAAAATAATAGAATGAATAATTCTACAGCAGGGTAAAACAAATAAATTCATGCATTGTAACAAAAGGAATCTGAATCTATGGTAATCAATTATTTCTGATAATATTAAACAATTTCTTATGAAATACTCCTAAAGTTCTGCAGTGTCTGACATCCCGTGGCAATGCATTCCAGACAGGCAGTGATGATGAGTAAAGTGATGTTCGGTAGTACGTGTTGGGATTCAGAACATGTGTTAAAATTAAGAGAGGAAGACAGATTTTGAAAACGAGAAGACAGATAAAATAGGGAAGATAATTTTGAAAAGTAGTGTGAGACAATGAATGTTTCTTCGGTCTTTCAGGCGGAACCAAGACAGCATATCGAAGGAGGGTGTTATATGATGAAACAGACGCACATTGCAGATGTAACGTATGAACATGTTATGAACACGCTGTACTTTTTTTGTTAGGTTAGAGTTTAAGCAGAAAATCGCAGTAGTTGAAGTGAAACATCACCAGGGATTGCACCAAGGTCTTTTTTAAGGTTCTAGGTAGAGACATGTTTAATAGGTCATTAAGCATCGATGGTGCAAAGTAGTAATAATAAAAGATACCAATAGAAGTCATAGATGAGTTACTAGTCCATACATTTAGGGCACGTATGCTGTCAGCATGACATCAATTTGCCTTAGACGCAACCTTGAGGCTAGTTGCTTACAGCTAATTATGTAAATTACGCCATAGTAATGCAGTATTACCAACATAACACATACCACAAGTATCAGCATAACTGTCCTAGGTATTAATAAGACAGAAAGGGCACGAACTCAAGAGTGATGCTGTTTTCAGAAATACCTTCTTCTGGGGGTTCTACTCTCAGCAAAATAAGTCTTAATACAAAAGAAATTGTATTTGCAGCTTGAGATTTTATGATGAAAAAAGCTACTTTAGTTCGAAAAAGAGTTAAATTTCGAAAGGAATAAATTAGTACCAAACCTAATTTGTCTTGCTGTTGAGGCTATATCTTGGTCAAAAAGAACACATATTTGTAAACTTAAATCTGTGTGTAAAATGGCAAGAGTAGCAGGTCAATTAACAATGTTAGCCAGAACAAATAAAGGCAAAAGAAAAGGGACTTCAGAAACGTTGAAAGAAAATCTTCAAGAAAGAAAGGGAAAAAATGGCATGCCCATAACAGTGAAAGACTTCTCTACAAATGATTGAGAGTAGCACATAGAGAGGATAGGGAGAGAATTGTAAAAGCAGATCTCGCAACAAGAAATTTGTGGTAGTGCTGTATTGTAGACATTAATGTATGTGAATAAACCATATACATGAATGCTTCCAGTACATTTTCGAGAGATATTTGTGAAGTACGTTCCCATAGAAAGAGCTAAGAAAAATAATAATACTCGATGTTTAGTAAGAAACAGTTATTATTCACGTTTTTCAACAAAAGTATTAAAATTTTAAGTTTAAATCGTCGTAGTCTCGAGGACATACCTTTCCACTTTCCTGAGAAACATTCTTAGCATGTTTGTATCGTTCTTGGCTCTTGAGTCTTAGAAACCGGTGACACACTTTCTTTTTCGCGAATAATAAATTTTCCTACGACAACTCCACGGACCAAGGCAAGGGTTACAAATGTGACCACCTACACGCACTGGGACCTCGTAGGCTAGTGCCATGATCAGCCCTTTTGAGCCTTGCCCTCTGGCAACGCGGAGAAACCGTTCATTAGTTTCTGTCTAGAAGGCAGTGTTCGGTTGGGACATGGCCATAAATATGTCGTGTTTTGCAAAGTGCCTTTGCAATAACGAGCGTTGTGAATTTCAGAATTGAGGACAAATGAAATGTAGGTCAGCCGGAACAGAGGAAACGCATAACTGTATAGCAAAGTGGTTTCTTCTCATTTTTACTCTTTCTCTACAGCACCCATTCTTCTGCTTCCAATGGAACCATGCTATTGTATATGCAGAATAGAATACAGCCAGAAAAGAACATTCAATCCGACTAAAAGTTTGCTGCTTTAAAATCGTTATATTTAAAACCAATTTTAACAGGTGCAAATCTCTTTAAATAAAAGATTTTGAGAGGAGCAAAAATAGTTATACGGAACCAGATTATAGAACAAGCGAAATCCTTTAAACATTTAGGCTGTAAATTAAGTAGTTTAAAGAAAGAGGAAATAGAAAAACCCATTCAAATATATAATTATATCATTGGAGCTCTAAAAATAAATTTCAGAATACAAATGAAAAAAGGAGTGTTATTAAAGTTCTATAATACTGTGAGTAAACCTATGTTAATATATGGCATTGAATCATGGGGGTCTTGATAAAAACATGAAGAACGACCAGTCAGATCATATGAGGTTTTTAAGACCGTTTGTAGGAGTGAGTAGAAGATATCACGTCAGAAACTATTACATTCGCCAATAATTCCGCAACCAAAAGATTACTGAGGAAATTAAATTGTGCATAAAGAAATGGCAAGAGCATGTGAATAGAATAGAAAAGGAGAGATTACCTAGAATTATACTACAATACAATCCAAGAGCATCCAGATCAATAGGATGCTCAAAGAAGAGATGGAAAGATCAATGTGTTTCTTAAAATCGTTGCTTAGGACGGAAAGAAGAAAGATATCATTTCACCAGATTATTACTGACATATGCTTTATAGAAATATCGGATAAACTAGATTGCTAATCCTTATAAACAAAGTCGGTCCTGGTGGTGTAGTGGTTACCATACTTGCCTTCTAAACCCAAGATCGCGGGTTCGAACCCGGCGAGGAGCGATGGATTTTTTCGGGCGTAAAAATCATAAGTATGACTTCCTTCGGAAGGGAAGTAAAGCCGTGGGTCCCGTGTCGTACATTTACGGCACGAAAAAGAACCTCAAGCCTGAAAGAGAGGCCTCTGAGCAAAATTAGTCGGCCGTTTCACGCCCTGAGTTGAATGGGACGCTGATGACCTGAGATGTTAAAGAGCATCCATAAATAATTCATTAAAAAAAATTATAAAGAAAGTATTATTACCAAGCTTCAGATCTCAGAAACAAAAGCGACTGCATAAAGAAAATATTTAATAATTTCTGCATGTATAATTAGAACCAGTTTGCATTATATTCTTCAAATATAGAAGTGAAAAATAAGAAGAAAAAAAAGGAACATTCTAGTATTAAAAAATTATACAATTATCCAGATTCGTGGAGGTAGTTTAAATTATTTTAGCGAATGAGTTATTTCAGGTTAGGATAGGTTAAGTTAATACATTTTTCAGTATTACAAAATTATGATTGTGAACGAACTGCTGATGTATTTTTGTACTTACGGCTTTATGGAACAAAGTACCCTGAAGAAAAACTGGAACATTACAAATGAATTCGAAAATAGGCACGGGGCTCGTTTTACTACCAATTTAGTTTTGCAACTATTTGTAGAAAAGTTACAAATTTGTCTAGTTTCTTGTAAATACGTCGTTTTTCAAACATATATATTGCTATATTACCAGGAAACAAAATCTTTTTTATTATCTGTATTTTGTAACATTCCACATTTCCCCATTTATTGCATTTTATCTCACTTTTGATTAATTTGTTTTCCTTTAAAATTTACAAGGGTTTTTCTATCTTCCAACATAACATGGTCGAAAATATTTTCTTAGAATGCTCATATTTGCCTATTAGATATTTTAAATCTGCATTTTAAAAATGTTTATCGTTTTTATATATCTTCTTGATATTTCGCCACTACTGGGGTTAAATTTACACTCATTTCTGACAACTTTGTCGGTTATTCTGTAGGTAGATGTCACTGTTTTCTATTTATATGCGATTTGGTCTAATAATGAATGTTTTCATGTTCTTATGCTGAAGTGACGCAATAGATTGTAAAATTCTTTTTTTTTTCCTTCCATATATTATATATAATTATGCATACGTTTAGTTCGTTTAGTAATTTTCAGAATTTTTAGTGCAAAAAGGGCATAACCCTATGAACTGATGACCCTATTATGAAGCAGTTCCATAATTTTGTTTAAGGCTAAGATTATGTTTTTGATCATAATTAAATTGTTTGCAAAAAGTGTCTAAATTATATGGATTGGTTTTAAATATGAGGATAAAATTTAAACATGAAAAAAATATTGTCACTGAATGTTTATTAAAATAA
The DNA here is from genome assembly GCA_030762175.1 of Metallyticus violacea. Lineage (NCBI taxonomy): Eukaryota > Metazoa > Arthropoda > Insecta > Mantodea > Metallyticidae > Metallyticus > Metallyticus violacea. The sequence goes on along the minus strand of CM060842.1, from coordinate 117,051,640 downwards.
CTGCATTATTATGCTTAAAATCGTCGGTCCTGGTGGTGTAGTGGTTACCATGCTTGCCTCCTAAACCCAAGATCGCGGGTTCGAACCCGGCCAGGACCGATGGATTTTTTTCGGTCCTAAGTATGGCTTCCTTCGGAAGGGAAGGGAAGGGAAGGGAAGTAAAGCCGTGGGTCCCGTGTCGTACATTTACGGCACGAAAAAGAACCTCAAGCCTGAAAGAGAGGCCTCTGAGCAAAATTTGTCGGCCGTTTCACGCCCTGAGTTGAATGGGACGCTGATGACCTGAGCTGTTGAAGAGCGTCCATAAATAAAGCAATCAAAAAAAAAAAAAAGCTTAAAATTCACAATGTCTTTCTGTCAACGTCATTTAAACCTTTTTGGGACTCAAATACTGTACCTACTCTCAAATCTTTGGAAGAGGCAACTTATGTACTATCCCATGCCGAAGAAATGCCGTGAAATTGCTATCGATTTGATTTTGAAATATGATGGTGTTACGAGGACTTCATTCAGCAAACAAATGACATATGATATGCAGAAGGCCTTGCACATAAATCTTATTATCATATAATTCAGCTTGTTAGTAAGTCTTCAATAACTTATAAATAAACTATAACTCCTTGGTTTACTCATAAAAAATCGTTGGAATGTGATTCAGAACTAAGAATTGGCCTTAAATAAATCTTTCCACCTCGTCAATATGCTGAAAACAGTCTTCTGCAGTCCAGTATACTTACAGCTTTTGGAAAATCTGAATCAGTTAACTGAAAAGGTGTGTATGCTATATTCATTCGTATTTTGTGTTGTAGAATTGGCAGCAAGGAAAATGTGGTGACCTAGTTTGCATGACCCACTCTGTACAACAGGTTGTAATGAAACTTATTCGCAATCCAGAATCAAACCAGCCTCGAGAGCAAATATTTTAGTTCAAAACGTGTTTTTGACCAAGAGCTAATCAATAATATAACGTATGAAATATTTATTTTTAATATCATGCATAATAAAGACAACGAGCGTTTATGTTTACTATCACAATTCATCAGCAATCCAGAAACACGGTTTTATTTACACAATTGTTAAGCCAAATGCACCAGAGATTCAAACAATGAATGAACAGTTTCGAAACTGTAAAAAGTTATTTATGTGCAGTTTATAACAACCCGTTATGGGGAGATTTTTCATTTGCTAAGATTTAAGTCTTCCTTCACGAAATTGCCGAATTGGAAACGTAGAAATATTCTTGCTGTGTTACACAATGGCAATATATTATTAGCATTTCGAATTAATTTATTACATTTAATACTTATAAGGTATAAAATTATTTATGTAATAAATCAATAAACTGTAAATTATGTATGGATTTTATGTGCTAACTTGATAATTAATTGCTTTATTTTCGATACATGTTCTCGCGATCTTTCAAACTTACAGTTACGGTTATTGAATGTCATAACTTTCACTTGTTCTAAATATTAAAAGAGACAAAAATTAAAGACTTTGCTTAGCAACGTTTCGTACTTGTGAAATTTTCGAACTATAGCAGCCCAACCTTTTCTACTGTGCAACTTAGATAAAAATTAACTTTTTGATTCTTACAGAAAGGCAAGAATATTGTAAATTTTCATGTTCATCTTCTTAGTAGCTTTACATAATTTGTTCAAAATATTTTAAATGAACTTGTAATTCCATATGTACCGTCGATTGCCATTTGGCATGGTGTTGTTGCCTGAAGGTAGTTAGCGTTCTGAATGTCGATTAGAGCTAAGCGGCTTGTTAGAAGCTGTGCTTGAAGAATGAATATGCTTAGCCCAGCTTACACTGAAGAGAACTCCGAAAACATATGAGCTGTGCCTTAATTTGTCCGCTTCTGTAACTAATCCTAGTGTCACGGCAGGACTACTAGAGGCGTCTTCAAGTCGCGACGGGGATTACATAGTGCTTACTGCTTGTTGTTGCGTTTAGCATAAAGGCTCCATTTCTGGACTTTCTTTTTAAGATTTAAGTTTAAATGAGCTGTTATGTATTGTAATTTGAAGAGGATGTCAGCTCATAATGAACTGACCTATACGGAAAGCGTGTTAACTATATCCGTCTTTTTATTAATCATACGTTCTGTAGTTTAATAAACTATAAGAAACGACGAAGTTCAGACTAGCTAATATGCAGAAATGTGTAGCTAATTGCTTTTGAATAACATAACCTGCTCTTACAAGAATCCTTAGGACTCAAACAAAACAGCACCAAAATTCAGTTATTGACCATTAACTTACCTCTGAATTCAGTGGTGATATTCCACCAGCTGCAGTTAACCAAAGGCGCTCTGAAGAAAAGTTTCAAAGCAAGCGAAACAAGTACTCGAGTCGAGCACTCGAGCAAAAACCCTATAGTGAGCAACTGCAGCATTTAAAACTAATATAGCGATTGAATCCAGAGATAAATAAACGAGTTATAACTGAACTTTTAGCCAGTTTTGTTTGTTCGAACTATGTTGTTTTACAGAAAAAAGAATATTGTTGATTTCAGACTTAAGTAAATGTCCTATAATTGAATTTATTTATTCAATCTCAAAGGTTTTCTTGTTAGTTGACTTCCCAAATTCGCTCTTGGTTACTATTTGCTTTACTCATGTTATTCTCTCTTGATTATCACAAGTAATGACACGAGAAGGTCTGAGATTACCTCAGACCCTCGAGTGATATTGTTTAGGACTATTTCACCAATAAAAAAGAATTTAAATATAATTCCTCTAAACTTGGCTTACAAAATTGTAATAATGGTCTATTTGTATGATGAATACTTAAACTTTTCAAGCCATCTAGCAACAGAGGAAATGTCGATTGTCAGTAATGCCAATAGAGAAGAGTCAAATACGGGGTTTGGGACTATTTCACGTATAGAATAAGAACAAAAGTTATATATATTTGAAATTCACGCACAGAATATTAACACTTATATAAATTGTTATGTTTATGAACATTTATTCTATTCAGAAACCGTGAGACTGAAATGGACAAAAGTCGACTATTACAATCGCTACCGTTCGATTTTCTAATACCACCTAAGAGAGAGAAAATGAAAGATAGCATACAGTGTTTTTATTTTTCTTTGTATTGTGTGGTTTTGAATTCCTAATGATAAGATCAATTTGCACATTTGAGGCATCACCAAAACGCTTTGAAGAACTCTCCATTTTGCGTTATGATTGTCGATTGTTCTTACTTCTGTTGCTATCAAGAGCTCCCTACCGCCTGTAGTAAAAGTGGTCAGTGATGCATGTTCAGGAGGTGTAGAGTTGGCTATGCTGACCACAAAACAAATTCACGTCAGGTGATAAAACCGGTTTGATATTTTTTTTCTTGATACACTGCGTAATTTCATTTCTTTCCATTTGTCGATTTTAAGATGACGTCACATGAGTCTTTATATAACTTATTTAATTATATGACTCTAAGACAACTGAATACTTTCTTATAGTTGTTGTTTTTCTTCTTATATGACTAATTTTATTATAATTTCGAATAATCTTAATTAGTTTCTAAAACGAATAGTTTCGGTATGTGTTTTACGCTTGTTATTTTATCATGGCTAATGAACAGCCTGTCTGCAGGGGATTCCGAAAAGAGGCCTTTCAACCTCTTGGATACATGATCCGGTCTGATAAGCCGAGATACCGAGAGAGTGGCTCGGCGATAATTCTTGGGACTCATTTTTGAGACGTCCCGGATTCAAATTCCTGGAGACCATTCATCTTAACCTTGGATTTTCCCTTAGGCTAAATATATTTTTCTACATATTTTCTGCTCTCACATTTTATTCCATAGATCTAGTTGCAGGGTAGAAAGTGCCAGAAATGTGGGTTGATGCTGTGCGGCGTGGCAGTGGATTTTCACTTGGAGAAAATTCTCGTCCTGGTAGGTTCTGCATGGAAGCCCCCCATTCGGCCCTAGCTATCTCAGACCTATTTTCGAGACACTTCATTTGAGAAAACGTTTGGGACTTTGCTTACGTCCATGCTTCGCCACCCCTGGATCTATCCGCCCGACGCCTCTCTATCCCACCTCTTGCTTCCGGAGATGCCCCCCTTAGGGTGCAATACTATATAGCGTGCGCTCCCTGATGACAAAAGTTTATTTTCCACGACTATTTTTTATTTTTCAGATTGTTATTATCTTTATTAATTTTAGTGCTATCAACGATTGTAATTATTAAACCTTTGTCATTATTCGCCTATATTTTATTTAATTGGTGCCCCTATTCCTTAGTAAAAATGTAAATAAAATTTTTCTTAGTATTTTTAACCCCAATGCTCATTGTTTACATTTATTATTTTCCAGACTTAATATATTTACCTCCACCACTTTTCAATCGTGCACTTATTACAAATATAGGTATATAAATTATTGACATCTGAAAAGTCAATAGTGTCTTTAAATTTTCACAGAACAGCCCAAATCGAAAAAGAACATTGCAAAGCAATACTTGATCTTGAATCAAACATTACCGTATTAATAAATATGCTAATTTATATACAGAGTGAACACAAACCTTCAATCCTTTTTCATACAATAATGGTTAATCGGAAATGAAATTTATGTGGCAGATACACGTGTGTATTATGTTTCACCGCTGCACATGCTTCTCGTATACGATTAATAAGGTTCAGGAAATTTCTTTGCTATTGAACAGTAAAAGATCTCAGGGCGTCATATCCATTGAACGAGATGGCCATATTTGAGGTGAACTTCTGTGGAAAATCGTCGGTTGAGTAATTTTCTCACATCAAATTCAAAATTAGGGATGCTCTTTCTTTTTGAAAGAAAACGGTGTCATCTGAAATTATCTTGTAAACTCCTATTTAACCTCTGCATTATGCTAAACTGCGTAATCGAGCAAGGAAAATCCCTAATCGTTCCTCTCTCTATAGGCAGATTCTCTAATTATAATCTAAAATAAAAACAAAAACAACGATATTTTCAGGCTCTATGTCTTTATGACACAGCACTTTGAAAAGAGAAACGTCGAATTGAAATAAGATAAAAGTATACCTCCATACATATGTGCATATCTATATAAATGCCCAATAAATTTCATTTACGACAACCCACAACTTTATATTACAAGTAAGCTATTAAATGGTTTTATATTGCTTAATTCTATTTTCTTATGTATAGTAATTTTTAACATTATGTTATTACCAAAAATTAAATGCAGTAAAATATTTTATTGATATTTAATTACAATAATAAACATTTTACTTCATTTTCTACACTATTCATTTAACTTTTTAAAACAAGTTATACATTTTCTCATAATAAAGTGTGCTTCAAAGTTGTTATTTTTTTAATGACGTAGCGGAGTAAAAATGCCGTCTTCAAAAAAAAACTGTCTTCGTGGACAAAAAATTCCTTGAGCCCTCGGCAAAACAAAAATTGCCTAAACCCAACACAGTAAGTGAAATAATTTGATAGTACTGAAGTCATCAAATCTCTCTAAAGCTCTCTATTTGTTCTACAACAGTCATTTTGTTTCTAATTTCATCTAAAAGGATTTATATTGAGCCCAAACGCATGATTCCATTGCTTTTTACACATCATTATCTCAAGAAATAAATATAAAGGACTCGACAACTGCGTTAAGATGTTTTTAATTTTAAGTTATGGTTTCTTTATCTGTTTGAATTATTAAATTTTACTACATTTAAAATTACTTGACAATATATTTCAGCATAGATCAAAATCCGTTTTATGACATTTATAGATTATAATTAATTGTCACAATTAAGTACAGTGCCCATAAGTTAGTACTCACTAATGAAATGTGTATGGCTGGTGATATGTTTTTCTTGTACAATTCTAAGCCTTTTGTACGATCTATAGAAATACTCTTTAAGACCAGAAATACAATGTAGGCCACCTTCAGTTTTTTAACAAACCAGTCCTTTTTTCACATGACAAACCTACATTATAATTCAATTAATCTGGGCAAACTTTTAATTTTATAAACATTCACTATTATTCGTGATTTCATGCCAAATAGGGAGTATTTGGAAAATCCCATGTCCTAATATTTAATGAATTTTGAAAATGTTTAGTAAGTAAACACGTTACATTTTCGAGCTCATAATAGCTATTTATTCCTTGTGTAACACACAAAATGCCTAGCTCAAGATCATTAAAATATTTTCTCCAAGTACTTGGAATTCACGAACTTATGAAACATACATATGAGAGCACCGCTGCACTAAAATTCGTTAATCTCAATAGGCCATTTAAATTCTTGATATTTATAACACACACACATACGATTACTGAATCAGCGGATAAGTATGTTCATTAGGTACAAAATATAAAAATACAACAAATGAAACAATATATATATATATATATATATCTATTACAAGGAATAAAATTATAATTTATTAATCAAAGAATCCACCTTGGCTTTAATGCTGCCTAAGCAAATTCTAGCCATTTGGTTTATAAGACCTTGGAGATATTCTGATCCTTCCTGCCTTTCCTTACATTTTGGACAATGACACAGCTACTACAGCCCACCCCCACTGTAATATTAACATAAATATAATGTATACGTTGTAAGCCTAATAATCATATTTGTGCATTTTAATCAGCTGTGTAATAACTTTAATATGCTAAATTGTATGTTGTGAAAAGAGAAAGTTTTCTGGTGTAACAGTCTACGGTAGCCCAGCCAGAAATGGGACAGAGCCAAGGAAGCCATAAAACGTTATACAAAGGGGAGGGACAAATGTATGCCACTTCTAAAAATACCTTCCATTGGGGAGGATTCATAAAGTCCAGGCTTTCGAATACGTTAGCAATAATCGCATATCCCTGCAGATCAGTTTGTGAAAGGCTTCCTTTTTCTATTAGACCAGATGTAATTTTATTATTAATTTTTACTATTTATGCACATATTTTTAGTGCAGTTATATATATATATATTTGTTTTACTGATAAATGGAATGAATTAATCACCACCTTTGTGCAGTTACATAGGCTGGTTTGGTCATGGTAAGTCCTGGTTGCCACCAGTATTTGTTTGTCGGTCAGGGTGTATTTCATTGCCCCAATATATACCCATTTTTTTTAGCAATTCTATGAATTGATAAATGTATGTTTCCCAATGCAACAATATATATATATATACTGAATATATATATATATATATATATATATATATACTTTTAAAAGGAATGTAAAAAGCTCTCTTTAGGAGACATGACACAACTTAAAATGCACAAAGGCGTGCCACATTTAAATTTATATATATATTCAGTTTGTAGGTGCTTAAAATGATTACATAAATGCTATGACTCCAGGATTGAAAATATTTTTTTTTTTTTTTTTTTTTTTTTTTTTTTTTGTGCAATTGTTGCATTGGGGAACATAGATTTATCAATTCACAGAATTGCTAAAAAATGGGTATATATTGGGGCAATGAAATACACCCTGACCAACAAATAAATACTGCACAAATATATATATATATATATATATATATATATGGCAAATTTATAAGTCGGTCCTGGTGCTGTAATGGTAACCATACTTGCTTTCTAACCCGGCCAGGATGAATGCATTTTTTCGGGCGTAAAAAATTTCTAAGTATTGCTTCCTTCGGAAGGGAAGTAAAGCCGTGGGTCCCGTGTCGTACATTTAGGGCACGTAAAGAACCTCAAGCCTGAAAGAGATGCCTCTGAGCAAAATTTGTCGGTCGTTTCACGCCATGAATAGAATGGGGCGCTAATGACCTAAGACGTTAAAGAGCGTCCAAATAAACCAAATCACCAATGACAAATTTTTCTAGCAATACAATCAGCAATGCTGTAAAAATCGAGAAAATCAAGGCAGGATGTAACACAAGCCCCCTCGAGCCTATTGAACGAAATTAAAATTAACCTGGGGTAAAGAGGTATATACTCATTCTAGGCAGAAATGCAAGATCAGGAATGGTTTGGTTTAGACTGGGACGCTAGAAGGCTAAAAAATAACGGAAAGTTCTAGAAGGACAATTTGACCATTTTATGGAGGGGATGAGGAATTCTGGCACAAAGACCCAATGGGATCATCCAAGAAAAACGCTGTTTCATGAAAAAATGTTAAGGCAATTAGAGGACGATTGGAATGCTGGGACCTGTTCACCAACCTCATTAATTTTTTGGATATGGGCATTTTCCTAGCCAACGTGAGTGAAGCTAGAAGTCATTTATTTTCTGATTAGAATGCAAAAAATAGTATAATTATAAATTATGTGATATGTTTCCATTCATACAAAGAGTGCCAAAAAATGTGCACACACTTCAAGCAAAGAAAAAATTGTGTTAACATAACAAAACTGAATTCACACAAACAGAAAATGATGAGCACTAATCGTTTCATACTTTTACAGTTACAACAGTTGTTCAAAATGCCCACCATCGGCGTCGATACACTTCTGATTACGTTGAACTACTGATTGAGCAACGTTTGCGAAAATGTCCTCAGCGATTGCAGCACATGCCGTTTCAATTTCTTCCCGAAGTACTGTCAGTGTAGCTGGTTTTCTACGGTATACAGCATCCTTAAGAGTTCCCCATAGGTAAGAAGTCCAAAGGAGTCAGATCCGGAGAACGCGGTGGAAACTCAATCGGACCTCTTCATCCTATCCAGTACCTTGGAAGATTGTCATTAAGGTACGCACGTACATTTCGGTGGTAATGTGGAGATCTGCCAGATGTGCCCTTGTGAACGTCGCTTACGGTACCGCGAGTCTCAAATTTGTCTCAAATGCGTGCAATTGTTATTCACGTTGGCGGTTCTGTTCTGTACACACGTCTCCATTGCCTTTGAACTTCAACAACATTCTCGGTTTTCCAATATCACTTCAAAATTGCTTTCCGCTGTTCAAACGATAATCTTGGGTCAATTTTGTTGTAGCAACGCTAGCATATCGTAATGTGAGTCACATCTATTATACGATAATCTTGACTTCATTTGTTCATTGTTGATTTACCTGTCACGTAGCAACGCTATCATAATGTATGTGAATCACATGTGTTTACAGAACACCATACCACACATTACTGTGGTTTTTCGGTTCAACTTTGAAATATATTAAATAAATATCTACGGTGAAAGTGTGTATACATTTTTGGCACCCTCGGTATATCTGTAAATATCGTTCTTCCCATTTTAATGTTTATTTATTATTATTAATATTGTTTTATTTGTATTTATAATTCTTTTTCTCTTTGCTATTGTGTATTATATTTAGGTATATACGGTTACGCCCAAGCACAAAATATGTTTGTAATTTTATAACAATAAAGATACACCTACTACTAAAAAGTACATTTGACCCAGTCAAAAAAAAAAATATATATAGCTCCAGATTTCTATAGTTTGAATCTCTATCGCAAAATATCACGTATACAAAAACAATAAAGTGTAGAATCACATATTAAAATAAAATAATAAAATATTAGTAATTAAAATATCCATTGTATAATAATAAACGTTGATATATTTAAATGTCGATTTCATGTAAATAAGTAGATAGAAAGTAGTACAAGAATATCGCAGAAATAGTAGCAAATTTAGTTGATATTAAAATTTGCCCTTTATTGAATTTTCATCGCATTGTTAAAATTTTATATTCGTTCTCCGATATTCTGAAAGTTTTGACAACATTCATCCTCTGCAGTGATAGATTGATATTGACCAAAATTTGGAGAGGTGAGAATAGTTCATCCCTCTCTCTCTCTCTCTCTCTCTCTCTCTCTCTCTCTCTGGGGAGAGTAGCGGTACAAACGGGAGGGGGGATTAGAAATCTTTTATATATTTGACGACCCTGTGCCTTTAGATCAACACTCTCTAAGCTACCCTCACGCATAAGACGCGGTAAAGTCAATATTTGTAATTAATTTCAGAAACATGCAGATCCCCTCACTTAATCTTAGGGTACTTTCAGCTCCATTATCAAACAGTACACACAAGAAGGTGTTTTAAAACATGTTAACGGGTGCGCGAGAGATAAAATCGAGAAAAGTGTTTTACATTCCCGAGAAAGCAAATCCGCGCATAGGATAAGTGAGGGAGAGAGGCTTGCAGTGTTTTCCTAGAGCATGTAAGTGACAAATCTTAAGATGACGGGCTGACTTGACGTGAATGCGAAGCTGGGATAATGAAACTCTGATCTTCTCGTAAGCTTACTGACGTTATTCAGGGGTAACCAAAATACACACCTGCAGGAGGTAACGTTCCTATTTTTGAATATGTTTACATTATCAGTGCCAACATTGATCATAATGAAAACCATATGAATCAGTTAATAATTTAATGTGATTGTTTTCACAAAATTATACGACTTATGTCCACAGCATAAAATATTTTGATTTCAAAGTATTTATTTCCTTCAAAAATGACAATACCTTTTAGGATTTTTTGCACTTACGTTGAATTCATCACCCAGGTTGAAACAATAGGATTACACTGAAATTAATCAACTCACAAGTGTATAAAATAAAAATAAATATACAAAAATATTAATTGAATTAATAATAAGATTCTTAAACAGACGGTTTAGAAATAATGCATTTTAAGATTTTGAAAACTGCTACAATAATGATTTAAATGACAGCACATATCGCTGTTTCAGTATATACTCTAAAAGCGCGCGCACACACACACACACACACACACACACACACACAGGTATATAGGGGGATTATAAAGTCTCAATTCATTTTTAAGAAAACAGCTTATTATATGTTTCTTTATAGGTTATCTATCTACTGAACAAAGAACAGCTGTGGTGTGTGGACATTTGAGAGGATTTACCTACTAGAAGGTTCAAGTGGAATTTGAACGAAATTTGCATAAACCCGCTCCCACTAGGGCAAATATCTGACTACTGGTTCAGAAATTCAAGACCACGGATAGTGCGCAGGGTGTGAAACGCCCAGATAGGCCCGGTGTGCCAGGAAACTTTGCAAAAGGTAGAGGGTGCAATTAGCAGAAGCCCAAAAGCATCAACCAGGATACTAAGCCGGGAATTGAATATATTACAAGCGACAATGTGGAAAATTCTCTGTTACACCTTAAAAAAAACCGTCATACCACCTCCAAATTCGACATGTGCTGGAAAGAGATGACTACGCTATTCGCGACCTGTTGCAGGCAATTGAAGAGAATAATTTTCTGCAAGATTAGTTCTTTAGCGATGAGACCACTTTCCACATTTGACACGGTCAACGACACAACTGCAGAGTGTGGGCAGATGAACACCAAATGATATCCCCGAGTAGGAACGAAATACCCCAAAAAACAATGTGCGGTTGGGGATCACAAAGTCGAAGGTGCATGAACCATTCTTCTTCTGTGAACCCACAGTGACAGGCATTCCGTATCTCCTTAAACCACAATTACAGCAAAACGACGATTTTCCAACAGTATGGAGCATCACCTCATTTTGCACGGGTATTTTGTGAGTACTTGAAAGCCATGTTTCCACATAGGTGGACTGGCAGGGTTTCACGTCACATTTGGGTTAAACGCTCACAACTCCTGACTTTTTTTGCATGGGGATGTAAGTCACAAATGTACAAAGTAGATGTATTATGTGTTACTGTGTTTACATTCACTGTATTAGAATAATAGAACAGACGAAAATGCTTTCTGTTAAATGACCATATGTCTGAAAGAAATATTGAGTGAGTAGCCAACCTTAAAAAAATCGTAAGGGATTAGATTGAGAATAAAAGGATTAGTATTTTCATTAGTTAATTATGACAATCATGTTCAAAACTACCAATTTGCTAAGGTTACAGTTCAAAATTTAAATATAATCCTTTTATTTTCGATTATCTCTAATTACGGTTTCTAGTGCTTATGCTTCACATGTTGACTACCCGTTCAATGTTGGACCTATAGCAATATAACGAAATACATATGTTTTGCTATCTTATATTATTTCTAGAAACTTGAGTATTGAATTCAGAAACACTCGGTATGTGTAGATATTGATAATATGAAGATTGCTTTATAAGTGCTTAAAAATTAGAATATTTTCTTTAACTAATAACATTTATATTTGATAAATGAACACAGCTCTGCATTGGAGTCGAAGGTGAACAGCTGAAATAAAAAGCTTTGGTGAATAACCTTTTAGAAGATGAATTTCATTAAGTGTTCCAAATAAGATCTCTAAAGCTGCTCCTCGAATGCTGGCATACGCTCAACGATGATTGGCAGGTAAGACAATTTCTAACACACACACAGGACTTTCAGAGCGTATATATGGATTAGATATCCACCACTATGATCCTGAAAACAAAATTTAAACCAAGATTACTAGTTTTCCACCCCATAAAAATTCTGTGTGCAGCCTCAGCAGGCAAAGGACTATTTTAATTTTGGAGAGGTTTCATAGGAGGTATTATTTAGTTCATTATTGTATTTAAAAATCTAGGGAAGTAGTCAAAGAGAAAGTCACCGAAATATAGAGATATAATCCTTCATCTGGACTACACTACAGTCAAAGATCTGTTGTAATTACTGCAATTGATAAAATAATCTTTGAATTTATGACATATCCTACACATTCACCACAAGAAATTACAGGCTATTCCTAAAACTGAAAGAGCACTTTAGAAATGAAACATTTATCAGTTTATGATGTAATAGAACCTTTGATTTGCAGCATTAGACAGTTTTTCTTAAAGGAAGTTGTATAAATGTCAAAATATTTGTAGTGTGCGTTAGTTATAGACTATACTAATTAAAGTGCAGAAGTGATACTAAAAGTGATAAATCAGACACATTTCAGGGGTAGAATATGTGGTTTTAGTGCTGGATATTCAACATTAATTACATAATTAATAATAATAAAATAATAAACATGAACTGCCAACTATTCTCAGGATTTTCAATATAATCTATTCTACCTTGGAAATCATTTTAAGTGTTTTGATATTCCAAAATTTCATTTCATTGGCTTAGTACTGCTTAAATCGAAACTATTTACTTTAGCTTGAAATAGATTCAAACTCTATTTTTCTGTAAGGGCTTAAGATAAATTGACATAGTTTTTACTAATTTTTCAGTGTTGAAACAACAGTCTATGAGAATGATTTATATTGCAATTAAAGAATCGAACCATTAGGCCAGAGAGCTTAGCGTTGTAATATTGTTGTTTTAATTTTGTGATAGGATTTTCGTTTTGTGGTAGGATATGCTAAATATGTATAATAATTTATTTATATTTAAACTTTTAGTTGATAAACTGTGCTAATCTATCATTCAAATGGTTCATTATAATGGTTCAAAAATAATGAAATTTAGTTTTAAATAGACTTTTTTATTGTACTGCACAACAGTTTCACAAATAGTACGTTCCTAAAATTATGTACTTTAAACTATTGGTAACCTAATTAACCAGTGCTTATTAATCTTTTAGTCTACTGTTTTAATTAAAATTAAGTTTGATAATATTCAAAATAAATTAATTTAAATGTTAAACTTGAGCACAATCAAGTTTACAATGGCGTTTTGGTTCCATTTCATCAAAGTTTTTGAAACTTGATCTATTCAAAGGACAGACCAGTTGTAGCAGGCAGTTGATCTTTCAGGATTCCCTCTGCATGGTTTGTTTATCCTTGAGAGTTTGTATTTCTTTATTCATATTTTTCTTTTGTATTAGGTTGTAATAGATGCTACTATTACTTAACTTTTTTCTTTTTTTATGCAGTTTTGTGCGGTAAATTTCATTTGAACTGCACCAAGCCTCACTTTATTTATGCTTTCTGGAGTCCGTGTTTCATGTCGGATTGTAGGTTTCGCTTCTGATTTAATATTCAAATTGTTTAATTTTAAACAAAAACAAATAAAAATGTATAAGAATTTTTGTTTCGCTCATTGTTAGTTCCATTTGATATTTAATAACCTAAATATCTGAGAGACTTAATTAATACTTTTCCCATTAAAAAACGTTTGTATTTTGCCTTTTTCAAACTTTTGCCACAGACATCGCTGGTTTTTCACTGCGTCTAACTCTATAAACATTATTAAATTTTATGCTTACATGTAATCAAATCCTTGCATTAGCAGGTCTAAGACCATAAAATTACCCAAATATTTGTCAAAATGCCTCAGATAAATTGTTATAGACAGTTAATTAGCAAATATTATCGACAACACTTGATAGTATTAATATGATTACGTCTCGTCCACTTTTATTCAAAGTCGTGGGTTTACCGTGACTGGCAGAAGTTTAGATGAACGAATCTAGGACTAAAGCAAAAGGCCGGCGCTACGGAGAAGGAAAGAGAGGGCGCGCGTGCTTGTGTGTGTGTGACGTGAACTGGGGACTTGCACAATCAATCACCCGCCAGTAGCCCCGCGCCATGCAGTGGCCAACAGATTTATATGGAGACACGCAATGAGCACCTCTATAATGGCGATCTCTCAGTCATTGCTTAATGTGTGGCAGTTCGCGGCTCTCTCATATTCCTCATTAAGTGCTATCGTTCTATGGCTAACATGCACGATTTGTGCAGATTACAGACTCCACTATGACTTACATGTGCTGTTGAGTATTTTCTAATTCATATAACCATTAACTAAAAGCTGTCACCTGTTAAATGAATTTTGGCTAACAAATTGCAGACTGTAGATAATTTCACTGCTGCGAATCCTTCAGTGCGCTGTTAAGCTGGGGAATCAGTTTAGCACGCTAACGCCTGATTGATTCGTTTTATTTGTGGACCTTTTTTAACATCCCAGGTCATCAGCGTCCCATTCTATTCAGGGCGTGAAACGGCCGACAAATTTTGCTCAGAGGCCTCTTCTTTCAGGCTTGAGGTTCTTTTTCGTGCCGTACGGGACCCCACGGCTTTACTTCCCTTCCCATACTTAGGATTTTTACGTCCGAAAAAATTCATCGATCCTGGCCGCGTTTGAACCTGCGACCCTGGGTTTAGAAGGCAAGTATGGTTACCACTACACCATCAGGACCGATCGCTAACGCCTGACCAAAATAAACTGTTAAACTTATGCAGATAACCAAAG
The DNA here is from genome assembly GCA_030762175.1 of Metallyticus violacea. NCBI lineage: Eukaryota > Metazoa > Arthropoda > Insecta > Mantodea > Metallyticidae > Metallyticus > Metallyticus violacea. The sequence continues at coordinate 117,036,575 of CM060842.1, read as the reverse complement.
TAAAGCTTAACTTTTACAAGCGTTTTGGCTGTCTGCTGAAATTATGTTTCATCGGTGTAGTTCCATTCCAAAAATGAATGAATGAACGAATGATTGAGTGAATGTTATTGAAATTAACACACATACTAATAACTGTGCAACCTTCGCACGGGTCCACCTACCTTTCATAATACACAAAAAGTGCATTACTTAAATAAATAAATACGTCATACTTCAACCAGTTTGCAATGCTAGTAGAACAGAGGATTTATTCTTTTATAATTTGTAAGTACTCTCTTTTTTGAGTTTTGGTTGAGTTTTTCTACCTATCTCTTCTGTTTATTATCTACTGTGATCTTTTCACTATCATTAAAAATGTGGAAAGTACTTTAAACCCACTTTATCCTTAGATAGAAATTACATTATCACCCGAATCGGGAGGATCAATAGAGTACTTAAGCCGAGCCAACTTACTTAGCTCACAACTTGTTAATGCATTTAGAAAGATGGAAACACTAATAACTTTGTTTCATATTCCATGTGGTCTTGTGCTCACTTGAGGACTGTGAACAGAGAGAAAATTAGAATGAAGCATGGAAGGTTGACTGAAATTTTTTTATTCAAGTAACAAAAAGGTATAAAGATGTAACGAATTCTCCACGCCCTTAGGCTTAAATTTTAAATTTTAATTTAATTTTTAAAAATTAAAGACTTTTTGTATTACAAAAAATACGTGTACCATTCAAATACATTCCTCGAATACACATTTAGCAATTTCTGATATCTAACCATTTCGCTATTAATAATAAAAATGGAGGTAAAGATACTATATTTACAGAAATGCAGGATATAATATGTTAAATGTTAAGAGAGAAAAGGTTATTAAGCAGTAATGATTACACAGGTGACTATGAAAGGGGGGAAAATAAATAAATGAAGATGGTAGAGCAAAATCCATAGCATAAATAGACCACCAAATTTTTATCAAAAAGTGTGATGATATTTTTTAAGTATTGACTTTCTGCATCGATTAGTCTGCACTGTTTATAGTTCCTTTAAAACTTATTTTGCATCAGGAATAAAATAACTCTTACCTATTCTCTAGTCAGAAAAAATGCAACTATGAACAGAAATTGTACAATATCGTTTCAATCTCTTTGAAAACCATCGATGTATGCATCTTCAAGTTAAGACCTGAGAATCGTTAAAAGAGAGAAGTTGTGTGGCGATGGACTATAGGTACTGTGCGTCAGGGTGACACGAATGGAGACTCTGACGACGCCCGACGTCTTACAAGACGACGTCTCCTCCACCCACCAACATCTACTGTGCTTCCTTCCTCTCACTCCCTCTCCCCCGGTGTGTAACATCCAAACCTTATACTATAATCCTTCTTCTCTCTTCAACACGTCACCCTTCCACCCCCTGAGACAACTCGCCCTGTTCCACTCTCTTTCCTCTAGCACTGCCAACCTTGTAGTCATGACTGCAATAAACCGATACTTCTATATACTGATTTATTTGCCACAGGATTTTGTCCAAAGAAATTTGTGCAAACAATTGCACACTTTTTGTAATTAAGGAGTTAATAGCAAAACTAGATGTTGGCTAAATACTCTTTAAACAATATATATATATATATATATATATATATATATATATATATATATATATATAGCATTATATTTACTACACAAAGAGTATTTATTCTTACTTTTTATTTAACTGCAGAATTTAGAAGTTTTTATTTACAATGCAAGTGTTCAATTATGTCTGCTTTCTATTTTTCAATAATAATTGGTCAATATTAAAACCGCTACAGAGGCGGTGTTTACAAATCAAGTCCAGATTTAGGCGCCTAAGCAGTCAGTAGTCGATTTAGATCAACAGTTCAGAATGCTACGCTATCAAGCTCTAGCAACCCGATCTAGGTCAGAATGATTAACTGAAGCTGCACAAAAATCCATACTTTTTTAAAACCAGCTCTCGCACGTTCATCAGTAGTCTGTGCTCACGGTTAACTTGGAGCAGACTTCCCATGCATTGTATGCAAAAATTATATTGAATAAATACTACAGTTAGGTTATGTTGTACAGCGAATTCACCTAACCTGCAGTTCTACTCAATGCTCCATATAAATAATAATAATAATAATAATAATAATAATAATAATAAATATGAAATATAAAGTCGCAATATGACGATTTGGTTCTTCTGCTGATCTTCGACTATCATTTTTTCTCTCCTGTAAGCTCCCCAAAGCCCAGTTCTGACGCTTTTTGGTCATTGCTTCTAGCAATTCTATCCTGTGGCAGAAAGTCCTTATATCAACTTTGGTATATTACGCCATACTCTAACCGCCACGGGTGGCCTAGGTCGTTAAGACGCGAACTCGTGAGTGGGAGGTCTGGGGTTCGAATCGCTACAGAAAGTCACGCAATTTTTCATTCTAAAAAGCGTATATAAGAGCAAAAAGTTTCGTGAAATCAGAATTATAACTGGTCAAATAAATGATTCACAATGGAGTAGTATTTACAAAATATCCCACATCTACTAGTATAGCAACTTTTCAGGATGGCATAGTACGGGGCGAACAATCCTTCACGCAACCCGTTTTGCGGCGTGCGCCGGCCGGCGAGGTTCACTTGATACACTTTCACTTGATTGCGTCACCTAACAAACATGTGCTACCTGCGGAAGATTTCAACTCACACTGAAGCCTCACGAAGGAGAAATATACGCCGACATAGTGCTGCCAGCTGGTCCCGCGGTTGCGTCAAGCATTGCTCACTCTGTATCATTCTCAGCAATGAACAATGAATAACAGAACTTCGTGATAAGTTAACAGTCTTCCTTTAGAATGACGTAAACGGTTCCAATGCACACTTACATGCCCTCTGGTCATCTACTTAATAACAACAAAATGACCACCTCAGTAGTCTAGTGGTAGCGGTTGCAACTATTAGTAGGGAGGTCCTGGATTCGAATCCCGGTCAGGTCAAACTGTGTAGGTAAGGGTTTTTCGGAGTTTTTCCTTACCCCGAAAAGTTGAATCCAAATGCCAAGAATTCCGAGCTTTGCGCCATCATTAATTCATTTCATTTCATTAATCCCTACAAACCTACACCTACAGTATTCATGTCCATACTACAGACATCGCGAGAAGACCAATGCAGTCAAAGCGACAACAATAAAAACATTAATATATATTTCTGAAAAGTTAAGCACAATTTTATTATTCATACTGTATGAAGAATTAACATGAAGCTTACAAAATTTACGCCTCTGTGCTGGCGAAAGAGACGCTTGCCACATATGTATCTCACCTCCCATTGAGGTAAAAAAGAATAAATAAATAAAACAAAAGCGAAAGGTGACGGACGGAAGCACATACGCGGAGTGGAGTAGCCACACACAAACACACAAAAAAAGGCTGCAACATATACATTTAGATGCCATGTTCACGTTGACAGGTTGGTTCAATTGTTCTTCCGTCACAGCTCAACCGGGTGGGTGGACCCATTTATTTAATGAAAGGCAGGTGGGGGACATAGGTATGGTCATGACATTTTAGAAAAGTATGTGTAATGAAGTATAGCTTAAAAGTGCTGATAAAATAAACAGAGCAATACAGGGTTGATATACATTAGAATATATATTCCAGATACATAAGGGGAGAAGGAGGGAGCGAGGGAGAGAGAGACACACACACACCAAATAATGGTGATCTAATGTTTTAAGAGAGCTGAATATTTATAGCTGAAGATCTTAAACCTAACGGAATATCGATATGTCAAAAGAGGAACAGAATATGTTAGAACAACAAACAAAATTTTGAATGATGTGATAAGGGGCACACCAAACGAGTTCACTCAGGCGGTAACGCCTGGAACTCTATTCGGGAGATCCCAGGATCAAATCCTGCAACCGAATCCACTAACCTGACTGAGGTATTACATAAGTTTATTTTCAGAAAGGGAGAACTCAGGATTAGTATTTCTCTGCCATGAAGGTCGGTCCTGGTGTTCTAGTGGTAACCATACTTGCCTCTTAGACCCAAGATCGCGGGTTCAATCCCGACCAGAGTTGATGGATTTTTCAGTTGTAAAATCCTAAGTATGGCATCCTTCGAAAGAAGGAAGTAAAGCCGTGAGTCCCATGTCGTACATTTACGGAACGATAAAGAACCTCAAGCCTGAAAGAAGAGGCCTCTAATCAAAATTTAACGGCTTTTTCACGCCTTCAACAGAATGAGACGCTGATGACCTGAGATGTTAATGATCGTTCGTAAATAAATAATCTGCCATGGATTCCATTCAATATTCCATTTTACATTCATCTACATGTCATTTCTGTGTGTATTTGTGATGGATGTCTTCGAAACAGCGCTGAGATTGAGATTAGATTGAACACCATTTGGGGAGTCCTTTAGTGTGTGTGTTTAATGCCCGTTTTTACTACTGAGGCACCACAGGCGGTGAACACTGATGATACATGAGATGAAATGATATATTGGGCAAGGACTTTTTTTTTAAGGAAGGAAACGTTCCAGGCCTAAGTTTAGGGTACCTCCCTAGCATTTGCCAGTTATGAAGACTGAGGAAAACCTGAAAAAAAACCTCAGTCAGAGAGGATGGTCCTGGCGGAGTTCGAACCCCAGACCTCCCGCTCACGAGTCCGCGCCTTAACGACCTCGGCCACCCGTGGCGGTCGTATGTGTTCGCGTGTGTGTATGTTTAGAAATAATTATTGCCTCAACAGTCTACTGGCCCCGGCAACAGCTTGCTTATAAGTCCCCAGGAGTGCAATTCCTGGCACTGGAGAAGGGTAAACTATCAGATAAGAGAAAACCATTGGGTAGAGAAATTTCTGAAAACATATTAACCTGATATCATGGTGGGTATTTTAACACACGGGTCGATGATGAAGATGGGTGATGTTTATGCGCCGGTGATTTTATATGCAGATGACTTGGTTCTATGTTCAACGACGATTACTTAACAGATTTATTGCGAATAATGGTTACTGAAAGTTAACGTAAATAAAAGGAAAACAATTAATTACTCACAAGAACGGAGCGGTCTGTAGCAGACTTGGGCTTAGAGATATCAGACCCATGTCAACGTTAAGACTTTGTATACCTTTCACAATGCATGTACGGAGCACCTTGACACGGTGACACATAAGGCAGGATACTCTCCGAACACGCAGCAGAATTCCTCATTAGCTGGTCGGTTTATTGGAAAGAATTTACGGGGCTCTGGTCAGATCCAAAATTACAATAACGCGAAAATTTGGGGGTGAGCAAACGAAAAATCCAGATCAGCTGAGAGAGCGTTTTTAAAGGAATTTGGGGGGGGTAGTAGTAAGTACGGAATTAAAAGGAAATTTGAACCGATATGAGACAAAAGAATTTAAATTAGAGCGGTGAAACTTTGGCTGCAAATTATTGTGGAAAATGAATATTTAATTAGAGCAATCTACTCACAAGAACAGCTAGATTGGAAGGGAATAAGATGTGGGCCTCCAAGCTGAGAAAGGTTTAGGAAACTATCGGTCTGGACAATATTTGGATAGCGGATCAAGGAAACAGGAGAAAAGTCAGGAACCGCCTGAAGAATATAGACGGCGTGCCATCGCGCAATATGAAGAGATCTCAGCAAATGTAGTTAAAATCTGGGTGGGGGGAGGAACGTTACGCAATTAAACACAGACTGGTTTGCTTTAGGATGGGGACATGGCGGCAGATCATGATCTCTCGTGAAAGTCAATTGAGAGTTTGTCTTTTATATGGAGAGGAAGTATCGTGGTCAATTGTAGCAGCACTGAAGCGTGGAGAAATAAATGCCTGCTGCGTTACTTTACTGATTCTAACAGGGGGCAAGGGGCATGGTGGGCTCTGCTGGCAGGTGAAGAAGGGCGAGTAGGCAAATTCCTGTTAAAGGTGAGAGAGGTTAGGTGTAAAATGTTAAAAACTGGGGACAGAGGAACTAAACGGAATTAAAAAAATGTGTTATAGATGTGATATTGTATTCATTTAATATACTGACATGGAGGGGTTTCATGTTTTATGTATTTATTAAGCAAATATTGGTATTATTGTTGTTATTAATTTATAACTATTGGAGGTAATAATTCATTTAAGAAATGTACTTTTTGTGTATTATAAAAGCACAGGGGACCCTTGCGAAGGTTATAAAGATATTATCATTTATGCCAATTTGAATAAATACACTTATTCATTTTAACGCGGGGTCCATTAAGACAGAAAGAGAAGATAGTTAAGGGTATAAAATGAATTAATATTTAAAGGGGGGTGTTCTCTGATTATCGAGAATATCATATAAAGGGGCTTGAGATTGTTCATGTCAACAGTTGGAAAATAGTACTCTTCTGTACCAGAGCGGAATAAAATATATTGGTGGTTACTAAAAGAAGAAGAAGAAGAAGAAGAAGAAGAAGTAGAAGTAGGGAGGTCATTAAAACAATATGCAAAATAAACTGAACCTGTTTGAAGCGGTCATAAAAACATTTTTAGAAAAATGACTTGGACTGTGTAATCACTGAATTCAGGTAATAAAATGCAGAAATATTTTTCTATAATTCTCTCTTTTTTGGAGTGGTGTTAACTGGCCTTTTAATAAAGACTACATTCTTGGCTTCAAATAAATGGCATAGGCTCTCTCAAAAAACTGTTTACAAACATTCATTTTTTATTGAAATATTTGTATTTTAATTTATAATGCAACCTCGAGATCAATCCTTTTCATAACGAAAACATAAAAAAAAATACATAAATAAATTTAAAAAAATAACATTAAACTGAAGCACATGCTGCAGAAAGTAATTAAAACTTCAAAAACATTTGGAAATTATATGAGTAATTAAAGACATTCAAGAGCTATTTTTATTTACACGCAGATTATATGGACTTTATTACACTTTAATTTATGTTATTGTAGCAGCGTTTTCTCAAGTTATGTAGATTAAATTCCTTTGTGCAGAATGCGCTGCAATTTAGAGAACTATACGAGTTTGGGTAAAGCTTTTTACCCCGTCATGATAAAACTGCGCTAACTGCAATAGTAAAGATTATAACGAATAAGTTTAATATGAAGTACAAATAATGCAAAATCAGGTTATGACTAATATTTACGAAACTCAAAGAATTAAATTTTAACCTTGTTATAAATCTCGTATTTATGTACTCAAAAATGTAAGAAGATTCAACTTTTTGTTACCCAGTTTCAAGCATATTTCTGTGCTACACACTTTGCAGGATGTGGATTTCATATTCTCCCACCGCACAGAGGACTGGGATGCTGTGGTCCAGACGAGAGAGCTGAACGCTACAGCCCTCTATCGGTGCGCTTAGTAGCTACAAGGAGGAAAGCCATGGAGCACACGCTAGGGAATAATTTAACAACCGGTTGGTAGATGGGGTACAAAGAAGAGGTGCCCAAGTTAGCGATAACCCAGCAGGAGTTCTAGTGAAGTACGAGATGAAGTCGGCAGATGGCCTTCTACAGTACCACCTAATCAAAGAGGTGGATTTTAAATTTATTATTGTGTAAATAAATTTCAGTTAAATAATAATAAAGACATTACATTTAAAATAGTGTACTAATTGATTTCGTTTATGTATGCATACAAAACTGAAAATGGCAAACAATTTTATCCAAACAATTAAATTAATGATGTAGTCCCAGAGACTCAACGCAAGAACTTAAAATGTAAATCGATGATTGGAGTGTTTTATTGTAACTTGTCCTTCACTTCTACTTGTAATACCCATAATGTTATTTACATTTGCCTAATATCTATACACGTTGATAGGTATAAGGTCATATCAGTTATGACTGTTATTAAACTTAGGACGAAAAGATGGTAAAGGAAGTATTACATTATGGAAATAAATAGAACAGGTAAAGATGGTAGTACTTAATTTATGTTTATATGATACGCGATGTGAAGTCTTATCTATGCTAACTATAATATTTCTAGCTTACGTGTTGAGTTTTGAGTTAAATATTTTACAATCTGCTATATCTATAGTATTTCTTATGCTCAATATACCATCTATTTTAAGGCTCTTATGAAAACTTAACAAACGGTTGAGAATGTTATTTCCTCAAAAAAAAAAAAAAAATTGAGATTCTATAATATGAACTTAAAATCCATTACAGAGCTGTAAAATTATACACGAAGCGGAAGCTTGTTTTAAAAATACTGCTACCGAAAGATCACATCATCTGAATGAAGTGCATTTTTATCTCCTTCATATGAAAAAGAAGCGCAAACAAATATTTTCATATTAAAGTTTCGGCTTGTTACCCCCTGCTTTAACAATCACAAAGGAGGAAAAGGGCAGATAAGGATGCAATCAGTTAACTCCGATATTGATGCTCTCAAAGGTCTGCGTGGAAAATGAAAAGGATAGAAGAAGAAGAAGAAGAAGAAGAAGAAGAAGAAGAAGAAGAAGAAGAAGAAGAAGAAGAAGAAGAAAATTTGCTCCCCACTATTTTTAGACATTTTCTTATCGTTACCTATCCTTAACTTTTATCATGCTTTTATTTTGTTGTGTTGACACCAACAATGTATATCCAAGTTTGATCAATTATTAAGATGGATTTTATCGTTCTTATTTAATTAATTCAGCTATTAATTATTCTAAAATCGCATTGAACATTTTAATAACTATATTAGCAATTTCAAACAATTTTTGTATTCGAATTCCAGATAATTCTGTTAAGTGTTCACGCCATCTGTAACAAGGGAATGACAGTAAGGGCGCAAATAGGATTTTCTGAATACTGCAAGGAGGTAAGACTGTATGATGAAACTAAACCATCACCATCGAAACAATACAAGCACTTCTTGTCTGCCCCCCACGCATAGCATGGAGGCGATTTGGCCATGCATGTTCTTTTTTATTGCTAGGAGAAAGGAACTTATATGCTCTACAATAAGGTAAAAAACTTATGCATAAAACCATCACTTGATCCTTACCGACCTAAAACTAGCCTTTATACATTTCCTAGACTTTCAGTGCCTTCAATGCGATCTCGATATTTGGATGATGTTAAGACATCTTAATAACGAGGGAAAAAAAAGTTTAGGAAAGACACCAGAGTATAGTGATTTTTTAACCGAACACAACATTAAAATTACTATCATAAAAGTATATAAAACTAAGCATTTCCAAACTTCTTTAATATACATTAATTATATTAGAAAATATGCTCAAATATTACGCTTTTATTCTTGCAGAACGTTCACCGTAGCTAGAACAAACAATGGCTTGTTTCAAGGCTACACTCGAATGAGCTCTGAATGTTTAGTGAATCGCGTTTACTTCCAACATTAAAATCTACTAATAAAAAACGCCTAAGAGTAAACAGAGAAAGAAATGGTCAATTTTCACAATAATATATTGATGATCTTCGATTCAGGAATAAAACTGGCGTTGTTCTACGGTGATCACACCATCCAGTTTGAGTTAATTAATCTCTCTTTCTCGCTTGCTTCTAGACTCACGCTGAAATCTTCAAATCACATTAAAAATTAGTTTCTTTGCAAAACATTAAATTGCAAATACTTATGTAATTGACAACCAAGCGAACTTTTCTAAGGAAGAAGTAAAGATAAAGAATTATTTTCATCTTGCGTCGTATGTAGGTACAGGTTGTAACTCCTGATTCTTCTGGCAACATTGCATCAATGTCATCTTATTGCGCACTTAGAGAGAGCTTCAAAGATGTTCTTGGAAGAAAGCTGACCGTGTTACATTAGTATACGGAATTCAGTTGTTGACTGCGTTCAACTAATGGAGTTAAAGTTATAAAAAACAATGAAGGTCTGGAAGAATATCTTCCATTCACAGTTGTTTATTTTATAACTATTTTAATTTTAGAATGTTTTAGTAAATAATCTTGCTTTCTTGCAATGCAGTAGAATAGAAATTTGTACAGGGAAGATATACTTAAAAATAACTCCAGCAGAAGCTTAATTTTTAATCCCGAAGTTTGCTAAAATATTAAGACAATGGTTTTTTTTTTATTGTGGAGAAGAATGAGAATTTAGAAGCACATAATCACATGGCTTCTCTTGAACGATGCTATGTTCAAAGCATTACATATAATTGTATGTGATCTGTTCGGCGTTATCACATAAGTCCAAATTTAAAGAATAGCTAAAAACATTGCAGGAAATGTACGATTGTTTTGTTCTCGTGTTATTCTGCTTACAGTGCATGAATTTTGTGTGCTGTTCCAAAATATAGTCGTAGCAAAAACATTAATTTTATATATCCATTGCATCATTTAGCAACGATTTACAGCAGTGTTCTAAAACGGAGAATTCATTAATGGCGTTCTCAGTATAATTAATGGATGGGATAATGTAAGTTAAAAGAACTCATAGATACGGAGGATGCCAAAAATGTATACACACTTTCACAGTAGATATCCATTTACTGTATTTCAAAATTGAACCGAAAAACAAGTAATGTGTAGTATGATGTTCTGTAAACAGATGTGACTCACATACATTATGATAGCGTTGCTACAGCAAAATGGAGCCAAGATTATCTTTTTGAAGTGGTATTGGAAAACCGAGAATGTTATTGAAGTTCAAAGGCAATGGGGGCGTGTACAGAACAGAAGCAACAACGCGAACAACAATTGCGTACATTCGAGACAAATTTGACACTTAAGGTTCCGAAATGGTATGGAAACGAGGAAGTTTATTTCCAGCAGGATGGTGCACCACCAATTACCACCTAGATGTACGAGCTTACCTTGATGACAATCTTCGATTGAGTTTCCACCGCGTTCTCTAGATCAACTCCGTTGGACTTCTTACCTATGGGAAGCTCTTAAGGATGTTGTATACTGTAGAAAACCAGCAACACTGGCAGCACTTCGGGAAGAAATTGAAACTGCATGTGCTGCAATCGCTGAGGGCACTTCTGAGGGCACTTGCAAACGTTACTCAATCAGTAGTTTAACGTACTCAAAAGTGTATCGACGCCGATGGAGGCCATTTTGAGCAACTGTTAGTGCTCATCATTTTTTGTTTGTTTTTTTTTTTTTTTGAGTAGTGTTTAACGCCCGTTTTCACTACTGAGGCACCACAGGCGGTGGACACTGGTGATACATGAGATGAAATGATAAATTGGGAAAGGATTTTTTTTTTTTTTAAGGAAGGAAGCGTTCCAGGCCTAAGTTTAGGTACCTCCCCGGCATTTGCCAGTTATGAAGACTGAGGAAAACCTGGAAAAAACCCCAGTCAGGGAGGACGGTCCTGGCGGGATTCGAACCGCAGACCTCCCGCTCACGAGTCCGTGCCTTAACGACCTCGGCCACCCGTGGCGGTATTTTTTGTTTGTGTGAAATCAGTTTTGTTATGTTAAAGTTTTTTCTTTGCTTGAAAATGTACACATTTTTGGCACCCTCTGTATTTTAGAGAGGAAAACACAACTTTTTAATTAAAGACTGGATGTTTAGACATAGAAAAGATAGAAAAAGTCAGGCATAATGCACTTAAAAATTGTAATATTAGGTAGTAAAAAAAGTAATTTAAATTAATTTAAACACAATGAAAACAAAATTTGCAAAAATAATTACTGTTATAAATTATTGGTTACCTGAATAAATATTATTCCTTGTTGCATAATAAGAAAACGCTTTAAATAATGTTTTTTATATTTTTAAACGACAGTATTATTTGTAAAGAAAAATCACAGAATTTCTATACTTTTACTTTGAATACTGTTAATCAATTGTTGCACATAACTACAAATCATTTCTTCAGATTGTCGACACTGAAATCTTATAATCTGTTGAATAATACAGTTTTCATTTTTATATTAAACAACGTGTAGATTTTTGAAGGAGGGCTAATCCCTTGTTGAGTGTAATAAAAGGGACCGCTGAAAATGCCAAAGCTAAATGACATAAAACGGCAACTCACTGAACATTTACGGTAATAGGTTTGATTTCATTCGGTCGAGTGGCGTGAAAAAAGTTCCTTGTTGCGTAATGCTGTTGTCCTGGTAATCGGTACTGAGCCGCACGCTTGTTTTTATAAGGTGATAATGTAAACTGATATCGGCAACTCACAAACAAACACCACTGGCCAACAATGAAAGCTAGACTATTATAGCGACCAACACACCGGAAATAAAAATTTTGTGAAGATCTTCCTAGGAGATTGAGCACATTGTTAGTCATAGTGCATTACTTCATAAATAAAATTAGCCGCAAAACATTGCTTTATATATAAAGCCTATTCCCGCCAATGAAGCTCTAAACTGCAGTAACAGAAAAATTACTAAAATAATAATATAAATACAAAAAATAATAAATTAAAATTAAAAAATTAAAACCTTCCCATAATGTTTGATAGTTCATGAATGTAATATATCCATTCTTAATGTGTTCTGATAGTCACCAATAAAAGAATGCATTTTGTCATATAATGAGGAATCCTAGTTCTAAAGCAAAACTATGCAAGTCAACAATACCCATAAACAGACAACACGTTCTCTGTGTTGCAAGTGGTAGACACTACTCCTAAAACATAGCCTCATAGTGTTTAATAGTTTATTTATAACCGAAAGTATCGCACATGTAATCAACTTTCCGTGATTCATTAAGGGAATGCGTCGTTTTGAATGCAGTGTCTTGCATGCTGAACAGTTAACAGTTCGCACACTGCAAACTAATTAGCTTCCACTTCGGAGAGGACAAAGCCCTTTCTAGTGCGCGCGCACGCATACCGTGACGTCATCCGACTGCATCCTAATATCACATCAAGATTAATGATGGCCGCAGCGAGTGACCGAGAGTGGTGTTCCCACCCTGAGCTATGCGATATTAGGGTAGATGTCACAGCAATGCGTATTTCAACGTTTGTTTTTAGGGTAATCGCTTATGTAAGAATACTGTGTTAGATAATAAGAAAAACTTACATTAAAGCTGAGGTTCCCAATCTTACAGACGTACCCCGAGGGGGTTGAGGGATTATTAAGAAGATAAAAACAAACCTGTGGGCTGATAAATTGTGAAATACATATTACAGTTTGCGAGTGAGAGTTTTTTGCATAGTTGGCAACACCCACTTTGACCTCGCCATCACTTTGTTATGCTCTGTTGCCGCCATCAGTCTCTGTTGAACGTGTTTGCTGGCGTGTCTTGCTGTTCTAATGTTTCAGTATCAACTTTAATATTATTTTAGTTATTTTTGTATTGCGTGCTAAAAGAAGATTGTATCATGAAATATGGATTCACATTTAATGAAAAAAAAATGGTGTGCAACTGCCGCAATATGTTGTTTGCCATAATGACTTTCAGTCAGTCACCCGTATATTTGGAACGTCATTTAACAACAGAATCTATTCGTCGAAGAACAAACCAAAAGAGTTTATTTTTAAAGGGGGTAGGAGACGCTCATTAAATCGTGTGACGCTGGATTCAATTGTAGCTTAAGAAAACGTTATTGAAGCTTCGTATGAATTTTCTTAATAGCAGAAGACGGTAAGCACATTCTGTTGGTAAGACGCTAACCAAACCTTCCATTCTTAAAACAATTATAATTATTTTTGGAGAGGAAAATGAGAAAAGTTCTGACAAATAATAGTCTGAAACGTAGAGTAGATGAAATTACTTTGAATATGAAAGAATAACTTATTATAAAATAGAAAAATTCTCCGTTTTCTGCGATTCCACATATAAAGTCAGTTGATAGCTTACTGTCTGTTTCTGGAAAGTACAGGTAATGTAAAATACTTTGTTTTCTAAAATGGGAACAAAATGTAACGGTGTTCCGATGAATTTTGCTATTAATGATTTTTATATTTGAATCAGTAAAAGTGACTTTTCCTATCAGAGGCTACAGTTATTACAATATGACAAACTTATAGGTTTAATAAATTAAAACACCCACTCTGAAACACTCAATGAATGAAATAAACACATCAGAAGATGCCACTTGAAACTATCTCCATTCAATATCGTTAAGTGTTCTCAGGATATTTTCAAATCGTGGTCTTCGTTTCTTAATAAAGAATACAGAAGTACATGTCCAATGAAGATAAGAAAAACACGAGAAATTGTAGCTGACAAAACTTTAGAATTATAACCGGTCGACCAACCTACAATGACTGCTGGGAGACCCATGTTATTGTTGAAAAAAAATGGGATACACAGACTTATGAGCAACCTTCCCGTTCCTATTCAAATTTAATTCCACTTTCCAAGACAAAATATGTTGACCTACAATACCTGAAGAGATTCTGTTCCGAAAATGCTGTTCTATTTTTCAAGGTTACCTGTAATAGACAATGAATAATTTTGATTGGATGATTATTTTAATAGTGTTTCATAATGTTTATATTTTCCTCAGCAAATATCAAGTATAATTTGGTTCATTCCAGAATATAGTTAGTAGACTTTGATTGTTTTTATCTACAAGTATGGTATTTTGACTTTGTATTGTCAATTAACATGAACAAATAACACATGACACTTATTTCAAAAGAAGGGTCTGTTGGAAAACTACCTTAAGAATTGTTCTAGAGTAAAACATTTCTATATAACCAATACACTTAATTTTGTAGCGTTTTCAAACTAAAATTATGAACCTGTAAAAAAAATAAAAAGTGAACTTTGATTGTATTTTCCTTGTATTCTTCTTTCAATTTATTAATGTGCATTATGCTTCTCTGTTACCATTTCTTCAGTAAATCTCAAGTTGCACATTATTGCAAAATCGTCTTATCATGACTGAATAAATAGTAACTTTTCATCAAACTGTTCGCTTTTATTTGAGTTAAAGAAGTTTGCGAATTATTTTATGTTCATTTACTTCGTTATTTGTTATGTATTTTAGGGCCTGGAATTTTTGGCAATGTCTATAGTTTAGAAAATCTTGGAAAATTTCGCCAACAGTACGCAATTTCACTATTTGGCATCAGATTCTCATTTTTTAGAGCGATCTCATTTATTTTTTAATCTGCATCAATTTAGTATTTCTTACATCTTCAATTTGAGCATAAAATTCTACCATGACGTTTTGTAGCATTTTAATTATTTCTCACACCTCTTTCGATTTCATTGATCATTTTTATCCATTGTTACAATACCATTCATATTTGTAATGTTGTTCCTCCCTACTGTGTAGCATTAGAAACGGTAGGAAAAATACACAAAATTTAAAAAATTACATTTCTTTAACAATATTCACATTTGAAGTACATTTTATTATTATTTGTTTCATATCTTACGCTGTTAGCTTTAACACTCGGTGCCATTTTGTAGATAAATTGCATTCACATAGTTTTGGAAAATTAGAAACTTCAGCCAGTTTCAAATTTAGTAGTTCTATATTTATGCTACAGTTACCTTCAAACCTATGAATTTGCACCTTCGAATTATAGATTTGAAGGTAACTGAAGTATCGGATAAAAAACTACGAACTACTGAGGTTTACAAAACGAGCTGTGTACATAAATATGCTTTGTAGGCATATTTTACACTAATGGATAAAAGCAGAGGTGTGTTAGATGATAAAGCAGGCGGTTGTAGAACCGCAGGAAAGGAATGGCAAGGGATGCAACAAGGTTTATTTCCTATTTTCCCTCGCAACTCCCACCCACTTTTGCCAGCATTGTGTGGAATGATTTATGATCTAAACAATGACAAAGAGGGTGGGGGGACAAAGGGAAAGAAATATCTTTTTGAATGGTGAAAATAAGAGCTCTGGGTTTTTGGGACCTCTCTTGACGTACTTGGTCACTGCTTTTATTCCTTCATCTTTATATTGCACTACCGTCCTTCTTGACTAGTTTATCCAAACTTCTGCATCTGTCTTATGGTCACTGCAATCAAGCTGTAAAGCTATTTGACCAGTTTCATTTTCGCATAAATTGGTTCTATTTATCATTCGTCAAATCGAAGTTCGATTCACAAATTGGTAAATAAATTTTGTAAAATGGGAAAAAGCGTACACTGCCACCTATAGTACATAGTCTGGAAAACGTTCCCCTAAAAATCACTTAGATGTCTTTCTCAGTCAAAGAACATTTTCTGTTCCTCCGTTCAAAAGGCTCCAAAGCTACTGAAGAAGTTTTAACTTCTATAAAAGTGCTGTAGTGCAACAACTTGAACCGGGTGACCCTGCATCCAGGAGTAGATTTTGCGAAAGGAGTTTTAATAGTATGCATGACGGGGAAATGGAACCTAATCTAAATTTCTTTCTATGGACGAATCCTGGTTCCACCTAACTGGGCATGTTAATTCACAAAATAACCGACACTGGAGTTCAGAAAAACCTAACCTGCTTCACAAGGAACCCCTGCACGATCAAAAGATATGAGTGTGCTGAGCCATTAATGGAGAGAGAATAACAGGTGCTGTTTTTTAAAAAAAAATAATTAATAGTGATAAGTATGTGCGGAATCTTTTGCAGCCCTTTCTCCGTGAATTAACTGTGAGGTAAGGTAAGTTCGCGATTTTCCAATAGTACTCTAAAACAACACATACAGCCACGTTTCCTTGCATGCAATTCATGAAATATTTGGCTATAGAGTCATCACTAACAACATATAGTCCCGTAGATACCCTGATTTAACGCACTAAGATTTTTATCTCAAATTAGTTCAATTTCTCAGAAAGAACTGCAGGGAGGAATGGTTAATTTCATAAGCCAATGCCAGAAATGTATGAAAAATTCAGTTCCAGCAGCATCTTGCTTGATAATGATGGCTAAATGTACATTGTTAGTAATAACTTAAGTGACAATGATAGTAGCGGACATTCTAACTCTCGTTTACCGCGGTATCAGCTTGAACCGACCGATCGGTAGTTACACATAAAGCGGTTCCAAGAAGGAAAAATCATCCATTAGTTTTATGACTATTGCCTTGAGACAATAACATTCCGTGGTTTCCACAAACCATTTATTCTATGATGATACAAATAAAAGTACTTACAAATAAAGATATTAATTAATATATAACACTTTATTATGCAGTATTAATTTAAACGTGTTACATATGAATATATTCTTGAATTTCCTAACAAAACAAATAGCTGAAGAGCAAGGAATTATGGTCCATATTAACTTTATAGCCAAAATCTCAGTTTTAAGGTTGCTACTACTAAGAATAAATACATATTTGTCAAGCAGTTCACGATTTAAATTTGGCAGGTTATATTCGGTCAAAAGCATCTAGGATCTCTCCATATAATAAAACCTCTTATTTTGGCTTTAAAGATAAACGTGTGGCCAAAATAGATAAAAATGAACAAGGAATATAAAAGAATATTAAAGGTTTTAGAAATGAGCTTTTAGAGCTTCCTACGTACAATACCGCCACGGTGGCCGAGGTGGTTAAGGCGCGGACTTGTGAGCGGGAGGTACGGGGTTCGAATCCCGCCGTGACCGTCCTCCCTGACTGAGGTTTTTTCCAGGATTTCCTCAGTCCTCATAAATGGAAAATGCCGGGGAGGTACCCTAAACTCAGTCCTGAACGCTCCCTTAAAAAAAGTCCTTACCCAATATATCATTTCATCTCATGTATCATCAGTGTCCATCGCCTGTGGTGCCTCAGTAGTTAAAACGGGCGTTAAACACCACTCAATAAATAAATAAATAAATAAAACGTACACTATAAAATATAGACTCTCAAAGAGTGAAACACAAGTGTTTTGCAAGAAAGACATTTACATATAATCATAGCAGTTAAGAATAATCAAACATACAGCACAGTTTAATAAAGAAAGATGCTCCTTTGTTATTGCATTTTACGGGATATGTAGCAGCTGAAATCCATTATTGCTTATGATGTCATTATCACAGGCACCACTACTATGATTAATTGTATCCTTCGAACAGAATATAAATAGAGCCTGTTCTAAACGAACGCCACAAAGCATTCTGTGAATTGACTATCAAAATAATTTGCTACTCCTTTTTTGTACTATCCCACATACCCCCCAAATGCTGATAATTCTTGTTAACACATTTTATAAGAATTCGATCCACAAATGAGAATTGTAACAAAATTTTTTTCAACCAATTTCCTTAATAAATTATATGTACTTTCCTCGTAACAGTCTGTGGCAAAGTGTTTGAGAACCGAAATTAGGAATACCGTGTCCTTTAGAACAATTCTTCTAACAGTACAACTTCTGACAATAAGAAATAACTACTCTAAGCCCTTAAAAAGCGAAAGAGCCTTGAAGTGCAAAGTTAAGCAGCCAATTACTTCACAACATTCTGTTTACAACGACACTATCGTTAATGCTGGAGGAAATATGAAAATAAAGTACTGCAGGTTTGTAATTTCCTGTACTTGGATATAAAGCTAGCCTTGTTCGTAAACCCAAAAGACGTCTGCCAAAATAGTTATTTAAAAAATTAATAAAATTATTATAAGTAATTTGGTCCTCTCGTACTAACATTCTTTATTTAGTTAAAGATAGAAACCAACCTGGCTCACACCGGTTTAAACTCAGATCATGTAAGATTTTAAAGGTGATGATACTTAACACTCCAGTATACAACCTACGGCTTATATCACATAAAAATATATTTAAAAATATTAAAATAAAAAAGCAATCTCTTTCAGAACAAATGATTGATGGATATTCCTATTATCATGATGAAACACACTGGCAGATAAACTTTAACTGATACGGTAGCATGAATCATAAATAAAGTTGTAAAATAAATTTAAGATGACGTGACTATAGGGGTGAAATAATAATTAGCAGAATGTTATAAAATGAAAAGAAAGGCACAAGTTTTACTGTATAATGAAAATATTTTCTATAACTCACAATTAACTGATATCACGTTTACGAAGAAACTAACACATTAAAACATATATACATTTTAATAAAATATACCGAAGCCTACTTTGCAAGAGACAATATAGAAAACTTGCATTAATATAAATCAAACTATGAAAATAACCTATAGCGAATAAAGTGAAGTAAAATAAAAACGTTCTAAGAATAGAAGGTACCGCATACCAAAAATTATTTATTTAGATACCAACAGTGACTGCTTGCTCGAAAGGACTAATAAAAGACGACAAGCATAATCACTCTTGAAGGATGGAAGAAATAATTAACAATCAGATAATGGGAAAAATGGTAACGCACGTGATAACAGTGCGCCCGTTTTTGCTACCAAGGCACCACAGGCGGTGGACACTGGTGATACATGAGATGAAATGTGATATGGAAAGAATTTTTGATTTTTTTAAAGGAAGGAAGCGTTCCAGGCCTAAGTTTAGGGTACGTTCTCGGCATTTGCCATTTATGAGGACTGAAGAAAACCTGGAAAAAAAAAAAAAAAAATTGTCAGGAAGGACAATCCTGGTGGGATTAGAACCCTAGACCTCCCGCTCACGAGTCAGCGCCTTAACGACCGCCGTGGCGGTAAAATGTTGGTAAGTAATGAAATTGTTAAATGTTTTGCTTTGTTTTACCCTCCCGCAAATCACTGAAACCCCTACTGGCCGACTACGAGCATAGGCAAAACACTCCGGAGGAAAAGAAAACTAAACTGATTTCCAACTCTGGAACCTGAGCAAATATGTTAACAGTAATAGATAATGATAATTTACCTGGCATAGTTATTTGTTCTGTTTTTACCATTACCTCCGGGAAACTACCGAAATCAAAAGGCTCAAGTCACATATACATTTACCAGGAAGAAGCATAATTATCTCAAACTTAATTGACTGATAATACCATACGACACACGCACATTAAAACAAATGACAAGACTATTGGCAATATTGCCTGAACTCATTCCTACTAGCAGTAAGAGGTTCCGGAACGTCAAAAGGCTGTAGGTTATGCAAGTAGTCACATACGTGTGGCAATGATTCATTACGAGGAATGTGCTAGCTGGAGTAATACACGGCATAGAAGATGCACACGTACAGTTCGAGGAATTCGCAACCCGAGCTTCACCGACTCTCATGTTCTGCTGAAGTTTGGTTTGTGAGGCACGAATATAGAGTGATTAAAAATTCAGGCTTCATAGGGCAACTCCGTTACTAGTACAAATACAAACTGAAACGGCAAAACACCGACAAATGAGGCAGTGTTCATTATATTGACATCACTGAAACTGGTAATAGCACGTCGGTTTGCCTGTTGGGCATGTGTGAGTCTGTACAACATGATCAAGAGCAGCCAGTGTTACGGTATACCAAAACACATTTCCTCTCTGTTCTAATAACAGAGCTGCAAATATTAACCACCTTGCCCCATCCCACTGAGTTCAGAGTGCCTATTGTTATCGCTTTCGTCTAAAAATTAACACACTGCCATGAGATACCCATCGTTCTTAGTGTTACTTTCGTACAACAGAAACGATTAACATTTTCTGTTTCTCTTGTCATTAAGAATATTTTAGGGTGCCTTAATTATTAATTATAAAACACATGTAAATTCCAAACCCGGTCTCTATTAGCACTAAGAGCACCGAAAGAGATTCCAGAGAAGTATAAAGGTCGTTTTCCTGAGTGAGTTATTTTACACCGAATTTCCCTCGCGTATCATAGTCGGTCCTGGTGGTGTAGTGGTTACCATACTTGCCTTCTAAACCCAAGATCGCGGGTTCAAGGTTCGATGGATTTTTTCGGGCGTAAAAATATGGCTTCCTTCGAAGGGAAGTAATGCCGTTGGTCCCGTGTCGCACATTTACGGCACGAAAAAGAACCTCAAGCCTGAAGAAGAGGCCTCTGAGCAAAATTTGTCGGCCGTTTCACGCCCTGAATAGAATGGAACGCTGATGATGACCTGAGATGTTAAAGAGCGTCCGTAAATAAATCAAATCAACTCAACGTGTATCATGCCCCCCCCCAAAAAAAAACCAGTTGGATGACTATTTCACATTAGGAAAAAAGGTCATCAAGGTTTGTCCCTTACTATTACAATGTGATAAAACATAATTCAACTCTTATGTCCTATGGCGCCGAACGTTTGACAGCTTGAATATATTCGAATAATTTCACTATGTCAGTCTTAAACTTTAAGTACCTATGATTTATACTTTAAGTGATTTTTCACTACAATTTTTTATGCTACAAAGCCAATATCTTAATTTATACAAATTATTTTTTTTTTTCCCCATCGGATAGAACTCGCGTTTAGCTTTTTAGATTGCTGATTATTATGTAACTCTCTGTTCCAACCTCTTGCTAGCCGAGCAAAGTTGCCGTTATCGATCCCCTGGCAGATGGTTATTATGACTTCTAGAGTAAATAAGGGTGAATCTGATCACTGACAAATCGAGTTCATTTTAAAACTGTGCCTTATGCACCGACATGGATGGCCGAGGTCGTAAGATATGAACTCTAAGCGGGTAGTCTGGGATTCAATTCCCACCAAGCCCGTCCTCCCTGGCTGAGATTTGTTGTGGGTTTTCTTCAATTCTCACAAAAGACAAATGCCGGGAAGGTATCCTAAACTTAGGCCTGGAACTTTTCCTTCCTTCAAAAATCTTTTCCCAGTGTATAATTTCATCTCAGTTTCACCAATGTCCACCGCTTGTAATGCCAGAGCAATAAAATCGGGCGTTAAATACAATTAAAAATTGCCTTATACGGTAGAACAACTTATATTAAGTCACTGTTACCATCCCTTGGCGTGAACAGAACTTCCTTTATATGCAAAGTGTTCATGTTACTGGCCAAAGCATATATGAAATATATATGAAGAAAATAAGAGGGAAAAATGATAAATTTATTTAAAATTAATGTTTTGTTATTGTGTCATATAAATATCTGCACTGAATTTGCCTCATTTACTCTTAATATTAAATTCAATCTCTGCAGTAAAGACCATGGTAACTGCCACCTTCACTGTTACCAACGTTTTATGTGAAAGGTTCTACATATGGGTAAGCTGGTCAATAAATTACGAGCGAATAGGGACAATATTTTTATAGTGTTCTACATTCGATTTAAGCATTTCTCTTTATTTGTTTATCGCAGATACGTTCTCTGCTTTTGACTTTGTGTAGTTAATTCTATACATATAATATTTGTTTAAGAAAAATAAATAAAGGTTTTGAATTGGCTTACTGGATTCCGGAGGCAACATCCTTCCATCGAGGGTAGGTCCATAAGTTTGCGGCCTTGCCGATAAGGATTATCGCCTTCACAAAACCCTTATCTAGTGTCATATCTTATCTGTTAAGTAAATAATTGCACCTGTAACTTCCGCTCGGCGTGTTCACTTGTTCAGATATATTCACATAAAGAAGGCTATGTGTAGAAGATTGTGACATGTTTAAGATGGAGTTTAGACCTGTTATTAAGTTCTTCGCAAAAGAAGCACTTAATGAAATTAAACAGTGATTGGGCGGTGTATATGGGGAAGTATCCCCCCCCCCCATATCCTACCGTAAAAGAATGGGCCAAACCTTTTCGAATGGATCGAGAAAGCATTGAAGACGAAGAGCGTGCAGGTCGGCCCTTGGAGGTGCTCACTTCTGAAAACATCGTTCTTGTGGAAGGAGAAATTATGGAATACCGCCAGCTCAAAGTTACAGAAATAGCAGCAAGGGTGGGCCTTTATAAAACAACAGTCCTTCGTATTATTCATGAATATTTAAATAAGAATAAGGTTAGTGCAAGATGGGTGCCTAGACTTCTTTCCTCAGTTCAAAAGCAGCAACGAGTCATCTGTTGTCAGGCATTTTTGGAGCTGTGCCGTGGTAACGAGAGAGAAGTTCTGCATACCATTGTTACAGGAGATGAAACTATGATTCTCTACTGTGATCCCTTGTCCAAAAGAGAATCAATAGAGTGGCGTAAACCTGACGAAGCACCGCCTCTAAAGGCCAAGGTCACTCAATCAACCAAGAAGATCATGACCACAACCTTTTGGCACTGTAAAGGCTCTTCATTGATTCAAGAGGAGGTATGCCACAATAACTGGGGAGTACTATGCTGGCCTACTGCACAGACTACGAGCTTCCATCAAAGAGAAAAGGCGAGGAAAGGTGAGTGGTGGTATGCGCCTTCTTCACGACAACACGCCTGTGCACACAGCTCTGCAAAGGAAGCTGTGAAGAAATGTGGCTTCAAGGAGATCGACCATCCATCCTACACCCAGATCTATTCGCAAGTGCCTTCGAGGAAGGAAATTTAAGAAGTAATGGATGATGTTTATGCCATTTTGCAGACAAGACTTCTGACCATTTTTGTGGAGGGGGGATTGAAATGTTAATTCAAATATGTGAGAAGTGTATTGCAATAAAAAATAACTATGCTGAAAAGTGAAATATAGTTTCGTCTTTATCATACCAGAAAATTGTTAGGCCGGAAACTTATGGACCTAACCTTGTAAAACGTTTTATTGATAAAATTTCGAACACAATTTGAATGTTTCGATAATTCAAGATGGTGAATGGATAATAGCTTTAGGATAGAAAGGTCATTGATTTCAAGTAGACATGCATTTTTCTTGCCTGCTTTAGAACATTCTAAAGTTGTGTTGGTGGGCAGAGTTCCGTTTACGGCTAATATATTTATTTGCTTCGGTTTTCCGAAGGTCAAGTTATCTTTGTGGGGACATAGATCTTTTCCTCTAGACAACCCACTTCATAAAAACACGTTTTCGTTTACTGCGAACAAATGAAGCACGAGTCAATTGTGCCTCTGTTAGGAGTCCATTTGGATCTATTAACAGCTTACAGCCTCGTTCTTCCACAAAGTCATAAAGCAACAATAACAGAAAGGGAAAACAGCGTAACCTTGGTTATGTTTGCGTAAACATTTACTCCTCAAATCCCTTCCCCCACACTGTGCTGAATAGCGGAAACATTCTTTGAACCCAAGCAGAACATTTCGTGGGCTCCTTTGTGCTATGGCGCCTCTTCGCTTCTTATAGCATGTTCAGTTGCGACCCCCTCCCCTTGTCCTTAAGCACTCCAAAAGAGTAAGCAAAATAGCCGGCTGTCTTGCTTATCATATGGCATTCCGTACAGTCACTTTGTGAATTTCTGGTGCAGCTATAGTTAAGAGCAAAACGATTATGTGTTTCTTTTGCCTGAGAATTCTCAAATAAAATGTCCTACAATCCATTAATTCCGTTTTCAGAATGGTAAATAAATAAAATAATACAACAGAAGTTTGAAAATTGCATGCCTAGTTATATTAGCCTATTTTATAGTATTTACTGCCCAGGCTGTACTTGCGAAATTTGAATTTACTTGTCATTGATTCCCTATTTCAAATTGCGTCTAAGATTGCTTTACAATCTCTGGAATTGTGGCTGTGTAGTTCAATAATATCCTATAATTTTATATGTAAAACCTGAATGAGTGCAAGATCTGACTGGCTTCATTACGGAAATATTTTTATGAAGCAATCTTTAGGAAACGAGAAAAGATCATTTCAAATTTCGGAATATGACTGTATATTTGATATTTTATCTTTGCTCCTGTATATGTTCAAGCACTGCACTCTTTTGATCCTAGAAACTTGGCAATATCGCATTTCCAGCTTTTTTGTCATACGTAGTACAAATAAACTGGTCAATAAAAAATAAAAAGCATCTTAGTTAAATATTTTCTTAACACTCTTTTAAAACATTTAAATTTATTAATTTAATATTACTGTAGGAAGTTAGTTAACAATTCTGCTTTAAGACTTAAAGGCGAGTTGAAACTTTAAACAGTGTTGCAATAATATAAAGGCACACCCTTTTCGGCCTGTAAAGCTATTGTGTACTTCTCTATTTAAGATAAACAAATATGAATTCATCTTATTCATCTTATAAAAATAGTTACACTGCATTTTAAGTTTAGGGTAAGTATTTTAAATTTCCTAAAACTTTCTCTCTTTGATTATAAACATCCCCTGAACGTCAATAATAGTTACCCAATGGAGTGTACAGGTCAATAAAATAAATTGAACTAAGGCAAAACAAGTAATTATTAAATAATGATTGCCAAAGCTACTTTTAAAACATATAATAGCAAAGCATGTTTTATTTATTTAATTATATATAGAATCGATATGGATTTTCCAAGGTAAACGATTGTCTAATATAATGCCTACAAATTTAGTTGTCATTGTAAAATATAAGGTAAAAATTATTGCAATTAAAAGTTAAAGGAAACGCGAAGTCGTGTTTAGTTGTAATGTGGCTCGCCACATTCCCAAGAAGGTACATTGTTATTTTCCCCAAACATATTGTTTAATCATATTTTACAGAGTAGCCATAGGTCTGCTATTTTTTAATTCAGTTCCAGCAAAATCATCTTGGACTTGAGTTTTCTGTGCTTTGACTGTATTAGCAAATTGAAGGTGAAATATGGGGTGGAGACAAACACTAGGTAGATGGACGAAGTACAGTAAGTTGAAAAACTAACTAGCACACTGCATTGAACGTTAAACTATAGAACATTTTATTGAAAATCTTTTGTAATCCCAGCACCTCTTACTCTGAATAGTGTACTGCACTATAGTTATGCTAAAGCACAATTGGACCAAGCTCTATTAATAAATAATTTCACTTGGTCTCATATGACGTGGGGACAGTTTTTGTTTTTATTGTAGTCCATGGATAAGTTACTCAAATATAAACGAATGTTCCATTTGAGTTAAACTGAAATATGGCACATACAAGTTTACAGAATGTTTGTTTATAATCTATAGTGTCAACTTTTATTTTCTTTGAAATGTCTATGGCATGTGTCTTTTAGGGTCTATCTCTTTATATATATATAAACACTAAGAGAAAGTCCCAATTGAAGTGTTTTTTTTTTTTTGAATGAATGAATGAATGGTGTTTAACGCCCGTTTTTGCTACAGAGGCACCACAGGCAATGGACACTGATGATACATGAAATGAAATGATGGAGGACGGTCCTGGCGGTATTCGAACCAGAGTCCGAACGAGTCCGTGCCGTAACGATCTCGGCCATCCGTGGCGATAATTTTTTTTTTGATAGATGTCATAGCATAAGATGTATTAAACAATAAAGTATATTAGAAAAATAACCCATCTAATATTATGATATATATATATATATATATATATATATATATATATATATATAAAAGCGATTTCAAGTGTGACTTCTCTTAGTATTTTATCCTTTTCTGCTTTTATAATTAGTGTTAACTTGTTACATTGTTAATAGTGTTACTTTATTTATATTTTTTATTTTTCTTTTATATATTTATGTAGCGTTTGCAACTAGTAATCCGGAGGTCCTGAGTTTAATTGCTGATCAGGTCAAACTGTCTGAGAAAGGTATTTCTAGGACTTTTTCCTTACCTGAGGACATGAATGCCAGATAGTTTTAAGGCGCCAAGGACTCGGAGGACTCGGCATTTGCGTCAAATATTAATTCATTCCTTTCCATTCCATTCTTACACCTATACAATTCACGTCCAATCTACATCCATAACGAGAAGATCAATGGAGTTAAATATCATATAAAAATAAATAAAACAAGAAAACTAAAGGACTAAAATGACCTTCACATGATCATATATCTCTAAAATATAATTATATATATTTTTCAAGATACAATTGATTTGTAACATTCCTTAGTGTCCGATTTCATGTGTATTGGCTCAGAGATAAGCTGCGAAAATGGCGGAATAATTCACACAGTTTTATAAATAATAAATGATCAAAATGGAAGTACATTAAGGAGGTGAGGGGCGTTAGGAGGATCAAGGATGATAGCACGGTAAAAAAGAACATACTTAATAGATTTTAAAAATATTCAGTTTGTTTTTGTAATAATAAAGATAGCTGTTATCACGTACAACAGTTATATATTATTTTTATGATCAGTCAAAATAAAGCATGACCTACATAGCTTTAGTTATAGCAGGGATCTCCTGAGGTTGCCAGTTGTTGATGAAGTTGTGGGTTGATATAATTTACTGTAACCGAGGTCAGTTACTGTATGAACGATGGAGAACATAATGTGACAGGAAAGAAATGGATTGGGTATAGTCGGGTTATATTGCTCACAGCTGCTGTAGCTTCAAAACTTCTTTACTGAGAACTGTTCAATATAAACCATATTAATTCAGTTTAAATTTGAAGCTCATTAATTACGAAAACTAAACACAAATATATAAATTATTTTAATAATTTTAAATGACACACATACACTATGTTAATTTAAACTTTAAAATAATATACTA
The DNA here is from genome assembly GCA_030762175.1 of Metallyticus violacea. Taxonomy (NCBI): domain Eukaryota; kingdom Metazoa; phylum Arthropoda; class Insecta; order Mantodea; family Metallyticidae; genus Metallyticus; species Metallyticus violacea. The sequence continues at coordinate 117,009,388 of CM060842.1, read as the reverse complement.
ACTGTTGCAAACACAAGCTTTTGTGTTATTTTCAAACCACATATACAACAAGTTATATGAAATGATGTTGTTTGGCCAGAATATTACAAACACAAAAATTATATAAAGACAAAATAATGAAAGATATTGCAATAGGCAATTTCATTTGAAATCGGACAAAAACTTTCAGCAATTGACTTCACATTTTTTTTAAAGTTTAATATATATTTCTACTACTGCAATATATAAACATTCGTATTTTTGTGAAATAAAATATCTCTGATCTGATTCGTGCAAACATTTGTATTTTGTTAAAATTATCTTTACATAGACATGGCTTCGAATACCTTATACAGAAATTTAAACAATGTTTCATTTTAAGCTCATTTCTTCCTAATTTCTTGATTTGGCAATTTACAATAATATAAGAAAATATGTTAAATACACATTTGAACAATTTCTTTAAAAAGGAAATGAAAAATAAAAATATGGAACATTTGTAAGTTATTAAAAAAAACAAATATAATCTTCAGATGTATGCTTTAAATTAGACAAATATAGAATACAACAACTTCATATCTAAAGTGAACTGGATTATTTTACGCGGTGCACCTAGTGATTTGCTGTGGCTCGCTACGGCGGAAGGCCTACGCTCGCCTTTTTTCATAAATATAAATTGATAGATGCGGGTAAATCACTGTAATGATGGCACATTTTCTTTGATTTCAGCAGAAAAAAAATTATTTTATAGCGCATTGTGTGCGTTAGCGAGTAAAAGATTGTAATGTTGGCAAAAACAAACAAACTCATATTAGTATGTGAGGAATTGAACCCATCACCATCACAACTATAGCATGACGCTCTAACCCTCTGAGCTATCATGCCGTTGTGTTTGACAGCCTTATTATCCAGCTATATCTGTGTACTACCTTCGGTTTTTTTGGTACGACTCGGGACTGTAGCTTTTGCCACTCCAGGATTTCTCTGCGGATAAGGAAAATGTGAAAGATACCTTCAGGCAGCAGTTCCGAGCACCAGCGGAGAAATGAGATTTTCTTAGTTCCGAACGGTAGCGGCAGAAACAGCCAGCAGATGCCTTCGTTTCGTATGCAAGCGCTGTTATTGTGAAACTATTTTTTTATTTGTTCTGTTATTTTTTGTTAAACTTAAATGAAACTTATTCCGTTCAGAATAGTATAGACAAATTATGAAGATAAAAAAAAACCTATTAATATTTATTGTGAGAGAAAAAAAAAGATTACAAGTAAAAAAAGAAAATTACCCTTGAGGTATTGAACCCACAACCCTCACATCAATAGCACGACGGTCTACCTACTGAGCTAGCAGGACTTCATGCTCGGAGAGGAAATTATTTGCCTAAAATAATAGCTACGACTAAAATCGTAACCAATCGGCAGTCTTCGCTACCGTTCGGGCCTCAGTCCAGGAGATACGGGTGATTGGCCCAATGGGAATTGAGCCCGGGAGCTACCGAATCTCAAATATTATTGTCTGCCACTCGTTCGTTTGCACTTATGTTAGTGAAATATAAATGAACTTATTTGTCCCTGTTGAAAATTTATATTAAATATGACATACGAATGTGTGTTACAGTCATAATATCATATCAACTTTTTTGAAAACTATAAAATTGGACCTTTGGTTTATATACTTCAAAATGGTTAATTTTCTCAAATGTATGATAAATCACATTGTTTTATCACATAAAACAATGTACGTAAAGAAAAGGTATCGTTCGCATAATATATATATATATATATATAACATTAAAGAAAAATAAAAATAAAGTAACACTATTAACAATGTAACAAATTAACAGTATTTATAATAGTAGTAACGGATAAAACACTAAGTCAAAACATATATTATACTTTATTTCCACGTCAAGAAGATATGGAATGGAGGAATAATATACTTAAAGAAAAAGAATTAAGATGAAGGAATATATAGCATGAAAAAAATTAAACAATCACGTACATAAGATATTTGGTAGATTTCTATTTAATGTTAAAAGGAAAGATAAATATTATAGGTGAATGAGGCAGATGACAGGCAAACACAGAACGAACTTTACATGATTGTTGTATTCTAAGAGATATGTGCATTGAAAAATCCAGGAACTGGGAATAGAAAAGCTTTTCGGTATAATGGGAGAAAGTAAAAATGGCTTTGACTTTGGTAAGCCAAAGACAAAAATAATGATTGCTGAAGGTGGAAGTTGAAAGCCAATTATAAAGACATCATATGGAATAAAGAGGAAATAGTAATCTTCTGAATTTTTTCTCTAATTTTATTTCTTTAATATCTATTAATGAATGAATAGTGTTTAACGCCCATGTTTCCTACAGAGGCACCATAGGCAATGGACACTGATGATACACGAGATGAAATACATATTGGGAAAGGATTTTTTTTAAGGAAGGAAACGTTCCAGGCCTAAGTTTAGGGTACCTCCCCGGCATTTGCCATTTATGAGGACTGAGGAAAACCTGGAAAAAACCTCAGTCAGGGAGGGGTCCTGGCGGGATTCGAACCCCAGACCTCCCGCTCAGAGTCCGCGTCTTAACGACCTCGGTCACTTCTGGCGGTATCTATTAATGTTGTTTGTATTTTGTAGTTTATATGTTTTGAAATAAAGTCTAGAATCATGACATATTCATTGTACAGAAACAATTAGTTAATATTTAAAATTGCAATACGAGCATTTGTTTTATTTAACATGCTGACCTTGGTTTCTGAGCTTAATCATCATAGAAAAAAAAAGTAATTATCTTTCTGTAGCGATTTAGTAGCTGTCATCAAAATGAACGTTATTCCTGCCAAGAATGAAAGATACGGGCTGTTCTTCACACTGTGCAAGGTAGTTTTGAATTTCAATATCTTTAATAAAGCACAGAAATATAGGTTAACAACCAGGAAAATGCTTTTAAGAACATCTTCATGACTGAGTGCTATTAAAATCTAATGTTAGTTTGTTTTGCACTAAGTATTAAGCTAATTTCTAATAAATAGCAAACGATATTATATAGAGAATCAAAATATTTGTGCAAATGTTCACAGGTCCCTTTGCTGTTTATTTTCGGTTGCAGTTAAATGTTTATTTCAGAATGTAGTGCTACTTTTAAAATTAATGCTTACAATATAAAAAATGCTCAGCACATAACACCTCAACCTCCAAAAAGATTTTGGTGTCATTTGTTGATACCTATCTTATTCACCTACTTTGTAAAAAAAGAAAATATTTTTTCTGGTAGTAAATATTGAAAACGTTATAAAAGCACCAAGCTGATTTTCTGTCGTCTATTCTCATATTAAGGGATCCCTGGTTTAGCCCGTTTATAGCAACAAAATTAAATTGTGACTGCGCTCCGTCATGCATGAACGACGCTGTGTTATTACAGAGTTGTACTCCCTATAAGCAGTGTTTTTAGAGGTAAATAATCTGGACTTTTTTCACCAATAATTCTCACTTTACACCTTTACACACTTGGATTAAGTATAACATTTAATACTACACTGCAAATGATACAGTTGGCAGGAGTCCTTGCAAAACAAGTTATATCATTGAGTCCCAAATATACACTTCCTGTTAGAAAAATGCCAGTACAAACATAAGAAAGACTTGGTAAGTTGAAAATTCTTTTAGTTTTAGATACAGACATAAAACACTTTTAACTTATTACTAACTTCATAGCATTGACAAACATTTATATACAATCACAATTTTCTAGGCACTTGTACATAAAGTACCTAAATTAATGACTTCTTCTTATATATACCTGATATTATTACACTTGCATTTATGTCTTTAATATAATATTTGTTTACATATTTACAAAATATTTGTAGTTTTGAAATTTCATACATATAAAAATAAATTATTTGGGTATTGTTTCCTTTGAACACTCTTGTTGTTAGCCCATCTTCTTCTTTGGGTATTAAGACTCCACATCAATGCTATTGTTTGTTTTCAGCTATTTATTTGTACATAATTTTTAACTCGAGCGTTACTGCAATCCATAAATTGTTCACCTTGTAATGTCATCCTTTATCCTAACTTTCAGTGCATTTTGACATGTTTTATGTTATTTCTTAGCAGCATTGGCGTATCTAACGGCCACTGACATCTGTTCCTTAAGTTATCGTAACTGAACGACAAAAGACTGGCGGAGACATCATCTTGTGGTTCGACCGGTGATGTGAGGGAACAGGATCCATCGCGGCTGCGAGGTCTTCCATCCGTAAGATACCTGTAGAGACGAGCTTCTGATATCTACAGTGGTTCTACAAAAGCCCGGATCTACAGGGTAGATTACGGATGTGCCCTTGTATTTTGTACGGATCAAACATATTCTTGCTTTAACTTCTTGGTCGAATTTTCTTTGTTGTTTTTCACAGTATTTGGGTATTTCACTAAAGCATACAATAGGATTAAAACATTTGCCGTAATTGTATATGTTTATAAAAACATTAAAATACTTAGTAATTTTTGTCACAAGTACATTACATCTAATTATAGGGGACTTGACTTCAAATCTTACTGCAGTTTGCATCACATTTTAGAAATTATTAGCAGGACTATATCCAAATATACTAGGGTAGATCCATAAATTTCTGGCCTCGCCGATAAAAAGTATCGCCTTCACAAAAGCCTTATCTACTGTTATACGTTATCTGTAAAGTAAATAATTGCAGCTGCAACTGTGTTCAGTTATTCAGATACAGTTGCATAAAGAAAGCTATGTGTGAAAGATTGTGAGATGTTCAAAATGCACTATCGAGCTGCTGTTACTCTTCACGATAGAAGCACTTACTCCAAATGAAATTAAACAGCGATTGGACGGTGTATATGAGGCAGTACCCCCTCATATTCTACCATAAAAGAATGGGGTAAACTTTTTCGAGTGGGTCAAGAAAGCATTGAAGACGAAGAGCATGCAGTCGGCCCTTGGAGGTGCTCACTCCTGAAAACATCGCTCTTGTGGAAGGAGAAATTATGGAAGACCGGCGGATCAAAGTTACAGAAATAGCAACAAGATTGGGTCTTTCTAAAACAATAAATTTCTTAAAATTATTCATGAAAATTTAAACATGAATAAGGTTTGTGCAAGATGGGTGCCAAGACTTCTTTCTTCAGTCCAAAATCAGCAGCGAGTCATCTATTGTCAGGCAGTTTTGGAGCTCTGCGGTGGCAATGAGAGAGAAGTCATTATCCATTGTTTCGGGAGATGAAACTTTACTATGATCCCCTGTCCAAAAGAGAATCAATGCAGTGATGTAAACCTGGTGAAGCATGGCCTGTAAAGGCCATGATCACTCAGTCAACCAAGATCATGGTTACAATTTTTTGGGACTGTGGAACTCTTCATTGACTTCAAGCAGAGGAACACCACAGTAAATGGGAAGTACTACGCTGGCCTAGAGCAAAGACTACGTGTTTCCATCAAAGAGAAAAGGCGAGGAAAGCTGAGTGGTGGTATGCACCTTCTTCACTACAACGCGCCTGTGCACACAGCTCTTGTTGCAAAAGAAGCTATGAAGAAATGTGGCTTCAGGAGATGGACCATCCACTCTAAAGTCCAGATCTAGCTCCGAGTGACGATTTTCTCTTTTCAGAACTCAAGTAGGACTTTCAAGGAAGGAAATTTAAGTGTGACGAAGAAGTGATAGATGTTGTTTATGCCCATTTTGCAGATAACACTTCTGACTATTTGGGGGGGGGGGGTTGAAATGCAATTCAAAGATGTGAGAAGTATATTGCAATGAAAGGTAACTATATTGAAAAGTGAAATATAGTTTTTGTCTTTATCATACCTAGAAAATGGCTAGTCCGGAAACTTGTGGATCTACCCTCTTACAATGATCAGAATGCTCTATAAAAGGAATTTTTCAACAAATATGAATATAAAAATAATCTGAAATAAAACAAAGCATTCAATTAGTCACATTAGTCCCCCTTCTGTTCCTCAAGTTAATAAAGAGACAAAAAATGCCTATTGTTACCTGTCAGATACCTTTTTAGAAAGAGGAAAAATAGCAGCTTCTCCATTTGAGGATTCCACTCAGGCCGTGCCACAGGGATTAACCTAATGAAGATATGGATACGAAACATTAATGCTGAGTCCACTACTTTCAGCCAGAGACCAAGCGAGCCAGCAAAGAGTGGCGGCAGTAATCCTCGCCAAAACCAATAAAATGTGTCAACCGGTAGAGTGATGTTCACGCTCTTCTGGGACTCTAAAGATCCAATCATGCAACATTACATGCCCAGAGGACGCAATATTAATAACTAGTCAATTATGATCTGCTTTAGAATCATTTGAAACCTTAAATCAATTCAAAACCTCAAGGTTTGTTCACAATTTGTGTTCTCTTACAGCATAATAATGCAAGACCTCATACACCTTGTGCAACGACGCTACATATTGCAGATATTCATTTTCAGTGTATACCACATTGACGATGAGTGTGAAAGACGTGGTGAATGGATGGTTTTGTATTCAGTCACCAAAATGTTATTCTCGTAATTCAGGCATTTGTGAAACCCTGGAACATCTGCATTGAACGTGGTGGAGACCATATTGAAAAATGAAGATGTATTTTCAATCCCAACATATTTTATTAATAAAAATATTAAGCTTACTTTTTGACTCATCCTCGTGTTAGCTTCTTTCAGTGCAAGAAAATTAAGTTTTTACTCAGATTAGTAAAATATAAATACAATTTAATAATAACAATAAATTTTCATTTACAATTTTATCGTTCCATGTTTTTTTTGTGAGGAATACATAAAGTATTGATTTAAAGGGAACGTTTCGGAAGTACTGCAATATATTTCATTTATAATTATTAATTTATTAATAAAAATCAATAGCTATCTAAAGCAGGTATGACACATTTGTTAAAAGTAATTTTATTTTATTTACGAGGTAGTATCCAGAATATTCAGGACTGGTGCTGCCTCTGGTCAAAAATTTACTTTGAGACTAATGACCGCCGTCACCCTCGAAGTAGTTCCCTTGACACGTGTACACCGGTCCCAGCGATTCTGCCATTTTCCAAATGCATCTTGGAAGTCATGATCTTTGAGGGTGTTTAGCACAGACAGCGTTTCTTCTTGAATCCGCTCAATTGTGTCGAATCGACGTCCTTTTCAACTTCATTTTCAGTTTGGGACATACAGTGAAGTCGCAGGGTGCCAAATCAGGCGAGTACGGTTGGTGGGAGACAACCGTCATGTTGTTTTTCGTCAAAAAGCTCCTGGTAAACAAGGAATTATGACAGGACGTATTATAGTGATACAACAGCCATTTCCCTTGTCGCCACAGTTCGGGCAGTCGTCGCAAAACGTCACAGTAATACGTGGAATTCACTGTTTGATTTGGTGGGACGGATTCTTTGTGCACAATCCCCTTGGTATCAAAGACAACGAGGAGCATGCTCTTGACTTTGCTCTTCACTTGTCTCACTTTCTTTGGTCTTAGTGAGTTTGGGCTATTTCACTGGGATGATTGTTGTTTTGTCTCAGGGTCATAAGAGTACTCTCGTCGCCGGTGATGACTCTGGACAAGAAGGGTGGGGTCATCGGATACAGCCTGACGAAGCTCCGTGCAAACTTCAAACGCTACGCCTTCTGATCAGCAGTCAGAATCCTCGCACACATTTTGCGATGACACGATGCATGCCCAATTCATCAGTTAAAATTCGTTGGCATGTCCCATAACCGATTCCCTCTTCATGAGCAAGGTCTTCAATGATTCGACGTCGATTCTCACGAACGAGGTGTTGAACTTTGGCAACAATGTCAGGCGTTGTGCAGCTGACGCACCTGCCAGCGTGAGCATCGTCTTCAATAGCTGGCCCTTAACCGAGCATACCACTCAAATACACGTGTACGGCTCATACTTTATCCCTCAAATACTTGTTGAGTCATTGCGAGGGTCTCCGTAGCATTTTTCCCGAGATTTGCACAGAATTTGATGCACATTCTCTGTTCTAATCTTGGATCCATTGTAAAATCGCTACATACTACACACAGAGTTTCATGCAAAGTACTGTAGAATCTCGACACATCTTCCCAGCTGCATGAAACTTTAAACACTCACTCATCAGATGTGCTAGTGTTGCCACCTAGCGGTACAAAACTATACTGTAACTAATGACGAGATGGCAGCACAGTCCCGAATGTTGTGGATACCACCTCGCATATGTTTGCACAACTCAGCCTCTGGTCTCTTGCGAAGTAAAATGTCACACTGTATCATAGTTAATTGCGAGTACATCTATGCAACTAAATATAGATTATATTCTATTTACAAACTCTTAAATTCAAAAAATGAATAATCGAAACCTGCAATATAGAAATGATAATACTTTTAGAAATTGTTTAAGGTCGTTTAAAACAGAATTTTTTTTTCCCGCTGAGTTTATGAACTTTAGACATACCATTAGTATTTGTTTTGAGAACGTTTTTCTCATCTCAATATTTAGCTTGACCCAGAATGATTTGGGGCACTTTCCTCTACGTTTGCAGTGGATTTAGAATTCCTTTCTGACTTAAAACGCTACAATGATAGCCTTATTCTTCTACTAATCATATTTTTATAAATTAAAATTATAAAAAACACTTTAGAGTGAAAGTGAAAGAGTAATGATCTTTTTTTGTCCAAAGATTTTTTTCAGACCACCACTCTTAAAAAACAAATACCCGGTTAAAGTGAAAGAGTAATAATCTTACGAAAATTCCTGTTTTTGTCAAAAAAAATTTTCAGAACACCACTCTTTTCAGGTTACCAATAATTTTGAAACGTTTCAACGAGGTGTTTGTAAACTATTAGTTGATATGAGCAAACAACACTTTCTAAACTACGGGTGTAAACCAATGAAGACAGATATATGAAGACTACATGAAGACGAAACAGTTCCTACGTCTAAATACTTTAGTGAACATGATTATGATTGTGATAGGAAAGAAGATGCTGTGTTTTTTGAATAGTGTTTAACGTCCGTTTTTACTTCTGAGGAACCACAGGCGGTGGACACTGGTGGTACATGAGATGAAATGAGATATTGGGGAAGATTTTTTTAAGGAAGGAAACGTTGCAGGTCTAAGTTTAGGATACCTCCGCGGCACTGAGGAAAACCAGGACTGAGGACTGAGGAAAACCAGGAAAAAACCTCAGTTAGAGAGGACGGTCCTGGTAGGAACGGAACCCAGACCTCCCGCTCACAAGTCCGCGCCTTAATAACCTCGCCTCTCGTGGCGGTAAAGAGTGTCTAAACCTTTGGGGTCAGAAATTATAGGGAGACTTTTCAATGGCACAGAACAGATTGAAATGGATATAACAACTAAATAGGTTATATTGTCCAACAGGAATTAAAGAAAAGATAAAAGGGGAAAATAAAAAATAAAAATAAAAAAAAAAAAACCAGAAGCATGTCCGATAGCTGTTATAGGTTAAAGAATGAGGAGGTAGAAAATGACTAGCTGTTTATCTTCACTATTGTGAAATACAAAGATAAATTTACAAATTGCTACATGATAGCATTAAAGGGTTTTCAGTTAAGCTAATGGAAAAGGCTGTACTGGTTTCTTATAGTAGCATCTAAGTTAATGAGATAAATATCTTAAAAAAGTTTGACATTAATTAATATCCTGTAAGCATTATATACCATAAGCGTTGAAAGATCGTAATTACCTGTATAGTTCCAAATCAGTTTTCTTGAAGTCCTTGGCTGAAGTTAGGGAACAAGAGTTGTCAGTTCTACAACTTCTGGCCTATTTGCTCAACCAGAGTGCAGGATAGAATGACAGTAAACTGTTCGAAATTATTTGATCTCTTTGAATGAACAGACTCAGGGAGACTTAAGTCAAATTTAAATAGCAAATCTATAGGAAGGTTAATATACAATCTGTCCACATAAACACTCCTTAGTTTTAAAACATAATAATTTCTTAGCTATACAAATTAGAACATTTAACCGATTCATTAAATAGAATGGCTCAAATAATGTTTGGTTTAAATATTATGCAATTTGCAACTGCAGAAAAAAAAATAATAAAGATTGCACCATAACTCCCCACTACAAAAAAATCTGTGTTTGCCGATCTTTCATTGTAGGATTGAAATAACCATTAAAAATGTGAAACATTTACTCATAATTACCCCATTAGAAGAGAGTGATGTTATTACAGAATGTTTTAGAATACAGGAAAAATATAAGTGGGAAGAATCATGGTATTTCAAAGTACAGAAAAATTTGCTACATAAAGGTTTAGGAAAAGTATGGACAAATAATACCAAAGCATAGGATTTTGGAAAGAAATAAGTCTAATATTGAAAGATATTGAATGACAAGAAATAATTAGTAGTTTAGGTGAAAAGAGTTCATTGAGATTTTATAGGGGAATAAAAATAGTATGTGGTAGGGAAAAATATATAGAACAATGAGATAAGACAGGTAGAGAAGGGCTTGCTTGGGCTGTAACTGGAGTTATGAATTTAAAATTATTAGGATATGATAGAAGAATAGAAAATTGCTTAATGTGTGATGAACCCAATAGAGATTTTCATTGCTTGTTATACTGTAACCAAACAAAGTTATGGAGAGAAAAGGTTTGGAATACATAATGGAAAAATTTAGCTGACGAAATTTTAATTAGGAAGATTTTAACTGTAAAAGGAGAGAATGATATAAAAATGACAGGGAGCTATTTAGGTAAAGTTAGAGAAAAATGGATAAGAATGACGAAGAGGATGATGGAAGGAAATTCAGAAAGAAGTGTAACCTTAAAAATATAATAATTTATGAATTTACAGTGTATTTAGTGAAGGTGGTGTAGAAACGACAAAGAATGGTCAGATAGTCAATGATTAATTAATTGAATAGGGGAGGAAATGGGAGTAAATTAGCATTTTACATCAATAATCTGGGTGTTAGTGTGTATATTAAGTAACTCACAAGTATAGGATAATAGTTGATGTAGTGTTTAGAATTAAAATATTGTAATAGAGTCATAATGAAATGTATTAATTTTATATTGTCAGTGAGTATTGTGGAATTGACGAAGACATAGATCTTATTGTAATATTTAAAATTGTATGTTGATGTAAAGAGAAATAAATTCACAATTAATAATTCAAGACAGGACTGAGGAAAATTGTGTGAACATTTGCATTTCAATTCAGTTTGAGTTCTGCAGCAATTTAGTGGTTAATCTATAGGAACAAGTGACAGGAAGATGTATTGAGCACACTGGAAACCCAGATAATGTACTCTTTAAAAGGCTTTTCACAATCATTTGGTTAATATCATTTATGTTTCAATGCTATTAAATAAAGCTTCCTTTTACCATTCATTTATTGTAGTTTACCTTATTTTTGGATGATTGGAATGTTATGAAACATGTATTTAATCTTAATTTTGTAAACATTGAGTAAAAGCAAAACTGAACTTAGAGAAAACCTTATCATATAAAGTTACTGTCAGCAAAAATGTTGAACAGCAGGTTAGGTTGGTTTCTTAAAAATATGTCGATTTTTTCCAAATTTATATGTATTTGCATTATTCTTATACCGGGCAAAGTATTTAAAAATGTCTGAAATTGAGTTATGCACTATCTAGCACATCTAGACAGAATAATATTCATCAACTGAAATACCTATTTATATATAGCTGCTTTACTCTAACCTGTAAATAACTCATTCCCAGCCGGTGCCATTTATATGATTATATCTTTCCGAAAAGTCAGAACCTGAAATGCGATACTGAAACAGTCAAAATGCATGCCATGAAAGAAATAATTGTTTATAGAAAAATAGAGGATGGCCTTGCTCGTTTACCCTCCTGTCCCCCTCTATTTTTTTACTTACGAACGTGTTTTCCTTTACCATTTTATAGCTCTTCAAAGCACTTCCTCGATACTCCACTCCGTTGTTGTCCTTGGAAAACAAAGGGGCTCTACTGGTGATATTTGTTTTCTCACTCCAACACCTGGATTTTGTTTGTTGTCTTTGACTTGATCTGAAATTTATAAGGAACAGGGATGATCATATAAGAAAAATGAGACTTAACATTTATTCATAAAATCTAAACCCTTACAATATTTATACTTTCAAAATACATTTGTATAAATGATGTTAAAAACATCATTTACACAAAACAAATTAAGAACAAAAGTAATGTTTTCAAAAGCAAAAAGTATACCACTAAATGGTATACAAAATTCTGGATTATTAGTTATCTTCGTGCGGTTAAATTCGCTTAGTTGTACAAATGTAAACATATACACACACCTTATTAATCAGGTATGTTCTTTTCTATTTAATTTGAAAACCTGTAGGCATATGAGCTGTTATACTTACAAAATATACAAAACGTAACAAAAATAAGTATTTAATATTTAGGGGTGCATTTTGCATAGCTAAAGAAGAATAAATAGATACCATAAGTCAAGTCTGAAAATGTCTACTTGTGAATTCAATCAAAAGATTGCTTTCAATGACATATATGCGCATGCAATGACATAAACACATAAAGATATAAAAATGCACATGCTGCATTGTAAGCTTAAACCCTCCTATGCACTTTATCTATTCACAAGTTACGATAGATTTCAAAATTATTCCCATATGTTTAAACACACGATGTTGACTGCTGAATCAAGAATCAGGATCACTGACAGTGGTTTTGTGTGTTTGTGTGAGTATGTGTGTTGCATATATATGTATATATAAATGGCTTTCTACCTTAGAGGAACACAAGTGGTTCGAAATATAGTAATATTTGTGTTAGTGTTTGTGTTTTATCTATTTCTGTTTCTCCAGTGTTTGTTATTTTAGCTACATTGTTCCTAGAATACTTTATATTTAATTTTTAATGTATATAATATATACAGATGTTGCCAAAATGTATACACACTTCAAGCAAAGAAAAAACTATGTTAACATAACAAAACTGAATTCACACTAATAGAAAATGATGAGCACTAATCATCTTAGACTTTCACAGTTACAACAGTTGCTCAAAATGCCCACCATCGGCGTCGATACACTTCTGAGTACGTTGAACTACTGATTGAGCAACGTTTGCGAAAGTGTCCTCAGCGATTGCAGCACATACCGTTTCAATTTCTTCCCGAAGTGCTACCAGTGTAGCTGGTTTTCTACGGTGTACAACATCCTTAAGAGTTCCCCATAGATAGAAGTACAACGGAGTTAGATCCGGAGAACGCGGTGGAAACTCAATCGGATCTCTTCGTGTTATTCAGTGTGCGGGACTTGTTGCTGTGCGAGGTCTCCCAGATCTGCCCTTGTAAACATCGTATACGGTACCACTAGTCTCAAATTTGTCTCGAATGCGTGCAATTGTTACTCGCGTTGGCGGTTCTGTTCCGTACACACGTCTCCATTGCCTTTGAACTTCAACAACATTCTCGGTTTTCCAATACCACTTCAAAATTGCTTTCCGCTGTTCAAAGGATAATCTTGGCTCCATTTTATTGTAGCAACGCTAGCATAACGTAATGTGAGTCATAGGATAATCTTAAATATGTCTTCCTTCGGAAGGGAAGTAAAGCCTTGGATACCGTGTCGTAGATTTAGAGCAATCTTGTAATCTACTTTTAAAAATTTATAATAGAATTTTAATAATAAATATTTTATATTACAATTTGTCGTATCACAATGATATTAAACTAAAATACTTTCTCATTAATGTGTTTGCCTGAAAATGATATAGTATTTAAAAGTGCATTAGAACGAATATTAAATTTAATGCTGACATATTGAAAACACACTTAAACCGAAAACAGAGTCTTTACTTTGATAACATCAATAATAATAAATATATTCGATATAGATGGGTATTATTTGATTGCTAGAGCTGAAGAGAAGATCCAGTTGTCTTAGCTCTTAACAATAAATATATTAATTAATAAAATTTTGGACAGAAGGGGATAATTCAGCTCTCGATCCTCTGACGACCCCCTCCAATCTTAATAACATTTATAAAATCTAAAATTACTTAACATAAATAATACTATCTGGAGTTTATTTAAATATCTGTGGGTTTATATGTTTTGTTTTAATAATTGCTCAAGTTTGGGGTCTTTTGTACCACGTCACCTCCAAGGAAACAGGGATGAGATGAGAGGTATACCAGATCAGAGAGCAGCGATACCCCTACATAGGTGGGGTCACTAGTTTCCTTAGTTCCAGACACTGATAGGTCTTTGTGAGTCATGATGGTGTTACTCAGAGGTGACCAGGGAAGCCCTCCACCCAGACGTCAGTATAGGAAATTCTTTATTGCAAATCCACCTCCACGCCGCACAGCAGCAGCCCATCTCGCCTGGTATTTTCTAACTTGAACTACGGAATGAAATACTATGAAAGGAAATATTCAAACCAGCATTCGCCTAAATGAGAAGAAACCACGAAAAATGAAAGCTCCGAGGATTTCAAACCCTGGACCTCCCGAATGCTAATTCAAAGCATGAGCTACTTCGATCGGTACGAATGCAAAATAATACAGTTAATAGTAAACTGAAGTTATGAATGACAAAGCTAATGCACATGCTATCCTGTTATCCAGAGAGCATATGGAGTTCACCCGTCATCTGAAAGATTAATGACGTGAAACATGCCAGGGGCGGGGTAAGAGGTAAAGAACTTGAGCTTGTTTGTCTGTCCTCAGCATCTTCCTTTCCGAAGGGAGAACCAGCTTTTCTTCTAGAAGTAGCTAAAACACGTGTGATTCTTGTAAGGTAATGGTTACTGCTGAAAGATATCCTTAACAGGTTAAGACACTCCTAGCTGAGAATAAACTCGGATTTGAAAGTATTCACTGAAGAGACTGTATTGCTATTGCCTTGTATTTAGCAGCAACTGATGTGGCGAATCAAAACCTATAGATTATTATGTAAGCACTTTTTGAATGTACAGAGTGTATATTATCTAGAAAGTATATTGGTAATAAGTAATTTGTAAAGACACTATGCTTAATTTTTCTTTCAATACTTTCTACAGAAATGTTTGCAAATATTTTCGCACAGGTTTCAATTGAATAAACAAATTGGCACACTGAGGCAAAAACATACATTGTATTTTAGTTTGAGTTTATTCACAACAATAAAGTTTATTTAGAAGAAATTAAAAGTACCTGGGTAACAAAAATGTTTATAATGAACGTTATATATTGGTGATTGTATTTGATAATTACACCAATCTGAAACATAAAACGCACAAGCAGCTTTCCTATGTTATCAACAGGTACTTTTAATCTTAGACCAAGGATAAAAACTTAAATAAATAAACTACATGAAGTGAAATGCTGATAGTTTAAAATAATTTCATTTTGAAAATATTTACGAAAATTTCTTAATTTTAAAAACAAATATGTTTTTTAAAAAAATGTTCTAAAATAATTTTAATAATAATTACAATAGGTTATTAAAGGCAACGCACAAGGTTGGCAATATATTACATAATATTATGAATAATTTTGCACAATTCATGCTTCCTTTTATTTGTAAACACTTTATTTTTTGTGTGATGCTACTTGTGTGTGCTTTATATCTTGCCTATTCACTGCTTTGCAATAAAGAAATTTCATGACCTAAACTGCATTTGGTTACTAAATTAGTGAATCAACCTGAATGCAAATAAGCCATTGATTACATAAAACATAGACATTTATTGTGTTAATATTCTTACATGATGCAGAAATTAACGGGGGAGGGGGAAGCATGGAATAGGTAGAACAAAGAGGATGTGGTATAAAAAGATGTTCATAGAAAAGAAAACCAAAAGGTATTTAGTGCTCAAGTCTGAAATTTAATTTCATTCCAAAGAATATCAAGGACTAAGTAGATTATTTTAAAGTATTGTTTCTTCAGGACTCCAACAATAGCTATTAATTCTGCGGAGTTCAAAAATGTAACACACAAGAACCGAAGAGTTGGCAGTGACGTGGGGGGGGGGGGGCTATACGTGCCCATCACTTCGCAGCAGAGGTCGCAAAGTATTTTAAGCTCGTGTTCTGTACCGCGCATAGGCTTCTGGTAATATGAGCGTTTTAGACATGACATCATGTTATATTTAAACTCGCGTTCTCTTACAAAATCGTACCCATTGTATTAGCAAAGACGTGTGGTATCGTATTAACCATGAAAAACCTGAAAATATATAGTGTTTCAAAAGTCAAGATTTAAAGCATTATAAAGATTATAATAATTGAACTAAAAAGGGGCGGTTGTATTTTATAAAGCATTGGGAATAGATCCGTTGTTTTCTTTTTTATCCTGCACTTTCTACTAGTTTGCAAACAATGTCTTAAAACATTCTAAATATTATGAGAGTATCTTTCAGTTGCCTCAGGAACAAAACAATTTTCTGTAAGATAATCTTATAACCAAACGTTGACCGTGTTGAGATCTGGAAATCATGGATCTCATCTTTTTGGAAATCGCTTACTGGTGACACAATCACCAAAGAATCGTGTGATTAAGAGTGCAGATGTGCAGCAGTGCGCCATCTTGCATGAAGATTATGTTACTCAAGTTGTCCTTTCTCAGTCTAGGCTTGCGATTAAAAATGCCTGTTGTTCTTAAAGCAATACAAATAAAATCAATAATGTTGATCAACAAAATGGTAACTATGAAAGACAAAACGAAATAATGAAAAAAGCAAACTCCATTTTTTAGCCTAGCACAGCGATTCTTTCCTATCTCAGCTATTAAAGCAGTTATTTATGATGGTCTTGATGGTCTAGTGGTAACCATACTTGCCTCGTAGATGTAAAGTCGCGGGTTCAAACTTGATCAGGTTTTTTTTTTTTTAGTTCTTTTTCATCTTCTTCTTCCTCTCAAAAATGGGTCATTTATGTCCCGTTCTAAGGCTAATTATATCCTTCTATGTTCTTCTTGGACGACCCAGGTCATTTTCCCAAACGGGTTGATAAAAATATACTTGCCCTTACACGTAGTCTTTAATTTTGCGAGTAATGTTCTTTTATTTTAACTTTTTCTCTTATTCCGTTACTTTTCTTCTTATCTCTCATTGTTACCTTTTCCAATTATATGATGACTTTCATTTGTGCCGCATCAATTCGCTTCCAATCCTGGACTCTTAGGATCCATGTTTCGCTACCATATAGCGAAATAGGCATTGATAGGACATTATGGAATCTAATGTGCATATCCTTAGTCATTATTCTTCCCAAATACTTCCTTATTATTCTATTTGTTCTATTATATTGCTATATATTTTCTTCCAGATGTAAATTAATTTTATAATTAGTTATGTTACATCCCAGATATACAGGATGTATAAGAATAACTATTCATAATTCTCTGATGTGACAGGGGATATGAAAATAAACAGTTTTTCTTAATAAAGCAATGTCCAAAAATGCTTCGTTTTTAAGTTATAGTAATACGAAGGAAAAATTGAATGACTCTCAACTTATAAAGTTACTTTATTTTCCCTTCTATGGTTACACAGTAATTTATGTTTATCTAATGCCAGATATTAAGAAAATGGCATTGACAAACTATAGCAACTGTTCAAAATTGCGACCGCCATTGTTACACAAAATGCTATATGATTAACAAAGAGTTCTTCCAAAAGTCTGTGGCCGGTTAAGAAGTTCATAAAAAGTAACAATAAATCTATCAACTAATTCTTCATTGTGTCATAAAAAATTAAATCCATTGGAATCGTGTCTAGGGAAGGTGGCGGCCAAGCCACTGGACCTGTTCTGCTTATCCAACGTTTTGGAAAATGTACATTTAAATAATTTCGGTCAATTAAACCGAAATGGGCGAGCGCACCGTCGTGTTGAAAAATTTGTGTCTCCGAATATTTATGGTGACATTCAATTAGCTCGGGAAGCATTTCCTATAGAAGACAAAATAAACTTGATCATTTAATCGTGCAGACATAACATCTGGCCCCACTAGAAAGCTATAAACAAATCTAACCCAAATATTTACAGAAAATTTCCATTGCTTGCGAAAATTTTCCACAGCTTTAGAATTAGCGTCATTCCAAATGTGGCTGTTGTGTGAACTGAAAAAGCCAGCTCTTGAAAAGCATGCCTTATCTGTCCACAATATGCGTCTAGCAAAATGAGGCTCATTGTTAACGATATGTAAATGCCATTCAGCAAATTGTCGTAAGTTAGGAAATTCATCTGGGATTAATATTTGTGCTTTTTAGATAGGAAATGGATGCTTTCCATTCCACTTAAGACTATACATGTAGACATGTGATGTACTCATCGAATGGACGACTCCATGATAGCCTAAATCTAGGCCTGGAGGTTGCCTTCCCTAAAAAGAAAAAAAAAAATATTGCCCAAATTATCATTTTATCTCATGTATACCAGTGTCCACCGCCTGTAATGCCTCGGTAGTAAAAATACTTTTTAAAAAATGGAATGACGCCAGTGTTAGTTCATGGATTATTTTCAAACTTCTGCAAAATCTCATCTTCAAAGTATATTGTTCCTACAGTTCGATACGATACGCTCCTGGAACTGACCACTATCTGGAAGAAGCTGATCCATTTTTGGAGTCTACTTTATTACGAAAAAAGTTTATTTTCATGTCTTCTATCAGTTATTCTGATACGTCCTGTATAAATTTTTGTACTTACTATATTTTGTTCATCATCGGTCTTGATTTTTATTCTCCTCGTTGCTTTGCCCTCCGTTGTCAACATTTTTGTTTTATTACAAGATATTTCCATATTGTATCCTTTTTGTATAATATTTATTGTTGTTACTTTATATTGGAGGTCGTCTTCTTTACTAGCCAACAGGAACGGATCATCCTCAAATAATATAGTTTTCATTTTATGATTTCTTCCTAGGTATTAGGTTCATCAATTTCCGCTATTACAAAATATTATTTATATAATTATCAAATAAAACCTTGTCGTAAATCTTATTTACCTTTGTACTCAAGTTTGACTTACTTTTATTTTGCATTCATTTTTTTATTCTGTTTGATTATATAAGAATTAAGTTCGGTGATATTTTATACTGTACTAATATATTCCACAGTTTGGATCTATTTACTTCATCGTATGCTTTTACGTATTCTCGAAGAAGGAGGTATTTCGTCTCTCCATCCTTTGATTTATGTAAAAATGACATCAATACAACACTTCCCTTTATGGAATCCATGCTTATTCCAGTTGTGTTTTCTACTAGTTTATACCTTACTCTTTATTATATGTGCGTGTATTTTATACCTGGAATTTAAAAGAGAAAGTTTTCTGTAATTTCAATATTTATGTGTGTCGCCTTTTTTATATATATTAACTATTTCGACTCTCTTCCATACCGTTGCCATGCCTCGTGTACTCCGCTGCCGTGGGTCCCGTGTCGTACATTTACGGAACCTCAAGTCTGAAAGTAGAGGTCGCTGTGCAAAATTTCACGCCCCGAATTAAATGGGATGCTGATGACCTAGGATGTAAAAGAGCTTCTTGAAGAAACAAAATTAATTGTTGCTAATCTGTGACTTTTTCTTATTGTTTTATCCTTTTTTGCTTTTCTAGTTATTGATATTTTAGTTATATTGTTAATAGTGTTGCATTGTTTGCACCTCTGGTGTTGCTTTTAATTTGGCTTATTATTTTAACTTTTCTTTTGCGTGTTTTACTTTTGAATTCTTTGCTATTTATCTACTATTCTTTTAATTTTATTTCTTACTTTCTCTGTATTTTCTAATACACTTTATTGTTATTATGAAGCTTTTGTTTTTAATACTTCTTTTACTATGACACCTATCCAAGGTAATGTTATGAAATTTTGGTTCAACAAATGTAAGTACCGTTCTAAGCAATTAGCTAAATATACAGGGAACATGGCTTTCTTTCTTATTGTGCTATTACTGGTGTTTATACTAAAGGAATATTAATTCATTTGCCGTTGTCCGCTATAGCTCCTAGCACCCATAAACAATTTCACTTATTTAGGCACCATATCTCCCAGCAACTTCTACGAATGATCTTTAATAATTGTCAACATTTGCAGGAAATTCGTTTTTCTAATTTACTTAGTTTTATTAAAATTATTTTTTACATTTTCTCGTAAATATTACCACTGTTAATAGTATTTTGATGAGTGTGAATAAATTATTATATTCTCTCAATCAGAAACATCTTCTTAAACTATCGCGGTTATATTTACAATATTTAATAGCAGGTATTCCTATTCGGTTTGCCGCGTCTTTCTTCCAAAACTTTTCACCGCCGGTCGTAGGTCAGCTCCTGACTTGGTTTCTATTCTTAATTTACCTCCTTTATCTAAATTTTACTCCGTTACTGCATACCAGCAGCCTATGAGCAAAGTTTTATCCTTTTATGCTTTTCTAGTTATTGTTATGTTAGAGTTTGAAGCGTTTTTGAAGAGATGTTATATGCATATGTAAATTGTCTTGAACGCGTATATGTGTAACGATGTTCTGTTACACAGATCTAATTTTGCTAATTCATATTCGTTTAAGAATATCGTTAAGTTTGTCCTAGAGGGTACTGCACATCCTTAATGGTTCATATGACCACAGTTTAAGACAAGAATTCTATATTTAATTGAGTAAAGGCAGATTTGATTGGTTGCTTGATGAAAAACGCTTCTGATGTGAGATCGTCAGTTAATTAAAACTATAGTATCGCAGTATCTCGTACACTTATACACTTAATTTTAGATAAAGGTATTTTAGGCATTTATTGGACGCAAAGCCTAAGCCTTGTGCATTTATAAAGTAGGGATTGAGAAAATAAGAGGTTTATATCAACGTTATTCGTGTAAAACGTATTTATACATTTTGCGTCAAGAATGGCATGTTCTCAGAATAAAAGTATTTTTCCAATAACATAACAATAATTAGGAAATCTTATTGACTCTTTAAATATTTTGTTTTATTGGTAATCTGCGGAATTAAAAATAACTTTACCTATATCTGGGATAATTGCCTTTCGAATAAATTATAATCGGGTGTAGCCAATAATAAAATATGTGAATGTTAAATAAGAAGAATGAACAATGAAACAATATATTAAATTTCCTAAATAATTAAACATTTTTATTTAAAGTCCTGTGTTATTAGTCAATAAATTATTAATTCAAATTTTATTTTTTACCAGATAGAAAACAGCACCTAAATTCTAATTTATACTGTAGGTAAAGGATACCACTTGAAGATGCTCTTATCTGAACAAATAATCTTAATATTTAAAATAATTAATAAGAACGAAGCTTTTTAACACGTTATCACTTTATCCTATTTGGGGTTAAACATACTAAGAGAGGTGTGACAAATAAAAACATATTACATTTATAAAAAAGTAAAAATATCTTATACAGAGAACTTACTCAAGAGGATGTTTAAAAACTGAGCTTCGTCTAATATTAAATTAGATTTACAATAAGATTATTGAGTATAAAATAAATAGCAATATGTTACTACAAATGTGAAATTTGAGTATTGTTAAGCTTACCATCTCTTTGAGCGTGCATAAATAACAAATATTATGAACGACCGATAAATTTCACTAAGAGGCCTCTTCTTTCTGACTTGTACTTTTACGTGCCGTAAACCTACGACACGGACCAGTGACTTAACTACCCTTCCTAAGAAATTTTAGCTCAAAAAATACATCGACCGGGCATTTTACGAAGCAAGTATAGTTTTATGGTTAGTAGCACTAGACTACCAGGACTAACAATGGGTGAGGTGGGCTGATGGGGTGTGACTACGCCTAGAAAAATTTCTGACCCGGTGTCTCGTATGGAAACGGCTTTTCTGAGAAGCTCGAGGGTTGTTGTATCTGAAAACAACGATAGCACCTGTCCCTATCTCGCCGCCCGTGGATTCTGACCGCCGAATGTCTACGTTACCTCAGCCCTTCCTCCCGGAGGTGGCAAATAATCGATTGCAAGGCCGAAGTACCGAAATCCTCCTTCGTCCATATTAATGCAATCTAATCCACGAGATAATTAATTTTAATAAAATAAAACTCCAATAAGTAATCAATGAAACATTTTTGTTAGTTAATTATATAAACCAAGTTTTCTTTAAGTAAAAGTAAACTACATCATATCAAATTGTGATATCCAGGTGGGACTACTGTTTTGCAACAAGAGAGCTTGGATTTAATTATCGGTCGGACTAGATCTTAGAGAGAATTGCTTTTGTTGTTTGCTTTTATTTTATTTATTTGTGTTTTTTGAATGGTGTTTAAGGCCCATTTTTACTACTGAGGCACCATAAGCGATGGGCACTGATGATACATGAGATGAAATGACATTTTGAAAAAGGATTTTTTCTTTTTTAAGGAAGGAAACATTCCTGGCCTAAGTTTAGGGTGCCTCTCCGGCATTTGCCATTTATGAGGACTGAGGAAAACCTGGAAAAAAAAACTCAGTCAGGGAGGGCGGTCCTGGCGGATTCAAACCCCAGACCTCCGACTCACGAGTTCGCGCCTTAATGACCTCGGCCACCCGTGGCGGTGTTTGCTTTTAGCTATATATATGTATATATATTTAGCCAACGAAGGATGTAATTGGGATCATATTTTAAAAGTCTAAAATAATTAACAAAGTATGGGGCTCTCCTGAGTTTTTATTATTTGTATTCTAATACCTTAGGCTGATACATATGCATTTCAAATGTCCTAAAAGTGTACAATTCCACTCGTTTTATATCCTTAGGAATACTTAACATTAAAAAATACATTCAGGAAACGAAAACGCAGCTTCTGTGCAAAGTTGAATGAGAAAGGAAATAAAAGTAAGGAAAGGAAATAAGAAGTATAGGCAATATGAACGAAACTGACTGAAATCTATCAACAGAAGGAAGAAATGGAGCTTGTATTATCATTTTTGTTAACATCTCGTTGTAGTTTTAAACACAAAATGATTCCCAGACTTACTTGTACGCCTAAATGTATTAAAATCGCTAAAATGCCTCTGCAGGGCTGAAACAAAACTATGAAAAATATCTTTTTGACATTTCCACTAATTGTAATGAACATGATGAAAACTGTAGTGGCAGAAATGCTGATAACGATGGTAATTAAAAATTCACATTAAATAGAATGTTCAAACGCTATTGTTTCATTGCTAAGGTAAATTGAATAATTGTTTGTTGCACGATTTAATTGCAAATTTAATGTGTGGTGTTTTATTGATCTTGCCTTATTTTTCCACCACTAAACTGGTCTGTATTTCGTCGTTCTTGCGATCTTAACAATGAATTTACTCAGAGGAGTGAATTAAAGAATTTTAATTCTGTACTGATCCTTAAATCACTCCTTGAAATTGATTTGAGTTCAAGAGGAACGGAAGAGAATAAGTGCAAATTTTGGGTTAACGTGTACTTTTTGAGAGCTAAAACGAAGTGAAATAAACAATAATTAGTTAAGGGACCATTCAAATTATTATTTATACTAATATTAACTATGGGTACTTATATTTTAGTTACTTATCACAGCTGTAGAAAAAAGATTGTATTCTATTTTTACATAAATATGATTTGGTTAATTTATTTATTTACTGACGCTCTTTAACATCTGGTCATTAGCGTTCCATTAAATTTAGGGATTGAAACGGATACATTTTACCCAGATGCCTCTTCTTTCAGGTTTGGAATTCTTTCACGTGCCGTAAATTTACGACACAATCCATCGATCCTGGCTGGGATTGAACCTTAATCTTGGGTCTACGGGGCAAGTATGGTTACCATTAAACCGACGATTTGTTTAAGAGGATACTTTATTGTATTTTAAGGGCAATTTAATTGCAGAAAACAGATAATCAGTTACTAAAGCGAAAAACAAAGGGAAAGTACATTAATTAAATAAATAGTAACTAAATATTAATATGAAATAAGAGAAATGGAAATAAAAGTGACCTTAAAAAGTGAGGAGAAATGAAATAACAAGAAGAAGAGAAGGAAAGTAGATAAAAGGCAGAATTATGCTATTCCAATATTATATGACTTATTGTTTTGATAATAAATAACCAATAAATAGGGTACCAAACCTAAACCAACCCAGAATTCATAGTAGTGATATTCGTAAAATTTTGAAATAGTCAAATTAAAAGGTACTGGGTTCAATCTATGCGCTATGAAAAACACAGCTCTAAAACCAAACTCAGAATTATTCCTAAGAGAGTATCTGAACGAAAAAGGGAAAAATAAAGGAATCCAGGCTAGTAGCAAGAAATTCTATAAAATCGGCATATACAAATATTAATCATTTCCCGATGTTTATTTTGGGGAGAATGGGTAAGTAATTGAAACATTAACCAAAACAGAAATTAATAAAAATGTAGAAAACGAAATAATAATGGAAAAATGACACCGATCAGTTAGTTCTCTTTGTCGAAGCGCCCTCAATCGAGGACACTTTGAAGATCAAGTATTTAATTGTTTAGTATTTTATACGTTATACTTGTTCTTTTAAAAGTGTATTTTATAACACGTAAATAGTTTAAGAAGGTGGTGGAAGTACTCTCAAGCATTCACTTCGCTGCTGGCGAGCCATAATGAACATCTCCATGCTATTTGAAGCTATTATCTTTGTATTTGGAACGCAGAACTGTTAAGCGAAAATGTAAGATAACGTAGCTTAAATATTAGAACAAAATAGAAGTTTCTGGCTTTTATGCACGTAAAACATTCTATAGAAATGTATATTATTGGTCTAAATACTTAAGACGAATATATATTAACATTATAAAGACCTTACATTTATTTAAAATAGTCTTTTCTCATAAATTATTGTTAATTTTAAATACTACTGTTCAGTTCTTAACTATGCTAATCGTGTTTGTTTACGTACATTTCATTTGATATTTTTTAATCTTTAATGATTATTAAATGCATATATTTGGTTCACTTTTTTGCTGTGCAATTCTTAATTGATAAAATGCAACATAAACAGTAAAAATTAATTATTCTAAATATAAAAATGTGTGTTCTATAGTGCTAGTGAGAGAAAATAGAGACTGGAAGTCCCAACAGAGCCACCTGGTGATTAAACATAAAATGAAGACGATGTTCATTGTTTTCTTAATAATTAAAAATAATTACGAGAATCTTCCTTAATGTGAACCTTTTTGTTCTAAAGTTACTATTAAGATAATATGGATACTTCCAAATAATCTTTTCCTATGGCAATGTTTGAAATTTCACGAAGTACTACTACATGACATAAATCAGATGTAGTTGATTTTATAGAATCAGATTTATTTTTCTACGCATAGAAAATAAAATCAACGTTAATCTGTCACATGCATTTTATTTATTGTTGTCACTACCAAAACCTAATTTTCAAAATTAAGATTTTAGCGCTTACACAACTAAGTTTTTGTCTTGGCTCCTCTGCTAATGCAGAAGATTATATTATTTTAAATGAAATAATATAAAATTGATTAAAATTAATGTTATAAGTTCTGGAAAATAAAAAATTAAATTTGTTTTCATACGGCTTATTTGTTAGGTTAAAGCTGAGAAACAAACATTTTACATTTAACTTGATTTTTAGATTTTTAAAATTTTAAATTTTCTGAAAAAAATTACATATAGTTTTGAAATAACAATTCTATTAAAGTCATATAGTAAACTATCAACAACTAATGTCAAATCTTTAATTTTTAACATTTTTAGAATGTGATCAGAAATAAAATTTCGAATAGACGAGATATTACTTTTATTAATACAAAAATAGATTAATTCTGTAAACTTTATTGAATAATTATATTTATTTGCAAATAATTATATAAATATTGACATTAGTTGCATCTGGTTACATAAACACGATGTACCAGCATTCCAAGCAAACGCCAACATGCGTTTTGACATACATCCATGATGTAGAGGAAAGTTTTGCTTTTAAAAAAAGGGGCTAATGTTTGAATATTCCTACACATACATACATTGCTGAAGGGTGTGGCCGACATGCATCATGGGGGGAGGGGCAAAAACGCGAGGATCAATAAAAGCGATTGTTACTTATTATAATTGTAAAAGCAACTATAAGCATTTTACTGTAGTTTTTACGGCATTTTAAATAGTTGCAAGAAAAGAAATAGAATTTTTAACATTTATATTCATGAGAAGCTGGTGTGAATACCACAAAAAAAATAAAAATACATGCATTAAGAATTAAATACAGCCACATAATGCTGTTCTAATTTACTGGATGCATAACATCGATAAATGTGTACAGTAAGTTAAAAAGTGTAACATAATATTTTTGACATCTTGCGTTTATGGAACTTCCAGCGTTGGCAATGCAAATTAGGCAATTTGGCATCCAAGATGGCCGCCTCTCAATGTGTTCTGCTTGCGAATTGATGCTCTTTGCAACGTTCAGACGAAATGCCACATAGTCCATCGGCTACAAAAATCATTAAAATACTGTTATAACCAATAATTACAACAATTAATCAAACAAACTTATGTAAGATTGAAAATTTTCACTTCAAAATCACTTAGCACATATTTTAGTCCTTGAGTAGGCGACACAGACCTATGAGAAAGTTCATCCAACTCTTGAAGTCCTTTCACTTAGCCTTGAAGGAGGAAGATTTTTTGATACACAAGGTAAAAAAAGGGAAGCGGATGTTTTCCTCATCCAACTGCTATTGGCCAAAGCACAACGATAAGAGGAAAGCTTGCGATCTGCTCTTAAGTCGGATGAGAGATGGACGCCTGGCGTCGCAAGATGATGGTCGTCCTCCGCGGTCGACGCCCCTCGTCTCTTCCGACGTCGATGTTGCCGGCAGCGTCACCGCCGTTGTCGTCATCTTCTCTCGCTCTGGGGATGCAGGGGAGGGGGTGAGTGCCGGCCGCCGGCCGGGATGCTGTATGGATCTATGCTAGGAGCGGACGGCAGGCGGGCGGTGATTGGTTCCCTCGCTTGCACTAGAGGGATGCTGTGCGCTGCAGTGAGGAGGGTATTGGCGGGCCGGTACACTCACGTTCCTAATAAAAATTAGCAGACATCAAGCATTAATACGTTCCAATCAATAACCGACTATTTTTACTCGCGATAATCTCAGCATGCGCAAACTTCGCTTTGCTCACTGAAGAAATATTAAATAAGTTCATGCTACATTCTTGTCCAGGGTCACAATACAACGTTCTTTATAGAAGTTGCAGTTAATTTGTTGTTACATGCATGCATGCTTATAGGATCTGAGAAAGAATTTGTAGATTAATGGACTTAAAAACTAGTTAAGAATTACAGCGCTCTTGATAAAGGAGGTGGAGGAGGAGGAGGAGGAAGAAGAAGAAGAAGAAGAAGAAGAAGAAGAAGAAGAAGAAGAGGGAAAGTTCGCATCTCTCTCGACTTCTATTGCGTACTACATACTAATACGGGTATATGGGCCAGGTTTATATTCCTAATTAAAATAACAATTAATTAAATATACAAGAGAATACACATAGTCCTTGGAAGAAAGAAAACCAGAATAAAGAAAGGTGCATGTATTTATTTATTAATTGCCATTGGGTTTACAGTCGGTGGAGTGCAAAATAATGAAAATACAATTATGATTTACAGCAAAATGTTTAAAAAAGAAACCATTTAATTTAATTGAATGCATGTTGAAATAATATTACCAGCTAGTTAACTTAACTGAACATATTTCACCTAATTAAAAACACGCCAATATAGTTAAATACATATCAACTTAGTTAAAGTCAGTCCGATGGTGTAGTGGTAACCATAATTATGTCATAGACCCAAGAACACAGGTACAATCCCTACCATGGTCGATGGATTTTTTCGGGCATAAAAATCCCAAGTACGGCTTGCTTCAAAAGGGAAGTAAAGCCGTGGGTACCGTGTCGTAGATTTACGGCACATAAAAGAATCTCAAGTCTGAAAGAAGAGACATCTGAGCAAAATTTATCGGCCGTTTTACACTCTCATTTAAATGAGACGCTGACGTCCGAATCTTAAAGACCGTCTGTAAATAAACCAAGCAAATAAGTAAACCTAGTTAAATACTTAAACTAATTAAATATATATCACGTTTAATTTTAATTCAATACGTTTCATCTAACTAAAGCATGTTAATTTAGTTAAATACGTCAAATTAATTAAATACACGATACTTAATTTTACATTAACCTAATTAAATACATTCTCATAATTACAAATAAACAAAGGAAAAGAAAGGGGGAAAACATTAAAAAAAAAGTATCAATTTCTTCACCTTCTAAGCATATGCCTAGAGTTTTAAAATTTGTTACAATAGAATGATTCCATGACCGTAGGGGTCTCTTATTTATTTGGTTTGTTTACGGACGCTCTTCTCATGTCTTCAATTCTGGGTATGCAACGGCCGATAAAATTTGTTCAGAGGCCTCTTCTTTCAGGCTTGAGATTCTTTTTACATGCCGTAAATCTACAACACGGAACCCACGACTTCCCTTCCCTTCCGAAGGAAGCCATACTTAAGATTTTTACGTCTGAAAAATGTCATCGACCCTGCCGGAATTGAATCCGCGATCTTAGGTTTAAGAGGCAACTATGGTTACCGCTAGACCACCACGACCAGTAGAACCACCTTAAATATTATAAATAAATAAATATAATAAGCTTTATAATTACTCATGATTGAATTGGAAAAAATCGCAATGAAAATAAATAAAATTGGCTACTTTAAGCAGCTTTTATAGAGATCTCCCATTTGCAGTCGGTTTTATACCGGAGTGAACCCCGTCGCAATCGCCTACATCTGGCGTCGCAAAATCACGCTCAAAAACACTTAACAATTTTTTTTAAAATTTAGATACTACTATTAAACTAAACGAATTCTGTATTCATCCTTCTTTCAGAAGATGCAGGAGCTGTTGCCATTTTGCACGATATACAATATACATCTTTTTAAGAAATTGTTATTTACACTCATCGGTTATTCTACATTAATGGATTTAATTAGGTCTATTCTTCTGCTCGCACTCTTTTTCTTGTTCTTAATATTTATATTGTTGGTTTTTTTAAAAATATATTTTGTTTAAATTAAATTCATGTTAAATAAGCAATTATTCAGACCGTTTGATAAAAATGAACAATAAAGACACTTGTAAAGAACAATACAAAAAATAATAAGAACTAGAGAATAGAGAGAGGTAGATAAACATTGAGTCGATCACCAAATAGCGCCGTTACTTCGAATAGCTTGAGTTCTTCTTCAAAGGCAGAAAACAAGTAAAGGTGATAAAAATATAACAAAAACAGCTAAGTTAAGAGGCATATTAACATGTAAGATTTAACCAAGCTTCTATCCTGTCTCTAAGACAAATTTAGGGACATTAGCAGGTAAAACATCAAGTGTTAAATGTTATTTTAAAAATTCTTATAGTGAGCTAAGGCAAGAGAGATTGGTTTTAACATAAAGACTACAGTTATTTTATACTGAGCAAAACAACAGCATAAGTTAAAATAATATAAAATGTTTGCCATAACTTACACATACAACATCCTTGGAAGCACAGTTAGCAAATGAAGAAATCTTAAATTCTCTAAGTTGGGGCCGTTGACCCGATTGATCCGGATTCATAGAAGCACAGATTTTTTTATTTAGGACGTTGGCATGGGTTTGAGCCTTGTAACTAGAATGGGGTTTCAGTTTTAAGATTGGAGAATGATCTAAAATTAATCTGGGGAACAAATTAAGAAAAATAAAAAGGATAAATGCAAAACATTTACATTTTTTTTTCAAAATAAGGCTAATATTCCTATAAACCGTACAAAAATTGCTTAAATACCATTATAATAATTCATTTCAGGGGTATTAATAAAATTTAACTTAATTACAAGTCCTTAATTTTCCACCTTATCTCAGAGTTATTTCATTAACCTCTCAGGTTCGTATTAAGTAACAACTTGGTGGAAATTGAAATTGAACTGTCGATTTGTAGACATCTGTGTGACCAGCTGATCTACCACGGAACCCCCTTTTCATAAAGTCCGTAAAACGAGGAAAGAAAAAAGCGAATTGGCTAAAATTGTGATGGGAGCTTAGTTGTCAGTATTGGGAAAGAGAGAGACAGAGAGAGGAAGGGGTATCCCCAGTGGAAATGCACTTTGCTGCAATATGTTCCGGTAACATTTCCCCACTCGCATCAATCTTGTGTCAGTCGACAGATCGACAACTATACTGTACAGTCGTAACGAAAAATAACGTCCTCTCTATTCAATTAACCGCCTGACTCATTGTAGTCTACATTAAATACAAGCGATATATGGAGTGTAATCTCATACGTTAGAGAAAAGGTCTAAATCCTTGGTGATTGCGCAAATATATAAATAATTCATATCATTATAAAATATTTATTTATTTATTTAAATTTTCCTTTCACAACTACCATTTAATTTCCAAACTGCTGAAAATGTGCAGTTTTACTCTAATTTCAAGATAAAGTAAATAATTATGAACTGAATATTTAAAAATGCAGACGTTTTATACATTTATTCATATATTTATTTTCTTAATTTATTTCGGCTGCAGTAACTGAGTTCTTGATAGCATTCATAAACATCTTGGCATGGATTTGTAGGTGCATTTCTTAACTACGAGAACAAAATTAGTGTATTTTGTATATATACACATATTTATATTATTTAAACTGCTATCAATAAACTTGTTTCCTAAAACAGCTGTACACTTTCTAATTTCATGGCCTGCAAGTAAGATTAATTCATCTATACGCGTGATAGATAAATGCATTTTGCAAGATAAAGTAAACACATTTGTAACAATGATAGATGTTTAATTTTAAGCGGCATGTTTTGTGCTATGAAAATCTGAAAATAAAAGAAAGTCTAATTAGGTTTTTGCAGCATTAACGTCTACCTTAAAATAAAAAGATAAAACGAGCAAATAAATAGACTAACAATTTCACAAGCATTTTTTCTTTTTCCTTTTTTCCCCTCTTTTTTTTTTTTTTTTTTTTTCATCCAATTATTGCACTTTCATTTCTGGTCTTCAGAAAAATATAAACCTAATTGAGAAATTCTGTTCAGTGGATACAAAGGCATCAACACAAACATATAATTATTCTAAAACAAGCGGGTCTCCTTTAAAGATATTTCCTTGATTCAAAATTTAAAATCCTAAATTTGCACTTTATATATTTTTTAAAGTTAATCGCTGCTAGCTTATAAAATTAACTGACAAATACCAACGTGTTCAATATTAATGTCGTGCATATTTGAATTAGTAATAAACCGCCACGGGTGGCCGAGGTCGTTAAGGCGCGGACTCGTGAGTGGGGAGGTTTTGGATTTGAATCCCGCCAGGACCCAGGTTTTCCTCAGTCCTCATTATTGGCAAATGCCGGGGAGGTACCCTGAACTTAGGCCTGGAACGTTTCCTCCCCCCCCCCAAAAGTCCTTTCCCAATATATCATCTCATCTCATGTACCATCAGTGTCCACCGCCTGTGGTGCCTCAGTAGTAATAACGGGTGTTACACACTATTAAAAAATTAGTAATAAACACAAAAATGAAATTACATTAAACAGTACGCATATAAAAAGCATAAATATTAATAAATAACAACATACAGTAAAGTAGTACATGTTCAATATAGGCACAATTTTGATAAATTTAAGGAAATTCGCTTTATTTCGTTTTGAGTTGGTACTACTGGAGTGTGAGTTATCACGGAGGAGAGAATCTTCTTCTTTGTGGGTCTGAAAAAGTGTATGATTTTCTCCATCGGCTTAAAAGAACTTTACGATTTCATTTGGCTGTTCATTACTTTTAAATGCTATTAGGGTTGAACTTGAAGAAGTTAAGCTCTGGATCGTTTATTCAGCAATCATTTCATTAACGAGCATTATAAGAAGACTGTAGCACAACTAGTGACATCTGTTAAGAGTGTTCTATAATTAGGAGAAGCATTTATTTTTAACCTACATGAGGTACCTTTTTGAGAGAAATGGTACACTTTTGCGTTGTTCTCCTTGTAGATGCTATGGAAAAGGAAGGAAGTGTATATGAAATGGGATTTATTAAGCACGGAGGCTACTGAAGACCGTTTGTATACTCGAGGTGCTTTTGAACTGTTTTCAGTCCCGTATACTAAAAAAAAAAAAAAAAAAAAGGTTAAGAAAAAAAGTGGATTTTGCTCCAGAAGCCTTGTCTGAAACGCCCTCGAGGTCTCATACAAAGGTTTATCAATCTGTTACCAAACGCAATGAGCATTTTTCAAATCCAAAAAAATTATCAAAAAGAAGTATTTCGTATCACGTTTCAATAAGAAGAAAAAAATCGAATGCTATTTATACTAATGCTCCATCAACAATTTGACCAGTTCCTCATGGCGAAATCTTATCAGTTCTATTTACCCCCAAAGTAATTTGAAGAAATTGATAGTAGCAGCAGTGATGATTCAAATAAGTCCTTAAGTTCAAATGATTCAGTCTACAAATATTTCACCAGTGTAAAGGTGGTACAGTTGTTCGATCAATAAGGCTTAGATGATTTAGTGCGGGGTTTAAGTTTGGGGGAAAAAAAACAAACAGAAATCTCGGGCTCGAGGTTGCAACAGCAGAATATGCTTGCTGAAACTACAATCTATAGGAAACGGCGCGATTTATTTTCCAGTTTGACGTATGCAAAGTTAAGGATTTTTTCCCCGTTGGGTGTACAGATTAGAAAGCTTTTAAAAGACGAAGTTTTTCAAAGTAAGCAAATAAATGTGGAATTGCAGCCTTGCGTAGTTTCAAGGTAGTATTAGAAAGATTTATTGGCAATAGGAAGGATGAATATGTATAATTTTCTGTAGATACTTTACGGTGTTACAAAGAAATGGGCTATTGGTGTCTTATTAAAAGTATATTTCCTCCATTCACACTTAAGACTTTTTTCTAAAAATATAAGTGCTGTAAGTAATAAAAAGGGAAAGCATTTTCATCAGTCATTGTCACAATAGAAAAGCGTAATCAAGGTCGTTGGGATCGATCCTGTATTGCTGCTTTCTAAAGAAAGACAATAATTATGACCATAAGAAAAAGCCACTAGGCAGCAAGCAATTTTAGGACCCCATGAAGATAAGAATTGTTCTATTTAAATTGTTAAATTTTAATCAACAAATTTATTGATATTTTGACGAACAAGCATCTTTCATTGACTTAAAAACAGTAAAATTCATATGACATTTAAATTGCCCATTAAAAATTACACCTTTTAATTTTTCTGCAATATCTTTTGAACTAAGCCCGATATGAAAAACCCAGTCGTTTTAGGAATCAGCGTATAGTTTTCCATAAGAAGCAGCTAGTGTTATTTGGAAGGTATGGTTTTTTTGTTTTGTTTGTTTGTTTGTTTGTTTTGTTTGCTAGTGTAATTGGCGAGCTAAATACGTACAGCATGTAGAAATTTAAGATTAATACCATCCAGATGAGCTTTCCAATACAACCAACTTTATATTTGACATGCTTTTAGAAAAATATAAAGATGACAATATTATTATTTTTATTACCTAACGAGAAGAAAGAAGCGAAATGACATTAATGCTTTTAGTTACAAGAGTCTATGAACTTTGGCAGAAGCATTATTTTTTTTAAAATCCTTTTTTTAGTTTATTCTTTTTAATAGATTGTTTTTCTTTTTATCTCCATTTTTTTCTGCTTGTTTAGTTCGTTTCTTTGTACCATTGACATCTGTCATAACCGTTGAGGCCAATTTTCCCCAGTGTCGCTCTTGTCTTTCACTTCCTCCTCCGCACGTCGCTATTCCGTCAGTGGCGTGTAACAATGTGATCTACTGCACTTGCCTTACTTGCTTGGGAAATCCTCTTCTAGTGTACTAGGCAAAAGTTGGAATGTAATTTAAGTCTGAAGTTGCCTACAATAACATGCTTTAGAATGTTTACCTCATTTTCTATGACCAGGGAGAGTATTTAAAATAACGACCTTGCTTTCTTACTGCGTTATTTAGTCGTAATTAATGGTGAGGGGATAAATAATATATTAGATGGCAAAATGAGGCTTCACTGGGTTTAAACCAATAACACTACTATGTTATGACGGTAGCTGAATTTCTCTAGAAATCATTTTTTTTTTTTTGATTGATTTATATATGGACGCTCTTTAACATCTCAGGTCATCAGCGTCCCATTCAACTCAGGACGTGAAACGGCCGACAAATTTTGCTCAGAGGCCTCTCTTTCAGGCTTGAGGTTCTTTTTCGTGCCGTAAATGTACGACACGGGACACACGGCTTAACACTTCCCTTCCGAAGGAAGCCATACTTAGGATTTTTACGCTCCGAAAAAATCCATCGGTCCTGGCCGGGTTCGAACCCACGATCTTGGGTTTAGGAAGCAAGTATGGTAACCACTACACCATCAGGACCGACTCTAGAGATAACAATATATAAGAAGGTATGATCGTGTTGTGGTTGCTTGCAAATATTACACACACATATATATAATCCAAAAATAGGAATTGTCCAAAACCCCCAAATATATAGAGAATATAGTTTTTACTTTCGAGCGGGGCGCTCAGCGGTAACGCCTTGGATTGTAACGGGAGCTCCACGTTCAAATCTGTTGGGGCCGGTCACCCTGACCTTGAATTTTTTTTTATGATTTTCCTTGGTCACTTAGAAGAATGGCGAGCCGGGATGGGATTTACTTTCCACGAGTTTCCCTGTTCCTAATAACACACATTATATTACCTTGTTAATTGTTATAGAATTGCAAAGCCAGATGACGTGGGTTGCCGGTGAGCGTTGCACAGTGGTGGAATTTGTTCATTAGAAAAAACTGCCCTAGCGTCTGATGTGGCAACGAACTCCTCGGCGAGGGGGAAGGGGTTCCGCTGAAGTAGAGAGATAAACAAAAGAATAGGAATTTAAGAACGTTTGGGACCCCACCTGCATCTGTACTTGCCACCCTAAACCTGGCTGCCCTTCACCCCCTGCTCCAGAAGATTCAGTAGGATACTTAAGGTCCTCTGGGGGCTTTAATGTCTAAATTTCTTCCATCTCACCTAATTTAGTTCAATCTAATCCTAGTTTAGCTATTGGTTAACAAAGATATCACCTGTATAATATATAACTATTTAAAACACAAGCAAAATAATGTAAATAAATTAAATACTCCTAAAACTCTTTCAAGTATAATTAATATTAAGCTCTATTGCTCAATCGATTACATACAGACATTTTAATTATGCGTATCTAATAAACAAGACAACCATTTGCATTTAAATTAAATAATAGTGCATTCATTTTGACTGCTTATGCAACTCAAGCAAATATTACAATAAAATTAGTTTAATATAATTAATATAAATGTATAAAGTAATTGAGTTAACTTTAATACTATAAAGTGAAATTTTATTTTAATATTTGATATTCATATCTTTATTTATAATAGTTGAAATCAAATTAAGGTATATCACTGTCAACGATATCATTGAACTATTATTCCATCTAATTAGATGTTATTAATAAAAGCTGCAAGCATTACTCACTACGTTCGTGAATTTATCGGTTAAGCTCAGATCCTCGAATGATATTTATTAGCATTATTTCACTAATAAAATAAGAATTTAAATATAACCTCTCTAAACTTGGCTTACAATATTGTAATAATTGTACATTTGTATCATGAATATTTAATCTTTTCAAGCCATCTAGCAACAGACGAATGTCGATTGTCAGTAATGCCAATAGAGAAGAAAAATGTACTTACTCGTGAATACCTAGCTTTTCAGAAACCGTGGGAGTGAAATAGACGAAAGTTGACTATTACCGTCGCTACCGTTAGATTTACTAATACCAATTGAGAAAAACAAAACAGAGAAATCATTTTACCATTCTGAACAGCGTGTTTATTAAGATCTATAGTAACTTAGGCAGATATTGTTACATCATTAATAAACTGATTTCAGACTGTTTGACTGAATACGCAAAAACAATTGTTTGAGTGAACACACATTTTGTTAGCTAAATTTACAATTACTGATAACACAGAAAAGTGGTAAGTGATGCATGCTCTAGAATCATATAATGCAGGTATAGAGTTGGCTACATTGACCACAAGAAAAATGCATGTAAAACAGATTTGATATTTTTTTTTTTTGACAGTTGCACTCGATATCCGGCTTTGATTGGTCAAATTTTGTTTATTTTCATTAGTGATTTTAAGATGACGTCACATAAGTGAAATAGTCATTTTAACATCATGTTTAGTTGATTTAAGACATGCTTTTAAATGTTTTGATATAACACTTAGTTTATTATTGCTTTGTAATTATTACATTCATTTTTATATTTTAATTATTATTCCTTTTTTTCTTCTTCCTCCTTAACAAACCTTGAGTGTTGGTTTCCCCGTTACGAAACAATGTTTTAGAAGTATTGGTCTATTTATTTCTAGATCGTCCCATCGATGTGATTTCTCTTGGTTTATATTAAAGTAGCATTTTAATCTATCCCTTTGCATCCTATTTTATTTCAGAACATGTCATAATAATAATAATAATAATAATAATAATAATAATAATAATAATAATAAACATGCTTGATAAAAGTATGTTGGTCTACATATTATTAAAATGTAGTTTTATGTAGTTGCATATCATTTTAAACCGGTAATTTAGCCATATATATATATATACATTGTGCCGTTAAATAAATAGTGTATACAGAATATTATTGTTATAGGTTAATTAAAACTATCTATAATCAAGATTTTGAACCGTAATTTTGATTTGGTTAATCCTGCCACAGGAGTAACATAACAACGAAAGTACCTTTAGAATTATTATTATTATTATTATTATTATTATTATTATTATTATTATTATTATTATTATTATTAATAATAATAATTTTATTCCGAATATTTAAAAAAAATTAATTAAGTAATATACCTGTAAAAAATCCTTTCCTTATATATTATTTCATCTCATGTATCATCAGTGTCCACCACCTGTGGTGCGTCAGTAGTAAAAACGTGCGTTAAATACAATTAAAAAACAGTGTAGTATATCGGTCGTAAGTTTTTGGGATGAACATATTTTATTGTTGCTGCACACACACACACACACACACACACACATATATATATATATATATATATATATATATATAATGTTTGTAACCGAAACAATGCAGACGCATTTTCGTTGCACGCCACTGAATTTCTGGCAGCCCGCTGCTCGAGAGGCATGTGTCACCAGGTATATTTTCACACACATCTTGTTTTTAGAAGCAGTCTCATTAATATCCTCTAGCTTTAAAGCGTTCTGACATCCTTTACAAAGTGGCGTGAAGTAACTGCATTTCCTCCAAGATGATTTTAAATTAAAGCCCACCGCGGATCTATCTTTAGAATCTCCTCCTCCGATACCCTCCTTAACTATGAGCCATGCCAGGTCACCACAAAGATGTGGGGGAAACCATTGAAACTTTTATAACAGCCAGATGAGGTTTTGCTATGTAAATGTACATCTAAATGCTGTCTATTGGCAGCATTTCAGTTTTCGTAATGAATTATAGGAGTTAGGATTTAGAAAGCTCATTTGTACATACGTCTAATGTAATCGATCTATTAGATCATATCGATATCCATTTCATATCCATATACTTAATGAATAAATTTGAGAGAATATTGAGAAAAATGAACGCGTAAGATAAACAGATTAATTAACTCAATTCAAATGTGAGATAGATGCTAAAAAATATGTGAACTACAACCAGAATGGAATTTACTATTCTTTGAACCATATTTTACAATAATGAATGTTATATAACAATAATAATTAACACTTTCCTTGTAACCGTAAGCGTCTTTATTAAAAAAGAGCTTACTAATAAAATTGTAATATCAGATCATTTAAGATTTAGAAAAATAATATATTCATTACAATTCATACACTAATAAAACTACTATATTGAATTGTATATAAAACTATTATGGTTAATACACTATATAAGTATTTTCCGAGTGCAATGAGCAAAAAATATGTGAAACAAAGTGCGCAAAAAATAAGATAAGTTTCTAAAATTCATCTAAAGGCAGTTTTAGAAAATAGTATTTAAAAAATTGAGAATTATTGGACGTGACAGTAGAGTTGATGATCCTCAACTCAGAAAATGTTGAAACATATATACGTCAAGCCACAAAGAAACTTAGGGTTACACCTTCAACTATTTTGTCATTATTTAAAGAAAATAGAAACAATGAAAATAACTTGATAAGTGGATCACACATGAATAAAACGAGCATAAAAAGGCCGTAAATATGAATTCCGTTTTCCCCTGCTTATGCACTGCAAAAATAATCCATTTTTGGATCTTATTGTGATCTGTGATGAAAATTAAATTCTTCACGATAACCGCAAACAATCGCCATAATGGGTGAACTTTGATAAAGCATCCAAACACTTTGCTAAACCAAAATTACACCTGAAGAAGGTTTGGCGACTGTATGCCGATCTGCGACTTAGTTAATACTAGTCTTCTGCATCGTGGCTGAACAACTACTTTGAAGAAAGATTAGGGAATGCATCAGACGCTGCTAGAAAAAACTGCCAGCACTGGCCAATAGAAAAGTAGCTTTAGTTCTACATGATAAGGCCTGGCCATATACCCCGCATGCATAACCAACTGGGCTATTAAACTTTATCTCATCCAACACAAAGTACAAGCTAAAGATGAAATTAGAAAATCAGTCATACTACAAACACTAAACTCAACAAATACAATATCATGTCATGACGAAGGAGAGACTGAAAGATAACAAGGGCAGAGAGTAAGGCGAAGAAGAAAGGAAGAACAAAAAGAAGATGAAGAGAAAGGAGAACAGAGGAGCGAGGAGTAAAAAAAGAAGTTGGTGATAATTATATCAATGATCGCAAAACAATAACTAACAGCATAACAATTAGAGATAAAGAAAGCGAGGGAAGGAGAAGAGGAAAGATAGAAGAAGGGAGTGATGATCGATCACAAACAACTACTCAACCATTCAACAAATGAAGAAGAAAGAAGACTGCCAGTATACATGATGATTATTACAGTAAACATACTACAAAAGGAGGAGAAAATGAAGATGGAGGGGAGGTAAGAATCGCGGAGAAGAAGGAGTCACGAGTAAGCGGTACAGGAAGAAGAAAATGGTGGTGATTAAAAGCGAATAGTAAAAGTGTTTAAGTGTTTGCTAAATGTGTAAGTTATGATAATAATGAAATACCAGATAAGTTATATAAACAATGAAAGCAGTGATCAAATAGTAAATTAAAGAGTAGCGAGGTGTACCAGTGACAGAATAGCAAGAGTAGGTTCACATACTTACAGTGAATGCTCAATATATTAAGTGAACTAAGTTAGGAAAGGTAGAGTTCAAAGTATGTATTTATATTATAAGTTTAAGAACACATAAACATTAAAACCTAAAGAAAAACAATTATTTAAATAAGAAGTGAATACAGAATGTGGAACTAAAGTAAAATAGAAATCAAATTCTCTTAGATAGCTTGGGTAAGGTAGATGCTTGTTACCAGCAGGTCAATTTAATTCTTGTAGTTAGCTGCTTACCAGCTAATGATAACTAATTGGTTCCTAGTAGCATGTAAATTATTAAATTACTTAAAGAACTGTTTGATTCTATGTTCTATTTAGTTTATTATTATGTTATATTTTTATAGATTACGATCAGGAAAATGTATTATGTATAATGAAATAATTTTTTATAAATAATAATTATAAAATTTGGAATATACATCCCGGTATAGGCAACAAGGTACCGAGATGGAGTATTGCAGATTTTATTTTATTTTTCATCCAACATATTCACTCAGTTTTTCACCAATTGACTTAAAAGTCTTCAGTAACGAAGAAAAAAACTGAGATGGCATTTAGAAATGGCATCGTCTCTAGAAGCAAACTTTTTTTTTTAATCAAAAGGGCATAAATAAATTTGCTGCTAATTTTCAAAATGCACAGATGCCAACTATAATATTTTGATTAATAAAATTAATTCGTTTGTTCTTTATCAATTTTTAAATTACAGAGCCGCTATTAGCTTTCGGACGACCTAATTAATCAACATATGCAGAAATTACAAAAATAAGCTATAAACTTAATAGAAGGTATTTAAAAATAAAATACAACTGCACATTTATAACTGAACTTTTAACAAACAGGTGTTCAATAAAAACTGTATTACAAATTACAAAGCTTGATGTTATAAATATGTTAAATTATTTGTTTGTTTGTGTGGCAATTTAAAGAACTGGATTCTGACAGATAACTTCCGTCCACTTGTAAAGTATTTCATAGCCTCAGAATTCTAAATGTAAGATGACTGTAGCGTTAACTACGAGAACAAACATAAAATGAAGTCGTTTGGGGAGGCATTTTGATAAATATTTTGAAAAGCAAGTCGCTGTAGGAAAATAAAACGGTGCTAAAGGTTTGTTTCTTGCCCACCCCAGCCCTATGCCATGTGGCACGTCGCTGTCAATCAGCTGTTCGTCTAGCCACAGAAGGAGGAGCAGTAGAGGCAGGCGAAGAGAGAAGCGGGAAGAAGAAAAAACAATTCTCCTTCATCTCGGAGGAACACGTCTTCTCTTCGCCGTGCGATTCCCCAGCGTGTTTTTGTGCCGAATCTCACCACCTCCACTTTCACTACCCCTCAACCCCTGCGCCATGCTCAACATGTAGTCTCCTGCTCTGCCCGAGTATTGATCAAGCAGCGCGGGTACACTCTACACAAATATATAACGGAACACATGTTCACACGTCCTACGCCTCGACCTGCTACACTGACGTGCTTTAGTGGGATTTTTTTATTTGCATAATTTGTTTATTTTTGTCGATATTTTATGTTCTTGAAAGTATAATTTTAGGCATGTAGGAAATTATATTCATACCTTTTGTAAATGTGGCATATAGTTTTGCAAGAAAAAGCTTAAAACAAACTAACTGAACAGTTTAAAGACAATTTTAAGTACTAGAATTTAAAAAAAAAGCAATGAAATAGAAAATTATTAATTAGTAAACGACTTTCTATTGACAAATAGAGAAAGTAAAAGCTAGAAAAAACAATTTCAGACTGAAATCGACACTTGTTTTTAACAGTTCTGCACCAGCCAATGATATTTAATATCTAGAAAACATAAAAAAAGTTTAAGGATTTTGGTTTTACATTACAGAATAACCAAACATTACACAAAGTTGATAAATCACATATTATGATTTTGCATAGATTAGTATTTGTTAAACAATGAAAAGCGCTAACCCAAGAAACAAAAACAACTGAAGGCAAATAATATATTTTCATATTTCTTAGACATAAATAGAGTCTAGTTTAGAAAGTTATAAACAGTGATTGATTTGCTGGGTTAGTAGTAAAATATACCTTCATTTTAAAAACAGTAATTTGTATAATAAACTTTAAAACTTAAATTACTGTACTATAACGTTCAGAAATTAGGTGTAACACTTTAAAGTAACAAAATGTTTGAGTACAGTATGGATATTACAAAACAGTCAACACTGAATTATGAAATCGAAGTTTTGCAGAAAAATAAATTTCCCTGTAACGTAACGGTATGTATTTTAAAATAATATACCTGTAAAGTTAAGGTTATATTTTAATTTTAGTACAAGCTATTTTCAAACATTTAATAAGTTATTAATTTAGTTTTAAGGTTAGTACCTACGAGGTAAAACTATGATTTCTCTACAGTTTATTTTTTATTGTTTATCGTGTACTTAAAATTCAGAAAAGTATTTTTTCGCAAAAATTTTAACCAAATAAATTATTCGGTTATATATGTAAACTGTTGCTTATTCTGAACAATCATTATTAGTCTTAATTATCATACAAAAGAATAAAAAGATATTTCTAAAGCTTTTTCCAGATAATTTATGTTTCTATGAAGAATATATTTCATGGTTATTTCATTTACACAATCAGTTCAGCTTTCATATTTTGTTACACAGCTTCACACTTCAATTTTGGCACCTAATGGCTACCTGCAAGCCAAGATATTAGCCAATAACTTTGAAATGAACATATATGAGGAAAATACACATATTAACTGAATTTAAAAAGCAAGATTTTACAATAAGGAACAAAATATAATAGAGAAAAGAACAAATGAATGCAATTAGATAGTAGGACTAGAGTCTCACTTATAATAAAAATATATAGATATAGATGGAAAACTTTATAGCAATTTAATATTTTCTTTGGAAATGTTTAGAGAAATAAAAACTGAAAAGCTCATAAAGGAGCTTTTATGTATAGACCTATGGCTGTATTCATTCTTCATACTAAAGTGAAATTTGGATACTAAGCAAAATAACTGAAAACGGTTAACTGACATTTTTAAAATATGTAACATATACATAAATTATCAAAAAAAGAACGGAACACACAAGTATTTTTTTTAAAATCCAGAACTTAATTG
This sequence comes from Metallyticus violacea, assembly GCA_030762175.1. Taxonomy (NCBI): domain Eukaryota; kingdom Metazoa; phylum Arthropoda; class Insecta; order Mantodea; family Metallyticidae; genus Metallyticus; species Metallyticus violacea. Next base: position 116,966,913 of record CM060842.1, on the reverse strand, counting down.
GCATATTAAAATATTGGAAATATTACATGCACATTCTAGAATACAGAATATAAAAAACTGTAATAAATTAAGTTAAAGAGGAAAAGGAACTTTAGATAGACCAAGGAAATATAGCGAGATATATTTCGAGAAATGGAAACCGGGCTCAGGCCATTTAACTTATGAATGATTTATTCCTTTCTTGTCCATAATTTAAGATCAGCTTTGAAATTTTCAGAAAATATGCCTCATAGCTAATTATTGGTTTTAGAAACTAACAGTAGTCAACTATCACGGGTTAAAATAAATACAAATAACTGGATTTTTTTTCGGGGGAAAAACTACAGCCTATAAAGTAACCTCTATATTATTTATTTTTATTCGAAAAATTTACAATTGGAATGTTATAATATTTCTAAAGTGCTATAATTTAAAATGAAGTGACTACAACATTCTAACTATGATCAACAATTTCCGATTGCATGCACTTTAAAATACATCTTTTATCAATTACAACTCAAGAATAATGCATTGTTAGACACGTATCGCTCAAGTACATAGATATTATAGCTGCCTTGCTTGAAGAAAACTTGAAATATACACAAAACGCTTATCTTGAACAAACAGAGTGTAATAGATTAACAAAACATTATATTCTTCGTGATATACTTTTTCAAATTTCACAACTTAAAGGTAAATACAACATATCTTCTATAAGTCATATATTCATTGATCATTTGCAGTTTACTGAATAAGCCCGTATGAGTTATGCTTATCTGCCGCGCATCATGTTAAGAGATAAGATTAGAGATAAGATAAAATTCAAGGATAATTTTAAATTATACAGAACGATTCTTTTGCTAGAGGTCCCAAATTATTGTCTATAACATTTAATATTATTTAGATGATGGCTTGCAAATTTATGTATATGTAATTTCAAAAATCTAAAAAAGGACTTGTACATAATTTATGGTGAAAAATGCTCTCTGCTGACATCCAAGCATACTTGTATGTTTTTGTCCAAATTCTGGAATAGTGGCGTCGTCAAGGAATTCACTCTCTTGAAATATAGCTTCTTTGAATTGTTCAACTGCACGGGGTTTATTTTTCTAGAGTTTTCCTTCGATAGACCCCAAAGAAAGAAACCGGGAAGCTTTAAATCAGGAGGTCATAGTTGGAACAAACTTGTTTTAGATAATTCTGTCTCCAAAAATAACTTTCAATTTCTGTCATGCTGACATTTGAAATGTTGCACTTTTGTTGGTAATTCTTTCAGTTAGTTCATTCATTGAATATTTGCAGATAGATTTCCGTGATCGTTTGTTAAAAAAAGAACCTACACTTCATCTGCGATTCACGCCACATCATACCCGATTTTCTATGTTTACAATGATTTTATATTGCGTTTTGGGAGTTCAAGAATCCGCTCAATGAAACCATGCTTCATCCTGTAAAACAATGATTTCTAAAATTCCAGGGGTAGCAACCGACGAGATGCGATGACGGGAAACAAATGAAGGTCACTGTACGTGCGTGTGCTTTATAAATTTCCATGCCATTATCTAAATGACGTAAGTTTCTACAGAAAAAAATTTAAGGCCTCTAGAAAGAAAATCACTGTGTATATTAACATTATAATATATTATTTTAGTTTATAATAGTATTTATATGTATGTAGTCATACTAGGACGCGCTAGCACCGCCCAGTCTCTATCTCTGACGTTTGCTTCTTTATTATGATTTTTTAAAATAATTTTGAAAATAACATTTTTTCATCCTATAAATATATATTAACATACTTTTAGTGTGTTTGGAACACTTTTTAATATAGTAAATTAACCTTAAAGCATTTATTAAATGCAACGCAAAATTCAGATAACAAGAAAAATATTTTACATACATGTACTAGATGAATTAACGAATTTGTCTTTCAACTTTGGAAAGAGATGCTACAATAACTCAGGCTGACAAATTAATCATAAGAACGATATTCGAGTTGTTTTGCCATGGAAAGAAAATCCAGTAGAAAAAAAGAGCATCTGAGAGCATGTCATACTTAGGACTCTGTTTGATAAATAATAGAAAAATAAATTTTATAAATAGTTCAAATAATTCAAGCGTTGTCAACAACTTAAGTGCTATTGTTTCACTAAACTGAGGAAAGTGAAAAAGCACATCAAATATATGAATTCCATTGAATTTATTTCCACTTAATAATACAACAAGCTTCCACAGTACTCTTTTACAATCAATCAGTCATACAAGAAAATACAATCATAGTCACTCTAGTAAATCTTCCCGAGTTGCTGTGTAACCAAGTGGCCCGAAAGTTTCAACCTTGCGGTTACTCAACTATCAGGTAACTTACATCTACAAAATTAACTCAATCAAGAACCAACTTAAATTATGTTTCTGCCCGATTTGGTTCCTGATTTCTTACTTATTTTCTTCAATCATTTTCTTTTAACCTTACCTAAATAATTCCCAAACTCCAAGATTTTCTGCCGTGTTTTCATATTCACCAACTTGTTTCCCCTTATCTCTATTGGTAAGTTATCCCATTTCTCAATCCTAAGTTGTTCTCTCATTTCTTTAGTTTCTCTATATGCCAGTAATTATCTTGCATTCCACACATCGGACATTACTCTATATTTAAACCTCCTCATATTTCTTTCAGATTCACTACCCCTGTCCGGACTCATGCGATTTCCTCCCTCGTCCACCTGTCACCTTCATAAGTCTAACATATAATATTCTACTGACAGATTTTAAAGTGTTAAATTCGAACATGACCTGAAGATAGAGTTAATAATGTGGTTAATGGAAAAGAAAGTTTAATATGTACAACACAGGTGAAGTATGTACAATACTAAATGACTTCCGTGATTATTTAGGCGAAGGCAAAAAGAAACTTCATAACCGTTTGATCCCCGTAACAAATACAATTAAATTCATACCTTGCAGTTCAGTAAAACGTGGTTTCAATGTTATAAACATAATTGTCAATAAACTTAGAACAAAACCGCTAATAAGCAATGTTTAATTTGTGATGTTCATAGAACTAACGGAACGCCAGTTTCTGTACTATACGTTAGGTCATGATTATTAGTTATCGCATCACCGCTCAGCAAATGATCACAACAATCGACAGAGAGTGAATGAAAGGAGATGAGGGAAATATGGAAACGCTTTTGGTGGGTTTGTGTACATAAGAATCAGCAATTATTTTCTTAATTTGCAAGTAATTCCAACGTATGGGTCATTAGTATAATAAAAACAGTTACATTAATACACTTTTAACAATAACACATAATAATAGACAACAATGATTTCACCTCCTGGTGTTATTTCCTTTTCAACTACTGAGCAAATTTATCATCTTATTCTTCTCTACACTAACGAATTTCTAACTGAACTATTATTTAGCTTTTCTTTGGCCTTAAATTCAGTGCAGAAGTTAACAGATGGGGGATTTGTGTATTTGACGTTGTAGAAACCACAACATCTAAATTCTGACACTTCGAATATGGAGGACTTAGTTAACATTTGTCATTTTTCCCTTTCCCTATGGAATACTGTTTTCGAATAGGGTTCTTAGGTAACAATAACAATAATAATCGAATGGTTTGCTTTACTATAAGTTTTTGCATTTCTAGTACTTGCATGTTTTTTGACATCTACAGAACTGCTTTTAATTTATTTTTTTGGGGATCCTTGCAGCTGCCTTGATGGGGACAACAGCAAATTAAGAAAAAAGTTAGGGAAATCTAATGAAAATGCTTTAGATTAAGTTTCTTCTGAGGAGTTAACTTGAGAGTGCGTCGTAGAAATTTTATTTTGACATGAGGTGATAGTAAATTGAAAAACTAGTCAAAAAGTGGTTCTAAGGTTATGTTCTTCTTTTAAGAACAAACTCTAGTACAATTAAATCCAATTTTAAGCATTTTTGCTTTTTATCTTTCATATCGTGTCTGAGGAATAGATCGACCTAAAGAGCTTTGTTTATTTGTATAGTGGTTGCAGTCTCAGGGGAAAGGGTTTAATATAAAGTTCAATGAATATAATTTTCCGCACGAAAATATGAACATTAATACGTTAAATTCAAGATCATGGATCGTATGAGCTTGAAAACAGTGCAGCAGCTTTACATTTCTTCTTCTTTTTATCCACACAGAGTCTCTTCGTAGTTACGCCTGAAGATTCGAAAGCAATTTCCATATTCTGAGTGAAGTTTTTCCGTTTGAAGATTTCCATTAGGGAAGCAAAGTTTCCAGCGGCATTAAATGAAGACAGCTATGTAATTATGTTCTAAATACGACTTACTTCTAAATACTACAGCTATATTTCGCACTTACTTTTGAGCTGACAAATAGAAGAACCAACGTAATGGGTTATAGAGAATTTTATCATGCAGTCAAGATTCTCTGATGTTTCAAAATGTAAGATACCCAAGGGATATTGCTCGACTAAGTTTAGGGAATCATATCGTTCAAGATAAATCTGACTCTTTCTTGTTCGGGGCGTTAAAAATAAAATGTTTGGCTATGAACAAATAAACTCACCTTTTTGGGAAACGTTTCTCTTCAGCCTCTTGAAATTAATTTTTCTTGAGTTTTAATTGCGTTAATTTCTGAATAGTATCATTTTAGATCCAAAAAGAGTATGAATATTTTGTATATTTGCTCAGCTGCAAATTAAATCAAATTAGGAAATGAAATTCAATTAAATTATAAAGAAATAAATCACTTAAGACTCCATTATTTTACCCTACTCATACAAACTATAATTTTTATATCCGAAAAATTGTCTACACTTTATAGATAAATACAGAGACCCAGAAAACGAACTCCTGAAATATATATGTTCAAGTTAAAGTGGTAATTGAAAGAATAAAGGCTTTATCATTTGATAGCTGAACGAACAGTATCAATATTGCAGTGTTTAAATTTCCAAATGCTAACTTAAAATAGCAGCATGGAGGTGAGCATGATTGTCTACTTAAATATTGTCGCATGTACTGCTGAGAGGTGTAGCAAATTGACATTTTGGAAGCTAAATTCTTTTGTCTTTATATTTCATATCTTGCCTTAACGTGATTACTTTAGGAAAGTTCAGTGTATTGGTCAATCACTTCAGAAGCTGCTTACACGATATTTTATAGTGACATTAACCTCTACCTGGTAAAATATGCTGAGCTTGGATCTGTCATGTAGTGTTGGAAAGGGTCATACACCCACACAGAGCTTTCTCATTGGTTGATATAATTGATATAATTTATAATATAATTTAATATATATTTAAATCTATTGGTGGCACATCATATTTGGTATAGTTATGTCACAATGTAAACCCCCCCCTCGGCAATCCTAAAACAATATAAGGGGAACCAGAGCTACGGCTCGGGGTCTTCGTCTTCTGCCTGTCGTCCTTGGAGAGCGATCAGCTGACTATACCCTCAGCATTACTGCGACAGATACCTAAAAGGTAAGGGCCCGTCCGGGCTATCATTTGTAATTATACTTCAGATTGGAGACTTGTCTTCTCTACAATAAACTGAGTTGGCCTAGCATATTGGAGTCAGTCTCTACCGTTACCCTCGTAAGTATCTACCCCCTAAGTCACAACCTTAGTCGTGACAATATGACAGAAACTAAAAGAGACTTGATTCATTTTTTATTATATACCTCTTTAAGTAAAGTAGCAGATAGATTCACAGAAAAATATATCATTTTACTTGATTTTATATAAAAGTATTAAATAATTATTTTTGTATTCACAAATATGTAGGCATATTTACGATCCAAAATATTATAACTAACTTCGTTCAAATATGGGAAACTTTCTCTGTCAACATAATATGCCCTGGCTACACAGGAGATATTAGGTGATATTTATATGTTGAAGCATCTATGTTAAAACCTTTTAATAAAAAAACTAATATAAATTACTTTAAAAGGAAATTTCACTGACTTTGTTATCCAATGTGAATCGATAGTTATAAAAATAGCTCAAAATAATAACTAAATTCTTTTTTAAACTTGCAGTCCAGTTGTATAATTGGAGAAAATCCGGGGACAGTGACAGTTAATATGGAATACGAATTCAAATATATGAGTCACATATGCTAAAGGTGCAGTACATCGTAATGTGTCATTGTGAAATCAGAAACAAAAGAATTCAATCTGTATTTCCGAGAGTATCGACACAGAATAGCTGCAACTGAAAAAAAAAATCTGAGAAACAATAAAAATGCGGGAGAAATTAGAATGTAGAAAAAATAAAATAAAAAAATTAAACATTTTATAGAAAAAACAAACTATGTTTATAGAAAAAGTAAAGGTAAAAAATAAATAACATAAATAACATTGAAAAACTCCCAAGTACATTTCATTGATAAGGTGATGGAATAGGATATTAAAATGCATTTTCAAAATGAAAAGGGAATACATCCACAGCTTCTAGAATAATGAAAGGTTTACAACAAGAGATGGGGCTATTATAAAATACAATAAATGAAATTTCACTGCCGCCTCTACAGAACTGAAAAACAAGAACAGTTAATCTTTACGACATTCAATTTCCTAATGCTTTACTTCAACTCTTTCTAGTACTGCAGCAAAGCAACCCAGTTACCACTTGATAAAGACAACCCCTTTCATCCCCTTCGTTCTTCACTGCCACACTTTGACATCTTCCGTTTTCTCGAGAAAACAAGTTCGTCTTTCGCTGTCCGTGTGTGTGGTCATTTTTAGAATTGACAACTTCAATATTGAAGTGTATGTATGAACCATTTTGAAAAACTTCTGCTCACCGTATGTACTCACTGGGAATCAATCAAACAAAGTATAATATTTCTTCTTTTTCTTCTCATATGCTTTGTTCAACATTTAGTTTATAGCAATGGACTAGTTGTTTACTCGTGAACACGATCTGTCCACTCGTGCTAATATATTTAATTACCGTGGTCACATTATTATCTATGAACATTTTAGAACGTTAATAACTACATAACTATTCTATCCTTTTACTCTCCCGAAATGTAATTCAAGAGAACGAATTTCTTTTCTTTCTTATTAAACAGCATTCTTACAAAGGAAACAGTGACATTTTACCTCTTGTGTACTTATTTTGATCAAACTTTATATGCTCTTCCTTTGTCTGAGTCACCAAGCGTAGCGGCTCAAATGGTAATGTTTGGCACTGATATTCGGAAGGTCTCGGATTCAAATCCCTTGGGCGACCACAAATTTACCGCTCTCACATCTAACATAATTTCATTCCGTTGGTTGTTGTTGATTTTGGTTTATTTACGGACGCTCTTTAACTCTCAGGTCATCAGCGTCCCGTTCAAATCAGGGCGTGAAACGGCCGACAAAGTTTGCTCACAGGCCTCTTATTTTAGGCTTGAGGTTCTTTTTCGTGCCGTAAATTTACGACACGGGACCTACGGCTTTACTTCCCTTCCGAAGGAAGCCATACTTTGGATTTTTAAGCCCGAAAAAATCCATCGATCCTGGTCGGGTTTGAACCCGTGATCTTGAGTTTAGAAGGCAAGTATGGTCACCATTACACCAGCAGGACAGACTCATTTCGTTGGCAGTGGCATGGAGTCGTTAATACAATGTCTGGGTTCGAATCTCGCCAAGATCATCCTTCTTGACTTGAGCTTTTCTTAGGATATTTTTGTTCTCTTAAGGGGCAAAGTCCGGGAAGGTACCCTAAATTTATTTTTGGAACACTTCCTTCTAAAAATTCTTAAAATTTCAAATTATTTTCTGAATCCATGTCTGTGACGTCAATTATAAAAACGGACTTAAAATGTATTTTATTTTTAGTTTGCTATTTCTTTTGCAATATCTACTCCTTAAAATTGAACATTTACTCAACATCTTCCTGCCTTAATTTTTCTACAGCTTCAGGATATATTTATTATTTTATTTATTTACTAACTTCTACATAATGGCTTCCAGCCGCATAATAAATAGCTTATATTTATCTGTTATGCCTTTCATTTTTTTTGATACGTAATGTAATTAATAAATAATAAAAGATATTCTGATAAAGCCTTGTGCCTGCTAAACATTTTCCTTTAGAATTCTGCAAAATGAGTCTAATTTTATATAACATTTTCTGTTTTTGGAAAATTAAGAAATTTAAAAATTAAATGAAACATTTATGAACCTTCACGTAAATGAATATATTACTATATTATGACAATCATAATGTTATTTTCTTTAAACATGAGTTTTATTTTTTAAAATTATTTTTCTCTATCATTTGCTTGACATTTATTGAATGCTGTGCAACACCTACAAATCTATAAGTAGTTAATTTTTAATGTTTTGTATATATACGTATATATATTAAATGGTTTTAATGCATAATTTTAGCAGCCTTTTGACTTAATGAAAATAAACACTATTTTTCGTGGTTTCAAATATTTGATATGCAAACGTATATTTCTCATATATTTTGCTAGTCGAATGTTTTAAAGTCTTTTAACATGTGTGTGCAGAACAATTGACTATCAAGAACATGTGATAACCCAGTCTTTTTCTTCTTTCTACCAACTTATGAGATACTTTTTCATTATTGTTTGCATATGTTTTTAGTTTTTCTAACATAGGCTGTTTGAAACGTTCTAGTTTATATACTTCAAGCTCATTCCTCTGTATTATAAATTATTTAAATTGCTATTTGAATAGTTTTTGCGGCTCTTTCATCTAATTTCATTGTGTGTGTTTCAAACTATTTTACCCTTTCCCGAGCTGCCGTAGCCTATTGTTTGGAACGTGCAACATTTAAAATGCTTCGATTCAACAACGTTGAATGTCTCTCTCTCTCTCTCTGGGACTTTAATTAATTATACTTTTTAATTACAGATTTTTTCTTCGCCTCTTTCTAATTACTTCCTGCTATATTGATTGTTTCAATCAATCCTTACACTTTTACAGCTTTTTGAAAAGTTTTACATTTTTGCATATGTTTACTTTGTTGCCTACTTTGTTGCATATTCTCGCAGCTTTTTAAAGTAAATTCTTTCAGATTTTTGATTTTGACATCTGGAGCCTATGTTAGAGTATGTTAATTTGATCTTCCATATTTCCAGTTTCTTATTTCAAATTATTCATTATAATACTTAGGATATATGATTACACATGATATTCCACCCCACCCTCTCATAGTATTTTTTATTTGGCTTGTTTATTATTGAAGAAAAACAAAGTAATGTTTCTGACAAGAAATTTAAATGATGCAACCAGGTTCATTTTACACAAAGGGGGTGATTTTTCTGTTTTTCAGTTTGATAATCTCTTTTAATCTGGTTTAGTTTAGTCCTGGGAGTATTGGTAATTTACGTTTTTTTATTCGTTTACTAAATTTAATTTCAGGATACAGATAAAGAATTTTCAAATTATTTTCCATACAAGAACTGCTATTGTCTTAAGGATGTATACGCTATAACACATGAGAGCATTGTTTTTACACGTTTGATAACTTATTTCCAATATATTTTAAAATTGTAGGGCATATACATTGTTTGTCCTATTCAACGTTTTATGCACAGCTCATCTAATTGAAGACTACGCAAATAACATTTCAAAAAGGAAAATAATAAATCTTAACCACTCTATAAACAACCAAAGCCAAAATTCTCTCTCGTAAGCAAATAAATAAATAAATAATAAACAATAAAATATAACCCAGTATATATATAATTTTTTATTAAAACAAATCTACAGCATTTTAGAGGGAGGAAAACATACTTTGATTTCAAGCTTAGAAAAGCAAATAAATGTGTCTTGCACGTGCATTATTCTTGTTATTTTCATACATCCCAATTTAAGCCACTTTAAAACTGCTCGTCATTGGGACTATAAACCAAAGTAATGGGACACCTTGCTTGATAAAGGTTTATTCCAAATTTTATTGACCATAGACCAAATGTTTACAGCCAGCTGACCTGATGGCTCAATTCCCCAGCACGCACACACTTGGTACTGTTTGTGTTCTAACAGACCTGCGCACTTGCGTTGCGCAGTGTGACTCTAGGCTGTCAGCTGTCACTACCGTAGTAGTAACTGGTTAGCCTCCCCGATAATATTAAAACAAATCAATTTATAGGCTAAATAGGCATTAGCAATAAGCCAGCCTGACAGTAACTACTTGTGTCTGCTTTTGATTTAAATTTTAACAGCTGTAAAAAGCGAAAGTATAGTATTCTATGCAAAATTAGATACCCCCCTCTTTTTACAGCTTAACGTCCTTATAATAACGAAGGTATAGAGAGACGATGAATGAATTAATTAATAAGTTAATTAATGGATGCATAAATGTGACCGGAGTCGGTAACAATTAAAGCTACCTGGCATTCACTTTTTCAAGGCAAGAAAAAATTCCGAAAAATAAACTTACCCTGCCTGCGGGATTCGAACCGGATTTGTAGACAGACACGGTGACCAAAAGGCCACGGAGGCGATATTTAATATTTATGGACATACTAAAAAATATCTTAAGTACCAAAGAGATGCTTTGGAAAGAGAGAGAGAGTAGTTTTGGGGAAATAGGGAAACTATTAGAAGAAATTGGAAAGGGGAATGTGTGGCGACTGGGTGAAAGTAATGTGAGTGGATTTTGGAAAGACGTGAAGCAGAGGGTAGAAGACATATAAAAGCAAGAGCCTTGAGGACAAAAGTTTTTAGATTTATACAAAGTAGTTAAAAGAAATTGGGGACGGTTGGTTCGAACAATAACCACATAATGCTGTATTGTTTGCTATCCAGTATTTACGCCTTTGGCTGCTAGATGTCACTGTTTGCAAAATGGCATTTAAAGGTCATAAAAAATCGATCCATCCGCTAACAACTCCATTCGTAAGCATACTTTGAGGTAGAGACTGGGTGCTTGTGTAAAGGAAAAAGGGGTATATGTTACTTTTGTCATATGCCATGTCCTGATCTCCTTACTAGCCAGATTTAACCCCATTTTCCCAGTAGGGTTACGTGAAGTATCAAGTCTTTGTTCATCCCTTCCCCGTTCTACCTGTGATAATTCCGGATCTGTAGGGACATCTAACATTGTCACTGACTTCTGGGGCATATTTGGAAGAAAATGGACTATCGTGTATCGTCTGCAGAGAGACAAATGGCGCATATGTTCAGCATTTATAATACATGTAAAAGGCTCTGAAAATTATGGTCAGTATAAAATAATATCCGTATTCCAGTCTAATTGTACTAAAGCAGGGGTTTTAAGCTCCCAATTAGTTTAAATATCCCTATATACGAGTTTCCGGCCTCGCCGATAACGATTATCACCTTCACAAAAACCTTATCTGATGTCATACCTTAACTGTTAAGTAAATAATTGCAGCTGTAACTTCCGCTCCACTAAGTTCAGTTGTTCAGATATAACTACATAAAGAAGGCTATGTGTAGAAGATTATGGCATGTTCACAATGGAGTTTCGAGCTGTAATTAAGTTTTTCACAAACGAAGGACTTATTCCAAATGAAATTAAACAAGATTGGACGATGTATATGGGGAAGAATCCCTCTCATATTCTACCGTAAAAGAATGGGTCAAACTTTTTCGAATGGGTCGAGAAAGCATTGAAGACGAAGAGCGTGCAAGTCGGCCTTTGGAGGTGCTCACTCCTGAAAACATCGCTCTTGTGTAAGGAGAAATTATGGAATATAGACGGCTCAAAATTACAAAAATAACAGCAAGTTTGGGCCTTTCTTAAACAACAGGCCTTCCAATTATTCATTAACATTTAAACATGAATAAGATTAATGCAAGATGGGTGCCTAGATTTCTTTCCTCAGTCCAAAAGCAGCAACGAGTCATTTGTTTCAGATTTTTTTAGAACGAGAGAAAAATTCTGCAAATCATTGTTACAGGAGATGAAACTATGGTCCTCTACTATGATCCCTTTCCCAAAAGAGAATCAATAGAGTGGCGTAAACCTGGCGAAATACTGTCACTAAAAGTCCAAGGTCACTCAGTCAACCAAGAACAACATGACCACAATCTTTTGGGACTGTGAAGGAATACTCTTCATTGACTTCAAGGAGAGGAACACCACAGTAAATGGGGAGTACTATGCTGGCTTCCTGCACAGACTACGTGCTTCCATCAAAGAGAAAAGGCGAGGAAAACTGAGTGGTGGTGTGCGTCTTCTTCACGACAACATGCCTGTGCACACAGCTCTTGTTGCAAAGGAAGCTGTGAAGAAATGTGACTTCAAGGAGATCGATCATCCACCCTACGGCCCAGATCCAGTTTCCGGTGACTATTCCCTCTTCTCAAAACTGAAGATGGACATTCGAGGAAGGAAATTTAAATGTGACGAAGAAGTGATGGATGCTATTTATGCCCATTTTACAGACAAGATTTCTGACTATTTTTGGAGGAGAATTGAAATGTTAATTCAAAGATGTGAGAACTATATTGAAAAATGAAACAAAGTTTTTGCCTTGATTATACCTCGAAAACGGTTAGGCCGAAAACTTATGGACCTACCCTCGTGTAAAGAAAAAACCTTAAACATTTTTAATTATATTTTAAATATCATGTGATTTATGATGCCAATTAATTTGCCAATCAAAATATTAAAATTGCAAATTGGGCTACAGAAAACAGTGATAAGGCGCAGTTACAAGTCGTGCCGGATTTTGCTGTTGTTGATTTGATTTATTTAAGGGCGCTTTTTAACAATCTTAACTCATCAGCTTCCTATTCAAATCAGGATTTGAAACGGCCGATAAATTTTTCTCAGAAACCTCTTCTTTCAGGCTTGAGGTTTTTTTTTTTGAAATGTTTATACCACCACGGGTGCCGAAGTCGTTAAGGCACGGACTCGTGAGCGGGAGGTCTGGGTTCGAATACCGCCAGGACCGTCCTCCTTGACTGAGGTTTTTACCAGGTTTTCCTCAATCCTCATAAATGGCAAATGCCGGGGAGATACCCTAAACTTAGGCCTGGAACGATTCCTTCCTTAAAAATAAATCCTTTCCCAATATATCATTTCATCTCGTGTGTCATCAATGACCATCGCCTGTGGTGCTCTGTAGCAAAAACGGGCGTTAAACACCATTCATTTAAGTTTTTATACAATTTTGGATCCCTCTGTATTTTCTTTCTACAATGCTCTCTGTGAATTGCAATTTTATAAACAGGAACAATCTGTACTATGTACTTGCTGCTTATGAAACGACATACACTCGATAAATGGTGCATTTAATATCTACAACATATTACTATAATGCTGCTACTACTAGATAATTTTGTTTGAGCAGAGTAAAAATATTACTAAGTATAATTCAAAGCATTTCGTAAAGAAATACATAATTAAATGACATTACTAAATTATGAAATTCTTTAACTAAGATAAATAAACATATGAAAGAGCAACACCTGTTTGAAATTATGTATGCAGTGAAAGAAGAACAAAATGAAAGTTGGGCATCGTTCCCTGAAGAAAACTTCATGCAGAACCCAAAATATAACAACATGCGTCGGCGACATACCTGCTACTTTCCTCCCTACTGTTCGTGATAAATTGTTGTTTCACAGTAATGCACTTCACAAAGAAATAATCTGTAAGTAAAATGTAACACAATTTATAAGCAATTATTGCCACTATTAAGAGCAGTTAACTTCATCCGCGTAGCCGAGATGTCGAGAAGTACGCAAGTCTTTCCCACAAATGTGAAGCTACTTTCCTCTCCACACGGCTTGCTGGAGCTAAGCAAACATAGAACCCAAGGTCCACACTCTCGTCATGCAAACAAAACATTTCTATTCCTTTTATTTCTCTGTTTTTTTTTTCTTTCTTTTTCTTTCTCTATCCGTTCCTCGCCAACAGCTTTAATGTTCACGAATTGACCTTCTGGGTACACATTCCTTTGGATGCAATGTGTTGGAAATGTTGGGATGGTCAAATAATTGAGTAACCATATACGGCTACGGTTAAATGTGAATAAATATTTGCCGAAACGGTACGAGAGAGAAAGAGAGAGTGAGAGAGAGAGTGAGTGAATCAGCAGCCAAGCGTGATATGAAAACCAAAAATATACACCACAAGAGAGACCAAGCTCCTTCATCTTCTGCAATACCCAAGAAGGACTTAAAAAAGAAAAGCAAACTATATTTCTTGCTGCCAAATGAGAGCTACCGAAAAGACGTATTTTAGCATATATGCTTAGCATGTATTTAGATGCTGATACATACTATGAAAGTAAATTATACAGTAACTTTAATAAATCTCTAATTATTATGGAATATTTGATATGAAAAGTGTTTTAATAAGATTCAAAAAAAGTTATATAAGATCTGTAGGGTGCAGAAGTATCATAAGCGATGCCTGTAACGAAATTGAAAGGTAATGAATAGAACTGTTAGGAAATATTCAAGAATAAGTTTACATGCTGAGCACGAAAAGAAAAGAAATAGAAAAATATAAAATCGATGAAGTTACGAAAATATATAAGAGGCATTACAGCTATAGGTGTATTTAGAATAAACATAAGAAAACAAAATAAACAAGAGAGGCTTAGAAAAGCATAAGAGTTATATGAAAATAAAATATATGGATGCCAAATTTTATAAACGGGAATTTGAAGAGCAACAAAAGAAAAAAAAAAATCAATAAAGATTATGGCAAATGGATTACTCTTAATATTATTTAAATCCTTTAAAAATAACAACAATAAATATACTTCCCTAACAGTTGTTCATAAAACTTATTTTTAAACAGATTGGTTTTGAAGAATTTATTTTTATAATTCATCTTTCTATTCCCCTTATTTGTTTTTGATGATCACCTTGATGGCATTAGGGGACCATTCGTCAGTGAGGGTAGTGGCCACCCCGGGCTACCCGAGCTATCCAATTTCCAGGGTATAACCGTATCACCCTATCTCTAAGCGAAATAAAAAGGAAGATCTATTACAAGGAATAAGGAAGTCCACAACGGCATTATGGCGGAGAAGTAGAAACTTCAACGCAGAGGGACCCCTGTTTCTGCTGGTGTTAATACACAGAGGAACTGATTTAGAAGCTCTTAGATGACAGCCTCATCACTGAACTGGTAAAGTGGCCAGGAGACATTGGTTTTTATGTAAATTTATCTATAGGTTCTGTTCAGTACCAGAGGTGCCATTCCAGAAATACATTTTCGGGCTAGTATTGTCGCGCCTACAATTGCTAAACTACCCGATGTATTCTAGTGAAGTAAATGGCGATCAATAGAGAATCATCAATGTACGCAATGTGACCTTGAGTTGGAGCTGTGATATTCAGTGATAAAGAGAAGGAAGCAGATTAAAGCGTGAATTGGCGGATCGCGCGGCAGCCGAGGCAGTACAGTACGAGAATGCAAAACGATAGAATGTTTGCAGTAATGCCAAAAAATTATTTCAAACTAGGATACAATCTCAATTGAGCAATAATCGGCAGTCGACAAGTTAAATTGCTAAAGAATTTGAGTGAAAAGAAGACATTAACAATGTCGAGGTATGTACAGCGAAACGGAAACGAACGTATAAGCAACGCACATTTCTTCATTTGTATACCTTACATTCAACATCCCATTATGATAGACGTATGTATGGATACAGCTTGCTGCTATGTCTCCGAAATAGTGCATCCCGACTTCCTTTCACTTCCAACATGGCATAAAGAAAAAAAAAGACAGATATTTACGAAAAGAAGAATTTTCTAGTTGAAACATAACATATAAAAAAGAACTGCAGCATAAATTAAAACTATGTATATCGATATTATGCCTAATGTAAGAAAAAAATAGTATAATAAAACTTAGTGATTTATTGTGAAATACTCCAGAACAGAAGGATATCACCAGAAGTAGTAATATTGACTGAGAAATTATGGGAAAAAAAAGAGTAAAAAAATCATCTTTGTAAATGGTCCGATATCAATCTCTGATTGAAAACATTCGATATTCATATCATTAATAATACCCCTGAAGAGGGCCGAAAAAAGTAATGAATTCTATAAAACCTGTAATTACATTTAACACTGATACTCGGATATGCCATATAAATTCAGATCATTTTCTTTTTAAGTAAAAATTAATAATATTCAAGATCGATTAATAAGAACATAAAAGAAAAATCTTCCAATAAATCAAAAGCAAGTAAATATATGGGAGCTATATTCAACTGTATGTTAAAATATTTGAGCTGTGAGTGACAATATAATGGAGAATGGCAAAGTTTAAGAAAATTAAGCTTGGGAAAAATAATAATTCGTAATCATAAGAAAAGTCTCAAATTTTGAATATAGAAATAATCACAGAAAAAGTAAATTTAATAGCTTTAAATTAAATTCAGAAAAAAAAAAATAGTCGCAAAATATTTAAAAATAAAAATAAAACAATTAAGCTGGACAAGGATAACTGTTGACAGAATAACTGAAAAAGAATGCCTAAGTATTATCAACAACTACGGACTTGCGTGACAGAAAAGAATACAAGTACATTGTTAAATTGCGTATTTGGATAGACATTATAGGAATTTAAGTGTTACAATATGTCCTAAAATCATCTAAACTAAATAATTCCCTGGAATAGGCACAAATACCGAACTATTGAAATGTGTACCTCAATAATTGAAATTGTGATTTTTAAACATAATAAAATATGTTGGAAGATATGTACAGCCCCTTTGGAAAATAAGAACCATATGCAATCTTTAATAAAGATAATATATAACTATTACACCCATCCTATAAAATGTATGCTAAATGATTAAACACTAATAATGAATAAATGTTGTCCAAAGAACACTGTGGCTTTAGGAAAGGATGGTTTTGTTTTGGTTTTTATTTATGGACGCTCTTTAGCATCTCAGGTCATCAGCGTCCCATTCAATTCAAGGCGTGAAACGGCCGACAAATTTTGTCAGAGGCCTCTTCTTTCAGGCTTGAGGTTCTTTTTCGTGCCTTAAATGTACGACACGGAACCCACGGCTTTACTTCCCTTCCGAAGGAAGCCATACTTAGGATTTTTACGTTCGAAAAAATCCATCGGTTCTGACCGGGATCGAACCCGCGATCTTGGGTTTAGAAGGCAAGTATGTAACCACTACACCATCAGGACCGACTAGGAAAGGATGATCTTACTATATTATTCACTTATACAGAATTATTCAATTGGATTGTTAGGGTTGGAGGAGCATATTTCGGTACTGCAGTTCAACTCAACGGCTTGGTGTTTGTGCGTACGCTCCCAGTAGTGAACCTCCGGGATGAAGGACACTTTAGGCTGCCAGAATCCGCGGGTTCCCTGAGATTGTTTCCAGATAGAGCATCCCGACGCAAGCGGGTTCGAACTCCCCAGTAGGACGGCTTGCATTTCAGACATAGGGGCAGAAACGTTTCCAAAGCGCAAGCCACCGCCACAACGCACCAACCAGCTTCCCCTCGCACTTTTGACTCTTAACAGAACCGTCGGAATAAAATTATGAAATGGGAGAGCGGCAAATTCCTGAAAAGTAAATCCATCCCTGCAAACGCCTAAGCGACCAGGAAAAACCAAGAAAAATTCCAACATCAGGTCAGCTCTAAGGAATTTAAACCCGAAACCCATGTGCTGAGTCCCCATTCTCGGTGCATAGAGAGGCATAAAATTCAACCGCTGAACAAATATTGAACTATGGACTATGAAAAAGTTTTTAATAGAATTAAAATATGGTAGATCAAAAAATTAAAAAGATTTCTAGATCAGGAAAAGAAAGTATAAACACGTATAATTATACAAAAGTATTTTCCGAAAATCAGGGCAATTGGGTCATTAGGGGTAGGGTACGTCTAAAAAAACTATTGAGGGTTAAAGCGGAATTTAAAAATCGCTCTAGCGGCTGAATTTTTATACGTATTTAAAGGAAACTCGGAATATGCCATTGAAATTTAATAAAGAAATTAGTTTCCGAAAATCAATGATATCGGAATATTAGAAGTGGGGAGGTTTACTTGAAACCCAACATGTAAAAATCGCTCTGGCGGCATTATTATTTCATTTTCCGCAACGAAACTTCATATATACCTTTTAAACAAATAAAAAATTATAGTTTCTTAAAATTAGGGAAATCGTTCTATTAGGAGGGGGGGTTATCCCAAAACCGAAACTTTGAAAATCGCCCTAGCAGAACCAATATTTTTCACAACTAAACTCGGCATATACCATTTAAATAAAGTAAACATTTTTTCTGAAAATCAGTGAAATCACATTATTTAGATGGGAGGGTTACCTAAAAAAGAGTGGGGGTTAAAACGAAATGTAAAAACACTCTAGCAGCCGAATTTTTAAAAAAATTAAAAGAAACTCGGTTTATGTCATTGAAATAAAATAAGAAATATAATATCCAAAATTAGTTGAAATCGTACAATTAAGAACCTGAAATCCAAATTTTGAATTTCGCTCTAGAGGCATTAATATTTGGTTTTCGCAACGAAACACCGTATGTACCATTAAATTAAGTAAACATTTAGTTTCTGAAAATCAGGAAAAATCGAACCATTAGGAGTGGGGATTTACCTGAAACCCAATTTTAAAAGTCGCTCTACCAGCACCAATATTTGGTTTTTACAACTAAAATCGGCATATGTCATTCAAACCAAATAACAAAAATAGTTTCTGGAAATCAGTGAAATCAGATTATTAGGATTTGGGGGTTTATGTGAAAAATGAGGGAGGGGGATAAAGTAAAATTAAAAATCGCTCTAGCGGCAGCAATTTTAGAATTTTTTAAAGGAAACTGGGTATATGCCATTGAAATAAAATAATAAAGGGAAAGAAAAGAAAAGAAAATCATCGAAATCGGACTATTAGGGAAATGTGACTCTTAGGAGTAAAAATATACTTGATGGTTTAAAAAGTGCTCTGGAGTTTAATTGTTTAAAAATAAAATGAAAAATTAATTTACTATATAAACTGTATTTGGTCGTTTATATTTAATAAAAGCATCGTCATGAAGATAACAAATATGAAATATTAATCTAATATGTGTCTATGAATTATATTGGTATGTAAGAGCGCTCTGTAATAGCCTTCAGAAAACGTTTGCGTTATATATTTTAACATACAACATTTAAATTAAATTTCAAAGCCAATGAAAATCGATGAAACTTTCGATTGTTCTTTGCTGAATGTATAGATTTTCTTAGCATATTGCAATTGTTTTTAAATAGTAACATGTTTTTGTTTTATTAAAATATATGAACATCGTCTTCTTAAATACACAATGTAACTCGAAACTTTGTGTTATTTCTATTTATTTTAGTGAATGTAAAGATGATATCATTGACTCAGTGCATAAATATAGTTATATTTAAAATAAAAATGCCCACACAGTATAGCTTTGTCTATCAGTGGTAATATATTTTATTTAATTAATAGTATATTATTATTATTATTATTATTATTATTATTATTATTATTATTATTATTATTATTATTATTATAAAATGATGTTTCTCTTTGTATTACTTACAGATTGTAAGAATTCTAATTTTTCCCACCAATACCGCACAGTTATGCCACAACTTATTTCATTTCATTGATTATAATTAATAAGGTCCAATTTGGGTTTTATATTCCTTTTTATTAAAAGTTATTGAGCTCAGTGAAGAATTCGCTTAGTTTACACACGTTTATCAGATACCAACGCATGACAAAAGACGAAGGCAAAGGAATTGGCGACGGCTATCGAGAGAACTGGGACGACAGCTATCAAAATATCTTGTAATTGCTGAATAGATGGCGAAAGATTGAAAAGTGAATGACGTAATGCGAAAGACAGAAGATAAACGCTTTTATTAATGATAGTTAAGTATGCGTCTTTTAGAACAGGAATTGTAAACAGGGTCGGAACAGCTTAGAATTAAGGATCAGAAGTGAAGGACAAGGGGGGGGGGAGAAAACTAAAAATGAGAAATAAAAGAAACATGGAAAAGGAAAGCAAGCAATAGAAAGGATCGCTAGAGTGTTCCACAATTTCTGCTAGCTGAAAGTTCTTATGTCGTGGTCCACCCCACTAAGTTTTGATTAATGATTCTCTCGCCAAAGGGAAGAAGAACGAAATAAGAAGGGGAAAAAACTGCACACTGCAGCAAACAAAGGGATTGGAAACCACTGGGGCCGAAAAGGAGACAGGCTACATTCCCTCCCCTCGAAAAAAAAATCAGGAAAAGAAAATAGAACGGAACAGTAATTTAGCTTTTCGCTTGACACTGCTTCTGGTTCGTGTTCACATGGAATTTCTTTTGTGTGTATACTGCCAACCGCTTCAGGAAATATTTCGAGGTGTATGTAATTACAGAAGTAAAATTATACTAAACACATTAAGTGCAATCTAAATTATAGATGTACGTTTTAATAGAACAACAGAATACATTAATGTATTTTTATTGTTCCTATACTATTCATATTGGATATCTCGTTAGAGTAATTTCAGGTGTTCAATCATATATGTTTTATTCTTTGTAGGCAATTATTCGCCATTGTTAGATGTTCTGCAGAAGAGACAATTTCCATATTGACAGTTTATTAGTTGGAAATGGTGTTAGCAATCTTGTGTATTTTTCTGCAACTGTAAAATTTAGTTTTTGGTACCTGTTGCAACAGATTGTAGAAATCTACTACCACAGAAGGCGGGCATTGTTACTTCGCTATCTGCTTCACAGACAAGATCGCGGACAAGAGTAGAAATAGTAATTTTTAACTAAAGATTACATCGTGAGTTGAATAGACATCTTGCCATCTTGGAGGGGACAACAAGAACTCAAAAATAAAAATAAAAATACCTTTCTGTCACGCCATGCGAGCTCTTAAGGTGTGTATGTTTTAACCAGAACGTTGATCACATTAGAATTGCTTCAGAAAGTATAATGACAGTATTATAATAAAATCTTAATAAATAAAAAGGCAGTTTTGCATTGAAATTGATATTAAGTTAATTGTAATCGCAATAATGATTATGGTTAATTCAAAGTACGTTTTTATTTACATATTCATAAGGCTATACACGTAATAGGGCATTTATTATTAAGAATTTTTATAATTCTCTCTGCATTAGGTCTTAAACATCGTATAACACATAATACAACTGATGTAAATAAAGCTTCTTTTTAAGATCTTAATGTTTGGGCCTTATATTTCAATAAAACGATTCTGCTTCGCAACATTACTGCAGATGCTCTTAAAAAGTCCCTAATCTTTGCATAACCTATAATCTGCAGACTTGTGCAAATATTTTTTCCAAAGGTCCAAGCATCCGATAGAGCCAAATTTGGGTTGTACCTCAAACTTCAATTCATTTATTGTTTCTAATGTACGCACAGAGGTGGAGGCTTTTATCTTGAAGAAGTAGTACATATTTGAGAAAAATCTTTTAGCGTTTCAGTCGTGTCATGGGAATTCAAGTTTTTCACCAACATGTCACTGTGTCCAAACTATTTTTCCTGACAAGTTGGAAGGAAACTCAATGCCATATGTCAAGCTGATAGAATTTGATAAAGGAAACAAAGAGGTACCCTTTTCCACTTATGTCTTAGAGTTTTTGAGAAAATAAATATTTTATCTCGAAACATATGGCAACATTGCTTAACATTCTCTTCTGCTTTCCATGTCTCCTCATTATTGAGATACATTTTACCATGGGCGATGACTAAATGTGTTATCTATCTTGGAGGACGGGAAAG
Source organism: Metallyticus violacea (assembly GCA_030762175.1). Lineage (NCBI taxonomy): Eukaryota > Metazoa > Arthropoda > Insecta > Mantodea > Metallyticidae > Metallyticus > Metallyticus violacea. The sequence goes on along the minus strand of CM060842.1, from coordinate 116,945,209 downwards.
TGGACAGCGTGTATTAAACTTGTGAGTGCGAATTTGCCCTACGTGAGTTGTATCAATATTATATCAACATGTTATAGAAATTCACAATTTGCATTATTTTCAGGATTTTCTCCCTTGATGAATATTCAATGATGACAAGTTTGGCAACTTTAATACGTAAAGATGGTTTAATTAAAGCATAGCGAGTGGAAACACGTGAAACAAAAAAGATGCAAAAACATTTCAATAAGCTCAGTGATGTCAAATCTAATTTTGCGGACTCAAATGAATTACATAAACATTTCATGTGAATTTACATTAAAACGCTTCCAATTACAAAAACCATTATTTGTACTATATCTATTTGATTATCCATTATTTTAATTGCAATGAATGAATTCAGGCGCATTAATACAATAACATGAAAGATTACACAGGAAAAAAATACTGTCCAAAAAACGCTCAAGGTTCAAACTTGTTTTTGAACATGTTCCATTTATAGCAAGGAATCTCTCCGTTAAAATTCGGCACTGAATTGCTTTCCATCTCGTTTAAGGCATTGCAATCCAGACTGTCAGCATGAGGAAACCTGTGTCTTGTAGTTTCCTGATCGTAGATGATGGATGTATTTACTGCATTGATTTTTCTTAATCTCTGGTTCATTATGATAAACCCCAGAGCTCGTCTTCTGTCACAATACGATGAAGGAAACCCCCTCTTTCATGAGCATGGTGATCCAAATGCTCCTAACAAATTGTCTGTCGCTGGTTTGGTGCCCATCTGGAACGCACGTCTCTAAATCTGGGGTCCAGATGAATAATATGATACACAAAGTCCTTGCACTTGTCGAATTGTATGACAATTTCATCATCAGTCCATCTGTGAATTGAATGCTACTAAATTTCATGTGATGAATAAGCATACATTTTGTGATTAAAGCGATTCAGCAAAAAGGTACAACAGATATCCAGTTTAAAAAAACAAATGTCATGAGGATTTAAATAAACATTTTAGCTTAATACTAATATTTGTGACGTTTTGCTATTCTAGACATCAGTTAATTTGTTTCATTTGCATATTTATCTATCATTCCATTCCATAACTTCTTTAATATTATTATACCATAAATAAGTTTCGAAAGCACCTCAACCAGTAGAAAGTTGCCACGTTTGGCAACAGTGGGCTCAACATGGCGCATGGAGACATATGTCAATCAGCGAATGTGGAAAGAGATGAGGGTTGACAGCTTCCAGACCACGCTGAGGAAGGATCTATACAGCCATTGGTCAGAATGTGCCCCCTCCAAACCCCATCAGCGTTATGGGTCGCACTCTCGCTTGCACAATCAAAAAATGAAAACCCGTTTTATCATGAAGAACATTTCGAGGCTTCAACTTGAGGCAAAGACCGTTTACATGAGGCGAGAAGTCCTGTTGATTAAAACACGTGAACGCGAATCCACTTACATGAATAGCGTGCCCAGCAGTAAAATTAACTTACTCAAACACACATACGACACACATAGCTGTTCAAACGGTTACGACGTTAAAGATGAAGATCTCTACACTTTTGAACCGCCACGAGTGGCCTAGGTCTTTAAGGCGTGTACTTGTCAGCGGGACGTCTGGGATTCGAATCCAGCCTGGACCGTCCTCGCTGACTGGGGGTTTATGCCGGGGAGGTACCCTAAACTTAGGCCTGGAACGTTTCATTCCTTAAAAAAATTCCTTTCCCAATATATCATTTCATCTCATGCATCATCAGTGTCCACCGCCTGTGATGCCTTCAGTGGTAAAAAGGGGCCTTAAACACCATTCAATTTAATTAATGGATCACATGCTTTTACATTGATGTGTAAAACTTACTAAATTGGAATAACTGACATACAAAGCAGAGGCAATTACTTTATTTTCTTCTTTCACCCACAAAAGAAGTTGGAAAAAAAATGAAAAGTAAAGAAAAATATTTTTTACATTTTTTAATTGCATCTATTCTACTTCTTGACCCAGATATTAAAAACCTGATGATGTTTTTGCCTTTGCAATATAATAGGTTTGTTTCGTTCTCGATTTATTTATTTTTTTTAAAGTGTTTAACGTCCGTTTTTACTACTGAGGCACTACAGGCGGATTATTTTTAGGGCCTGCAAGAATCCCCTTTTAAAAATGTATTGCGCATAAAACCCCTTTCTTCAAGAATGTACTTGTGCAGTGGAAGTAAAATTAGCACACGATGAAAGTATAGAATAACACACGAACTCACCACCACTGTTTGTAAAGTCTCCCTGCACCTGCATTATATGCCTTCACGCCTTTATCTTCTACCAGTAAGCACCCGCGATCTGCCGTTCCATAACTCAAATAACCTCATAACATTTCCGCACCGCTCATTATCACGGTTTAACCCACTTCCTCCGAATATCATGCTCTTGCTCTTGGCTATAATATAACAAACTAATTTTAAATGTTAATCAGCCATGAGATATTAATTTACGTATTTATTATTTTTTTACCGATGAGAGTGACTTTAATTCCATAGAGCATCAATTGCATTCCAAACTAGCTGAAGAAGCCATTTCTACACCAATTAGGTAAGGTATCGTATATTGTACCGTCTACATATCCGATAAACTATTTAAACTGTGATGCTTCAAAAAGGAGAGAATGTGTTTTAAGTGATAGCGAGGAGGAGAGAAGTTGTTTGATTTTATAACCTACGAAGTATTTTCGTCTTGAACAGCTAAGTTTCTGTAGACTCACGGGAATGTATCATTTCGTTTTCACATTTCACATATCGTACTTGCCACTTACTTCATTAATAGCCGGTAATAATACTTGAAATAGTTTCTGCTTTGGAGGGAAGGTAACGTTAAACAAACAAAATGGCAGCGTTTCTTCTATTTTGAACTGATACTATTTATGGGGAAGTCTTCGCAACATTTATACACCCAAGCTACCATTGCAATTTTATGTTTGGGAAACCAATAAGTAACGAATTAAATTTTTTGTGGCATTAGAGCTGTAAATTACTATTGTTGTTGCAATAGAGAGCAACAATATTAACGGCATACTTTGTTACGCATTATTGAAACAATGTATGACATTACAGCAATAATGACTTTGAACAAATTCAGGGATTATTGAATGTGGATATGAATGCAATTGAGTTCTGTTTAAAAAGAAACAATATTTTGAATAAAAGATGTGAATTTCTGATACTAGTTTTCAAGTTTTACACCATAATATTATTTAGTTTGGTGTGTCCTTGGTTGTCCACCATACTAATATAATCTAACGTTGTACATTAACTGTATAATAAATTTGCCTTAAATAAATGCTATTTATTTTATCAAAGTATGCTGTGATGATAACCTGTATTGAGTAATAGTCCAATTTAGAATAATAATGATACAATTTATAGTACATTATTATCGTCACACATTATAATTTTTTAACTATGATATTCTGCGTTTTCTCAGTTTGTACGAAGATGCTTACAGAATGCAGCTACAATGCATACTTATCAAGTCCTACTAATACTTCGCGGATTTCGCGGCAATCTAGAAATTGTTCAAATTATTAGAACTTACCTTACTGCACTAAACTTATCTGCATAAAAAAGCACAATCCTTTTTAAAAGTTAAGATTTCACAACCTCTGACACAGAGAGCCTTCCTTCATTTCTAAAATCCGTTTACTATTGTAGGGCGGAACGAAAACACTTCCGCCTAAACCTATGCTCACGTGGAAGAGCAGAAAATAAGCAGTGATGTGCTTGTGATGGAAGACCATTAACACACTGACCTAGCCTAAGTGTCATTAAGGCAGACAAGAGGCATTCATCATTGCTGAAACTCATAGTCGTGAGGCAAGGAGCTGTGAGTAAGGTCATGTCTGCCGATCTCTGCTCCAGGACAAAACAAGAGCTGAAATGAATGTAATGACCTTCACGCTCCGTTATGTGGCGATGAACAGAAAAGAAGAATATTCACAGAGAATCTGCACATTTCAAAGGCTAAAATCGCGAACTTTTGCACAGGTAAGACATCTTGTTTGCACTTGATTACGGATGAACTCCCCAAATTTCATCTCGCATATTTTACCCCTCCTTCTCTTTGGTGACAGCACACAATACACATGTCATACAGCTTCGAGTTTTTATAACCTATATCATCGGATGGGAATTATATGATTTTATCTGTTCCATTTATCAACATTTAAAATAGGAAAATCTCTTTAATTGTTTGCGTTTTGCTTATCAATAACCACTTAATTTAGACAAGACTGTGCTACACAGATTTTTACATAATTTATGTACATCTCAATATTTTTGACATTTTCAATAAATTATTAAATCAAAATCGCGCAAGAAATATATACAGAATGGACATAAAATGTCCATCCATTTTCACGAATTAATAGTTTGTCATAAACGAAATGTATATGGTATGCAGATATGACAGTTTTCTCCGATTGTGTTAAACTTCAAAACCATCTGAATGCCATAAATAAATGGAGTAAAGTGAGCAATCTTCCTTTTAATACATCAAAATGTCTGGTTACGTCTTTTTCTGGACTCAAAAGTAAAGTTGAAACAAAATTACAATTAGTTGAAGCAAAAAATGATCTCCTTGTAATTTTCAACAAAGACTTATCATTTACTTAACATATTAATAACACTGTTAGTGCAGCACATAAGAACCTAGGATTTATTATTCGTAATTCATCTTATTTTAATGATCAATTCATTTGTCAGATCGAAACTTTAATATTTCTATTATATGGAGTCCTTACATTGACAAATCTGTTAAACTTATCGAAACAATTGAACGCAAATTTTTAAAGTATGCATTTTTCAGAAATTTTCGTTTTTTTTTCCTAATTTAATTTCTTATGATACTTTAATTCAATTATTTCAAAGTTTATCTCACAGAAGGAATCGTCACTTGCTACTTTCCCTTTACAAACTATTACACAATAAGGTCGATGATTCAAACATAAGACAATCAATATGCTTTATGTTCCAAATATCACACCAAACCGATTTCATATCTTTTTTATTCCAAGGGTTAATAATGATGCGTATAAATATTCTCATGTGCTTAGAATGCAAATATTATACAATAAATTACATTATTTAATGATGCATTCAGTATAAATCTGTAAACTTTCGCTTTGTCCTGTGATCATTTATTGCAACATATACATTGATTAACTTTTCATGTACCAACATTACCAATGTTTTTCTTTTATTTTTGTCCTAATTATTTTGTAACTTTTTATCATATTTGATTTATTGTGTTCTGTTTTATTTTTCCATTGTTTTGTAATTGTAAGGATATTGTATCAGATTATGTGAACATTGTAATTGGGAAATCTGTAACATGAACAAAATAAATAAATACTTTGTCACAGGCATAGTCATGAAGTCCTTAAAACATTAAAGTTCATCACTATGATATACAATTACTAGGTCTTAAAATCTAGTACTGAAAATATGTTAAGATTCTATCTCATAACTTCATTTGCAATTATTTTTCTACGATCTATTTCCATCAGATTTATTTTTAATATCCAGGACTTAGAATCATATAGAAAAGTAAATACAACTGTAATATTTCTTTATTCGTTTTATTAAAAATTCGTTTTATTGATTCACATATTGGTTGATTTATTAATATTATTATTTATATGTACATCTTTGTGAAAAGAGATGTTACGGCCTATATAGTTAAAATTATTTGTATGTTCTATTACAATATTTTTATTAACCTTTTTAATCTTATTCGTCTTTTCCCTTGGAATGCCCTTATCTCGATTTATCAGCTGACATTTTGAAACTGTATTTTGCGCAAATTTTTTCAATTGCATTGAAACTTTTACTGTTTTTATTTCAGATTATTACTACAGAATGCTATTTATAAAAAAAAACAAGAATATATTGTTAAAGCTAAATAGCACAGTTTGTGTTTGCAGAGCTGCAATAGGAGTTTATACAGAAATTTTAGTTGATATTGTGGCACCGCTTTCTTTTAAAAAGGGGGAGAGTCCCCTCATTGTTTGCTGGATGTGAGAGAATACCTTAACCAACGATTTACCAACAAAGTTCATCTCGTATATGGCCATCACCATCATTGGATTTGTTGCCATCAGTTTTTTCTTGTGGTTGAACAAGTCAAAACTGAGGCCAGTATACAAAACTGAAGTAAGAGCTTTCAAGGACCTAAAGAATCGTATTCGAGAAACATGAGCAGCGATTTCAGGCGACATACTTAAAAATTATTTCGAGTTGCTTATGAGCGTTGGATCTTGCTTTGGAATTAATGGTGGCCATGATGAGAGATAAAAGTACAAATTTCATGTGTGTGTGTGTACACATGGTCATAAATTTAACTTAAGACAAGCATTAATTAAAAAAAAAGTAGATCGAAACGCAGTGTAACGCTGCAGTTTATAATAATTATTATACCAGCACAATATATCAGAATGTGGCGCTAGAATTTTGAAGCTGCCGTCGCGTTTATGAAAGGTAAATATTGATAAAGAGCTGAAAGTATACCTCCATTACTTATTTTTAATTCCATTATATGCATGCTCTTTATAAGGTAGGACCAAATGTTTACTAACAACGTTTATGATGTAGTTATCTCAGAGTGTATTTGTAGATAGAATTGGTCATACCCAAAAGTAGAAAGCCATAGATGCAGGGGGAAAAAAAAAAACAGTAGATATCAAGAGATTCTATTGGAAGCATGGAAAAAAATGAATCTTCGATCGCCATGTGCTGACCAATCCGCTCTTTCGCTCTCTGAAGCTGTGCAAAACAGCGGAACACTGAAAGCTTAGAGAGGTTAGTTCGAAAGTTTTAGGAAGGCAAAAATACTCCGAAACAGAGTAAGAAATTTAGTTTTAAAATATACTAATCTTTAATAATAATAACAATATATCTTTAGTTTTAGATAACAATTATGTGACTGCTTCTTGTTCTAGTGGTTAGCATTACTGACCAGAGGTCCCGAGTTCAATTCCCAGTACCTGCTTAGAAAATTTTCTAAGTTAGGGAGGTCTGGAACATAGTCCACCCAGCCGGTGGAGGACAATTGGAGAGTTGCCTGATAGATGGCGTCCTTCGATCTAGAAAGCCGCTTGATAGGCGACTGGCGGGGTACCGATATATTTAAATCATTGTTTGCAATACCCTGATTTCTGGTACTTATAGCAGGACGTACTATTCCAGGTTCTTTATTATTTTATTTTACATTTTATATCAATATTAATTAATTGAATGTACAGAACTACATTACTAAACAGCTGAATTATCTAAAACTACAACACAAATTTACGTTACCTATTTCACAAAACTTTATCAACATACTACAATTACTGGTAACCAGTAGTGGTTTAAATTTTACTATATATAACAGTGTTCAAAATTTAGTTATATTTTAAAATGTTCCAAACTGTGTTTTATAATGTTCATTGTGCAAGTGCATGCCATGCTTCTTCACCTGTATGCAATTAGCTGTCGCTCGGTATCCTAGCTGCACCCCACCCCGGAACCGCACACTGGACATCAGAGAGATAGCTTCTGGTCTCAAGCTTCAGCTGGAATTTGTGGTTGTTTTAGGTTAAGGTTAGGACTAAAGTTACCAAGATACATACATTGCTTCTTTTTCCTAGTAGTGCAGAGTTCTTTCTGTGTATTCTTCATTTACTTCCTACTTTCGTTGTTAATTGCTTCTTTAACTTAGATATTCTGTGTTCTGATAATGTTCTCCTTCAACTCTTTTTGTGTGGTCTTTGTATCATATTCCCCCACTACTTCTCCTTTGTACTCTTTTTCCTATCTACCAGTGATCAGCAATTTATTTTCATCTGCTGGTTGTTATTTCTTCTTCGTGCTCAGTTTCAAAGTTGCTAATCACTTCTGTCATTTCGTTTGGAGTTACATTCATTTCATTTATTTCTAAAAATCTTTGTGATTTTCTTAATTAAACATTTTTTGACCCATCTGCTGGTATTTTCCTTCCACTGTTATAGTTTTTTGTGTTTCTAAATTTTTCCATCCTTATCGAAGATACTTTGGGGTTATTTTCTTTCTTTTTTGTAAAATTTGGAATTCTTCTTGATTTCTTATTATGTTATTTAAGTTTTTTCCTGCTAATACCGCCCTCTAGCCTGCAACACTGCCCTCTAGCAATGAATTCGTACGACGGAGGTCGAGAAAGCAGAGGTTGCTATGGCAGGCCATTACCCATCTGGGTTTGCAGAGCTACAGAAGAGGATCTACGTATTTATTGATTTTTTTAACACTACCGAGTTTTAATAGACAGTAAATATATTTCTGATTTGAAATAAGGTTATAATTTTATTTATATATAAAGATTTAAGTATGCACAGCTTGTTCTTCAAATGTCAGTACTGTAATATAATAAACCAGTACAGAGACTTTCTAATGTTCTATTTGTACTCTGGACAAATAATTTTGAAACAAATAAGATTCATGTGATCCTTACTTCTAAAACTCTAAATGGCAAAACACAGAAAGCAATGTGATTGTCAGTTGTTATTCATGCTTCGACATTACCTAATATATACGTTGTTCCCCTTAAATGCCTCCCCAGAGCCTCATAATGTAGATTTCAAATTAATCGAGCGAAGCATTGTTGCGGTTGGTCACGATACATGGGCGACCCAGGGGCTAATTATGGATAATTTGCTAATTTAATCATACCAATTGTAGTATTCACCTCTAGTTCATTAACCTTGTTATATTATGAGATTGTGACATATTTCTAATATGCATAATTGCATATACGGGCATTGCAGCCAAAAGAGAGGAAATGCTATTTACAACGTGCTTAGCAAAAGGGATGTTGACAGTATACCGAGGGTGCCAAAAATATATACACACCTTCACAGTAAATATCAATTTTATATATTTCAAAGTAGGGGCGAAAAACAACAGAAATGTGTAGTAAGATGTTCTGTTAACAGTTGTAACTCACATTACGTTATGCTAGCGTTGCTACAACAAAATGGAGCTAAGATTAGCGTTTGAACAGTGGAAAGGAATTTGAACTGGTACTGGAAAACTGAGAATATTGTTGAAGGTCAAAAGCAATGGAGACGTGTGTACAGAATAGAACCGTTCTCCGTATCTAACGCTGTTAAACTTCTACCTATGGGGAACTCTTAAGGATGTTGTATACCGTAGAAAACCAGCCACACTGACAGCACTTTCGGAAGAAATTGAAACGGCATGTGCTGCAATCGCTGAGGACACTTTAGCAAACGTTGCTCAATCAGTAGTTCAACGTACTCAGAAGTGTATCGACGCCAATGGTGAGTATTTTGAGCAACTGTTGTTACTGTAAAAGTGTAAGATGATTAGTGCTCATCATTTTCTGTTTGTGTGAATTCAGTTTTGTTATATTAACACATTTTTTTCTTTGCTTGAAGTGTGTGTACATTTTTGGCACCCTCTGTATGTAAACTGATAGAGTGACGCTATAGAGAGATGCTTGCTTTGTCTAATAGATATCAGGAATAATGTAGAAAAATTCAATTACATTTTTTCTCGATTGAAATTTCTTTCTCTTGCCTATGTTAATATAGACGGAAATCCTGTTTCAAGTTTCCGAGTATGTGAGCATTTGTGGCATACCTTATTTTTAAACATCTCAGATATAAAATTAAAGCAGAAAGGTACTTCCTAAAAATACCAGGTGTTAATGAGTATACCGCAATCATTTCAGAAACAGTAGAAAGGTCTTACTCAAACAATTTGAGACAGGGATTCTATGGTTTACGAATAAAAATAATAGAGGTATACGGTGATGTCATGTTTCAAGTAAATGGGGTAAAGTTTTGTCTTTGAATGCTTTCAGTCCTATTTCGTGATCGTGGAAATTCCGATTTTAAACAGCTCATTGGTTGTTTTCTTTAAAGATCTAATTGTATAAAATCTCTAAAATCAAAACACGGCACTGAACAGTGCTTAAAATATTTATGTCATGTAGCATAGTATATAGAGAGCTATCCATCTACACAGGGTATCCTTGGGCAAGAAGACTAGAGTGTGTTTTAGAAGATGGAAGTTTGGGGTTCTACGGAATAGGTTATTTATTATTTACCGACAGCTCCACAACTTTCGCCCGTTATTGTTTCAAATGGAAACGTTATTAGTCAATGGCGTACTATTCTTTAGACACTTAATGCCATAACCATAGCTTGCCTATCTCAAATAGATTGTCTAAGTGCCATATATAACCTGCGGTATAGTTAATTAACATCCTGTATAAGAAGCAAAATATATAAAGAGCGTTCCTTATATTGCAGGCCGTGGTCGAGTGTATGCGTGCTCCGCGCACTGTCTCTTACACTGGGGGGCGGGGCTTCCGTTCTAAAACTCCCGCATTATTTAAGAGGGATAGTAACATTCACTGTAATGATTACTATCCTTTTTATAAGAGGTGTACATCTGCATTCAGACATTCCTGGTATTTTCGGATGTATTTTCAATTCACATTCATTTGATCTTCTTGCTTAATGTTAATAATTTCTGTTCTTATAATGTCCTTAAGTTTGTCTAAGGTGTGGGGCTTGTTCCTACTTATATTAAACCATACACCATCTGAGAAAATTATTAAATGTGGGTCAACAGTGCCGTCAACGATATTTTGTAAAACCCAATTACAGAAATTTGTTCATTTTTAATCGTCACAAGATTGTTTCATTAACTTTAGCCACTCTGTACGGTTTCAGTTTTAAACGTCTAGCAGCTCTACGAAGAGAGGTTTTTGAAACGGCCACTTTCTGTGCAACACGTCTTAGAGACTTCTTTAGAAAGCGTTTGAATGATGCACCAATTTCATCATTTTTTTCATCCGTTAGAATATTTCTTTTTCCGTTTCTTAGGTGTAGCGTTTAGCGATCCCGTTGTCCTAAATTTGTTAACTAGACATCTAACAGTTTCTCTACCTAGAACTGGAACACCAGGAAGTTTCTCCTGAAATTGTCTACACACTGTCTACATGATTCGGTTTTTACGTATGTATCGTACATAAAAATTCTTTGTTGAAACGTGGTTTCTTTCGGTGGACATTTCAGAGGATTAATAAAAATAATGTAATATAATTTACACACAATACAGATGTCTTGAATAAACTTTCATTTTTGAGGTGCACAATTAACAAACTGTAGTCTTCACAGTTCGAACAAACGGCAGCAACTGACACAGTATAACTGCTGATAAACGTAGCTTTGAGCTGGTCTTTCACCGCTAGTGATGCTCAATACAGAGACCACTACAGTGCAAGCGAGCTACATATATAAGCGATATGTTGCCTGGCTATAAATGGAAAATTTGGTAAATTTTAAAGGAATTTATTTATAGGTACTTAATTTTTGTAATAAGTAGTTAAGAAAAAACTACTGAATGAATATGTTAATGAGAAAAAAATGTCAAGAACAATTTATGAATAGAAACCAACGACCTACCACGAGAAATTATAGGATATTTATACTCAAAGAGCTCAACTCTTGCTTTACCATGGACGCCTCGTAGAAATGAAAATTACATTGCCCTCCGTATACTCAAGAGAGCTGATCCATTCTGGAAAAATAAATTTCCCTTCATTAATGTAAGGCAGTTCCTGTTACGAACCTACAGGTTTACCAACTACGCTTTAAAGATACTTTCGAAAGTTCTCATGCTCTGAAACTGAGGATGGCAATGGCAAAACTACAATGCACTCAGAACATATTCCTCAACTCAAACTGTAGTCGGTCCTGGTGGTGTAGTGGTAACCATACTTGCCTCCTAAACCCAAGATTGTGGGTTCTAACCCTGCCAGAATCGATGGATTTTTCCGTCGTAAAAATCCAAAGTTTGGCTTTCTTCAGAATGGAAGTAAAGCCGTGGGTCCCGTGTTGTACATTTATGGCACGAAAAAGAACATCAAGCCTGAAAGAAGAGACCTCTGAGCAAAGTTTATCAGCCGTTTCACGCCGTGAATTCAATGGCACGCTAATGACCTGAGATGTTGAAGAGCGTCTGTAAATAAATCATATCAACAATACAAACTGTCGTAATTTTGTTCAGTGTTCACATCTGTAAATTATGACCTATTAAAAATGGGCTGAAATATTCGTTGGAAACTTTGCTTCATGCCTCTTACCTGATCATTTTTGACTCACAACCGGCCTAAAGGCAATTCTTTTGGCATCTATTAACAATATTATAGTCACAAGTTTTTCACGGCTTATTAAAGCTTAGTAAAAGTAGCATTATTACACATTGAACAATTGATATTGCCACAAAGAAAGTCATGGGGTTATCTACTGAAGAATAGATATTTACCGAAATGCAGTTGTACATTTGCGAGACATTGCTAAAGAACTTGTGGGTAGTAGTTGTGTTTGACGTTTTTTTTACTACTAATATGTCATAGTGTTTGACACTGATGATACATGAAATGAAAGGATAAATTGGAAAAGGAAATTTTTGGGGGTGAAGAAATCACCCCAGGTCTAAGTTAGGGTACTCCCAGCATTTACTATTAATGAGAAATGAATGAAACCTATAAAAATCTCCAGTCAGGGAAAACAATTCTAGCAGGAATTGAACTGCTGACCTCCCTTTCACCAGTTCGAACCTTAGCGACCTCGGTCATAAGTGCCTTTGAGGAACTGCTTCATTAGTAAAAATCTATGCACAAGCCAATTTTTATCTGTAGAAATTTTGTCAAGAACTTGAGCGATTGGATCATTCCTAATATCTTGATATTGACACATTCTTGCAAAGTGTGTAACTGCACGTGTATTCTTTCATAAACAAAGTATTCAAAATTCTTTCTACAGCACTTAACTGTAGATAAACCAATTTTTTAAGGTTGGCCACATTGTTATTTAATTATAAAATAAAAAATACTAATCATCATCAAATATGAAGCAAACAGAAGTTCATAAACAAATGTTGTCATTACAAAAATATAAAAATGAAATATTTACAGCACATTTTTTACAAAAAATGCCTTGTATATCAAAATAGAATATGTAAATAGAGTAAACAAAAATAACTACATATTTAAAAGAAAAGAGAGGGAGGTAGAAGGGAAGTAGTGAAAACGTAATCTTTTTCTCTTTCAGACAATAAACTTTTAAATGCACAAACACAACACAGTTTTATTGTTTCCATTGACTTTCAACCATAACACCAGGAGCAGTGTTTGTATTCTGTTATGCAGCGAGCTCTGTGGTGCTTTTCTGGCAACGTGATGAGAGGGAGTTCAGCCGATTGCCAAGAGAGCGTGCTGGTGGTATAAACGTTTTATTAGCTTTCTATTGTTATTTCACTCTGGTTAATGTTTTTTAGACCGGTGATGATCGCCGTGATCATGCGCTTTACCCCTTCATCTTTTCCGTCTACACGAATGTATTGAATCGATGACAAATAATTTCAACGCAATTAGAATAAATTGGTTGGGAGAGTGCGGCTAAATTTACATACACGTACACAGACTATAATTAATAAAAAGAGTGTTGAAGTTGGAGAAAATAAGCCCGGAGTAAGCGAGTTTCTTGAAATTCGCTTTTCTAGGTGAGGGAATCTCCCCTCAAGTTACTCAGACAAAAGGTTCCTACTGAATTTGATTGCTTGGTAGACATCGCCAGGAAATAAGAACAGAAAACAAAATGTATAAAAAGTAAGCAAGCACACAAAAAGAACATACAAAATATAAGAAGAAATCTGGAAAATTAAAACACACAAGAGAAATGTATAAACATGCGTGGTAATAATCTCACACATCTACAATTTCCAAACCAGGCGAAGTTGACAAGCAGGTTTAGAGGTATCGCAATTTAGCTAAGAATGTGTTACATACTATTTCATCTCCTTTCCAGCAGAGGAAGGCGTGTTTCAGAATTTCTCTGTTTCGGTGAGTCCCTCCTCATGTTTAAACAAATATATATTGTTCATAGTCAATACTTTTACACGGCGTGCTTTACCGCCACGCGTGGCCGAGGTCGTTAAGGCGAGGACTCATGAGCGAGAGGTCTGGGGTTCGAATCCCAGCAGGACCGTCCTCCCTGACTGGGGTTTTTTCCAGGTTCTCCTCAGTCCTCATTAATGGCAAATGCCGGGTAGATACCCTAAACTTAGGCCTGGAACACTTTCTTCCTTAAAAAAAAAATCCTTTCCCAATGTATCATCAGTGTCCACCGCCTGTGGTGCCTCAGTAGTAAAAACATTACTTTGAAGAAGAAGAAGAAAAGAAAAACGACGTGCTTAAAGCAGAAAGAAAACCATTGGATTTTATTGCCCAACATTTGCCTTGGAATGTCTTCAAACCTGATTCGCGTACGAGGAAACCCCGATTTTCAATAACTCGTCATCGGCGTTTTCAAGATTTAGTACTATAAGATCTTGGACTAAACAACGGTTAACTTATTTATCGTGTAATGTAGCTTAGTCTAATGGGAGCTATCCACCATACAGTATGACTTAATGGATTAAGCCACACTATGGTTATGAAATTCGTAAGGAGAATAGCTTATTTGTTTATAATAATAATAATAATAATAATAATAATAATAATAAGCATGCAAAATAAAAGAAAAATCCAATTTCGAAAACAATGATCCACCTTAGCTTAACTCCAGTATGATACAAGTATCGACTGTCCATAGAGACACGCTCTAAATATTCCGTCCATTACTGTATGGTATTATTTTGAATGAACCACATTAGAAAGTGGTGTGTTATTCTTTACAAACTTATACATAACTTTAACATTTGAAAAGGTAGACGATAGATATGTAATGTGCACCATGCCGGAAAACTGACAACTTAGCTACAATGGTCTATAACTGGATTATCCAATACATTAACATGAAAGAAAACGGAAAGATAAATGCAACACTCTTGAAAGGCATAACTTTAACATTTGAAAAGGTAGACGATAGATATGTAATGTGCACCATGCCGGAAAACTGACAACTTAGCTACAATGTTCTATAACTGGATTATCCAATACATTAACATTAAAGAAAACGGAAAGATAAATGCAACACTCTTGAAAGGCACTGGAGAACCACTAAACAGAATGCTCGTAGCAAATCGGAGCTTCTTAAGCGGGCGTGGAGTGAGGCAAGGATGCATTTTATCACCCTTACTGTTTAATCTCTTTATAAATGACGTTATTGACGGGATGTTACTAGAGGATATGGTGCACCAGTAGTAGTAAGTATGCAGGTGTCAGCGCTTTTGTTCGCGGATGGTATGATACTGTGTTCCACGTCTATCAACAGCCTTTGAACTGTTGGACTTTGGATACACTGCGAAAAGTGTATCCACAATTACTCGCCGTTAATGTGAATAAAACAAAAGCAAGAACGGATCGGTTAGTAGTAGGGCGGAGACATGGGCAGCCATGAAGACTTGGGCATTACTTTTGCGATGAATGGAAGATAAACGAACTATATTGACTTGACAAATCATAAATTGGCAGTTAAAGCAGTACAAACTCTCCGGTTGTGTAGCAGAATCCTAGACATGCCTGTAAGTGTACTGGAAACCGCTTGGAGCACTTGTAAGATCTACAATGACTATTGGACAGAAATTTGGGGATAGGAACAAACTGGGAAATGTTTTCTGAGCTGAGTTTGGAGTCTGTGGAAGGGCACAGAGAACTGTGGAAATAATAAAGAAGTCGGAGCCTACAGCGAGACCAGAGTGTAAAAGCACAGCACAGCAAAACTTGCTGTGAATTATTCATGGAAACCAAACTTTAATTAGGGCATCCGGCTTTCGTGAACGTCTAAGGTGAATGGAACAAGACATGGACATCAAAATTGAAAAAGGTACTAGAAAAAATAGGGCTAGGTTCCATTTGGATGGCGGATCAGCGGAATAGAAAGAGCGATGGAGGAGGGTTAGCAACCGCTTGAGGAATATGGATTGGCAACAGACAAATACGCAATGTAGAGAGATGATTTCCCTGCAAGTATAGTCGGGGCTAAAATCGGAATGGGGGGACAGAGCTGTACATCAAAACAGAGACTAAACTCATTAAACAGGGGCTTGCATGGCTCAGACTGGGAGCAAGGAGGGTGTTCAAGATCACCGAGGAATATGAGAATTTCTCCTATCTGTGAGGAGAGGGAATATATAAATGTAAAGGTACGGAAGCATGGAAGGAAAAAGGCAGCTCAGGTATGAAAAGGCTGGTAACCACAGAGGGAGTTGGAGGAAAAAAATTGACTGCATCCAGCCGTATGGAATCGATAATGGGATTTCTCTAAATTTTTACATTGATTTTTAATATTTTTAAACATTTTCTTCTGGTAGGTCCTATTTTCTTCCATTTTTATAATTTCCTTATTTTTATTTTATTTTTATTGTTGAATAGATTATATTCTATTTTGTAATGTATAAGTTTTGTGAATATGTTAAATCAAACATACTTAGTGTATCATAAAAGCACGTTGAATCCGTGCACCTGTTGAATTTATTTTGTATTTTATTGGTGATACTGCAATAAATACACTCCTATTATTACTACTACTTGTATCAAAATGAAAGTGAAGCTAAAATAAATCAGAAACAGCGTCAATAGTTCAAACTACGACATGTAAGAAGACCCAGATTTATTTGCAAATCTAAAACTGTGACCAAGTTAATTTGAATTAAACTCACTGTAAAATATGGACAAACCAATCTCCTCTGCCCTATCCATGTCAAAGATTTTTAGTAGTGTTTAACGCTCGTTTTCACTACTGAGCCACCACAGGCGGTGGACACTGGCGATACATGAGATGAAATGATATACTGAGAAAGGATTTTTTAAGGAAGGAAACATTCCAGCCTAAGTTTAGGGTACCACCCCGGCATTTGCCATTTATGAGGACTGAGGAAAACCTGGAAAAAAACCCAGTAAGGGAGGGCAGTCCAGGTGGGATTCGAACCCATGACCTCCCGCTCACGAGTCCACGTCTTAAAGACCTTGGCCACACGTGGCGGTACGTCAAAGAATGATCAGAATAAATAAAATATTCCATATGAGGTACACAGCACACTTAACAACCAGTTTAATATCTCTCAATAATACAAAAACCATTTCTAAAATAATTTTGACTGTACGGAATATAATTAACACATGAAGCTAATAAAGATTTTAATTTTTATTTGTGTTTCCACTGCAATAAATTTAGTTCTGTTTTTATTAACTGTAGGTTAGAGGGAAAGCTACATTTATGTAAATTAATGTATAAATAAATCAACACTATAAACTTGAAATTCACTGGAACTGTACGCGTAATTAAACAGTGACAAGAAGTAAAGCAAAACCAGAAGATTAAAAAAATAAATAAAGAAAATGAATCACCACAAGTAACTTATGTAAAGAAGAAAGCTTCAGGATTCTCTGTTACCCTTGCTAGTACAAATGTCTGCAAAGTACTATTTTTGATATATTAAAGTATTAAATATACTATAGACAAATCGTAGGCATGTTTTCTTACAGTTTTGGCTTGCAATGTAAACACGTCCTATTTAATTATTTATACATGCAAATGGGCAAGTAGCCAAAGTAGTATTAGTGCAACATTAGTTGGAAGATTATAGATATCTTCCTTCTAAGTTTGTGCTATTCTTTGTTTGTAGCCTATAACAGAGACCAAGATAGAAAATACAGCTGCGATTGTCCGAACGTCATCCATCCGAAATATCACATAATCGAACTGTTAAGGATTCTTTAAATATACGCACTATAGACTCTTTTCGGAAATGTCCAGTGCACTGCGAATCATTTGACTGCAGTAAGCCCTGGTCAGTCGTTACATAGCTTAAGAGTTCTGTTTCTCTCTTATAGCTAGGATTAGTGCATCTATTTCTCATTTCCGCGAACTATTTATCGGGTTTGTGAATGCATTCCTCACACGTATCATGATCCACCGTTTTTTGTCCATCATAAGGCCAGAGGAGGATATTTCGGTACTTTAGCCTTGCTCAAGGGCTGGCAGTTTGTGCCTTCCCCTGGAGCACATCCGGGAGGAAGGGAAGTATGAACATAGATGGACTAATAGACGCCCGATACCCGCGGAGCCCTCATTCAAGTAATTCGAACCCCTTAAAAGTACCGCTTCCATTCCCGACCCTGAATAGCATTCGCTAAGTGATTGGGAGAAACCAGGAAAAAAGCTTAGGTCAAGATGGCCAGGCCCCCTGAATGCGAATCCCAAGCGTTATACCCTGAGCCACCATGCTAGGTCTCCATCAAATGCCTTTACCGCCACAGTAGCCGAGAACGTTAAGGTGCGGACTCGTTCGATTCCCATAGGATCGTCCTCCCTGACTGAGGTTTTTTCCAGGTTTTCCTCAGTCTTCATAAATGGCAGGGTACCCTAAACTTGGGTCTGGAACGTTTCTTTCCTTAAAAAACATCCTTTCCCAATATTTCATTTCATGTATCATGAGTGTCCACCGCCTGTGATACCCTAGTAGTTAAAACAGGCGTTAAACACTATTTAAAAAACCGCCACGGGTGGCCGAGGTCGTTAAGGCGCGAACTCGTTAGTGGGAGGCCTGGGGTTCGAATTCCACCAGAAACATCCTCTCTGATTGGGTTTTTTTCCCCAGCTTTTCCTCAGTCCTCATAACTGGCAAATGCCGGGGAGGTACCCTAAACTTAGGCCTGGAACGTTTTCTTCCTTAAAAAAAATCCTTTCCCAATTTATCATTTCTTCTCATGTACCATCAGTGTCTATCGTCTGTGGTGCCTCAAGAGTTAAAGCGGATGTTAAACACTATTATAAAAAAAAAAAAATCAAATGCCTTTAATACACGCGAACAAAATTCTCAAGTGTTGTGACGTGTTGTTTTCTGTTCTGTGCTAAAATGCTTGTGCTTTGGTAAAGGAAAACTTGCAGAAAACAAAGGGTCTGAATATTTTCTAGTAAGTGTATATACATGGAAATTCCGTTATTTCTGGTATGTGAAATCAAAAACGTTTTACAATAAATATCCCAACTTGACTACGAGGTAGATTGGGGGGGGGGGACACCAGGGAAACAAATATGCGTTTTAATGGTAACATTGACTTAGACTCTACTCTATTTTGATTTATCTCCCTTAGAAAGAGGTATCAACTATTTGAACTACACTTACAGTACCGTTAATAAGTTCAGTCAACACTGTCTAATGTAAGTTTACCTTCTTGCATTGCTTGAAGATCACCGGGGAAACTGATTAGAATTAAACACTGATCACATTCACCAGTAGCCGACACCTCTCACACCGACACAGCGTAAGATTACTTTATAGGTAACACTGCCCTACTGGCAACAGAGCTTGCATCTCACTAAAACGGACACAGAGGCGTAGGGGAGCTCATGGCATCTCAGCATGTATGTAACAATAAAGGGAAGGGGGATCATTTTGAATCCGTGTCAAGTGAACAAAATTTATTACCTTTCTCCCTTCCCCATAGTCCGCAGCCCGGTCTTTATCGCCCCTCTTTGCTGTTACAACAGTCGCTCTGTTCCTGGATATTTTCAAACCTGTCCCAATACTCATCGGACAGATGTTGGTCTCTGTAGATCGCCTTCTGAAAAAAGGGACGCGTTTTATAAAATAACTACCAAGGTTGCCTTACTGAACGACGCATTTAGTTTTTTTTTAATACATTATATTTTAAAGATAGAAAAAGAGCATATTGACATCTTCGAAAATTCATAAGTATATCAAGTGTTTTGTTTTCTGTTGCTTAGTTTAGTTTTAAAAATATGTAGACCATTTAGTTAATGCATAAGTCAGCAATGGGCATCACTGCATAACATTTTGAAATATGCAGAATTAAGCAATGAAAAGATTCTGTACAAGGTATCATAATTCTAAATGTTTCGTTATTTTGACGCTTAGCGCTTGGTTTTTAACAATTTTCTGGGAATGCAGCTGCTCAGCTAATGCTACGTTATAAAACCATTTTGGTAAAGCAACACGTTATGTCCGCTTTATACGAGAATAAGTTCATACGTTTCCGGCCTAACCATTTTCCAGGTATGATAAAGACAAAAACTATATTTCCCTTTTCAATATTGTTAGCCTTTATTGTAATACACTTCTTGCATCTTTGAATTAATATTTCAACCCTCCCCCCAAATAGTCCGAAGTCTTATCTGCAAAATGGGCATAAACAGCATCCACCACTTCTTCATTACACATAACTTTCCTTCCTCGAAGTTCCTTCTTCGTTTTGAGAAGAGGAAATAGTCACTGGGAGTTAGATCTGAGCTATAGGGTGGATGATCAATCTCCTTGAAGCTACATTACTTCACAGCTTCCTTTGCAACAACACCTGTGTGCACAGGCGCGTTGTCATCAAGAAGACGCACACCACCACTCAGCTTTTCTCGCCTTTTCTCTTTGATGGAAGCACGTAGTCTGTGCAGTAGGCCAGCACAGTACTCCCCATATTTACTGTGGTGTTCCTCTCCTTGAAGTCAATGAAGAATATTCCTTCACAGTGCCAAAAGATTGTGGTCAAGATCTTCTTGGTTGACTGAGTGACCTTGAGCTATAGAGGCGCCGTTCCGTCAGGTTTACGCCACTCCATTGATTCTCTTTTGGACAAGGGATCATAGTAGAGGACCATGGTTTCATCTCCTGTAACAAGGTTTCAGAACTTCTCTCTCGTTGCCACGGCAGAGCTGCAAAAACGCTTGACAACAGATGACTCGTTGCTGCTTTTGGACCGAGGAAAGAAATCTAGGCATCCATTTTGCACTATCCTTATTCAGGTTTAAATGTTCGTGAATAATTCTAAGGACTGTTGTTTTAGAAAGGCCCAACCTTGCTGCTATTTCTGTAGCTTTGAGCCGCCGGTCTTCCATAATTTCTCCTTCCACAAGAGCGGTGTTTTCAGGAGTGAGCACCTCCAAGGGCCGACATGCACGCTCTTCGTCTTCAATGCTTTCTCGACCCATTCAAAAATGTGTGACCCAATCTTTTACGGTAGAATATGAGGGGGGTGCTTCCCCATGTACACTGTCCAATCGCTGTTTAATTTCATTTGGAGTAAGTCCTTTTGTGAAGAACTTAATAACAGCTCGAAACTCCATTTTGAGCATTGTCACAATCTTCTACACAAAGCCTTCTTTATGCAACTATATCTGCACAACTGGACATAGCAGAGCGGAAGTTACAGCTGCAATTATTTACTTAACAGATAATGTATGACATCAGATATGGGTTCTGTGAAGGCAATAATCCTTATATGCGAACCTGGAAACTTATGGACCTACCATCATATGCATGAAAACACTAGCTGGAGGCTGACAGCAACTCATTAGCCATTTACAGGTTAGCCGATAGTAATATTTCAGATACGAGATGGTTCTCTGGCTAGAGACGTCAAATCATTGTCTATATAAGTATGCCATATATAATAGCTTCCAAGTACTTTCAACAATGAAAAATAGCACTTTCTCATAATATATGGTGAAAATGGTCTCCGTGCCACAACACATTCCCATTTTCTGTGAATGTAATGGCTCTTTGTGCGCAATATGAGGACTTTCTGTGTGTTTTACGAGTTTACGTGTTCGTTTAGACGAAACTATATATATATATGTGTGTGTGTGTGTGTGTGTGTGTGTGTGTGTAATGGAAATGACGTTTGAAATTCTGATTTCGAGAACAATTAAAATTTAATCAAGTAAATACTACTCTAAGGGCCATTGTATAAAGAGTTAACAGGAGTTTAGGGCATAAAATTAACCATTAGTCATATTTACTTGGAAAATTTGGTTGTATAAATATTAATCTAAGATTATTTCATCTTCTTCAATTAAATCTAACTCGCGAAATTTCACAAGTTAAAGCACTTACTGGAGTTTAGCAGTTGTTAAGTAAACATTTCCAGAGTAAAGAAGCAAATAAAATGCTAAGTCGTATTTATTTTAGTTTTATGTAGATAAAGTTCCTTTAGTGTTTCACTTTTCATTTCCGCGCAATAATAAGAGAGTTGCGTTCAATTGTAGGTTATGTTAGGCTAATCTTACAAGAGGTATACAGTTCAGATTTATAATTATTACAACACCTCATCCGTTTATATATTTCATCACGCTTTTCGTATATTTCATGAGGGAAATAATCCGTTCGTAGAACTAGATGACAAACAATTCAAAATGCGATGTCACTTAGCAAAATATACTCGAAGAGTTACGTCCCCGATTACAATCACAAACTAAGCGAAATCATGCTTTGAATGATGCTACTAACTTTAAGACTCCATGCGACAAGAAGCTTCCAAATAGTTATTGGACATTAAAATGGAGAAAGGAACGGCCGAGAGTGTTATCCATAAAATTACTAGAGCAATTGCACTCTTGAGATCTCAGTTCATTAAAGTACCAACCGAAGAGGGTGATGTAAGGAAAATGATCCTAGATTTCTATAAGATTCGCAACTTTCCTGGAGTTTTTGGTGCTATAGGCTACATATACATATGGGAATAATAATGCAGAAGTCTTAGGAATCGGAAATTTCTTTCCATGTACGTATTTTATCCTTATTTGAAATCGAATCTGTTTTTATTAATTTTCAATTATTCAGTTATATTTTAGCACCAGATCAATACTAATATCCTCATATTTGTTAAAATTTGCTTCCATTCACTTTGGCATTTCCTTATCATGTTTGAAAACATACTAAGAAAAAAAATGACTTGGAGGTGGGAAACTGAATAAAATTTTCTTTTCTTAGGTTGAACATTTGAACATCAACCCGCTCTGAAAAGGAATTTATTATTTTGCGAAGCTGACAAAGGTTTAACGATTATTGCAAACTCGAGGTTACGCAGTCTGAGGTCATTTTTATGCAACAGAAATGACAAATAACTTCTAGTTACTTTTTAAATTACAGTTAAAAGTAAGTTTTATACAATAAAACATATTTAACATATTCGTTTCAAGTTTAATATTATTTTATATTTTATAAACGAATTTACAATCTCTGTCGCATTTTTAAATATGAAAAAGTACTCATTCTTGTACTTTTTAAAAATTGTTTTATAAATACTGATGAATCAGCGGAAATTATATTTTACATGGTATGATTGTGGGCTGGCGCATCTAAAAGCCAACAGCGTTAAAAATGAATGGGCAAGGATATATTGTTTTTTTAATTTTAGTTCGCACTTTAACATTATGAAAACAACGAATTATTCTCCTGTCTATTTAAAAAATTGACTGGTTATAGTTTATAAAATGCAAATAATATATTAAAAGCGTTATTAGATATTTAAGGAAAAGTAGTCCATATGTTATACTAATTACGGGATTAAATTTAAATCTATATGATGTTTAAATTATATTAGATGCAAAATTATAAACTAAAGTCTTCACGCAACTTATAGTGGCCAAATTTATAATTTCAGTATCTTTTTATTACTAAAAAGAAACTTTTTCACATAGAACTATAATGTGTGTATGCATTATCCGAAAATGTTTATTTACTTTTCCTAAAGTTTGGTATTTAATCTGGCATCTGCTAGACATATATTTCATAGATAAAACTTATAAAACTACCAGAATCATTTTGTACTCATAGTTCATATATTCATGTATATTTCAGGAACTGTAAATAAATATTGCATAAAAGTTTTATAGACATTTTTAATAAATTTTAAACATTTAACGATACCAAATAAAAACCAAAAAAATAGCTGAATATTTCAGATAGCATAATACTGAGTTATGACAAATGCTCACTTTAGATAAACACTCGACTCAATACTATAATGTTTCCAACCAAATCAGCTATAAAAATGTTCATAAGGATGAGAAGTAAATTCTTACACTTTTCTGGAAGCATTGTATATAAAGAAGGTGAACGATATGTGAGCATAGAAACCCTTAAATCGCCATTGAAATATTATTATTAATAGCACTAGTTATTATTTGCAAATCAGTTTATTTTAAAACAATGTGAAGAAATTTAGCAGGCTCCAGCTAAGTTCCCCAGATTGGACACCAATTTTGAAGCACTTTACTGTCAATGCGGGTGTGGCCTCACGTTGTATTAAAACCGAATCTATGAAAGTTTTCCGAAGAAACTTTTCAAATTGATCTCAGTGCACAAAATGCTATCTAATTTGGAGAAACGTGTAATATTACAGACAGATAATAGAAGATTTGGTATTAAGGGCAATAAAATATTTTAAAAATTTCAGAAATCTACAAGAAAAAAAAAACTTGCACAAAGGTCTTCCAGATATATTTTTTAAACTTTTAAAATAAAAACCAGAGATCAGAACTTCATCCTACGCCTCCATTGAATGATTTAGCTATTTCCCTGAACCATAATCACTTTTATATGCTTTTTAAATTCTGTACTCTGAAACTAGTATAATTAATTATAATTTTATTGTGTATCTTATAGATAGAAAAATTAATTACGAAGGGGTCACTGACCTATTTAAATAATTACAGGGAACTGATTCCAGCCTTAGCCTAACATATACTTACATTTCACAAAGGGATTTCCTGAATTCTATATACTGTAAAGCGTTCGCATATTTTTTTTAATGGTGTTTAACGCCCATTTTTACTACTGAGGCACCACAGGCGGTGGACACAGACGATACATGAAACAAAATGATATATTAGGAAAAGATTATATTTTTAAGAAAGGAAACGTTCCAGGCCTAATTTTAGGGTACCTCACCGGCATTTTCCATTTATGAGGACTGAGGAAAACCTGGAAAAAACCTCAGTCAGGGAGGACGGTCCTGGAGGGATTCGAACCCCAGATCTCCCGCTCACGAGTCCGCACCTTAATGACCTCGCCACCCGTGGCGGTGCATTCACGTGTGGCATAATCTTACGGCAAGTGGACTGCGGTAAAGAAAGTCAACGAACTCCCTGTGTATTGTCCATACTAATTTTGTTTAAAGTGATGATAATCATGCAAGTTAATACTCCGCGCTTAGAATTGAATGATACCAATTGGTTGAATGGTTTTGCAGCTTTTTAAAACAAAACTCCTTTAGCCGAACGATCATTATATAGCGGAAACCTGAGGTTTACGCTAACTGTAATGAAGCTAAATTGGTTGCAGACACGTATCCGCTAAGATCTAGAACCTTCACCGAATTGTTATTTTCTTTGATTTCTACTATCCATCTTTGGGTTAACATATGTAACAATCACCATATATAAAGAAATATCTTAAATATTTTTACTCCTACTGATAACAAATCTAAAATCAGTGAAGTTCAACAGAATTTTCAACTACAGAGTGTTTATGGAAATTTTGTGAACTCAAATCAAGGCAATGAAAATAGAAGAAATAAATAACCTATAGAGTATGTTTTTCTTTCCGATTTAATGCATACTTTTTAAATGACAAAAATTATTTTCCATATGCCATAACTTATGCGCACAACATTCGTACTATTTATCTACGAGGAAGATTTGGTATGTTAATTAATAATTTAAATAGAGAGGCTAAGCAAAATACAATTAAAGTGATCTGTATACATTGAATTATAAGTAATTGAAAACACCAATGGAAAAGGTTAATTCTCAGTATCTTAATAAACTCATCTGGCTGGCTTTAGTTATAAACCATGTCCGGTCACGCGGTGTTTCGCGTCTGGGCTATTAAGCATGCCATTACATCATAGAAGATGCTGAAATTGTCTTTTCTCCCACAATATATAGGCAGTGTATTGGGAAAATACTTCTGACTGACACGATTAAGTTCGGACACTTAATATTTCTAATTTTATTACTAACATTTTTCTTCCCATTTCAAAACTCCCACTTGTGCTAATTTCCGATTGCTTTTTTTAGATGAATGTTCAACATATTTGCTATTTTAAAGAAAATACTATATTAAAACTATATGTTTTTGCTTTTGTATAGCACCAGTGTACTAAAATGTCGTGACTTGCAATTCTGAAACGAGGCAATTGGCCAGGAAAGCTCTAAATTAAATTCGCGTGCATATGATGAGCTGATTCGACTTAAAATAAGCTTACACACAAGAAATGCTTTGCTTTAGAGTGAATTGCCTAGCTATCTTTGCGTATGCATGTGTACTGCCGTGAAACAGGTTCAGAAAACGACGTTGGGGAAGAGGACGCGGATTCGGATTAGTGCGCCTAGTGACCGAGACATCAAACAACGCATGAGGGACAAAGTTTATAACCAAAGCTCTGTATTTACCTGTAAGTAATGTAAAAACATAACTGTTTGATAGAGGTATCTAACTTATAGCTTGTAGCCCATTGGGAATTATATTTTTCTATAGTTTACAGAACGAAATATGTATTTTAATAGGCAAATTATCTAATATTTATATGTAATTTCATTTAAGTGTATTTTCTAAAAAAAAATATTACAATGGTTTTCGCTTTCGGCTAAATTGTAAGAGAAGTTAAACTTTTCTGAAATTATAGAAATAATGCATTTAAATTTTTAAAATTTTAAACCTACATTTATAATGTAAATTTAATAAAGTATTGTAAATAAATGTTTTCTCTTAAAGTACTAGCTGTATATATTTTATGTATATTTAAACAACTGCGTAGAATTTATTACATAATTTTGGGTAAGTTTGGAAGTAAATGTTAATTGAGAACATTCTTACGTCAATGTAAATAGCCTTTTGTCTTTTTTAAATGAATATGTAAATTATGCAGTGGTTGTTATAATCAGCAATGTAAGTTATATATTACTAGGTAATATAACAAATGCCCTAGAGCAAACAGACTGTGTAGCAAATTGCCAACGCCGAGGATTTCCGTAGCATGTGCAAGTTGTTTGTGCAACCCAGCACACCGGCAGGCCAGCTGATCACCGTGTCTGCCGGGGGTGGTGAAGCTTCGCTAACTTGGAAAACGCAGGATACCCCGAGAAAGTGGTTCAAATTCAAACACCACCCCGTCATCATGCCGCAACCCCCCGACAATCTCATTCCCCTTGCCATGGAGTTCCCCCCTTAAGATCATCAATCATTTTGCCTAGAGTGGGACAGAGAGACGGCAGGACAATCGCATCCGAGTCGGCCCAACAGCTGTCGAGTGAATGCGCACTTGGGATATAGAATCTACGTGCTCAACCTGAAAGCGTTTTCAACGTCGCGTAGATGCAGAGTTAGCGATCACAAAGTAAGCGCTTTTGTAAAAGATAATCACGTGAGAGAAAGCTAAGATAAATATGAAAGAAAGGTAGGTTAATTTAAGACAACATTCATTGCACAAACTGTTTTATATTGTGGCGTCATTTAACTTTTTGTTTAGAGTTTCTATATCACATAAAACAATGATTGAAACAAAAGCAATTCTAATAAAAGACCAAAATCAGCTAGCACTATGTTAATACTTTAAATTATGACAACATTTTTATTCAGAAACACAGATACATCCGTCGTTTGCCAACGATTCGAACATACATTGTCAAAAATGTAAAAATACACTTGATTTGACGTTGACATTTAGATTTTTATTTAAACGTTTGATTTTACAGAGTGATTCCTTAACAAGAAAAGCAATATTGGAAAATGTTCTTAAATTTCGCTTATCTAAACACCTGCAAGCTAAAATAAAAAAATAATGGGGTAATTCGAAGTACACAGATTTTGAGAAAGTATATAACTCTTAAGTAACCGAATCTTTCATAGCAGACTTAACTCTGGTTCTGGTATCATTTGTATGTCATTTTTGACTCCTACATACAATTTTACTTTTCGTAAATTTGTTCTAAAATTAGGAATATAAAAAGTTAACTTTAAAATTACAAAAACATGCACTCCCGATTCTATCAATATGCTTAGTAAAAATACACTACACATAGTTTGCTTCAAAATAAACAGTAAAAGTATTTCAGTAAGATAGAATACAGTCTCTTTAATTGGTTTTTATAAAATTCAAAGTTTCTTGCGGACTGATACAAACGATTCATATAAAACAAATAATTTTCCTTATTTGTTCATTTGAACAGATATACGAGGGTAGATCCATAAGTTTCCTGCTTAACCAAGTTCTGGATATGATAAAGACAAAAATTAAATTTCACTTTTCAATAATCCTTTTATTGCAATACACTTCTAATATCTTTGAATTTCATTTAATTCCCCTCCCCCCAAAATAATCAGAAATCTTGTCTGCAAAATGGGCATAAATAGCATCCATCACTTCATCGTCACACTTAAATTTCCTTCCTCGAAGATCCTTCTTGAGTTTTGAGAAGAAGAAATAGTCGCTGCAACCTACATCTAGGCTGTAGGGTGGATGGTCGTTCTCCTTGAAGCTACAGTTCTTCACAGCTTCCTTTGCAACAAGAGCTGTGTGCATAGGCACATTGTCGTGAAGAAGGTTTCTCTTCGATAGAAACACGTAGTCTGTGCAGTAGGCCAGCATAGTACTCCCCATTTACTGTAGTGTTCGTCTTCTTGAAGTCAGTGAAGAGTATTCCTTCACAGTCTCAAAAGATTGTGGCCATGGTCTTCTTGGTTGACTGAGTGACATTGGCCTTTAGCGGCGGTGCTTTGCCAGGTTTACGCCACTCCATTGATTCTCCTTTGGACAAGAAATCATAGTATAGGACCATAGTTTCATCTCCTGTAATAATGGTTTGCAGAACTTCTCTCTCGTTGCCACGGCAGAGCTCCAAAAATGCCTAACAACAAATGACTCGTTGCTGATTTTGGACTGAGAAAAGAAGTCTAGGCACTAGCCTTATTCATGTTTAAATGCTCATGAATAATTCGAAGGACTGTTGCTTTAGAAAGGCCCAACCTTGCTGCTATTTCTGTATTTGAACCGCCTTTCTCCTTTCACAAGAGCAATGTTTTCAGGAGTGAGCACCTCCAGGGACCAACCTGCACGCTTTTCGTCTTCAATGCTTTCTCGACCCATTCGAAACATTTTGGCCCATTCTTTTACGGTAGAATATGAGGGTGATGCTTTCCCATATATATACCGCCCAATCGCTGTTTAATTTCATTTGGAGTAAGTCCTTCTTTTGTGAAGAACTTAATAACAGCTCGATACTCATTTTGAACATGTCACAACCTTCTACACATAGCCTTCTTTATGCAACTATATCTGAACAACTGAACACAGCGGAGTGGAAGTTACAGCTGCAATTATTTACTTAACAGATAAGATATGACGCTAGATAATGCTTTTGTGAAGGCGATAATCTTTATCGGCGAGACCGGAAACATAAGAACCTACTCTCTTATGTCGTAATGCTCCGTTATACAATCAAACTATGCGGAAGCTCTGAATAGTATCACTAGATGGTGCAATTGTTTACGATTGACCAGCTGTTTCGTCATTGTCTTAGGACAAAGTCAAGGAATGGCTGTTCCTTATGAATAATAATAATAAAAAAACTCAATCACAGCAATACAATGGACGCACCAGAAATAATTGCTGATCCTAAATCTCTGGAGACTAACTCAATACTTCATAAACAACTGGAAGTCTGTAAGTGAAGGCGGAAAGCATAGTTCGTTTGCATGGTGGTGGTTGTTGCAAGTAGACTAAATACTGGTACTGGTTTTATCAAAAAACTACGAAGAAAGTTTAAGCTAAAGCTTTATAGGATGATGGCTGTTCAGCAGCTGCCGGAGTCGGATAAAGCAAAAAAAGAACGAAACGTCGTTAATTCCATATGTTTACTGAGCAAAATCCTTGTGTATTGTTCATTGGGAGGCAGATTTTACTTCAGTTGCTATGTGAATTCACAACAAATGTATGTTGGCCGCAGAACACCTGCAAGCTATAGAGAAATGGTCTTCTTGCCATAGAAGAACTCAACGAGTTCGAAATATAGCGATTTAAAGTGTGACTTTATCTTAGTGTTTTATCCTTTTCTACTTTTATAATTACTGTTAATTTGTTACATTGTTAATAGTTTTACTTTATATTTTTATTTTTCTCATATATATACACACATACTAACGCTAACCTCGGGTGAATCCTACAAACCGGTGGTCCCAGTGGTTTTTCGTAAATATAAATTGATGGGAGCGGGTAAATCACTGTAATGGTGGCAAATCTCCTTTGATTGCAGCAGAAAAATTTCATAAACATCTATTTTTAGTGCATTCTGTGGATGATACTATTCGCTTGAAAGTCTTATTATAGCTACACTGTGAAAGTCACTACCTTCTGCTCTCTCAGCAGTCGCCTGGGACATGCAGCAGCAAGCAGCAAGATTTTGATTTCCGTTCTCCGTGTATGGATAAATTCTACCATAGAGCTCTACAAACAGAACAGCTGCGTTCTGATTGACTGATTTCTTAAGTTTAAGTCAGACATAGACGCCAAAAATGGACCTTGCTAGCTTCTAATTGTACGTTTATTTTTATGTTTACGTGATTCATTGTGAATGGTTCCATTACAATACATAGCTTCTAGTTTTTACGTTTAAGTTTACGTTACGTTCAATTTTCATTGTAAATGGGTCATTACTCTTTTTATCTACTGCCGCATCGCTAGTAGTTGAAGCTTTTGGGTGTACAATTTTGCTTTTAGTAATATCAGGAATATCACAAAAAGGCGTGGCATAAAAAGGCATGTTTCTTTTACTTTCAACTTCAAATCTATCCCAACTCTGTACGCAAAGGTTTCCTTAGTTACTTCTTCATCCTGTCGAGGGATTCTCTGTTTTACAGGAGGAACCTAAATCAAACCATTTGCTCATTATGCGATTCGAGGTCATTAAAATATTTTCTTACCAAAATTAGACATTCGATCTCAACTTTTCCTATTCTTCGGCTATTCATTGTGATTTAAGTCCTCTTCTAAACGCCTTGATATCGCAAAACACTTGAAATGTAGTTCACAATGTGCAGTCATATGACAACTTACTGTTGTTAACATTAAAACACAGAATAACCTATGAACGACCAGCAATGGCTTACATAAGCAATGATCGTTGATCAAACACAGTCACGTTCAGGGGGATGCAACTAGATAGGCAGCCTTGGAGCCTCGTTTCATTTCAGAGTTGCCGCTAAGAAAAGTCAGAATTTGGCGCTCGATTTTTACCATTGAGTTTCCTATCTATAGGTAATTTGTGGTCGTGTTATTATAGCGAACGAATTGCCATCACCGGGGAATTAAAAGTAGGCGAGAAAGTATTTCTGATTGACATTTGAGACGTATTTATGCAAGCGGCTCGGCTGGCGAGAAGCTCGTCTTATCGCTGATCAATCAGGTAACAAAAACATATTATCGCTAGAAGCAGCGTTGCAACAGTTAATAGTCAACGAATATTACGCAGTAGCAACGCGATTTCAAGAGAATGCGTGGGAAGAAGGCATTCCAGAAGTAGTGGAGAGTTTTATAATACATTTGGATGGCCTCAGTGATTTCTTGATAGTGATATTGAACATAATGAAATGGAAATGGAAATCGATAGCGAAGAGGAGCAGGAAGAAGATGATGATAATGCTCTTGGAGTGCAGCCGTGGAGACGGACAGCGAGTGACGGGATCTGACAACAGCGTGCGGCAGCAGAAAAGTCAATCAAGATAATTATTCTATTACTTATCTGATTCTTTCCCAGCACATCAAAACTTTGGGCGCAAATAGCTCTTGATCACATTTCATACCTTTAAGACAATCCTCTCCTCATCTTGAATCAAACGGTACCAATAATTAGATTGCAAAAGAAAACTGACTTTCCTCATTTTTTCTCCCTTGCCCCTTCATATTATGTATAAATAAACGGAAACAATAAAGCTACAAATTCAAATGTATTTCTATAGCGTATTTGTTTTGCCATTTCATTTTCATTCTCTTACCCAAGAGTTCTAACATTTCTCTCAAAACAGAATATTATACGAATAAAAAAAAGTTAATAAAACCCCATGTTGAGAACAGTTTAATAATTTTACTATAAAAAAGAGAACTGATGCAAGGCTACTTGGGTTTGAAAACAACATTTTGTGCTGTGATGATTCAGGGGGTGGCTTGGTTTGTGCGTTCTTATCGAAAGGACCGTTCCAAAAATATAATGTTTAAACAACAAACATTCTTTTCATTAGACAGCGTAGGCTTTCACGGCCGGAGTCATAGATGTAAGTACAATTTTCTTCCGGGCTATTGTGCCGTGGTCTGCTGAAGATGAGAATTCCATACGTTTCGTCAGCAATTACGGCGGACATCTTCGGTGGCGTGGACGAAGTCTCCTCAGAGAATGTGATACCTTCAGAAGTAGTGATACCGAAGATGTCCGCCTTAGTTGCGGACGAAACATCTGGAATTCTCATCTCCAGCTGATCACGGCACAACGGCCCGGAAGAAAATTGTAGTTACATTCTTTTCAAATAAAAGACAACGTAATACTGAAGTCATGAGTAATCGGAAGTTTTTACGTCCGGAGTCAGCCTTATAACTAGAGGTTTCTTCCGGGCTTAGGAGCCGTGGTGTGTTGGAGCTGAGTCCAAACGTTTCATCCCCAACTGCGGAGGACATCTTCAATGGCGCGGTCTGAGTCTTCTGGGCTCCTTAGCTCCAACAGACCACGGCTCCTAATTCGTGCCAGGACCTTCGCCCAGAAAACTCAGACCGCGCCACTGAAGATGTCCTCCGCAGTTGGGGATGAAACGTTTGGACTCCTTAGCTCCAACAGACCACGGCTCCTAAGCCCGGAAGAAACTTCTAGTTATAAGCAATACAGAAGATTCGTCTATTGAAGAAATGTTATTGTGGAGCAAAAAATGTCGTTGTAGTCTAAGTATAGAATTAACTGAAGTTCTGACGCAGATATATCTATGAGAGCGGATTGCTAAGTGCGGTAAATGGGGGGGGGGGATATTTTATTAAGTGGTATGGCTGTTAGGTAAGAGTGATTCTTTATTAAAATTTTCAAACACATGCAACGAGCAACTATCTTAAGTGCTCGGTGTAACACGGTTGATAGAAGCGGATAAAGACGAGTATCGTGCGAATATAAAACATTTTGACTGCGGCTTAGATACAAACTGAACTGAAGAAAGATCATGGATACCCTGCACCAACACTCAAGACAATTTATTACTGGACAAATGAATTCAAACGTGGCAATACAAGCACTGCAGATGCTGGTCGATAAAATTCATGGTATAATAATAGACGCCCGTCGCGTTAAGCACCCTGAGATTGCTGATATCGTGGGCTTCTCATATGAACAGATACATAATATCCTACCTGAAGTTTTGCTAATGAAGTAGAGAGAGCGATGGTTGCCGCGTTTGTTGACTCAACACCGAAAAGCGCTCCAGGAAGGACATTTCAATAACGTGTTTGGAAAGTTGCAGCTTAATCTTTTGTTGGATCTACCTCGGAGACAAAATGACAGTCCAAATAGTGGATTGGTAAAGGTGAAATTGCACGGAAAAAGAGCAAAAGGTGTTTGGTAGGAGGGAAATGTGATGGCAGCCTTTTGGGGGGAGGGGATTCACAGAGTATCATCGTGATTGATTATTTGGAAAAGGGTTAAACATGACTGGCTGTTTTTATTGAGCCGTTTTCACAGTGAGTTGAAGCAGAAGCGATCAGGATTGGAGTAGAAAAAAATGTTCCTCCACTAGAGCAATACGTCTCGGCCTTTGTGGTGGCAAAAGCTCACGAGCTAGGCTTCGATCACTCTATTGCCCAGATTTGGCCTCATATAACTTTTTTTATTTTCTAACCTCAAAAATGAAAAGTCCGTCAATTGAAGAGATTATCTATGCTGTGAACGAGTTCGAAAGGAAACGTTTCTCCGAGGAAATTACACCAAAAAATGGAATTTCGTTGATCAAAATGTATTGAACCCAAAAAAGATTATGTTGAGAAATAAAATTTTGGTTTGAAAAAAACTCATATTTATTACATATAAATTTCTAAAAATAAAGCATTTTTATGTTTTACTTCTGCTGTTATTTGCCACTTCAAGAATAGATTTATAATAATGAAAATGTGTTTGCAACAGAAGCATCTCATAAATATTTAAATACTCTCTCCTTAACCATGTCCTTTATAACGCCTATTAAAAACAAGTGTATTTTAATGTATTTCTTACTAATGAGAGTTTGGAAGAAAGCAATTTGGACAATTTATTCTAGAACCTGGAGAATTTTACATTTATTCATTGTAATCCGTTGTTACTTTGATCACCTGCTGTCACTTCTGGAAGGTCCTTGACACCCGTAGAAAGGCGGTTTGTGTTGTGATGTTTAAGAAGGAGTACCCTACTGCTTGCAGGATGGCGCCTCTACTGTGAAAACATTGTTCTCTAAGTGGTTCTTTCAAATAGGGGAATAGATCGAAGTGCAATGACCCGTTTTGGGGAAATATGGAGATATTCGAGTACATCTCACTCTCACCTCCTCACACGTGCGCCGAAATGCTCCATTTTTCTCCGCAGAGTAGAATAATGGGGTTATTTCAAAACCCTGTGATGTACAGCTTCGAGAATAGCACGACCTACATTTGGCGCATCTTCCACACTATCACATCTGGTAGAAAAACTAACTCCCAATGGACACCGTCCCATATAGAAATGCTTGCTGCCACAGGCCTCCTTGAAATTCGTGTGACATCCACTCGCGTTCATGCCACTTCAATTATTACCCATGAACGCAGCTAACTAATGGAAAAAATCGCTTTAGGTCAATCAACTTACAGCGCCATTTGATAGCAACGTACTAGTGACGCCGATGGTGTTGAATAGCTTTGCTCTTCGTCTCTACTGGATAACAACGTCCCCACATATTCATTAGCGGTGTGGCAACAGTGTTGCAAGTACTTTCTTTCCAGTGTATTTATTGTACGTTATGATTAACCGCTCATAATTTTATGTATTAAAATATCAATGGTACAAACACATAACTTTTTTCTACATTAATCAAATGGTTATTGGTTAAAGAGTTAATTCTTCTAAATTATTCTTTATAACATCAATTAATTCGACCGAAATCAGTCTTTATTTATAGCTAACTCGTTTAAAATGGAACAAAAACACATAAAAGTCTAACAAGGTTCATTTTATTTCTACCTACAGATCTCTTTGCCTGATATCTTTATGGCTGTTCATTCAAATGATTCCTAGAACCTAAAGCGTTCAAATTTGGGATTTATATAAAATGAAAATGGATAATAATGAGCAGGGGAATAGGGCTTTAAGTTGGATTGGATTGTTAGGGATGGAGTAGGATTCTTCGGTACAGCCTTGCTCAAGGGCTGGACGTTTGTGCTTACACCCCCAGTGCAGGCCCCTCTAATAGAAAGGGATGAGACAAGGGCGACATCGAGCGGCCAGAGATAGCGAGGAGCGGAAATATATGGGGTCCCTAATGTTTTCAGATAAAACACGCCGGGGGTATCCCCCCTCCAAGGAGTTCGAGCCCCTTAGAAGAATCGTTTTCATACAAGAAGCTAGGGAGAAACCTTTCCTAAGCGCAAGACACTGTCCTCTCCTCGCACTAAAGACCTTGTAACAGACACAATGTAATGAAATGGAAGAACGAAAAATTAGTTAAAAGAAAAGATTCATCCCAGCATTGCCTGAGCGACCAAAGGAAGCCATGAAAAAAATCCAAGGTCAGGCGGGTTCTAAGGGATTAGAACCCGGAACCTCCCGAATGCAACTATCAAGCGTTGCCGCCTGAGCGGACTGCTCTGTGAGTTTTAAGTTAATCGGTTTTTGACCTTTGCGTTGTAAAAAAGTTTAGTTAAAAACTTTAATATGATAGTGCAACAAAAGAATTTTAAATTGGGCCTTTTATCACTAGCTGTGCTGAATTTACCAACTGTACATCAATACAAAAACGGAAAGGAGAAAATTCAGTTTTTTGAACTTCAATTACATTTACTGCACATGTAAATATTACTTAATTTACTTGAAGAACAGGTTTATCTTTTTCAGCAATTTTCTGTAGATCCATAAATGGCAGTAGTCCTGGTGAAATATCAAGTTAAGCTTGCGCGGTGTTTCCAATGCCTTCTCTTGGTAATATCTGTGCCGACGATAGAGTGAGTGGGAAAGGAAACCTGAGAATACGGCACACCATGTCCTGGCCGTGCTTCTGCATCGTGTAACTAACCTAAACCTTATTCCTTGCTTGCATACGGGTGCATGTTTCTGGGCGGCAGTCATCGGCATAGATCACAAAGGAGATGTTGCGCAAAGAATCCGTTTTACTCATAACAGCTCATTGTAGTTCTGAAAGTCTATTTGTTTCTCTAAACACAAGATATTTATGACATGCAACAAATTCAAATTAATTTTTGCTTAATACATTTGATAGGAATAAATTCTGGTATTGCGGCTTTGACAAAAGAGTAATATTAGTCTTATTACATATTGAAAGTTTACAGTATATTAACCTAAATTGGGAAACTATTAATTATTAAGAGCAATGTTTATTTCTTCTTCACATATAAAGTCACCGTTGTTACTCAAACAAAAATAAACGAAGCTCAAACCTGCCTAACTTTCTTAGTTTAACTTTATTGCACCTAGCTGAATTACCCTGCATTGCCTGATTTATTGTATTTTGCAAAGAAACTTATTTAATTAGAAAACTCCTGACAATTATCTTTGTTTCCTTACATAATTATTTAATAAACACTGGCAAAATACCTTTAATGATTTTAGTTAATTATTTTCATTATTGTAACTGAGTTACATCAATAGCACGAAATAGTAAATAAATTACTAGCCTACTCTGTTACTTAACCACCATTTTTTAATAAATAGGTACATACATTGATAAATGTAACTACAATATTAGTTATGAATACTTGCATTGTACATTTTGCACATTTATGTATTTCATTGTAAACATTCAATAAACGAATATTATAAAAAATGATAGAGAAATACAAATAATTTAAATCAAACTATTTGGTCGGAAATAATGGCGGTTTTGAGGTTTAAACATCAAAGCTCAAATAAATTCAAAATTAACTTTATCAAATCAGCTTCTAATACGATAAAATTTCTAAATCCCATCTCAATTCCTTATTTGTTATTCTTTAGGAATCTGTCTGAGTGAGTGAATAAGTGAAAGTAAGTTGGTTAAAGGTGGAATTGAATGATTTATTTATGGACGCTCTTTAACAGCTCAGGTCATCAGCGTCCCATTCAACTCAGGGCGTGAAACGGCCGACAAATTTTGCTCAGAGGCCTCTCTTTCAGGCTTGAGGTTCTTTTTCGTGCCGTAAATGTACGACACGGGACCCCCGGCTTTACTTCCCTTCCGAAGGAAGCCATACTTAGAATTTTTACGCTCCGAAAAAATCCATCGGTCCTGGCCGGGTTCGAACCCGCGATATTGGGTTTAGGAGGCAAGTATGGTAACTACTACACCACCAGGACCGACGTAAAAGGTGGAGTATACGATATATGCTGGATGAGGTAAAGTTTGTTCTTTGCAAAATATGTGGCCGGTATTATCATGATGGAAAATGGGCGCTTTGCTATTGGCTAATACGTACGTTTGCGTCTTTCATTGTGAATGCCTACATACTACTAAGCTTACGTGTTACGTCTTATTTAATTATGTTTACGTTTAATTTTCATTGTGAATGGGGCCTAAATCTTAGAACATTTAAAACTTTAATTAGCATAATAAAATAGTTTCATTTTACAATTTCTATCTACGTAAAATGTAGTTCATCTAAAAGAAGCAAATGTTTTCATTCATTCCTCATAGAAATGCAACTGCAGAACTAGACCTACTTACTTCTTAGTAGCTATGGCTAGTTTTTATTCTATTCCTGCATCTAATGCACTACTATCCTGGAGAGATTGTTACATGGCAGAGTCAATAGTGTACTTATTTTCAAAATATGGTTTGCGTACATTTCCTTCGTTGATTATATTTATTCAATGTTTTACCTTTACTTTCTTTGGAATAAATAAATCTAGAATGCATATTATATTGCAGTAGATTGCAAATACGTTACAAATTTTATATGCGATTAATCAATATAACTAATTTCCTCAGTACCATATATTTAATTTTTTTATGAACGAGAGATACTATTTCCATAATTTGTCATGGCTTTTAATTATATAATAATTTATATAACTTATTATCAGCCCCATATTTCTTGTGTAACAATGGAACTGCAGCCTAGGAACCTTTATATTTTCCTCATTGACTGGTATCCAATTTATCAGTAAATTGTCTCTTTACTGATTTTATCGTTTCATTAATTGTTAAAGACGGCATTAATTGCATAATTACTGCCTATACTTCTTTTCATTATACACTACAGCCCGGGCCTTGGCCTGTCGCAGCGACCTCTGCTTCCTCTACCTCCGTCTTACGACTGCTTTGATAGATGGCAGTATTGCAGGGGGGCTTGTGGTTAGCATGCTGCTACCACGCAGGTCGCCTATAAGGTGGCTTTCGTGATCGAAGAACGCCACTTCTCTCTGATCCCATTCCAGACCTCCCTAACTTGGACAACGCCCTAAGTATGTACCGGGAATCAAGCCTTCTACAGGTATAAAATATCTTTTACAATTAAGGAAACAGGTTTCCCAGCACCGAACTCAGGAACTGTCTATTATCCATTACCTCCGAGCCAATTCGATTGGTGCCCGCACACTGTACGTTATACGCTTTTATTCCTTTTAATTATATGAATCATTAACAGACATATTTAATCCACCAGATCCATTAAAATAAAGTTAAAAAGCACATTATATCTGTTTATCATTAAGGTTCATCTAGTCTTCTATAAATACTTTAATAATTTTTAGAAAGATATGACATGAACATATTTGAATTTCAATTAGCCTGTTGTTTATTTCCAATTATAAGTTTATATTTACATTTGCTAATCAATAAACTTTGGTAAATGTTTGATGGAGCGTATAAAGTTAACTTCTTCCGTCTCTTATTTTATATATTACATTCGAATTAATGGGTTTGCCTTTCTACTTGTTACATTACATTTAATTTAAAAGCGTTGTTTATAAATAATATCTCCTTAAACTTCTGAATTGCCTAATAATATCAAATAAACTGTAGGATAAAAAGTTAATATTAGTAAATTATCCAATAATTGGTTATTAATCTCCACAATCCAATGTCTAAATAATTATTATAAATAAGGTTGTATAAGGTACCCATACAACCCAGTTGAACCATAATAGACACTCTACTGTCACTCTGAGACACCGTGGAACTCGATGGTAATGTGTTATGTTGAACAACACTACGGGTTCTGATTACAGATTTTTCTGTCCTCATTAATGACAAATGCACCCTAAACTTATGCCTAGAACACTTCCTTTTTAATAAAAATAATTTCCCAGTGTATTATTTCATTTCGTGTGCCATGTAACTAAACTTATGCCTAGAACATTTCCTTTTTAATAAAAATAATTTCCCAGTGTATTATTTCATTTCGTGTGCCATGTAACATCTCAGAAGTAAGAAGGGCTTTAACACATTTAAAAAATCAACTACACAAGAGAAAAAAATTAAACCGGATCATGTCTGTAGCTGTAGCATCCGCTATCTCTTGGGTGTCAAACGCTTAAGCTCTAGCAATGCTATCCTCTTAAACAGCATGTACCTGAAAGAGTGCGCCTAAACTCTAGCACAATACATAAAACAGTCTTTCAACATTAAACCAACCCGTTATCACCATTTTATTTGAGACAATAAACACGACTCACCTGAGTAACAGTTAATTCCACACTCGAATTGACTTTAAACCAGCAGTATCTAATAACTTACGAAAAGAACCTCGGTGCCATGGATATACAGAGCAGCCGTTTAAAAATAATACACTTATTATTATAATTTCTTTTGCAGATTCGCTTGTAAATGCATAACAACAACTTCTACACCTGTATCTAGTATGCACATTTAAAAATTGGGCAGTTCAACGGTCGTTCTTCCCGCTTACCGACTCTGGCGGAACTTCTCGTTAATAGTTCTCGCTCTGTTTGTTAGGTGGCAGCACAAAGCTATTTTGAAACGAATTCAAGAGGTAGTTTGCATTTGCACTCAGTGGAGAACACCAATCCCCTTTGTGCATGTTCTTTTTTAAAGGAATATTATAATATGTATTACTTTGCAACAAATTTGTTTTGCATTGCATTGTGCTTTTTTAATGTCACCAGCTGCATAGAACAATTTTTACACACTAATAACTTGTATTTCATTAAGTAGTGGCCAGTTAAATTATTTGTTATTTGAAACTGACTTTCGTATATGGCTGAGCAAGGATATATGGAACTGCCTTTAATATCTCGCTAAGTATATCAGCTGAACTGCACTAATAAATGCAGAATATTATATATATATATATATATATAATATTCTGCATATATATATATATATATAATATTCTGCATTTATATAGATTTAGGAAAGAACGCCACATTTTTGGTAGTCATGTAGTCATGTAATGAAATGAAGGTGGCAAGCTCGAACGACAGTTATACTTTCAATAACATACAAATATTCAGGAATTTTTAGCTCACACCAACGTGCCATGTAAGAATATTTCCCCTTTATTTATCAAACTGTAATAGCATTAACGGAATTAATTATGTAATTACAGGCACGTAGCAACACAGGTCACTTGATTAATGGGCCTTCCTTCGCTTCTAGTCACTGGAATTGATAAATATTCACGTTTTAAAGATGAAAATATGATTTTACTGATGCCTTTTGTGTTATTTTTTGTTATAAAATAAACATGACTTTCTACAGATAATTTAATGTCTGCTAAATAGGTATATGAACTTTCGCTGAAAAAACGAATAGTCAACTGCATCAAACTTGCGGCCCGCATCTTTAATAATTAGAGTACACAATTTGATTATAAAAACATTTTTGTTGCTATTTTTTTTTTTTTTTTTAATTTTTACTCTTTACGTTAACTGAACAATACTCATACAGCATTCCACTTGAAATGTGATAAGGGAATTATTAAAATAGAGAAATGTAACGACTTAATTTCTTTCTTTCTATCTTCTTCTTCTTTTTTAAAGGAATTTTAGCATTGTCAACAATCTAAATGAGGGACATTACTCTAATTTGCCCAATGAAATTTATGTGAATTCGAGATTGTGCTTAAACAGGATTTTGTAGGCTTTCATGCTACAATGCTCTGAGGTGGTTCTGGTTTCTCCATAAAACATCAACCAAGTAATTTCTAGCAAAAAGAACTCTTCTATTATTTAAAATAACTTCAAGCCAGTGCTTGCTTCAAAACATGGTTCTTTCTGATAGATATTATGAACATTTTAATTTCTTAAATTTACATATCATCAAGGCTTTTCGAACAAAACTGAGACTTTGGAAAGGGCAATAAAATTTTAGTGACTTGACTCACTTTTGTACTTATTGAGATCACTGGAAGATAAAAATGTATCTCCTCAGCCTATTAAAGCTACTTTTCGATTTTTACAACAGATTTCATCATTTGAAATCATACAAGGGACGATTTCAGTTATGGAATTAATTAATAAAGGGTAATAACCTTATTTTCATGAACAGATATTTTCCTCATGAAGATTTATAAAACATGCCACAGTAACGAAATCCACCATCAATGCTCATAATAGCAGTAACACAAAAACAAATTGCTGATATTTTAAAAGTAATTTTACAGAAAAATGTCAAGTATGACGTTAATAGCAAATACACCATTCATCATAGGATATTTCCATATATTTCTTTATTGTAAAACAAACACTTTATAATAAAAATGCAGCATTTTTAGTAGGTAAGCTTTAAATTATAAATGTCACCAATTTTAAGTAGAGCCTGTATTGTGCTTTTGTTCTTACAAAATGACTGATATTAAACCAATACGAGGCGGAGGGACTCAGGTGGTAAACGTTTGGACACTTATTTGGGAGGTGCCGGGTTCAAATCCTTTGGGGTCGGTCCTGATCTTGGGTTTTTCATCGTTAGCCCTGCTTAAGCGAATGCTAGGATGAATTTTTACTTTCTATGAAAGTAAAAAAATTCTTCCATTTCATTCCGTTGATTCTGTTACAGGATTGAAAGTGCCAGGGCGAGGTGGGCTGGTGCGATGTGGCGGTGGCTTGCGTAACACATAGTATAAGATTTAATCGGGAAGCATACATGGTTCATGTAAGAAAATTAGGGTGATCCTTTATACCTAAGATTGCATTTAATAATATGGGTAGCAAAAATATATTATCAAATTCATAATGGTGGAGTCGAGTATCTTTGGATATTTGTCCGGGTCAATACAGTTAAATCAGATTATGCATACACCCGTAAATTGAGGCAAAGAACAAGTGATGTAAACTTGTATTCTTTTGTTAAATTCGGTATGTGAGGTTTTACACAAGAAACATTGGTATTAGATCAGTTATAAAGCAATTATCGGAAATTTTCAAATTTAAATATTTGCAATATTTAATTGTTTTCCGATTTATTACAAAATTTTAGAACATTTTCAGTAAACAATGGTTTTCAACTTTCTGGAGAGGGTGTATATAAACAAAGAAAGTAGTGTCGGTGCTGGTGGTCTAGTGGCAACCATATTTTCCTCGTAGACCCAAGATCGGGGGTTAAATTCCGGTCAGAATCGATGAACTTTTTCGGGCGTAAAAATCCTAAGTGTGACTTCCTTCGGAAAGGAAGTAAAGCCATGGGTCCCATGTCTTAGATTTAAG
This sequence comes from Metallyticus violacea, assembly GCA_030762175.1. NCBI lineage: Eukaryota > Metazoa > Arthropoda > Insecta > Mantodea > Metallyticidae > Metallyticus > Metallyticus violacea. The sequence goes on along the minus strand of CM060842.1, from coordinate 116,902,550 downwards.
GCATGTAAAAGAACCTCATGCCTGAAAGAAGAGGCCTCTGAGCAAAATTTTTCGGCCCTTTCACGCCCTGAATAGAATGGCACGCTGATGACCCGAGATATTAGCGACCGTAAATAAATCAAATCACCAAGTATATAACTCAAAGCAATTGCGGTATACAGGATGTGTTTACGTATTTGCATGTAGAACACTGTGCCTAGAGACGCCATATCTAGATATTCGATATGTGCATTTTCATCATTACATAAACAAAGTACATAAGTTAGGCTGTCTGGTTGAATAGTTGGGTTTTGCTATTGCACATACATGTTCCAAAGAAATAATATTAATTTCTGTCTTTAAAGGAAAATACTGCACATAATTTTCAATTTTTCCAATATTTCGCATTTCTAGATTGTGGGATTATGAACGAGAGTGTGAGGAGAGATGAACAAGGAGGGAAACAGGGTACAACGAAATATATGAGGTTAGAAATTGGTTAGGGAAGAATATATTGTTTATATATTATGACACCTTCCTAACAAAGATTATTACCCGGTATGAAAACAAACATAATTTATGATAAACGTTTCTCTTGTAGTGAGCATTATTCTGTTCTTGCACGCATTCTTTTCTTTCCGGTCTACTTAATAGTCTCCCTTCTTCCTCTTTCTTATGCCGCGAAGCATGGTGTGATGAGCAGGCTCGTTGGTTATTCGTCAGGCAGGTCCTATGTCAATGAAGTCAGGGAAGGCCCATGCTGAGTGTTGACTTCATTTCGCTCCCTCTTCCTCCTGCGATACACAAGCAGTAGTACTCGACTCTGGTAGGATGCAGAAAATCTAAATTGTTAGGTCCGGAGCCTTCTTCGTAACTTGCTCCCAGTGATCCAGGTAAAATGTATCTATAAAGTATTTTCTTGTTTAGTTTATTGTATTATATTATTACATTGCCTTTCTGTTCCGTTATTAAGCTGCTCGGTAAAGTATGGGCACAACAGTCAAATTATTGTATTAAGTTTTTTCTTTGTTAAAGTAGGAGATTTCTTAGTTGTTTGCCAATGATTAAATATCATCTGATAAAGGTGGGCAAGATTTACAGAGTTACAGTTTAAAATAAAAAGGTATTATTTCATTTGTTTTATAATGATTTCAATGATGTCTTGAATTACTTTACACCAATTTAATATTAAAAAATTTTTACTCTTTTATTGCGATTTGTTGTTTTTTAAAATTCAAATCTATACAGCTTTATGTACCATCAATTTTATAATAATTTTTATTATTCCACTGTTGCAATTTGCAAATCATTCTTCTTTTCCTATACTGTAAAGCTTCTTTACCATAGTCACATTCGGGGAGTTAAAACTTATCTGACATCAATGGGTGGTTGTCGAACTCAGCGTAATAAAACAATTTGATAGACGGTTTGGTGTGTATGTGGAAATCTGCTGCTAATGTCAGGGACTAGCATAAATGTGACAGGAGAACGGGAGGATAATTTTACTGAGTTTTTAACCTTAGATCCAAAGTCAAGCATACTGCATGATAATGGACTCCCGTCTGTTTTCGGCATAATTTATCTTTCACCCCTGAGCCCTTATGCAGGCAAGAACAGGCAGAGCACAAAGAATTAGAAATATACAACAAAAAAACTACAGTCAAACCTCTCTGAACTGCAGCCGTCCGAGATACCGTTCTGTTACCGATTCAGGAAACACACGAAATCAAAACGTTATCTCTTTCCCTTCTCGTCTTTGCAAAAAATGGAATTCTTGTTCGCCTCATGATGACGTCACAATCCGCCCCATCCCTGCTACTCCTCTCTCTCTCTGCTTCTTCACTCCCCGTGCCGGTTTTCCCTAGTTTCTGGACGTCACTGCTGTTTCCAACCCCTTTCCACTCTTCACACCCCTTCGCCCAGACTCGTGCCGCCATCTTGAATGATATATGGCGTTGGTTAGAGGGTCGACCAAGCGGCCATCACTCAAAACTCGTCGGTACTGGCAGGCAGGCAGCCCGGCTGGTACACCACAACAACCACCACTAAGCACAATAAACGTCTCCCCATCCCACAGGAGCGTCGATAAGGCCTACTACAGTGTTGATGTGACTCCCTCCTCTTTATTGTTACTCCGAAAATCAAAACATCCATCCCTTCTCAAGACGATAAGCTGTTATGACGTCGCTTTACAGCATAAACAAATTATTGAGGTTCATTTCTTGTTCTATTTCTTATTCCATATGCTCTTTATCTTTTGCTGTTTGTTATCACTTTCCTCTTTGCATAGTTATTTTTTTTTAACATGGAAACACTAAACAGAGTGGTTTTCAACAGTGGGGTCAGGGATTTCAGTCTCCAGTTTTTTGGGACATGAAGAACTAAGGGAGTAATAAACTGGGCTCTGGATTTGCACATTTAGACTGTACTGGGGCTCCTTCTGTTTCTAACATTAATATGTTTCATATAGATATTGCTTTAATTTTAATTTGCTTATTTATATGTTTATTAAATTAAGTTGGCAAGTATTTAATTACTTTTATATATTTAACTAGTTCGATGTATATCTAAATAGATTAACGTGTTTTTAGTTAGGTGAAATGCATTTTAATTAAGTTAATGGCATGTAAATATATGTAAAATTAATTCCATATGTACTTAAATTAAGTTAACTGTTTTTTAAGAATTTTGATTTTCATTATTTTCCACTGTCACTGGGGGTAAACCCAATTTCAGTTAATAAATATATACACTCATCATTTCTTTGTTCCTCTGCCTTCTTTTCTGATTTCTTCTAAATGTTCGGTCTCTGGTTACTTTTCAATTCTTTAATTTTTAAAATATTGCATTCTGTTTTATTGCTGTTTCTCCTTCAGCGTGTTCAATTTTTATGTTATACTCCATGATAGTTCAAAATATTTATTTTTCTTCGTGTTTCTTTTAAATTTCTAATTTTTTTTTCCAGAAAAATTTAATGTCCATCTTTTATTCTTCACCAGAATTTTAGTTTTGATAAAAATTTAAGTACTTCCTATAGATTTATTTATATAAGATATGCCTAATTATCGTGCAGGACGCTATAAAAATCACCTGCAGGGTTTTCTGCATAACACAACTAGTCTATAAGTAGCTTTGATTGCATTACAGGTGTCTAAAATCACAAACTCTCTTTCCAGACTCAATACATATTACATTAACGTAACATTTATTCTTGTTAATCAATTCAGGAGGTAATATTTCAGTTTTGCATTGGCCATGGGCCCTATGAATTCCTTGAGGTCTATAATAACTTTGTAACTAAGGAAAGCATCGCTGAAACTACCGTTTGGCGCCTCTAGTGTGGAGTCTAGGAACTCAGTTGTCACCAGCTTGAGCTGCATTTAGTCTTCCAACGGTGTGAATGTTGTATTTGTTACCTTTCAGGCAGCGCGTAGGAAAACATCTCCTGTTCATGCTCGGGAATTCACACCGGCTACCTTTATAGCAAATAAAAATTCAATGACTGTGATAATAGTTGTCATTATGTGCAATGAGTCAACCAATTGAATTTTAGTAAAGTACCGATCCGATTGATCACTAACTTTAATCACTGGAGCACCGGTTTAGAATCAATGTTTCTTTTATTAAAACATATAAAAATACACATATTTTCATTGAAATTAGCGATGCTTCGAAATTTTACATTTACGAAAATTATATAAAGGTTTCGGTAGTAATTATGAGAGAAATACTCCTACAAACCTTTTCCAATGTTATTCATTATTAATTTTACAAATTCATTGTTTGTTTGTGTTGACAATATATGCATATATACATGAAATATAGTGCAATTATTTTGAATTACGGTCTAGCAGAACGCGGTGGCATACTGAGAGAAGCCAGTCGTCAGGTAGTATAATGCATGTGCACGTAGCAACTTGTAGTTAGTCTTTATCTGCTATGTCTATGGACACTTATGTTACTCGGTGCTTTCATTGTTAACTTGTGCTAATTGTTCTTCGTTTGTTATGCTGCTACATAAATATAACCCATTTTATGTACATACATGTATGAAAACGAATTCTTATAGAGAAATGGTAACGCAATGCACAAACAACATCTTAGAAATTATGTTCCAGGTAGAGAAATTGTTCGCAAACTTGTTAAAAAGTTACGAAATTCAGTATCTCTGAATATGTGATGAAATACAGGAATTCCATACGCAGATGCCGACAGGTGCCTCTGAGGGGCATCATTTTCAACATTTCTTATAACATAGGTTAGTGCTGATTATTATCAATTTTAAATACAGTATCATTTTATATTTCGGTAAAAATATCAATGATACAATAAAATGCAAATTTTACGCGCGGCGACTCTCATCTCCCTTTTTGTAATTGCGGCGGCTACAGTTCTTCAGCAAGCAGCCGCACTCAGGCCGTTCCGTAACTCAAATATTCTCACTTGAAGCAGTTATAACAGTGTCACCACCGTAATCTAGTGGTTAGCGTTGGTGGCTGCTGGCCGGAAGGTCCCAGATTCAATTCCTGATTCTTGCTTAGAGATAATATCTGGACTGGGGCCCATTGGGCCGGCTGAGGATAATGGGAAGTCGCCTGATAGAGATGTGGCGTCCTTCCATCTCTGAAGCCGCCTGATGGGCGACCAGCGCGGTATAGTTATGCTAATCACATGCTACCCCTGCAATACTTCCCTCTATCCACGATGTTGCAAGACGAACGTAGAGAACGCAGCGGTTGCCGCGGTCGCATTGGGCTGTCATGCCAAAAGGAGGAGTAGTTAGCAGTGAAGGACAAAATCAGGCCGAGGATATAAAATATTGGCTTTAGAGACTTGAATGAAATAATATTTCTTTTTCTACTTCCACATGCTGGGGGGGGAGAGGTTTTTTAACATGTTGTATTTACACGATTTATTATCGGTGAATACATTGAGTTTTAGTGTTCTATTATTTCATATAACGCGATCATTGAAAATGTTTATACATATATAGCTGTGACAAACATTTTAAACTTTGCTATTCTGTTTATTAAAAATGTTTTCATGTAAAGTAGAATAAGCAGAGAGTATTGAATGTGAATTGTTACTGCCCGAGAGTTAAAAAAGTGTGTTTATAAGATATGTGAGAAATTGATTGTGGAAATATGCTAATTTCTGTTTTTCAATTGTTTATTGCTAATACTTTTTTTTACTTGCTTCCCGTCGTCAATGGCAACTAGCATTGCTATGGTAAAAACATCATAATAACGCTCTTAACACGGTGGAAGTGCAAAAACTCTGATGCTATTTCCGCATGATAAGTGCACATTTTCTTCATTGGCTTCTTCTGCTACAAGATTGTCTTTTCCGAATCAAAGGATTTTTGTATTTTTAAAAAAAAAAAACTTTGATGTAGTGTGAATGCCTCACGTTTGATTTTATGATATTTGTTTTGGTATATATTATTTTAATTATTATTATTTAAATATTAATATTATTACTGAAAGCATGATATGAACTGTATTTGAAACTGATGATAATAATAAACACTATCCTGTGTTGGAAGAGACGTTTAAAATAATGCTCCTCGGCGGCAATACGTTACCGTGATCTACATAGGAAATTCCTATATCCCACATAAGAAATCATTATTTCTTCCTCAAGAACATGGCTGTTTGGAACACGTTTCTTATTATTGTGAGATCCTATTTCATGTATTTTTTTACATAATGGCGAACATTTTTTCTATCTGAATCACAATTGCCAGGGTAACTTCTTACAAATCGCCTAACCCGATCTTCAGTATTTATGCAGTGGTATAAATATCAATTAAGCAACTAGCACACAATTTACAAACAATGTAAACACAGAGTAACACATAAACACACATCCACTCACTGACAATGCCTCCATCAAACTAACTACAAGCTGCTACCTGCACACTCATTAGCTTGTCCCAGCACTCAACTGCTGCCGCCCAATGATTCAAAAACTTTAATGTCTTAATTAACTTATAAGATAAATAACTATTTTTATAATTCCAAATCTAAATTAACTTATTTACTATGTTTTTAAGTATATGTAAATGTGGTTACATACAGATTTTTATTTATTTGCTAAGTGTTTTGTTTCCCCACTATTTTAAACAATGTTTATGATTCCAAATGCAACTTTTCTGTAGTTTTTAACTACTAACTATTTATATAACTGTAGTGGTTACCATACTTGCCTCCTGCGCCCAAAACGCGGGTTCGAACCCGGCCAGGACCGATGGATTTTTTCGGGGCGTAAAAATCCTAAGTATGGCTTCCTTCGGAAGGGAAGTAAAGCCGTGGGTCCCGTGTCGTACATTTACGGCACGAAAAAGAACCTCAAGTCTGAAAGAAGAGGCCTCTGAGCAAAATTTGTCGGCCGTTTCACGCCGTGAATTGAATGGGACGCTGATGACCTGAGATGTTAAAGAGTGTCCATAAATAAATCAATCAAAAAAAAATTATATAACTGTTCGTGGAAAAAGCAGCAAATAATTTATCTGTCATATATTCATTCTAATTAAGTGTACCAAGGCTTGATTAGTAACTTAGTACTCTTAATTACTATCATTAAATGCTCATTGCTAATATAGCAATAATTAGTTGATAAGCAGTTAAATTCCTTGGTAAATGCTATAATTCTTGCAGATGATGAATAAAATTCATGATTTAATGATAAAATGTGCTCTAAAACCTAGAACCTCAATTTTATCTGGCATTCGTCTTTTGAGGAGAAAGAGAATTCCGGAAAAAAGCCCCATCGTGACAATAACACTGCGTTTGTGAATTGCTAGCTAATTAAGTAATGGAGATTAAAATGGTACAATTGGGGGGGAGGTTATGTATTCAGAAGAAGTTACATATGCAGGAAAACTGAACTGTAGCAGCTAAGAAAGAGAAAGAAGATAAGAAAACAACATACACACAGGAAGACAGTAGATATGCTTCGGTTAAGAAGGTGTTTTATCTAATGACCAGAATTTTCGAAGCGCGTAACGAACTACTGTATAAACAAGATGAAGTATTATTCGTGCTGTCAAAATTGGCTCAGCGTTGAACCTTAACTAGGGGAGATGACGGAGCTGCTGAGATTACGATCAGGTTTATTTGTTCTATTCAACGATTTTTAACAATATTCATTACCGGCCTAGCAATTAGTTCAGGATGGCTGTGATAAATTAATACCCTGGAAACTGAATGGTAATATGAGAGCAGAGTTTTTTTTTTTTTTCTGGAATGACCTGCTGTAGACTGTGAAGATAAATTGCTGGGCCAAGGGTAACAAGGCACAGTCCATATAGGTGTACACGTGATTTCCATTTGGAGTGTGAAGTTAGTTAGCTGTTCTAGAGCAAAGAAAAGTAGAAAACTGTACTGTTACAATGAGTTAATTAAGAATCGCTTGTTTAAAACGCTTTGGTTTCAAAAACTAAGTGCAAAGGTATGCTCAATCACTACATAACAGGAACCGCTGTCGCTGGCGCCACCTCCAATATAATTACTACGATTTTAGCCATACATTTTAAACGTGAAGGACACCGGCTATTTAGTTGCATTTGTTTCTGGCGTCGTTGACATGTTCTGAGCGTACAGCATATTTCTGAGAAAAGCATTGTCTTGGTTCACTTATTTTCGGACAACAAGAATGCGTTACTTACTTTTCGGTTTAATTTGTGACATCCTGCGCCTACAAACTATAGCCCTTAGCAAAACATGTTCTCAAAATTAGGAAATGCCTAATTCCAACAGAAATTTCTCTGTCTTTTTGAAGATATTGAAACACTCAGAAAGAAAAAAATATCTCATAGACAGTAATAACGATTATAATAATGCTTTAGAAGCTTATTTTTCTATTAGTATGTCTGTAATTTTACTTAGAGATTAAGACAATGGAAGTAAATCAAACGTTGCATAATGAATATTAAATTGAAAAATAAAAATAACGAAATACACCATAATAGTGTGCATTTTTTTAAATGAAATCATACGCGAAAAACGTTCTGACAATTAAGAGAAAAGCATATTAAACGATATATGAATACTGGATTAAAGTTGGGAAGGATGTAAAACACTTTAAGAAAATAAAGCTAAGATCCTAATGTAAAATCAGTTCATTTAGAGCTATAATATATATATATATATATATATATATATATATATATATATATATATATACAACTGTGTATATTTTAACTTATATATAAAGTTATTTTTTATCAAATTTTCTCAATTTGTTGTTCCATTCACTTCTCTGCAACCTCGTTTTCCAACGAATAATTCATTTCTTCCATGCATACTTTGTTTCTCTACATTTTAATTCACTTTAAAGTCTTCTATTACAAAATTGATTACTGGATGTTCTTTTTCTTATTCCCTAATTTATGACTCTTAAGTTAGAACATAAAACTGTTCATCGTAGGAGGATAAATTTCTGATGACGTAATTTTGCCTTCAATTTCTACTTTATCAGTTATTGTTCTACATCATAGGTTATTAAAATTCTTATCATGTATATACCATGTTTCATATATATTATTTCAAAACTTGCAACTCTGAATAGCTACTTATTTAAAATAAATGTAATTAAAACAAAATCATATCCATTTCGATATTTAGTTGTAAGTTTAAAATCAATGTTAATTAGCACTTTTGGACTCAGTCACCCCACTTTGAAATTTTAAATGACGCTTCTAACTGGTGATATTTAATTTTAAAGAGAATTTCATTGATATCACATTTCTGTTTTATATTTGCTGCCTAGAACTTCAGTTGTAGCTATTGTTATTTGAATGTGAACAAATTAAGAAATAAATAAGTTATTGTAGGGTAAAAGAGCAAATTTTCCTTGTAAAATATTAACAATTTGGCAATATTAAATATTCAAAAAGTGTTCCATTGTTGCCTAAATAGTAATACAAATGATCTCAGAATTTTGACAACTTTTCGGAATGTTTCGCTGACTAATTCCGTTACTTTCTTGGGTTATTTTGTTTTCAGTTCTTCTTTATTATCAGGCGTAGTATACAGAACAGTAACAGCCCAGATTGTCAGGCAAAATTGAAAACTAAAACTTTGATAACAATTGAACCCAATTTAAATTTTAAGTATAATAAGCCATGGAGTGCCATATAAAATTTCAAAGTGCAATGGACATTAGTTTTAAACCTCCCCCTCAATATCTAAATATACGTGTATTTTGCTTAAATTAAAATTATTTTAAATTGATAGTAATTTATTTTGAAAAGTATTGAAATGGAAACTCATAGTGTCCTATATGCCTTTTTCTTCCACCAAAATGGTTAGGATTAAATAGCAACACCAATAAAAATGTTTCCCACAACTTCATACAACTTTGCCATTGTAAACCTACCCTTCATTATTATATTTAAGCTGTCAAACAAATTAAATATTTAATTTAATAAATATAATACATTTTTGTAATTTTTATTAAAAATACAAGGTTATCACAATTTAACATTGTATTTTCCATCCTATGAATGGAGATTTTTATTTTCATTGTCCATTGCTTAATTATTAGTCCTGTCTACATTTATCTTCACATCCCATTTCAATAATCCTCTAGCACTTTCAATGCTACATGACCTATGTCTTATAGGCTTTAGTTACTTAGATCTGAAAATGTATGTATTGCAATAAATTTAATCAATAAAAAAATTGAAACTCAATGTTATGCATTATGAAACTGTGCCAATAATAAGATGTTGAAATAATAAAATTGGAAAATGTAAAGCTCTAGTAGCATCATTCATATATATATATATATATATAGGATGTATATTATATTCCTATTGAATACAAACGAAAAATAAAGTACCTCTTGGAACAGTTTAACTAAAATAGGATGAACTAGAAGAGCAGAAACAGATAAAGCACTAAAAGAGTCACACAATTTTCGCTATATTTCGAACAACTCGTGAATCTTGGATAAAGAGAAATTATGGAAGACCGGCGACTCAGAGTTACAGAAATAGCAGCAAGTTTGGACCTTTCTAAAACAATTGTCCTTCGAATTATTCATGAACATTTAAATATGAATAGGGTTAGTGCAAGATGGGTGCCTAGACTTCTTTCCTCAGTCCAAAAGCAGCAACGAGTCACCTGTTGTCAGACATTTTTGGAGTTCTGCCACGGCAACGAGAGAGAAGTTCTGCAAACCATTGTTGCAGAAGATGAAACTATGGTCCTCTACTATGATCCTTTGTCCAAAAGAGAATCAATGGAGTGGCGTAAGCATGGCGAAGCACCACCTCTAAAAGCCAAGGTCACTTAGTCAATCAAGAAGATCATGACCACAATCTTTTGGGACTGTGAAGGAATACTCTTCATTGACTTCAAGGAGGGAAACACCACAGCAAATGGAGAGTACTATGCTGGCCTATTGCACAAACTACATGTTTCCATCAAAGAGAAAAGGCGGGGAAAACTGAGTGATGGTGTGCGCCTTCTTCACAACAATGCGCCTAGGCACACAGCTCTTATTGTAAAGGAAACTGTGAAGAAATGTGGTTTCAAGGAGATCGACCATCCACCCTATAGCCCATATCTATCTCCCAGTGATTATTTCCTCTTTTCAAAACTCAAGAAGGATCCTCGAGGAAGGAATTTAAGTGTGACGAAAATGAATGCTGTTTATGCCCATTTTGAAGACAAGGTTTTACTATTGGGGGTGGGGGATTGCAATGTTAAATCAAAGATAAGAAAAATATATTGCAATAAAGGGTAACTATATTGAAAAGTGAAATATAGTTTTTTTCTGCATCACAACTAGAAAATTCTTAGGCCGGAAACTTATGGATCTACCCTTTTACCTTTATGAAGTTGCTATAGATTTTAATCTTAAACATTTTTTATTATTTTTGTTCATTTTCACAGGTGTGTTACAAAAGGGAACCCTTGACGTTACTGGACAGACTAACAGAGAAACTTTGCAAGAACCTGTATCTGTCCATGTTACTCAGTCAGAGCGTTTGGCACATTTCGGACATTTATTACAAAGACCATAGCGTCTGTATTCCATGACTCTGTCCTGCATTACTCTTTCTTGTTATGTTATTGGGTACAAAACAAAACAAAACAGTGGCAGCAATAAAAACCATCGCGAATGCCGTCGTCTAATTGGATTAAACGGGACATCTGAACGCATTCCGCGACTGGAGTATGAAAATATTTCCCTTTATGTACATACACTTCCGGAGCAAAAGAAGCCTCTAAACAAGTAAATAAAAATTCATCTCACGTTTCACATACTCAAAAACACAGCCCCTACTGAGCCATCAGCATTCTTCCCCTTGCTGTAGAACATACGTGTCGTGGCATCGTTTGTGCAATATAATGATACACCCCCCGGCCAGCCTCAGTCTAGTGACGTATCAGCAAGGGACAGAAGTTTGTCATTAAATGAGACACTCATCTCCAAACTTTATTAATACCATCAACCACAAGGATTAGCCAGTTTCTTTATTCTCATCCTGAGACCTTCGTTTTGCATCCATCTTAAATGGGTGAATGTATTGGCAGTAGATCGTTCTACAATGCTTTCAATTTACTATTTATTGCACCAATAATAATTAAATTCTATTATCATTGATGTACAGTTGAAACAACTGTTAAGGATTCAAAGTATATCTGACTTAATACTCCAATCTGACAAATATTAAAATAAGAGACATTCCTGATTTAATATTTTTCAATTTTATAGCTTCAAAAGCCCCACTTATTTCACTTTATTTTAAATATACGAGGGTAGGCTCATAAATGTCCAGCCTAACCATTTTCAAGGTATGATAAAGACAAAAAGCTATATTTTACTTTTCAATATAGTTACCCTTTGTTGCAATATACTTCACATCTTTGAATTTCAATCCCCTCTCCCAAAGTCAGTGTGTGTGTGTGTGTGTGTGTGTGTGTGTGTGTGTGTGTTTTCACGTATAAACGCTTTGCTTGATTGCATTGTTATGAATACATCCATACATAAGGTGCATATTTGCCATTTCCTGGTTAGAATAATCCATTTAGACCAAGAAGTGTAATATAATTACACTCTATTCCTTGAAACTCAATAGTTGCTTTGTTAATTCTGCTGTGACAACCATCAGCAGGTGACTTTGAACGCAAAACAAATCATCAAATATTTGAATGCAGAAGAACATGAATGTAAATTGTTTATCAATATACCCCAAATTCCTCTGCTCTATACTGTAACTTCACAAACTAAACGAAATTGATCATATGTTTATGGGCACTTTTTAGGTATTACAAAAAATTCCTCAGAAATGCTGAGTATTGTACCCATATATCAGAATCAGCAGGCAAGTACATTGACCAGCTATATATATATATAAAAAAATTTTTTTCTTAATGCAAAAAAAATGCCACTTACGTAAGACTTGTTACCGGCAAATCTGAAGTGATCCACTATCGGTTTTGGCCGTATAAGCCAACGATAGGTGTCAATGGATATGAATGGCAACTAGGCATTACGTATGATTATGGGGAGATTATAACTGTTGAAAAGTACTGATGTGTTTCAGGGAGATGCTATTAATATAAATAATAGGCTACAATGAAAGATTTGGAAGGTGGTATTACATTTGACCATCACTATTAGAAAGAAAGGATATTAATTTACTGCTGAATACTAATCATATTCATTGCCTCATTTCTTTCACTTTGAATGAAGGTGTCGACTTCATTGTTGGTAAATACACAAGTGTTGAACAGATTTCTGCTTCACCCCGTTTGTTGGAGATGTAACTCACTTTTTCTTCAAAGAAGTTCATGGAGGATTGTGAATTTTTTAGTGACTGGTGTCCCAAACTGCGACAAAATTCATCTAAATTAGATATAAGAATAAGAAGCAAGAGAAGAATAGTGGTCCCGGGCACATTTGTTTTCTAATAACCAGAGACCCTGGATTTTGACAATAGGTCATGCTACAACTATTGTCATAGGTACACAAATTCAGAAAATGTCCTCAGATTATAGAAAGTGCAACTAATTAGAACACTTTACCTCATCTTTTATTACAGGTTGTTTTTTTAATGTTGATTCATTATATTGTCATTTTTGAGAAATTTATTTGTTTTCTTTGTTATTTTAGGTCGCCTTTATGTGCCTTTCATGCATTTAGACTTTTTGAATATTATTAGAACTTTAAATCAGCATGCATAAAACGTCAGAAGTTTTACAACTTATTGTGGGTCTGGGAGATAAAGTCGATCTTGAAAAGTTTATCGGTGTGGTTAGAACCAAAGACACATTAAAATGCTTTTTATAATCATTTTCTATACATACGAGAAAAAAAAATGAAACGTGTTCTTGACAAGACTACAGGCTATAAAGTTTTGTGTTTCCTCACTCGGGTGTTGAAAAGGGAAGATTCCAGGCATGAGTGGCTTTGAAAAGGAGGTTACATCCAGCGATTTAGTGAACTTCAAATATTCTCGCGACACAGCTGTATGTTTTAAAAGGAGTTTTTCAACATTCAAAAACGTGCTGACAGTCAACGATCATTTTCATTCGAAAACGTGCGTATGGTCGCCGTTAAGTTCATAAGGTGGAATGACGTAGATGCACAATATTTCCACCCAATGATGCACTTAACTACACAAAAGAGATAAAACATAAGAGATTATTGTCTCTTTCCAAATGTTTTAAATTTAGAAATCGTTCCAATTATGACAGCTTACATATGAGTAGTTATTTTAAGTTATTTTGTCTATAAGAAGAACAGAAAAACAGAAAGGGTTGAAATTTTAGTTAATAATCATTAATAAGTTTATTATTAATTGCACATTTGTTATTAAATTATAAAATATTTGCCATTTTAGTAGATACAATTTGATACTGTAAATTGTTTGCAGTTATTAATATGCCATAAATTATATGAATAATATAAATACCGAGGGGTGCCAAAATGTATACACACTTTCACGTAAAATCTATTTAATATATTTCAAAGTTGAACCAAAAAAAAAAACAGTAATTAGTAGTATGATGTTCTATAAACAGATGTGACTCTCATACATTATGATAGCGCTGCTACAACAAAATTGAGTCAAGATTATCGTTTGAACAGTGGAAATTTTAAAGTTGTATTGGAAAATCGAGAATGTTGTTGAAATTCAAAGGCAATGGAGACGTGTGTACAGAACAGAACCGCCACTGGACTTCTATCTATGGGGAACTGTTAAGAATGTTGTATACCGTAGAAAACCAGTTACACTGGCAGCACTTCGGGAAGAAATTGAAACGGCATTGCTGCAATCGCCAAGGACACTTTAACAAAAGTTGCTCAATCAGTAGTTCAACGTACTCAGAAGTGTATCGACACCGATGGGGGGGGGGGCACTTTAAGCAACTGTTGTAACTGTAAAAGTATAAGATGATTAGTGTTCATCATTTTCTGTTTGTGTGAATTCAGTTTTGTTATGTTAACACAGTTTTTTCTTTGCTTTAAGTGTGTATACATTTTTGGCACCCTCTGTGTATACATATTGTTTCAAGGAGTAGGTTGGTATTTTTGTTCTAATATTTGGATAATTTTTAAACATTTTTAGATATTTTATGTCTTTTGCTGTCACTTTATAAGTCAGTTAAAATGATTTTAGGTCATCAAATTTCTTTCTCTGCTAACGACACTACAAAATTGAATTCTGAGTTCTGTGCCAGTTGTGTTAATTCAACATTGTGTGCCTGTTTCTTTTATATGTTCGTTTGAATAAATTGGTTTGCATTACTTTGAGGATATATCAAAATTTGCCAACAGTTGACGTATAAAGTGAAACCTCAGAAACCTATAGTCCAAAGTAGAGTTTGTCACAGCTCTACTAGCGTCTACTATTTGTAAAGCAAACTCTTTTTCTATCTAAACAAGAACAGCAATAAAATTAAATGCGTATGCCGACTCAAAAAGCATACATCGGTTTTTGAACAGCTGATATCTCTAAATAACTCTCTTTTTGTATTACAAATCTCTGTAGTAAATTTCAGTAGCAGTACATTCTTCTGCGTTTAAGTATCAAAATTTAGTACGTAGTTTTTTTTTTTTAAGAATTTTTATAATATTACATAAAAGCTCACGGCCGACTTACATTAACTGTAGGAATCATACATTTACTATCTTGTTTCAAGGTAATATTATATCCCATTAAATTTTGACGGTTCAGAAAAGCCACTGGACGTCACCAAAGTACGAAAGAGTCGATCCAAAAACCTCTGGTCTGATTGCATTCCAGTGGTTAGTTATTCATTGCAATTGAAATGACAATAATCCTGGAATAAATAAACAATTCCAGAGACATTTAGGCTATTTACCGCTATACGGTTGCGAAATGTAAATGTTCTAATGTGTGTCCAAACACATAACAATTTTGATATAAACATATGACATCATTGTCTGGTCTGTGATTTTCTGGAGAGCAAACCACGCTATAGGACATAGTGCCTGGAATATTTTGCTATAATTACTTTTCTTTTCTTGTACGCCTTGTGAAAACCAATAGACTTGGTTTAACAATATTTGCACCTTGTTTGTAAACAAGCGAACATCTGTTTTCAGTTTAATAAAATGATCACCTTTGCTGGTATGGTTAATACTATAACGTGCATGAAATACAAAAGCGTTGCAGAGATAATACTTAAGGTATGCCGCTAAATAGTGGCGAAAAGAGAATAGTGTTAAACATCTTCAATAAATGCACGAAAGTCCAACATAATAAAGTTAACCGGGGAATACGATTGGAGTGGAGCATTTTCTGTGTGTAAATAAGTCTTTCTCTCTTCTCGTGTTGTAGCAAATTGTTAATGTTCATATCATTTTTAATATGTTTTGAACGTGGATATACAAACTCTACTATCTATGACTGAAAACAGCTGATGTTAGAGGCGGGGCTGGGGCGTAATGATACAGATTTTTTGTTTACGTTCAGTTTTGTTTCTACGTCAGACGTAATTTATACTTTTTTGCTCCACCTTATTAATACTCAGTATAAAAAAAAATTGTTGCCGAAGTTTAAAATGGTTGTTTCTTCCATATAACAATTAGTTTATTGTCATTAAAATTCTATCATAGTTGACACTGATATACAAAATAACTACGATACCCAATACTTCTCTTTGCGAATATATTTGTCCAAGGTACTTGCATACTTCCCTTGTTAGCGAGAGCAACCACAGTTGGCAATCACTCAGTATCTCGGTCTATTTGAGTCCGTAAGTTGCTGGAGTGAAGACAAGCGGGAGTAAAATTCGCGGGGTGGGGGCGTTTACTTGCACCACCCTCCCTCTTGGCAGTTACTACCCTCAGGGATAAGATCAGACGGAGCTACCACCCTCGCCAGCTCGCTCTCCCGGCAGGAAATGAAAATCGCGCCGGCTTCTGTTTAATTTAGATAAAAGCATATGCTGAACGACTGGTTAAAGTCCTAACTGCAGACGCCCTTGATGCTAGCCTAGCACCGCAAGCAGTAGCACTGTTAATGGTCAGAAACCTCCAAAAACAACTTCATATGCGTGCGGTCAAAAAGTCTGCTACAGGTATAGAATTTGAAGCTTCATATGAAAAGTGCGTTGTAAATGCCATTTTCAGCTCAAAGCTTCAACTACGTGGCCGGATGCTTCTTTTCAAGGAAGGCATTTCAGCTTTTAAGGATGTACTCTATAACTGCTTTAATTACTATATAAAAGTATTCAGAATATATGTATGCCTAATAAATGTTGGCTATTGAAAAGGATGACATATACATAAAGAAAACAAGGCGAATAAAAACATTATTTTTATAAAAAATTTGTTCTTAAATACTCAAAAACTTTTTAGATGTGTCATTAATTTTCTACATTAAAAGAGTCCTCCGGAAATCAGAGATGTCAACAGATGTTAAAATGATAATCATTCGAGTACACATTTATTTTGCATAAACGTAGTCACAAAGTTATGAATTAAATACTTAAACCCAGTGTTACAGTTAGAATAGCTTATGTATGAAAATTTAAAAAAAAAAAAAATAAACAAGTTACCTCTAAGTGCCATACACTAGAGAAGTAGTAAAAATTTCAATTTTGAAGCATTTAAATAATACAACAGGACAATGTAAATTAAAATAATATTATTTCGATACTGTATATGTATATTATCTTCTATAAACATTATTTTCCCTTGTTTTTAAGACAATGTTGCTGTAATGCACAAATTCCAGCCTTAGTATAAATATTGTAAGGCTCTAAAAGCACAGAAGCAACAACATTTAAGAGTCTAATCAATAAGGAATGGATTTTAAGATGTAGCACCTTTATAAAAATATTCTGGTTATTTAAAATTTGTATTTCAAGACATGAACTGAAGCAGAACAGATGATCTTTGTTGCAACTTTTTTACATTTTCGTGAGATTAGCACATTAAACCCCCGTTCTTCCTTCTTTTATGCTTAATCACTGTTTTCTATCTTTTTTTTTTTTTCGTGTTTGATTAAAAAGTTGGAGGGAAAAATAAATAATTTTCAAACTTCTTGAGCAACTATAAAAAATCCTGTAGTTCTTTTTGTGTGTGGATTTTGTTAGTATTTATAAATTTGCAGTCCCATAGATTCCAAGTTAACATAGCAAACCAACTTTCAATTAAAGCTATTCGCTAGCACCACAGATCTCTGTGCGGTTCGCGCACATTTTATATGAAGAAGGCTGAAATCTCCAGTTCCTCCATTTGATTTTGTCTATGTTGTTGCATTCCGAAGTACTCTATCGTGCAAAATGTTCAGAAGGCTAAGTGGCACTTCCAGAAAAATCCACGAGACAATTCATCGAAACTGATGGTCTAATGTGTTGTCTGCGACTAAATATTGCGATTGATGAAAAGCATCAAAGAGTCAGGATTAACGAGCAGATTCAGTACGGCAAACATGTGAAGAACTTGAACTCCAAAAGTTGCAACGTAAGAAACAACCTTCATATTTGCCTTCGCTTCAGGATCTGAAAAGCTGCAGTCATCGAATCAGTTCTCTGCAGATCTTACCATGACATTAGTTCAGGCAAGAATTTCAGTCCACAAAGTCAACAATCCTGCGTTCAAATCATTCCTCGATAAGTACATGCAAAGTTACACCTGATGAGAACACGATTGTTGGTCCTGGTGGTGTAGAGGTTACCATACTTGCCTGGTTCGAACCCGGCCAGGACCGATGGATTTTTTCGGGCGTAAAAATCCTAAGTATGGCTTCCTTCGGAAGGGAAGTAAAGCCGTGGGTTCCGTGTCGTACATTTACGGCACGAAAAAGAACATCAAGCCTAAAAGAGAGGCCTCTGAGCAAAATTTGTCGGCCGTTTCACGCCCTGAGTTGAATGGGACACTGATGACCTGAGCTGTTAAAGAGCGTCCATAAATAAATCAATAAAAAAAATCCAATTTGCTTGTGGAAGCGAACACTATTCGTATGTTAAACGGCAGTTCAGAAATAACAAACATCACATTTTCGGATCATATAACAAACATATCCTGTGATTAATAATTCTAAAAGTAATCTTATTAACAGATATTTGAAACACAAGTGCGACAAGAGTATACTAATAGTGAATAAAGAGCTTTGACAGGAACAAGGTGTATTCTAGAGGGTTGAAAGAACGGGAGATGGTGATGGTCTACCTCCCCCTGCTTAATGAATCGTGTGTGCTAAGAGCAAGCATGAGTAACGATCTCCACAGATGACTCCTGTCGTAGGGGAGAACTCACTTAAGAATTAGGGCAGTAGTTCAACACTTTTATGAGTTCCTCGCCCTATTGATTAGAGATTTAAGTGCAAATGATCCAGTTTTGTACCCCTACGAGCTATAATAATACGAATCAAAGGAAACCAAAATGTAAAAAACACTTGTTTCAAGCTTTTCAGATGTTTGCCGCTGAATATTATAATAAAATGTTAGGGCAGTGTTCAGTGGGCAAGCAGATTACACAAGATTACGTTCTTACCGGAACATTCATATCCTGGGAGCGGAAGCAGAACCTGCATCTATTCAAACATTAGTGTTTATAACTTAAAAACACATACCCACTTTGAACCGCAGCATTGGCTCCTAGGGGCATTAAAAGGCACAGCAGAATTGAACAAAGATTTCTATACTTTCACACTAACCGTGTCGCTGGAAGGAAAAAATCAGACTTGAAAATTTGGATTCGAACCACGGATCTTCACCATTTTCGGATGATGCTCTAACCAATAGAATTACCGTGCCCTCCTCGAACGACAGAACTCAAAACTCAACTTATTCTGTATCCCGGAAATATATCACGGAATATCACGAATCGCCTCTTAAGGAATCAAATCTCTCATAGTAGAGAAAACCTTAGGGAAGCCTCCGGGATATTAGAATGAGATGAGAACAATTCGTAGTTCTGTAGGAGGACATGATAGCTCAGTTGGTTATAGCGTCAGTACTAAAGACTGAAAATCCGCGGTTTGAATCTCCACCATGGCCCGAATTTTTTAATTTTGATTTTTGCAATCCAAAATTAAGTTCTATCGTTTAGCCTTTATTTCACACACACACACACACACACAAAAAAACATTAATTCTTTTCTTTTTTTCAGAAGAGAATTTATTTTTCTGCCTCTTAAAGAAGATGCTAACTTCCCTCTCTCTTCTTCGCTTTCCCCACCCTTTCTTTTCCTTTCCTACTCTTTCTTCTCTCTTTACTTCTTAGTCTCTTCTCTCGTCTCGTCTAGCCTCGTTTCTCCTCTTTTCTCCCCTATCTTTCCTCCATTCTTCTTCTCTTCACTTCTCTTTCCCCCTTTCCTTCCTTCCCCTCTCTTTCACTTCTTTCCTCCTATTTTTCTCACTGCTCTCTTCTCTTCTCCTCTCTTTTGCTCTTCTTCTTTCTTCTCTCTTTTGAGAAATTAACTGTGTGGAGATACTTCATTTTCTTATTTTTTGGAAAGTAAGAGACAGTAAGTGAGAGAATAGACATATCTTTTTCCTCTTCTGAATTTGAAAAAGGGAGAAAGCTGTTCGAAATGATACGAAATTTGTGCTAATGTTTAAGTAATGTATCAATTTCTTTTTCTCTAGTTCTTAATATTTTAGCTGTATATTACATGCGCACATGACATGTTAGTAACATAAATATACATTATAGCGATTATATAAATTGCTGTTGAGCTTTGCGTGAAGTATAGCTGGTTTAAAAAGATTTTCTTCTTCCTTTGCATATCTGGTGAAGTAGGCATAAAAGTGCATCGATATACCAATAAACACCTAAACAGATCATTTTGTGAACATATGAAATAATTAAGAAAAGGATTTTTCAGCACGTGTTGATTACGTTAAATATGCCAGGAACGCGAGCTGAAACAATAAAGTATAATGCGGAGATATAAGCATGATATTTAGTCATGAAATGTATTTTCTGAAAGACACGAGGGTGGTTTGGTCTTATACGTGGTTAAAAAGCGAAGGGAGTGAAAAGTTCCTATTTTTTATCTTTAAAAAAGTCGGTCCTGGTGGTGTAGTGGTAATCTATTTGCCTCCTTAACCATAAGATCGCGGGTCCAAATCCGGCTAGGATCGATGGATTTTTTTCGGGCGTAAAAATCCGAAGTATGACTTCCTACAAAAGGGAAGCAAAGCCGTGGGTCCCGTGTCGTACATTTACTGCACGATAAAGAACCTCAAACCTGAAAAAAGAAGCGTCTGAGCAAAATTTATCGGCCGTTTCATACTCTGAATTGAATGGGACGCTGATGACCTGAGATGTTAAAGAGCGTCGGTAAAAAAATCTAATCAACAATAAATCTTTAAAAAATACACTACTTCCTACACATGCATATCGCTAAAGTATACAAATAAATAAATTTACCCTTCACTTCACTTATATTCAGTGCATTGAGTCAAGCCTTGCTTAAACAAAGCCTTATTTGTAAAATATTGGGATGGTTAATTTTGTAAGTTATTTATGTTATATGGATCCTTTGTCAAGAACTGAATCTCTGTAAAACGATTGCGTTTGTTGGATTATGATGATCTTCAACTTGTTCAATCATGACGAACAGATGTTACTATATTAAGAGCTGCCGGCAGGACCAGAAGAAAAGTGGAAAGTGGAAGACCAGATTCCAGCTCAGAATTCCAGCCTCCAACCCACCGTCGGATTTTGCACCCTCCGGTTTAAAATCCAATGGACTACTGTGTTATGGAGTTTTAATAGCTGGAGAAGGTGGTACATCAGCAAAAGGTGAGAGGGGGTTGTCATACATTCCTCCATTTTCAGCGTTCTTAGAAAGAGACAATCTCTGCGGAGATTACAACCACGAACGGCTGTAGAACAGAGCCCTACGTGTAAAGCATATGTACTGTCCTTATTCAATATTAAACTCACAATAAGTGGTAATAAATTTTCAAGCATTTTTGTCGATTTTAACTACTCAGGTATACAGCAGTGATAGAAACACTCGTTTTCTCTCAATTTTCCTTTCAGTTTTATTAGTTATAAAAATAATAGAAATACACACATAAAGGAACACAACTGAATGTTTTAATCGAAAGTCCTGTTGACCATGCACGTCAAGGAAATAGAACGTGGTTTCAGGTTGCCAATTTTAGTCCCGTCTTGGGTACAGATTAATTTTAGCACGTTCGTTGTATGTGTAGTGTTCCGGGTAGTGCGCATACAACTATTGTGTGTTTAATATAGCTGATAATATCCAAGCATTTTTAACGAGCGCTAATTATTTCTCAATATACATTTCTTCACTTATTCTTCTTGCTGAAAATGTTTGGCAGTCTTCAGGACTAAAAGAAAACACATCTTCGTGTAGCCTTCATGTCCGTTATTACAATTAACTGTTGAATGTCATAATAGTTGATTTTGTCTATTTTTATAAGTCATTACTTGAGGTTATAAATGTGGTTCAATATCAGTATGTGGATATTCTACGCTTGTCATTAGCTCCAGTGGAATATGAGAGACAATAGCTACCTTTAGAATAGATTAGAACTGAGGAAGACTGAAAGGGAGTGGAGAACTGGATTAACAAAACTCTTTATGTATAGAGTCGTCCTTCTTGGAGACTACCGACACACATTCAATTCAGGGCGTGAAACGGACGACAAATTTTGCTCAGAGGCCTCTTCTTTTAGGCTTGAGGTTCTTTTTCATGCCGTAAATGTACGACACGGGACCCCACGGCTTTACTTCCCTTCCAAAGGAAGCCATACTTAGGATTTTTACGCCCGAAAAAATCTATCGGTCCTGGCCGGGTTTGAACTCGAGATCTTGGGTTTAGAAGGCAAGTATGGTTACCACTACACCGCCAGGACCGACACCGACACACAGTATTGGCCCTCTGCAGGTGACGAGGAAATTATTCACCCACACATCTCAGCTAAAAAGCTCATGAACTTCCACTCTAATTTTTAAACAATTTTTTGAGAGCTGGATGCTTTCTCGCAATGGATATTCATGTCAACTTCTCTAATGTGCAATTATATGCCTTTTTCACCATTTAAATTAACCATTCAATCAATACATAACATATAAAAGCAATTCCAGCAAGAGTAAATGGTAGAGAGAGAGAAGAAAAAAGAAATTAGCTATAAGGAGATCTTTCCTTACAGCAATTTTTGTTCAAAAATTGCACTAAAACGTTCTTGACATTCCTCGTTTGCTTTAGGGCAAGGTTGGGGAGGAACTACAAATGGCTGTTTATTTATTTGTTTATTTACTGACTCTCTTCAGCAGCTCAGGTCATCAGCGTCCCATCCAAAACAGGGCGTGAAACAGCCGACAAATTTTGCTCAGAGGCCTCTTCTTTTAGGCTTGAGGTTCTTTTTCGTGCCGTTTGTCACACGGCTTTACTTCCCTTCCGAAGGAAGTCATACTAAGGATTTTCATGCCCGAAAACATCCATCTATTGTTGCCGGGTTGAACCCGCTAACTTGGGTTTAGGAGGCAAATATGGTTACCACGTATATATACATATATTCGTTGCGAGAAAATACACATTTCTTAAGCCTTAATTATACTAGTGACAGAATTGTTCAGTGAACGACTATCCATATTTGAACCATTTACTTCCTCATTGAAAATATAATAGTAGTAGTAGTAGTAGTAGTAGTAATAATAATAATAATAATAATAATAATAATAATAATAATCTGTAATACGTCGTCCTGGCATTTAGATGCCTATAACAGGATATATATTATAGTTTATATATATTTTTAACATCATTTGTACAGATTATATCTATAATTAATTAAACAAAAGTAATTAACAAAAACAACAAAAACGCAAATTAACAAAACAACCACAAACAGTGAAGCAATTCTCTAATTGGAAGCCAGCTAGAAAAACCTCCACGGGTGGCCGAGGTCGTTAAGGCACGGACTCGTCTGCGGTTCGAATCCCGCCAGGACCGTCCTCCCTGACTGGGGTTTTTTCCAAGTTTTCCTCAGTCTTCATAACTGGCAAATGCCGGGGAGGTACCTAAACTTCGGCCTGGAACGCTTCCTTCCTTAAAAAAAAATACATATCCTTACCCAATTTATCATTTCATCTCATGTATCATCAGTGTCCACCGCCTGTGGTGCCTCAGTAGTAAAAACGGGCGGTAAACACTACTCTACTACCCAGCTAGAAAACAAAACTATAACTGGTAGCCAGCTAGTAGTTTAACTACTAAAACTTAAATAGTGAGAATACGTTATACGTTTCTGTATTTAATTAATTACTAGGAATCGACTGACACTCTGCAAAGACAGGTCTTCGTATCAACAAATAGTGACGCGCTGGCCGAAAGCACTTGTGTTGTGTGACGGACATCTACCAATTATAATATCCTAATGGATTTTGTTTGACTGACAGTATAGGAAATAGGAATCCTTGAATAAGGCAAGTACCAAATAAAGGAAATCAAAGATTATATGTTTATTTAAAATATTCCCACTTTTATCCTTCCTTTTATTCGCTTCTGATTGAGTAACCCTGCTCAAATTGTCCAAGCATTCTGATATTAACTTATACATATGTAAAAATCGCTGTAATAAAGCAGACAATGAATGCAACAGTGCAGAAAATCCTGTGTACTAAAATCCACTCTTCCAGGAAGTCTCATCTGAAATAGCTCGGCTCGATGCTCAATTGTTATGTCAACAGATCCCGTGGTTAGTGAGTGAGTGACTGTATGAAATGAGAAACCGTTTTGTGCTGAACATTCATCTAGTGTTCTCTCCCATTTAATGCTAAATCGAACCCAATGTACAACTTTAAAAGTTTATTTATAGTAATCGCTTGTGTTAATTATTAGCGTATACTCTACCTTTGATTACACTTTTGATTTGATGCGTTATCCTTAACCTACCTCGTTTACTAAAAAGTTTGGTGATCCGTTTGTGCGATTGTTTCCATGTGTTTTTTTCATTTTGGTTGCCAGATTGCATGCTAGAGACATGAAAAGTCCATACGCGGCACTTTTCACTACTTAAAATGTAGGAAAAGGTTCTTAGATTTCCTCCTAATATTCTATGAATTTCAATTAACACAGTTCCCTTGGTAATTCATGAGACTTTACGCTGCATTTTCATCAATCTAATCTAGAAACAACTTTTCTGCTTGAAAGGCAAACGTTTCAACACCTGTGGTGTTTTTGAACTTAAAAATACCGCACCTCAGAATCGAACCTGGTAAATTAGCCCCTGGACTGGAAAACTTGCTACAAGTTACGATACCCCTTCCACTCTGTGGGCCTAGTGCGCCCGGGTAACAGCAGATTGCGTGAAGGTTAGGCAGTGGAGGAATTAACAAACCAGGGCGCGAGAGGCGCGCTTGCGTGGCGGCGGGTTCACAGTTGCTTGGCCAGTGGGTGGCGCCTGGGCGGGGCCCCGGACTGGGGGTTCTAGCACCACAAAACTGGTTGTTGCTCCTGCCCCACAACACCTTGCTTGCAGATTCCTACTGGATGTACAACTAGTAGAATGTACATTTAATGCACGCGAACAACTTTTTTGGCCTTTAGTTTTTGAGAAAATGATGCCCTGCGAATAATTTTATGTTAACAGTAATTTTAATTTGCGAGTATCTAAGAGTAGTTATACTTCAGAAAATTAATTCTTGTAATATATTAACATTCCCTATGAATTACTTTATATGTGATCACGTATTTGCCTGGATTTGTCTCCCTCAGGCGTGAACAAATATAGTTTCCCTCATTCCTGTCTTGTGTTGATTAACGCTGCTTATTTGTCAATAGACGAGTTGCTAGAATAGCTGACGAATACTCGGGCCGTATTCACAGACGGAGCAATGAGCGATTTCCAACGGACTAATATTTTTCATGTTCATAAATCGAAACTTGGCAATAGTCCGAGTATTTAACACCTTAGTTTGGCTTAAATGTTAATCTCAGTAGTACTAGGGATCATCGATGTGACTTTTGTGCATAAAATTCGTTAAATGTGGCGAAGAAAAAGAGCATTTTTTACAAAACAGAATATAATTAGAAGGCTTGATGAATTTTTCAGGATCAGATTTGAATTTGAATTTATTCCACAATTGACTTTACAATTTCTTACAAAATAGTTTCCTACCTCGTTAACCAAGTGATTGTCTGACTGTAAGAAACCTCCTTTTGCTTTCTTCCTATTTCGTTCCCACTTCTCTTTAACTTTACCTAAAACTCTCCCATTTTCTCGATGGTCTTTTTACACTTTTGTTACTTAACATTTATTTAACACTAAATCCTTCTGTAAATTGTTCCGTTTATTGTCCCAAACTTGTTTCCGCCATCACTTCACTTTCTCGCATTCCAATAAACAATGGGACACACCGACTTCTCCCCCACACATACATCTCTTCTATATCCTTTCATGAGTATTACTCCTGTACACATCCACGCCCAACCCATTCTACCCATTTTATCACAAATTTCAATATATTTCTCTCGTTCCCAATTCTGTTTGATTCTTTTATATACGACCAAGGAACTTCTATCATCTAAACTGACCCAAATTTCTTGCTTTTCAATATCTTCCATCCTCTATCTATCTTCCAAAATCTATTAACATTACTTTCATCTGCTCTCCATATATTTCAAAACCTATTCTTCTAGTATGCTCCTCGCCTCCCCATACCAACTCTAGCTTCCCAAAACTTCTTAGATATAGACTTAACATAAGATTAGAAGAAATTAATGGCGCTAGTTCATGTAAACGTATAACTGAAGATAGCCGTAGCTTGTCAATTTGAGACCCAAGTCCTAACAACTTCATTATTATCTCGGGGATTATGTCAAGATAGTATGATCCTGGTGGTGTAGTGATAACCATAGTTGCCTCGTAGACACAAGATCGCGGACAGGGTCGATATATTTTTTCGTGCGTAAAAATCCTAAGTATGCCTTCCTTCGGAAGGGAAGTAAAGCTGGGACCGGTGTCGTAGATTTACGGCACGTAAAAGAACCTCAAGCCTGAAAGAAGGGGCCTATAAGCAAATTTGTGGGCGGTATCACTCCCTGAAATGAATGGGACGCTGAGATGTTAAAGAGCGTTCGTAAATAAATCAAATCAGCCATATAGTGCTCGATAATATCAGACACCAGTAAAGCTGCT
This sequence comes from Metallyticus violacea, assembly GCA_030762175.1. Lineage (NCBI taxonomy): Eukaryota > Metazoa > Arthropoda > Insecta > Mantodea > Metallyticidae > Metallyticus > Metallyticus violacea. Next base: position 116,875,950 of record CM060842.1, on the reverse strand, counting down.
TAGTAACATATGCCTCATAAAACGTTCTCGTAATTCCAATTTATTTCCATAGGCAATTACTTTATATTAAATAGGTATTTTCTATATATTATTGGCTTCAAAATTACTTTATCACGTTGTCTACCTATCTTCCATTAATAATACGGTGAGGACACATGGGTTAAGGGCCGCCAGAGAGCGGGTGCTTACTGGGTAAGTACTGCCGCCGCAACCGAAAGGGGAAGATTGAGTAGTCGTGCGTAAAATTAAAGTTTTTTACTTTAGTGTTTCAGTATTTACTGATGACCCCCTATTCTTCTGATATCTTTAGTTAGGTACAAAGTATTAACTAAATTTGAATTGTTCTTTTGTGATATGATGATCGTACTTTTTACTGAAAGCATAAAATGATATGGCATTTAAAACTGAACTGTGCTGACTGTCAGCACTGACCTGTGTTATAAGTAAAATCCTTTGAGAAGTTCTAAGCATACCCAATAGTGCAACTGTATATGGAGTATTGCTCGGCAGAAACCCACCCCACTTACATCGCTCTCCTACAGGTAGGCGCATTCACTGTTGTTTGTACTGCTTTGGCTCACAATATTCTCCGTTCAAAGAAAAAGTTCTAAGATTGACGAACACAATGTGGGGTTCTAGATGTAAGAGATATTAAAAACGATTGCCTTCAGTGGAATTGCACCTGCATAAGAAATTCCTATATTTTATCTGATTTTTCTTCTGTACGAATTTGGAACACGTTTTTTGTTTCTTGTCATTGAGAGATCCAGTTTCTTATAGTTGGCGAACCTGAAATATGATTTCCAGGATATTTCCTTACAAATGGCCTACCACTTTTTTGCACGAATTCGTTTTCAAATATATATCGTACTTATCTCAGAATGAGAGAGGGTTTCGAACCCTTCAAATACTCTGACACGAGATCTGCAGACCCTGAGCACCCGTGCTAATTCTGGCGATTTAGAAGTACGTCGGACCGGACGTTGGAGCCCCTCTCTTCGGGGAGTCGTCCGGGTTGGTTAGATATGTAGTTCCCGCGACCCATGGCCAACTGAGTGTGATGCGGCCCCTCCGTCCTGAATCACCAGAAGAGCTTAGGCTACTCACCTCCAGAGTTGGAAAGGCTGATGCTAAAGAGGGCTAGAGAGGTCCTCCGAGGAATCAGGGTGATTGAATATGCTACCCATATCTGCATATTAACTTTGAAGATCGAGTTCTCCCAATTCGCAGTCGTGCTCTGCCGGCCAGTAACTCAAATAATATCACTGTACTGTACTGTACATTGAAGGTCAATATGCGGTCATATTTTATTGTCACCATATCTCACCTCGTCCCTCTCTTATTCCCTGAAATGCCTCTATTGGGAGTGTAGGTACAAACGGCCAGCCTTGAGCAAAGCTAAAGAACCGAAATATCATCCTCTGTCTCTAACAATCCAATTCAATCTTAGTTTAGTTTCTCTTAAAAAATGAATATATACATAATAACTTCACAAGTTTGTATTATTTTAAAAAGTAGAAAATGATGTGGCAGAAAATGAAAATAACAGGAATGTTTTCAAAAACTTAAGATGAATGTTTGCTTTGCAAGATTATACGAATGCAACAAAATCAATACAGATAGTTGTGTTAAATGCTAGAAACGGGATTTGAACTATCAGTAAGGAATGCTTAGAAGAAAACTTTTGAAAAACTGAATCTAAATTGTTTATATTTACTTACTGGATTACCTTCTCGTCTACGCCACTTAAACTTAGGCCTGGAACTCTTCCTGCCTTTAAAAAATCCTTTCCCAAATTATAATTTGATCTCATGTATTACCAATATCTAACGCCTGCAGTGCCTCAGTAGTAAAAAGGCGTTTTTTTTTATTTGGTTTATTTACGGACGCTCTTTAACATCTCAGGTCATGAGCGTCCCATTCAATTCAGGGCCTGAAACGGCTGACAAATTTTGCTCAGAGGCTCTTCTTTGAGGCTTGAGGTTCTTTAGAGTGCCGTAAATGTACAACACGGGACCCACGGCTTTACTTACCTTCCGAAGGAAGCCATACTTAGGATTTTAAGCCCGAAAAATGGCCGGGTTTGAACCCGCGATCTTGTTCCATCTTCACCAGCACCCTATGGTCTTAATCCTAATCTTTATTGGCTTCAGCGCCTACCCTGCCTCCATGGTATGAAATTTCTGTCTTTTCTGTCTCAGTTCGCGGTAGACATGTAAAAACTTCTTTACTGCAGATTGAACCTCACTTTCATGTTGGTTTGAACCCTGTTGGATCAAAGTCAATGGCGCTTTTATATTGGTGACTTATACCCACATTATCTTTATCGGAGCTGTTCCTATCATTATACATGCGAACGATTTTAATATTGTGGTTAGTAAATAAGTTAAAATTTTTGTTCATTTCTAACGCTTTTTGAATTAGTAATTTTAGGGTAGTTTATTTAAGTTCAATCTAGCTTTTCTTTTATTTTGCACTTCATATGTATGTTGTATGTTAATTAAATTCTTTGAATTTTTCCATTTGAGGTATAATTGTATACAACATGTAGATTAAACGACAGCATATTTCTCAAACCCTTGATGGCACTAGAAACAACCCTCACCAATTTGAAAACTTCACTTTATAGGCGATTTCACGAACTTTGAGCTGGTTCGGAGCTAGAAAACTTGTGTATTTTTGTCGTGTCACAACATAGTACACAGTTTATGCACCCCTGACTTGGCCTAGTCGTAACGTCTGCTAAGGCATATTGTTCCTTCAGGCTGTCTCCGTAACCATTTGGATATAGTGAAAGAGATAGAATGGAACCACTTTTAGTAGAGAATTTCAGGTTCTAACGCCTCAGGTTATTTGCTTGTAATAAATAAAATTGAAAATATTTAAACATTTTTCCCAAACTCCTTAATATAATTTGAAATACGTTTTATTATACATACATCAAATTGTTTTAGATATAAACGCTTAATATGACGTCCATATATGAGGAAATATATAATCCTATGCCAATTGTTTCATTGTATTAATGATAACATAGGTTAAAAACATTTGCGCTAAATAAACCGATGATCTCAAATGTTTAAACTAAGTTCCCTCTTTTTGTAAATGATTTCTACATGTGCTCGAATAGAAGTCAGACACATCATCAAAGATAAATAAAATTGCAACCATGGCAGCCGATTTTGCAGACACGAATTGCCTTGAAAAAAGTGTTCATTCCTCAAATATTTCAATCAATATATATATAGAAATGTTTCGTATTACTTTTAACCAAATGTTTCTAAAATAATTCCTAAATGGCTTGTATTGAAAGAGTATTCAAGTTTAGGGTTGTGAAAGCATCAGGTCTGGAATGATATTCTTCTTTATTAATAAATTATTCAATGATAACGATTATTGCATTCACTTCAAATAATAGAATATTCGTATCTGCTGATGAAAATAATATGTTCTTTGGTCGAGCGAGCCATTTTTTCCTCCCAGAATGTTGCTTAGCAATTCTATCAAGACCATTCTAAACACATATGTTTGAAAAGCTATTAGGAAGACATTTTATATCCTTATACACATAAGTAATAACTTGCTTCAACACTAACAACAATATCATTTACAATTACAATTTTAAGTATAAATTTTGTAAACGTAGATACGATATTTATTTATATTATCTGTACTTTTTCATAAGAATCACTCTCGATGTAATAGAATAAAATGTTTTCTTTTAGTTTTTTGTTCCTGCTACGCAGAATTTTAATATTTATGGGATTCGTATTGCATGGATGTGTTCCAATCCATTCCAATGCTCTAATGTCTAAGGTTGTTATTGCGGTGGACATGGGTGAGTTGTCTATATAGATGTCCATATCTATATGTTGTAGCCGGTGATTATGTGTAATATTTGAAGTTTTACTATGGAGTTTTGCCATTATGTCCTTGCTAAGGAAATAGTTCAGTAGATCCATAGTGGGTCTAGTACAAGTGTTATTTTTAACCTTTTCAGTTATCAATTAAATTATTGGTTATTATATTACAATTGGAAGCATTTTATACAAGAATTTATATTTTTTACGAAGAAAACGAAACTAAATGCAATATATATTATTAAAATATTTCATACATTTCTATGGGTAGTCTTCAGCTATGAAAGGCTATCCACTTAGGCAAAAAATCCTGTTTATCTCTTGCGCAAAATAATACAGATTATTTGAAAAGACGCAATCTCCAAAGAGTCCGTTTGTTTTACTTAATTTAGAGATAGTTACTTATAGAGTATACTTTTTTATATTTCTGCTTTTATTTCAATATATAAATTTTAGTAGTTTACCTGGATTTTCGGTCATGTTGCTTTAACTGGATATTATGTATTCTTGGGTATACCGTAATTGAAATGTGCTACTTTAAAACTTTAAGGACTCATAATGCACAGGAACCTAACCTTACTAAACCTAACCTAACCTAACATATAGCCAGATTTTCCCTTCATGTAAAACGAGGTGTTATCTTTTTCTATATGTACATATATTTATTTGATTAACAATTTCATCAATGAACTGCAGAGCCTTCTTTGTTTTATCTTCTTGACATTGGTTAATTATACATTTTCAGTACATTATAAATCCCCATATTATAGTTTTTTTAGTAGTGTTTAACGCCCGTTTTTACTACTGAGGCACCACAGGCGGTGGACACTGATGATTATTGATTGGTTGATTTATTTATGGACCTTCTTTAACATCTCAGGTCATCAGCGTCCCATTCAACCCAGGGCGTGAAACGGCCGACAAATGTTGCTCAGAGGCCTCTCTTTCAGGCTTGAGGTTCTTTTTCGTGGCTTAAATGTACGACACGGGACCCACGGCTTTACTTCCCTTCCGAAGGAAGCCATACTTAAGATTTTTACGCACCGAAAAAAATCCTTCGGTCCTGGCCGGATTCGAACCCGCGATCTTCGGTGTAGTAGGCAAGTATGGTAACCAGGACCGACACACCTATGATGCATGAAATGAAATGATATATTGGGAAAAAATACTTTTTTAAGGAAGGAAACGTTATAGGCCTCAGTTTAGGGTACCTTCCCGGCATTTGCCATTTAAAAGGACGGAGGACGGTCCTGGCGGGACTCGAATCCCAGACTTTCCGCTCACGAGTCCGCGCCTTAACGACCTCGGCTACCCGTGACGTTCCTATATTATAGTGAAGAGTATTTGGCAAAAGTAAAATACGAACTTAGACGCGTGACATTACAATCAACAAAAAATTTAAAATTGTTGGTTCAGGCCAGGTCCATAGATTGGCAGTATTTGCCTACACCCGGCACAGCTTTAGCAAGAGAATGAAGTTAAACCTTTATTCCTATTATAACAGTATACATTTAACAAACTAATTTTGCCTATAAATGTATGGTATTATGATAAGTGGAAATCCACAGTTTAAAGGAGAAATGATACTGTTTTTGGCCAGAATCTGACAAAAATGGAGAATTTTGTTTTTGGCATTAAAAGTAATTTTGGCTCAGGTCTGATCTTTTTACAATAATTTCTTTTAACATTGAGACTATAAGAAGATTGCTTTTTCTCAAACCTACATTTTTGCATCTTCAAAAATCCTCCATGCGAAAGAGCTTTTATCTGATTTATTTTATATTTAATACACATTTACCGCCACGGGTGGCAGAGGTCGTTAAGGCGTAGACACGTAAGCGGGAGGTCTGGGGTTCGAATCCCACCAGGATCGTCCTCCCTGACAGGTTTTTTCTAGGTTTTCCTCAGTCCTCATAAATGGCAAATGCCGGGGAGGTACTCTGAACTTAGGCCTAAACGTTTTCTTCCTTAAAAATAAAACTTTTCCCAATACTATATCATTTCATCTCAGGTATCATCAGTGTTCATCGCCTGTGGTGCCTCTGTAGTAAAAACGGACGTTAAACACTATTCATTCATTTCATTTACATACACGTCTAAGTACTGCTTGAAAACTTAAGTCTGCTTTTTGATATCTTATAAATAATAACCATACATTTTCAAAAATCATAAACATGTGAAATAAAATAGAAAGCTTATTATCAATGTTATATGAACTAAACGTTTTTCAAATTTAAAATTTCCTCATAAAAGGAGTAAAACAGATTTTATAAAATGAATAAAGCACACTTAATATTTTATTGTATGGAGAATTTTAAACTTTGATAATAAAAGATAGTTAAATTTTAAATATTTTAAATTTTACTGAAATTCTGTATACTGCGTCTTCTATTGTGGCATAAAATTATTAAAATTAAATAAAAATTGTAAAAGTTGGAAAAATCAGCACCGTATTTTTTTAAAGAGAGTTGGGCGTCATCTTGTACATTCCTTAAGTCTTTTCCTCAAACTTTCCACGATAAGCTAACACCCCAAAACGTGCCATATTTATCAGAAGGCCAATCATGTCGACCGTGCTAGTCAAAAGAGATTTCCTGATAAAAATAGCCGTGTGAAATGAAAAATGTATGCTAAAGCATTCCAGTTTCGAGAGATGGCGACAGATAAGCAGGAAGGGCGGAGGCGCGGCGGCACTAAAACTGGGGCAGATGTACCGACCGATTCATTACCACATTCCTATGAGAGCTGTACTTTTTTCAAAGCTTTTACTGTGTTGCTCATTCAAAAATGTTGCCTTGTCTACGAATACAAAAACCATAAATGGTGGAGTTAATTGGTGGCACCTTTCCACTGTCTGGATGATTCTCTGAGGATAGCCACACATTTCTTATGTATGTAATGAATTTTATGCTTTTATATTGGTGTAATATTAATGCCTGTTTGCCGTTCTTTCATTGGCTACACTATTTGAACCCTGCCAGGTTTCAAATATTGAGCCCTAGGAGAAGAGGAAGCTAATGGCAGACATCAAACGGTAAGCTTTGAAGACAGATCAGTACACTGTGCACAACCAAATCTATTTATTCTAAAACTGTGCCATACACTGTGTTTAACCCTAAAAGGGATCGATGCCTGGAAAAGGATAACAATTAATACAGCTGTTTAAAAGGAGAAGCTAGCAGAGACGAGAGGACAGTCGCCCTTCTAATGACTGTCCATTGTATTTCATATACTTGCACCGTGGGCATCTCAGGGGTATCCAGCTTCAACATTTCTGCACCCCCCCCTCTCTCATTCGTACTTACGTTATTACGTTCTTTTCGATTTATTTTCGCATTATAATATACTGACTATTAAACAATATAACAAAATCAAGACTTTGCAGCTCACTAATTTCAATAAAACTTATAATTTCCCTACACTTCTACAATAGGACAAACAAAGAAATAAACCAGAAAAGAAATATGTTTATTTCCTCTATAAAAGTATTTACAAGTGTAGGTCCATAAGTTTCCGCCCTAACCATTTTCAAGGCATGATAATGACAAAAACTATATTGCAATACACTTCTCATATTTTTGGATTATCACCCCCCCTCCAATAGAAATCGTGTTTGTAAAATGGGCATAAACAGCATCCTTCACTTCTTTGACACTTAAATTTTCTTCCTCGAAGGGGATTCTTGAGTTCTGAGAAGAGGAAATAGTCACTTGGAGCTAGATCTGGGCTGTAGGGTGGATGGTCGATATCCTTGAAGCCACATTTCTTCACAGCTTTTTCCTTTGCAACAAGAACTTTGTGCACAGGCGCGTTGTCGTGAAGAAGGTGCACATCACCACTCAGCTTTCCTCGCCTTTTCTCTTTGATAGAAGCACGTAAGTCTGTGCAGTAGGTCAGCATAGTACTCCCCATTTACTGTGATGTGCCTCTTCAATGAAGAGTATTCCTTCACAGTCCCAAAAGATTGTGGTCATGATCTTCTTATTTGATTGAGTGACCTTAGCCTTTATAGGCGGTGCCTTGCCACGTTTACGTCCCTCCAATGATACTCTTTTGGACAAGGGATTGTAGTAGAGGACCACAGTTTCATTTCCTGTAACGATGGTTTGCAGAACTTCTCTTTCGTTACCATTTTTGCAGAGCTGCAAAAATACCTGACAACAGATGCTGCTTTTGGACTGAGGAAAGAAGTGTAGGCACCATATTCCACTAACTTTATTCATGTTTAAATGTTCATGAATAATTGGAAGGATTGCTGTTTTCGAAAGGCCCAACCTTGCTGCTATTTGTGTAACATTGAGCCGCCGGTCTTCCATAATTTATCCTTCCACAAGAGCGATGTTTTCAGGAGTGAGCATCTCGAAAGGCCGACCTGCACGCTTTTCGTCTTCAATGCTTTCTCGGCCCATTCTTTTACGATAGCATATGAGGGGGATGCTTCCCCATATACACCGTCCAGTCGCTGTTTAATTTCATTTGGAGTAAATCCTTTTGTGAAGAACTTTATAACACCTTGATTCTTCTACACATAGCCTTATTTATGCAACTATATCTGAACACTGAAGACGGAAGTTACAGCTGCAATTTATTAACAGATAAGGCATGACATCAGATAAGGATTTTGTGAAGGCGATAACCCTTATCGGCGAGGCCGGAAACTTATGGACCTACCCTCGTACTTTGCCTTTAATGACTGCCTGGCAATCTGTAGGCATTTGGTTGTAAGTAAGGTGATATTCCGACCTTTATCCTGCCATATTTTTTTATTAACTCTACATTTTTAAGTGCACTTCCTGAATACCTGCATCTACATGGTACCAAAACAATTTTGTCCAATTTTTGGGACAATGAAGCCATATCTTTCAGCACTCTCTTCTCCCTTTAGATGGCAATGTACCTAGGTTTTGTGGTATGTATCCGATCTAGAAATGCTATTTTGCTGCAAGACGAAACTTTTTCCTTCTAGACACTAACCAGATGACACTATGACGCTGAAAAAAATTTATAATATACTTTCTGATCCATCTTTCCTTCAATTTTTCATAATATCCCTAACTTTATTCCTGAAATATATCCCAAACCATAATAGAGCTCCGCCATGTTTAACAGTTGGCAGAACGTACTGATGGGAAATCTCTTTAAATTGAAGAGCATATATTCCTCTTCTAGTGCCAAAGCGCTCATGTTTGGGTTCATCAATGGAAAGTACTTAGATCAATCAAGCGTAGATATTGTCTAGTTATTGAAGTTTCTCTTTTATTTTCATAGCCTTCAGCAATGGTTTCCTTCCTGTTACATGTTTCTTAAAATAAGCTTCTGAAAGTATCGTTTTTTCTGTTGCAGTAGATACACTCTTCTTGTTCAGTTCTACTAGTTCTGCACATATTTGTGATTCAGTTTTATATCTACTTCTTAAAATGGTTGTTATAATGAAATGATTACCCCATTTTATAGTTTTTCAAGTGATATTTCCACTGTTGGAGCCATAGCAATCATGTAACCACTTTAAAGAATACCAAGAAACTGAACTACATAAAACAAGTTTATCTAGCAATATGATCTTGATGCATACTGTACAACATTGATGCCTAAGTTACATAGCATATGAAATAAACATTTACGTATTTACCTACGACTGTAATAACGTTACTATTTCAAATTTTACATATGAAATGTTACCGGAGCTAAAAACGAAAACGTAAAATACAACTATTTTAATAGGCAAATAGTAGTCGATTTTGTAATTTATAACGAAAGCAAAATTGCTAAAATTCATGCCCCTTTATAGAGGTGTTTAAATATTAAAATAAATATTATAAACTTCGGTGATAAAGATGGAACAACGATAATATATTAATTATTTAAAAACATAGCGTTAAGTCTTTTTCTCTACAATATTGACTTTCTGATGTTTATATTTATGAAGTGCAAATATTATCTAACATGAAAAGCAAATTATTAAGAATGAAAACAATTCTGCGTTACAGTTAAAATTTTATTTCACATTTATGGTGCTGTTATGTAGAATGAATGTAACGTTTGCATCATGCTGCCTTTTCAGAATTCCATTGTTTCAGTGCTAGAATTAATCTGCTCTAATGACCAAACTTTAATTTATTTTACAGTGCCTATGTTCTTTTATTGATTCAACTCGTTTACAACCTTCCAGGTATTTCAATAAATGGTTGGTCAACTTTGTAGTACCTGTTGGCATTTTCTAAAGAGCCCAATTTACAATCAGAAGAAATAAATACAAGTGCGTCAGTGTGTCTCCTTCAGTGCGACAAGTTGTAGATATTCTGTAAAGATCCATTGGTCCAGTCTAGACCAGTAAAAGGGTTATGAAAGCATACCATCCTTATGGCCGGTTAGGTGCCACTATGTCGGAGTTTCTGATTTAGATACCGCTTAGTACTAGAAATCTATTTTAGCGCCTTTAAACGATAGGTTTTGGAAATTCCTCGCTTCTAATAATAATAATAATAATAATAATAATAATAATAATAATAAAAACAAAAGCTTTGCTTTGCTTTGCCAATCTTTAAAACTACTAGATTTTCTTTCCTCCAGTAAGCGATCGCACTGAAGATGAACAGATAGATCCTCCTCTTCTTCATTTACTTCCTTCTATTCTGCATTTTTCGTACCCCTCTTACTCAGTTTCTACATTCTTTTGCATTGGACGTTGATTTTTGATCTTCAGAATTTCTTTTAGCTCTTTGATCGAAATTTGAGAAAAAAAACAGGTGGTGCCATTCAAACCAAGATAAGTCTGAATTCAGACAGATGCTTCTTTAAATTAACAATTAAATATTTTTAAATTGGTTTCGTTTCTATAAAATTTGCATGTAATTTACCTGCAGCAGCCAACCAAATTACATTTCTTTGTGCTCTTTAAAAAAAAAAATTCTTGCGTCTGAAAAGGAAGTTCAGGTTTTACTACATAAGAGTTCAAATAGAATTTAAAAAGCGATAAAACAGTTACTACTCATACATATATAAGTGACAATGTCGTGTGAATTTGATGCAAGGTAAAGGCGGCTTTTCCCAAACTAATTTACCAATCAGTTAATAATTAAAATTATGAAGAAACAAATTATTCGGCATAATTTTGTAATAATAGAGTAGTTGAATGGCAATAATACGTTAAGTTTCTATAAAATGTTAATAATTAGTATATTCTTTTTAGGTATTTAATTAGTCAGATGTTTAAAAAGAAAAAACAATGTATATCAGATAATAATCCAACAATATGTAGAAGGGAAATTGCTAAGCGCTCAAACAAAACAGATAACTTTTTACTGTTGCTAAAAGTACTTGATAATTGTAATTTACCAAGATTCTATTGTTTTAGCTGAACTTACGAGGTATGTTTGAAAAGTACCAGGCCAAACAATGAAGCAAAGAGCTTTTAACTTTAAAAATAGTTTTACTTTTCAATATAACCTCCCTCAAGGTCAAATAATTAATTTCAGTCATTATTGCTTCCCTAAAGGTGTGCAAAATATTCCTCTACAGCTGCCATCTCTTGAGACTGACCAGCGAGGAAGATTTGAGCTTTGAAAACACCTGGAAGACAGAATGAGCCAAATTCGGAAAGTAGATTGGATGTAAACAAGTCACTCTTCTCAAACCTCCCATCGCTGAAGCGCTTCTCTACGTAGATGTCAGGAATTTTTCCAACTAGTTTCAAAGATTAGGACAGTATTCTACGGTTGCTGTTTTGCCTTTCTCAAAATAAACAATTAGTAGAATTTCTTTACGTCCCAACAGACCTATTCTTCACATAGAACCGACAGAACAACCGGCTTCAGTCCATTGATTTAACTATTGTTTCGATTCTGATGTGTAATGGTGAATCCAAATCTCACTCACACTTATATGTTGAAGCACAAAGTCAGTTTTGTTGTTGATAAAACGCTCCAAACACTTTTATATTTACATATGAAGTATTTTTGATCTGCAGTTAGAAAGTGCGACTCCCTTGCGTAAAGTTTTTTTCATATTCTTCTCTTTTATGAAAAAATATAATCTATAATCTCTTTTGTAATGTCTATAGCCTTAGCAATTTCACACACTTAGCTCGTCAGTTATCTAATATCATATCACCAATTTGTTGCTGTTGCACTGTTTGAACGTCCTTCATGTTAGTCGTATTCAAGCTGATATGACTATGTTAAATTCAATATTCCATTTTCATCGTTGAAAATGGAGAACAGTAGCCATAAATATTTATAAATTTCGCATGAATTAACTTAAGTAATAAACCGTCTTTTAAAAAGAACTGAAGCATTGCTCGATATTCAATTTTATTCATTTTATTGAACATTCCCAAAATGACTGCTTTAAAAAGTTTTATCAAATAAACTATTTGAAACAATAATTTGATATTTCGCACTTATGAACGTCAATAATAATTATTTTGCCAATGCATGATCACCCATCAATTTGTAGACATGTTGAGGACACTGATTGGAAACAAAATTACTGTCTCTAAGTTGGTACTTTAAACGAATGCGCGGGATTTTGCGCTAGCAAACTTTCTCAATTATAGCCATGTTTTAATAATGAACGTATGGATGAGTGACAATTGGAGAGGTTTGACAACAGAAGAAACAAAGTCCAAAGATAACCGCGGGCTAATCGATCATAAACACATAATAATACTCTAATCTATTACGTTTTAGTTGTAACTTTCCTTTTGGAAACAAAATTACTGTCTCTAAGTTAGCACTTTAAACGAATACGCGGGATTTTTCGTTGGCAAGCTCAATTATAGCCATGTTTTAACAATAAACGCATCATTGAGTGACTATTGGAGATCTTTGACAACAGAAGAAACAAAGTCCAAAGATAACCGCCAGGCGGGCTAACCGATCACAAACACATAACACATAACAATACTCTTACAAATTTTAGTTGTAACTTTCCTTTGAAATATAACGTAGACAGCATGAAGTCAACACTCGCAACAATAAGAAAAACGGTAAACAGAACCCTACACAGGATAGATAGCATTAAGCAGTAAATGATAAGACTAGCGGTGTAGACAAGGACAGTAGAAAAACTGCCAACTTGAAAGCTGAGAAACCTTCGGTGTGGGAATCAGGTTGCCAACAAAATTCAGTAAAATAAAAAATAAAACGCAAGGAAAGAACTCGGGTAAGCGAATAAATTGCAAGCTTTGTGGAAGCTGTAAGTTGATAAACTGTCAATAAAAACTTCATAAAATGCACTTATTATGAAAAAAAAATGTTTAAACGCTACAAATACATAATATGTGCTATAATGCAAATAATGATTAATTGAATTGAACTACAAAAAATTGATTCTTACATTTTTATTACATTATTTTAAAATATAACAGCGAATCATATAATTTAAACGAGTTTTTATTTTTAGAAAACAAAGTCATTACTCCTACAATCTGCATCATGTGCATGAATATTTGCGCCGAGGAGTGGAGGAAGAAGCATACCGGTAAAGTGTGTTTTTCATTTACGTTAAAGGTATTTAAGCGATTAAATGTTGCAACGGTAACAACACTATCCTCTGTTTATCAGCATTTTATGTTCTTTCAGTGGAAGGAAGGTTAGTTACTGTCTATATATGACTGCAGTGACACAACCACTATCTGTATAATAACGTATCAAGGACATTAAAATTTATGCCTAAGGATTAGTTTTTCATATTTATTTGTTTAGTGCCTGGAAGCTCGCAGCACTTACAGAGTTTTTAAATTATTTTTTCGACTGCTCAGTTTAACTACTTAGCTAATACGAAAGCTATGATTTACAACATCAATTTTATGTTTAATAATAAATTATTCGATAGTCTTATTTGTAATACGCTAACCACAAAGCGCATACTGGAAGGTATTGATTGAACTTTTTTGTCATTCAAATAGAAATACATTAACTTAAAGGTTCATTATTAAGGGTGCATTCTTGTACTTTATATAGTATACGAGAACCATAATGTACACTTGTGTCCATGAAATTAGGATATATGTTGCATCTATCAATTTTGGAAATGAAATGTTCGCTCCCTTTTTAAAAATTTATTTTAGACATCCCTGAATATTGTTAATATTTTGAGTCCTCCTGTTTCCTTTCCATTCTTTTCTCTGCAATACTTCAATTACGTAAATGTAATTATTTTGAGCCAGAAAGTCTACATTTTCCTTAGAAAGAGTGCTTTTTATACTTTTTAGTGAAAACGCACAAATAGCTGGTCTTGTAGGGAGCTTTCGTATTTCTTTGCTTGTTATTGTGGAATGCGCAGCTATAAAACAGTTTGAGGTCAGGTGTTGTGTTGATGACGCCCTCGCCTGTTCCTCCCACCTCTCCTCGCAGCGTGCTGATGACCTGCTGGAGTCACGATATCCTTATCAGGAACGTAGTGGGAGCTAATAGCAAGTCGTCTGGCGGGACTGTATACCTATCAGGTCTAAATGACTCTTCTCGGTGTTGTGTGCGCGACAGGGGCCAGGATGCTTCGGTAGACAGTTCCTGTTTCTGTACTTTAGAATTGTGGCGTGCTTATTGATTCGTTAAAGCAGAAAATGAAAATGAAGGATATGAAAATTAATTTAAAAAATTGAGAATTTAGACTGCTTTCTTTTACATGTTAATGCATTTTTGTTTCAGATGTGGAAGAAATATTGGAAGAAAAATGATAGAAGGAGAAGAGAAGCAAGAAATAAAAAGCTGAGGAGGGGTAGATGATGGAGATTCGAAGAGGGATAAAGTTGACGACAACAAGTTATAGAAGAAGAATCACAAGTAGAAAAAACAGGAGAGCAAAAACAGCAAGTAGATGAGAGAAAATGAAAAGGAGCCATAGAAAGGAAAAGGACGTAAGGAGAAGAAAAATTTAATCATGAATAGGATTTGTGGATTCTTAAACAAGTAACTCTTTTCACGTTTTGTATTTTAATATACCGTACACCGCACATCTGCGCCTTTGAATTTCCTCACCTTTTTTACTCTGTAGGAACCGATTAGTACAGATATTTATCTGCTCATAAATAAATATAAAAATTGTAACTAGGGTATGAAAAACAAGGACAAAAAGAAGATATTGTCACGACCAATGTCGTGACGTGGGGTGAGAGTCTGATGGAAAAGACTTTAACTCGCTTGGCTGATTTGTTTATTAATTATTTGGATTTACTTGATTACATTATACACACGTGGGTTGAGTTGACATGACTGAAGGTTCTGTGCTGACGATACAAGTCGGAGATGCTAACGGCGAGCCCAGCGGGCAAGAGCGAGGTAGATGAGTCTGAGAGAGCGCGTGGGTGAGCTCTACAGCTCCTTATAAATGACTTGCCTAGGGAGGTCTCTATATTGTCATGTCGGCATTACCAATCATGGTGTGCCATCGCCCTAAATTTAAAATATACCAACTAATAACAGATCATTGAGTAGATGTTCTAGATACTTCCTAGTGACATGACAGTCTAGGGTGCAGCACGACTTTGCATGCTACTAGGCGGACACTTGATTCGTTTTATTTAAGGGCGTTCTTTAACATCTCAGGTCATCAGGGTCCCATTCAATTCCAGGGGTGAAAAGGCCGACAAATTTTGCTCTTCTTTCAGGCATGAGGTTCTTTTTCGTGCCGTAAATGTACGACACGGGACCCACGGCTTTACACCCCTTCCGAAAAGCCATACTTAGGATTTTTACGCCCGAAAAAATCCATCGGCTGGGTTTGAACCCGCGATCTTCGGTTTAGAAGGCAAGTATGGTAACCACTACACCACCAGGACCGACAGGCGGACGCTGATATCATGGTAAAGTTCCTTAGGGCTTGTCATAGGAAGCGGTTAACCCATTGTTCCTTGCAACATCTTTGTGCTTTCTGAACCAGCAATGTTATCATAAGTTAAAGCATTTTTATCCTAATGAAATAAGAAGACCCCAAAAATATATAAATTTGGTGATTTATGATGCTCCTCAACGGTGTATGTGGCAATATTTACTGAAATATGAAATAGATATCTCAGTGTTTGAATGACTAGCTATAGAGTAGCTGTGGGGAACGTAAAAGAAACAAGTGGAACAGTTCTTTACCAGCTAACCAATCATAGACTTCCACCGCATTGCACTTTGTTTTTCTGATCCCCACCTGTTAAAGAAGCCGGGGTGGGGATCGCACTACCGCCATTATTCTTGGTTAATGATCAATAAGACGACATGTTGCTTGTCTGAGGAACCGCTCGCTCAGAGAATAATTGTCACTGCCAAGTGTCGACATCGCATGGAATGCCAAGACATTTTTCTCTGCATGTGATGAAGCAGTACCCATTTGATGGTTCTTCAGCACAACACGTATTGATCAACGTCAACCACCCCTCAGTAAGGGGGTTAGTATTCGACAGCTCCGTTCTTTTATTCTCATTTTCTTCCTCTACGTTCACCTCCTCTTTAGACTTCCCTGTTTTTTTTTTTTTTTTTTCGAATTTCTCTGAACTTCATTGTGTACTAGTTCTTCCTCCGCTTTTTGTATTCCTTTTTTACATTGTTTGTGTTTATTTAGATGCTTTGTTCTCTTTTCTTTTCTTCTTTTTCTTACCTACTTCTTTTTCTTGCCTCCTAACCCAAGATCGCGGGTTCGAACCCGACCAGGACCGATGGATTTTTTTCGGGGCGTAAAAATCCTAAGTATGGCTTCCTTCGGAAGGGAAGTAAAGTCGTGGGTCCCGTGTCGTACATTTACGGCACGAAAAAGAACCTCAAGCCTGAAAGAGAGGCCTCTGAGCAAAATTTATCGACCGTTTCACGCCCCGAGTTGAATGAGACATTGATGACTTGAGCTGTTAAAGAGCGTCCATAAACAAATTATTAAAAAAAAATTACTTCTTTTCAACCAATTTTGTCGTAAGATTTTCGTGTTCAGAAGTGAAATGATAAAATATTTGTGACAAAACTAATTCATGCTCTTGATTTTCATGGATCAGACCATTCGATATATCAAAATCGCTGTCTTGGATCCCAATTCTCTTGATCCATTTGATAATGTTGATTTTGAAAGAGATGACGTTTGAAGTCGAATCAGTTGCCACTATAGAGAGCGAATGAAAAGTGTTTAACGCCAGTTTTTACTACTGAGGCACCACAGGCGGTGGACACTGGTGATACTCGAGAGGAGAAATGATAAATTGTGAAAGGATTTATTTAAAGGAAGGAAACGCTCCAGGCCTAAGTTTAGATTACCTCCCCGGCATTTGCCATTTATGAGGACTGAGGAAAACCTGGAAAAAACCTCAATCAAGGAGGAGGCCCTAGTGGGATTCGAACCCCAGATCTCCCTTTCACGAGTCCGCGCCTTAACGACCTCGGCCACCCGTGGCGGTCTATAGAGAGCGAGATATTGTATGATTAGCTCAACATTTGAGACAAACTTGACCTAATTCTTCCAGGCTGGATTAATTACATATTGAGTAAGCTGATTTATTGTTCTTATTTATTATTATTTTTGTATTTCTTTTTCAGAACAGCAGACATTTTTGCTCTTCATCACCAGATATGAAAGGGACTAATCCTCTTATTGGGATTGAACAGAATGCTAATAAGATTTCAATGATAAATCTAGAAAAAATCTGTAGTCACATTTCAATACGATGGATGAGGATATTTCGGTACTTCAGTCTTACTCAAATGCGGCTGTTTTATGCCTACGCCTCAAGTGGGGGCAACTTCAGGAGGAAAGGATGAGGTGAGGGAGAACCGGGCGATCAGACAGACTAGATCGATCCCTAACATTATTTAAGCTAGAACAGCCTGAGGCCCCACACCAAGGTGTTTTATTCCATATCAGACACCGAGGACAAACATTTTCAAAGCACAAGTCACCGTAACACCGCACTAGCGCACCTCGTCTTGGCATTTTCGACCGTGTAATACAACCAACAGGGTGATTATATTTATTTATTTATTTTATTGTTTCATACAATATGACAATATGGCCTGGTTCAACCCAAGCTCTACACCAGGCCAATATTGAATCTTATACAAACACACTGGTAAATAATAACAATATTTTAACAACTAAATTACCTCGTACAAGCCCAACGAAACAAAAATTAGTACAATATTGTACAAACAAACTGGTAAAAAATTACAATGTTTCTAACGTACAAATTACCCTGAACAGATTCAATCCGAATCAAAAATCCTGCCTCCCCACCAACCATATCTATTTATTTTTTACTCTATATTAATATTGCCCGAGATTCCTAAATTGACTTTGATTACTAATCATTTTCTTGGCTGCAATTGACTTGAGTGAAATGGCGTGAAATGGGAAAGCAAAAGATTTGTGAAAACCTGTCGTTCGGCTAATCGAACAAGAAAACAATAAAAAGCAAAACAGCCCAAAGTCAGGATGGCCGGCCTCAAAGGATTTGAACCTGAGATCTCTAGAATGTAAGTCCCAAGCGTTAGGCCTGAAACACCTAGTTATGAGATATTGTTTCAGTGAGAAATACAGCATAGGCCAAGAGAGTTGGTTTGTGATATTATTATTTGACATCCGAGGATGTATAGCCAGCACTTGTGCAGTGCATTTCTAACAGCTTTAACAGAAGTTGTCAGTTTTTATGAATTATTAATGTATTTTACATAATTTCTTAATACTGTAGTTTTGTTATTACAATACTATTGTTGTGTTTTTATAGGTTTTTTGTTCACATCTTTAATAGGTAAATAAAATGTCGTATTGTAGCACTGTTCCAAAATACCATTTTGCACAATGAACGAATTAAACAGTCCTTGTAGCGTTCTACATTTAGAGGATTCTTTTTTGTGAAATAAAATGTTTATTATATATACATAAATTAACAGTAATTATAATAGTACAAAAGGATAAAACACTAAGAAAAAGTCACACTTGAGATCGCTATATTTCGGACTCTTGGAGTCCTTCTATGGCAAAAAGACAAGTGACAGTGACAGTGTATGTGTGTGTGTTGTATAAATAAATATACATATATACACTGATTTCATAGCCTGTTTTTCATATCTATTCGTTTCTTTTAACCAACTTTTAACAGTACTCATCTGCCTTAGATCTGTTTAAAGCAAAACCTATTAGACTTTTTCAAACAGCCTCTTCCAAAGCGAGTTCTAGCTTCATTGATTTGGTGTACAGCACGTGATACGGATCCCATGGATGCAGCAAGGAAAAGGGACAAACTCAGGAGGATGTTTTCTGTGAGCCACAGTATAGCAAAAAATTCTAAGTGAGGCACATCCTGACCAAAATTACCATCCTTTCAGTTTGTCCGATGAGTGACTGAGATATCTCTAGCCAATAAATTGTTGCACTCCTCAATCTCAGCTTTAAAAATAATCATACAAACAATTATTGAACATTATGTTAAGTGCCTTAAAGGTTACAAAAATTCGGGTATTCAGTAACTTTGCAGAACTAAACGTACTCTTTAATATGCCTTACATTTCTATGGTACGGAGTCCTTTTTCCACTCTACAACGCCAATATGTACCAAGAAAATACCTCTAGGTATCTACGTAAAACTTAGAGCCTATGGATAATGAAAAGTAAATGCAAACGATATGCTTATTTAATGCCACCATTTATAAAGTTTTGCATTAACACAAACTTCAACATTTACGATAGACACTGACGCGAAAGTTTGCAAACTCTAAGCTTTTGTTCACTTTGAAATGATTCAGGAACTGCGCAGGACGCACTAAAATGGATTCATTTGTAGTAAATCGTTTTCGGTTAAGCGTTTTGTTGATATTGTTAATGGTAAGGCGAATCATTTGTCCATGGCATATGTTTATATCTTCGCGTTAATGTCAAATGGGATTTTAAGGTTGAGCAATAAACTACTTTAATAACCTCTTGCAGTTTTACATGGAATCCATTGTTGCATGTCAAAAATAGCATCTAGGAATATTGTTTCTGGTATTGCGAGCTGCCCAAGTGAAGTAAAATCCATTGAAAAACGATAAAACCACAACGTTTTCTCTTGCATAATGACAATATGTTATCATGTAAGACAAAATTACTACATACATAATACAATGCTGATATAATTTCAATTTAACATTTATTGGTAGCAAATGTATTAAGTATAACAATATTTTACAAAGGAATAACTTTATATGTTTTCTGGCGTGTTTAATTCATGATATTAGCAGGTTTACGTTTTCATAATATGTGATCAACATTATTCTGTTGTGGTTTTTGAAAAGCGCAAGATGAAGAGGTAACGATTCGGAAGTCTGTGTTGTCCAGCTTTGAGCAAGCAAAAATTAAAATCTCTAAAGAAGAACAAATTTGCACTCGAGAGAAAGAAGCATTTATAGATCACCATAAATAACTACTTGAAACTAGAGTAGTGGAAAGAAAATTTTGCCAGGGACATACAAAAACAAACGCCTCGACAAAAGAGTCAAGTGCTTAGGAAGCTCAGTGCTAGAGATTATTAATAGGATAACAGCAAGTTTTTATAATCAGATATTTTAATTTATTGAAATAAAAGAAGGCAACCTTGCCTGACAGTGTACCATAAAGAGAGACGAACACATATCACCTGGAAGGAATGGAAGCATGTGTTCAACGATGAATATACATTAAACTTAAATAGTCCTGATGGCTGGTCATACTGATGACCTGATGGGAAAGAACAGGAAATATTTTCAAAAGATAAGCGAGCATAGATTCTATGATGGTCTGAGTGCATATGAACACAAAGGATAAAGGTGTATGTTTCTATGAAAGCCACAGAATATCACACCTTTCTTGAAAATATTATTTTGCCTGCTGCAGCGAAAATTGAAACAGAGAATGGATATTCCCAGAACAATGTCACCATCCACGCTGCCAGATCCGCTAGGCTTATGCGGTTCAGTTTATGAAGTTGGAAGCGTGTGTTAGTACAATAAATGAAAGATCTTTACGTTAAGTATATATCCATGTGATAATATTGAGCTTTCTGTCTAGAGATATGATATAGAAACTGATGAATATAGGAATTCAAGGGAGAAAAATGAAACATTATGCACAAATTATTAAAAATTAGGGTCCTAATAATTGTATACTATTTGTAATAGAAATTAAAATGTTACACTTCCTTTGCTTGCGTAGTATGAAATCCACGTCATCCATGTATAAACACGATGAAAATTAAATATTTTCCAGCTAAACAACAAACCATATATTCTTGTTCAGTAATATTCATGCTCTGCCATTTTTTTTAATAGTGCTTAACGCTCGTTTTTACTGAGGCACCACAGGGTTGGACACTGATGATACATGAGATTTTTTTGAACAGTGTTTCAGGCTCGTTTTTACTACTGAGGCACCACAGGCGATGGACACTGATGACACTTGAGATGCAATGATATTTTGAGGAAAGATTTTTTAAGGAAGGAAACGTTCCAGGCCTAAGTATAGGGGACCTCCCCGGCATTTGCCATTTATGAGGACTGGGGAAAACCTAAAACTCAGTTAGGGAGGATGGCCCTGGCGGCATTCCAACCCCAGACCTCCCGCTCACGAGCTCGGCCACCCCTGCGGTAAGCTCTGTCGTGTTTATATGCGTCACACTGCCGGTTCGCAAAGTTCTAGGGGCTGGACAACTTGATCTATCACATCATCTTTGGTGCCAGTTCAAATTGCACTGAAATTAGGCGCAAAGTTATTATGTATGTGTTATTTGGCGGGAAAATGTTCATACAAATAACTTAAGAATGCTTAATTGATAATTCTATCACGTTTCATTGAGATTGATCTGGTCCTTGAGAAAGTATTAAGTACAACAACAGCTACAGTAATTAAACTAAAGCAAAGAATTATTATGAACGTTACTTGAAAATAATGCATATATTTTCATTCTTTGGTGTTTTTATGATTTCTTTAAAAATCAAAAACTATTTTGATAAACGTATGAGATCTTAGGGCAGTCACCATAGGAAATCACTGTATGCTTCTGTTAGGCTTCTGTCTTTATTTTCTATATGGAAGAGTTTTTTTTTTTTTTTTTTTTTTTTTTTTTGCATAAATGAAATGTAACTACAAAATCTATACTTAACTACTTTAGACACTCCAACAGAAAATGAAGTAGATTAGGATTGGGTTATTCTTTTGTAGCAGGTGGAGAAACGTCTCCCGACTGCGCAGAAAATTAAAAAATAACTATACACCTATAGCCCTTATCTTCTACAACCATTACGGGTGAATCATTGAAATATGGGCAACATTGTATGAAGATTTCAGTCTTAGGCTAGCTACCTAATGTCGTTTATATATAAAAGTGTACATATGTGCCCAAGAAATAAAAGCAACAACATAATGCCCATAGCAGGAACCGATGTCTGTCTACTCAATATTGTTCTATACAAATGCATATATTGCAGTCATCGGCCTGGGGCTTATCTTAGTGAATCACAATGTGTAAATATTGATGTTGCTTAACTGTTAAACAATATTCTCGATAACATTTCTTTGAGCATAGGGGTAAGAGACTCATCAATTGTTAGCACAACGTGGCTTGAAGGATATGACGAATAGGAAAATCTAAAAAGGGTAGAGAGAAGTCGAAGTATGGGGAAATTTAATAAATAAAATTAATAATAAACACAGTGAGTGTATAAAAATCTTGTTATAGGGAAGATAATCATATAATGCTGAGCGTTTTCAAACTAATAAGCGCTTAAAAATCCTAAGTATGGCTTCCTTCGGAAGGGAAGTAAAGCCGTGGGTCCCATGTCATACCTTTACAGCACGAAAAAGAACCTCAAACCTGAAAGAAGAGGCCTCTGAGCAAAATTTGTCGGCAGCTTCACTCCCTGAGTCGAATGGGACGCTGATGACCTGAGACGTTAATGAGCGTCTGTAAATAAATCAATAAAAAAAACTAATAAGAGAGAGAAGGAATGCCTTCACTGTTTTAATTTGAGCGCCATGTTTCTTTAAAGAGTGCGCAGGAATATTTATTAAGGAATGCTATAAATGTCTCATGTAAACAACTATAGGTATACGAAAAGAGGGTTGAAAATGATGTAATAAATGAAAGAGGATTTTTTTTAAAAAAAAGTGAATAGTGTTTAACGCCCGTTTTTGCTACTGAGGCACCACAGGCGGTGGACACTGATGACACGAGACGAAATGATGTATTGGGAAAGGAATTGTTTTAAGGAAGGAAATATTCCAGGCCTAAGTTTAGAGTACCTCCTCGGCATTTTCCATTTATGAGGACAGAGGAAAACCTGGAAAAAACTCAGTCTGGGAGTACGGTTCTGGCGGGATTCGAATCCCACACCTACCGCTCACGAGTGCGCGCCTTAACGACCTCGGCTACCCGTGGAGGTCTCTTAAAGGATGATCAAAATTTTTTACTTATTCCAAAAGCAAATCTTTTCTCTATTTCCGTAGATGGTAAATATAGAATTGGAATTCATGTGTATCACCATAAAGGAGACAAATAAAATAAAACAGTATTTACAAAAATGCTTATGATATAAGATAGTAAAAGATATGTCGTTTTTCCTAAGATCTAAGATCAATATTTGATCCAATACTGAGACTTTAGTTGCTGGTTAAAAGAGGTATATTAATGGGAATCAAATTTTCTGATGACCGGTAGCTAGAATCGCATCGGTCGATGAGCCAGGCTATGCATAAGTCGGGGCAGGTAACACGACAGTTGTTGCAGAAACACTACAACTACAGTTAGAGACATAAAAAGGTATATAAATAATTCACAGGTGAACAAAGTAATGGTGGTCTCCTAATTTCAATAACTTTATTCTTGTTAATTATATTATTACATCTACATTTTTGAGTAGTAAAGATAAGTATATAATTTAAAATAAATTTTCTACACGGGTTGGATTTTTTTTAATCCATTTCAGTCCCAAGTTTTACTTTCTTTATTGGTCTATCTTGACTTTGTCTATCTAAAGGTTGGTATCAAAAGGTCGATTTAAAAATTCTATGACCTACTCCCTGTCTGCATTTTCCGTACCTATTAGTTATTTATTTTAATTCTTTTTTTTTAATTTTTGTTTGAATATAGTATTTTAATTAAGTGTTTATGCAATTATAGTAATAAAATTTCATATTTATTAATTTATTAATTGTATTCTGGTAGCAAGTGTTTTAGTTGTTATGAAAGTTTCGACCCATATGCTCAACCTGAGTTAAAAAGAAAACAAAAGATGATACAAGAAATGTGCAATATCTCCGAAAACTAGTTATCCAAACAAAGCATACGTTTTGCACTAGTTTTCAATACTTAGTTTATTATATTTAATATATTATTATTTTATTGTACACATCCAAAGTAGTAGTTTTTAATTTTTAAATGTTTAATATTAAGTTCTTTATTAGTAAATTATTTCGATTTTTTCACCCAAAGAGACGAATGGAAATCCAAACATGATTAAAAATTACAGGCCCAAATAAAGCAAACATTTTTATAAACATATATAGCAAGTACGATATTATGTATTCATTTTCTTTAAAGCTAATACATTATACCCCTTGTGGTTTAAGATATTTGCTTGCTTATGTTTTAAAGCATACTTAAAAAAACAATATAAGCTAAAATGTGTAAATAATTTGCATTATTCCATTTATTATATTATCAGT
The DNA here is from genome assembly GCA_030762175.1 of Metallyticus violacea. Lineage (NCBI taxonomy): Eukaryota > Metazoa > Arthropoda > Insecta > Mantodea > Metallyticidae > Metallyticus > Metallyticus violacea. The sequence continues at coordinate 116,851,453 of CM060842.1, read as the reverse complement.
TTATACTATTGTTAATATTTTGTATTATAGTGTAAAACTATAGCTCTTATATACAATAAGTTTGAATAGGACTGGTTTATATTTGGAAATTAAATAGATACATTAATTAACTCCAATCTCTACTTTATTATTTATCATATGAGGTATATATATATATATATATATATATATATATATATATATATATATATATCACGCTTGTGAGAAAATTCGCCTCTTCTTGTTTTACTATTTAATAGAAAAGGTGGGGTGACTGGTCTCTAAAAAATGTGTTTTCAATTCTACACCACAATCAGAAAGCAATGGATGTTTTCAGTATGCTTTGTTTAAATTGTTCAGACTTGCTCTAAACAAGGAAATAGTAGTTTCCATACCACTATCAATGATAACCATAACCGTCACCCCCTTGCAACACAAATAAGAATGTATATTTATGAAAGTACTATTCACGTCTGCTTATCTTGGATCCAAGGATATATGGGAATCATCGAAAACTAAAGAGCTGATTCTATTGTAAAACAATGGGCAAGGTTAAATCTTGATATTTCGTATACAACCTGCTCGATCACATACATAGAAACCTCTCTTAAAAAGAACATCATAAACAACTGGAAGCAGCATAAACAAGCAATGCAAAAGAAACATTCACCAAGGATTTCTTCTTCCTCACAGTCCTGTATCCATTGAACGCAAAGCTCTTCAAACCCACATATGTTTTGACTCAATTGCTTAGTGGCCATAGGAAATTAAATAGTTATTTTCAAAGATTTGGTATTCTACATTACAATTATTCTATATTTAACTGTAACATACACCGCGTAAAAATATATATTTCTTTCTTGAACATGTTCAGCATAACGTAAGTTACACCCAACTACCAATTGATGTATTTCATAAATATTGCTGCATTATAGCTTTTGAAAACTTTACAGTTCACATTTATAAAGCACTGTAATCTAAAAATATGTAAATAAGTTTAAATTATTCCATTTATTAAATTACCAGTTTATAATATTGCTAATATTTTGTATTATAGTATAAAACTATAACACTAATACACCAGAAGGTGGAATAGAACTCGAAGGTATTCAAAGATAAATAAATGAATAGGCCGAAAGCAGGTGTGGCACTAAGTACTGCTTAGAGGGTAGGTCCATAAGTTTCCGGCCAGGCCGATAAAAATTATCGCCTTCACAAAACATTTATCTGATGTCATATTTTATGTTAAATAAATAATTACAACTGTAACTTTCGCTACGCTGTGTTCAGTTGTTCAGATATAGTTGCATAAAGAAGGCTATGTGTAGAAGATTGTGACATGTTCAAAATGGAGTATCGACCCGTTATTAAGTTCTTCACAAAAGAAGAACTTATTGCAAATAAACAGCGATTGGAGGGTGTATATGGGGAAGCATCCACCTCGTATTCTACCGTAAAAGAATGGGCCAAACATTTTCGAATGGGTCGAGAAAGCATTGAAGACGAAGAGCGTGCAGGTCGGCCCTTGAAGGTGCTCACTCCTGAAAACACCGTTCTTGTGAAAGGAGAAATTGTGGAAGACCGGCGGCTCAAAGTTACACAAAGAGCAGCAAGGTTGGGTCTTTCTAATACAACAATCCTTCCAATTATTCATGAATATATAAGATTAGTGCAAGATGGGTACCTAGACATCTTTCCTCGGTTCAAAAGCAGCAACGAGTCATCTGTTGTCAGGCATTTTCGGAGCTCTGCCGTGGCAACGAGGGATAATTCTGCAAACCATCGTTACAGGAGATGAAGATATGGTTCTCTACTGTGATCCCTTGTCCAAAAGAGAATCAATGGAGTGGCATAAACCTGGCGAAGCACAGTCTCTAAAGGCCAAGGTTACTCAGTCAACCAAGAAGATCATGACCACAATCTTTTGGGACTGTGAAGGAATACTCTTCATTGGCTTCAAGGAGAGGAATACCACAGTAAATGGGGAGTACTCTGCTGGCCTACTGCACAGACTGCGTGCTTCCATCAAAGAGAAAAGGCAAGCAAAGCTGAGTGGGGGTGTCCACCTTGTTCACGATAATGGGCGTGTGAACATAGCTCTTGTTGCAAAGAAAGCTGTTAAGAAATATGGCTTCAAGGAGATAGATCATCGATCCTACAGCCCAGATTTAGCTCCCAGTGACTATTTCCTCTTCTCAAAACTCAAGAAGGACCTTCGAGGAAGGAAATTTAAGTGTTGAAGAAGTGATGGATGCTGTTTATGCCCATTTTGCAGACAGAGACTTCTATTTGGGGGGGGGGGTGAAATGTTAATTCAAAGATGCAAGAAGTGTATTGCAATAAAGGGTAACTATAAGAAAAGGGAAATATAGTTTTTGCCTTTATCATACCTAGAAACTAGGCAGGAAACTTATGGACCTGCCCTCGTACAATGCAGGCCTCTGTTTAGATAATGATATAGTTGCGCTAATGAGTTTGGTTAATAATTGACTAAAATGAATGCTGTGATGTTTTTACAAATTCATTTTCTGTCTTTTTGACCGCTTTGTTTACATTTGTGCACTGCTTTGACGTGACTGAATAAAACACAATAAGAAATTAATATATCACAATGTACTACCTGATGTAAACTGCGGCTTAATAAAGTCATAGCCAAGAATGACCGTTCTATGAAGAAATAATGAAGTCAGCTTTATTACTTTATTATTTCTATCATTTTAACTATTCTTAATCCAAAAATTTGAGCAGTCAAAGATTAAAAGTTTATAGCTTCTCTGTGTTTACAAATATACCTAGGTATTTCAGGAATGCAAATTAGTTTACCCCTACCTAATTTTTCCTGAAAGATTTTCACTTCTTTGGACTGGTCTAAAAATTCTGAGATAACGCTTCTTGTAATCTTATAGTGAAAAAATCAATAAACTCTACGTTAATCTAATAGATATGTTATATGCATTATCATTGATGTTTAAAGTTAAAATTATCTGAAATGAGAACAAGCTACATCACTAGACACGCAGATGAAGAGGAAGAAAGAGGTCTTCTGCTTGAAGACCGATTTTTGGCGATATCACCTAAGGTTTCTGTGTAATAAGAGTAAGAACGAAGAAGATCCTCCGACTCGACCGGTTGGATCGTTTTAATAAAGGCAACAGGAGAAATGGTTTTGCTATGCAGATTGCCGCTCTCTGAGCTTGCAGGCGTTCTCCCCGTTTGCCCGCGTGTCTGTCACGAGCATGTGGTGCCACTCCGCATCAGCCTATGAAAAATCGACAGCAACTACATTCCCATCCCTCTGTCCCTCCCTTTCATCCCCTATCAGCTTTCGACGTAATTACAGATTCTATCCCATTCCACCCCTGTCCAATATACATGCTCTTCCACGTGATCCTCTCAAAACTACTATGTTAGCTTTGAGCATTTCTTATCATTATCTACGGCATTATATTTATTTGAAATTTGACTTATATAAATTAGCTTGTTGAAGCATGGCCTTCAGCAGTATTTCCTAACACCAGTGATGTATATGTGATGCATTTATGGGCATATTTAGAAACGGACAAAATATATTATAAAAATTGGAAATACAGTGATAGGGTTCCTTGATAATGAAATAGTTCAGAATTTAATGTCGTATATGGTCTCAATAAATTACTGTGAGTTCTAGCGAAAAAGGGAGCAAAAAAGATACGGTTTATTGCCAATACTTCCATACGTACACATTTAAGTTAATGTTTTTTATAGAGGTAGAGATTTTCCCATTATCTGAAAAATATTTTGATAAAATATCAATCGTCATCGATTACTAAGACTATTTCACTCATGTGACATAGTCACATACACTGGTGGTGTAGTGGTAACCATACTAGCCTCCTAAACCCAAGATCGTAGGTTCGAACCCGGCCAGGACCGATGGATTTTTTCGGGCGTAAAAATCCTAAGTATGGCTCCCTTCGGAAGGGAAGTAAAGCCGTGGGTCCCATGTCGTACATTTGCGGCACGAAAAAGAACCTCAAGCCGGAAAGAGAGGCCTCTGAGAAAAATTCATCGGCCGTTTCACGCCCTGAGTCGAATGGGACGCTGATGACCTGAGATGTTAAAGAGCGTCCGTAAGTAAATCAATCAAAAAAAAAAAAAAAAAAAAAAAACTCGTGTGACGTCATCTTAAAATCGACCAATGAAACAAAACAAAATTTTGAATTTTGACCAATCACAGATGGATTACGGAGTGAAATCATGGAGAGAAAAAAATATCAAATCCGTTTTATCACATGACGTGCATTTGTCTTGAAACAGTGTAGCCAATTCTTTTTATAGAGACGGTGCGGAGCTATTGATAGCAACAAAAGTATGGCAATCATAACGCAAAATGGAGGGTTTTTCCATGCGTTTTAACGATGCGTCAAATGTGCAAATTGATCTTATCATTAGGAATTCCAAACCATAGAATACAAAGAAAAATAGAGACACTGTATGTTATCTTTTTTTTTCCTCAGTTGGTATTAGAAAATCGAACGGTAGCGATTGTAATAGTCGACTTTTGTCCATTTCAGTCTCACGGTTTGTGAATAGAGTAGATATTCGTAAGTATAACAAGTGTTAATATTCTTTGCGCGAATTTCAAATGTATATTACTTTTTATGTGTATTCTATTCTTGAAATAGTCCTAAATCTGTATTTTGCTCTCCTCTATTGACATTACTGACAATTGGATTTCTTCAGTCAGAAGATTGCTTAAATTTTTAAGAACAAAAATAAAATTATTACAATTTTGTAAGCTAAGTTTAGAGGAATTATATTTAAATTCTTGTTTTATTGGTGAAATAGTTCTAATAAATATCTGTCGAAGGTCTGAGATTTCCAGATAAATTCAAGAACTATCGGGAATCTCAGACTCTCAATGTTATTAAGGCCAACCTAGCCTTTGTGTATCTCTATCTTACACTGCCTGAATGTATTTGAAAACCAATTTCAAACAACAAACTAAATCTAACAGCTGTGGAAAGTGATACAATTATGCAAGTCCGCTAGATCATTTACCTTCTTTCAAAAACTTTCAATTTGGAGAATTTTTCTGCTAAAAAGCCTGAAAAGGAGGATACCTTTGTCCATTAATTTACATGATAAATAATGTTTGAGGGATTCATTGATCACTTATTAATTCTAACCCCTATAATTCCGGTCAAAATAGAGTAGGTGCGTGCCTACATCATTCACACCCCTCTTTCTTTACTCACTAATAAACATGCACTTAGTGTATGATTATTATTTCTGCATTCAGTTTTAGTCATAAATTAATATTTATGACCAAATACTTGAGAGCGAGTGTAACTATATCGCTTATTGATCAACAGTTCCTGTTTTTACGCGATCTCAATAGCGTCCCAATTATCTGCGGCTTGAAAAATATTCCAGACACATTAACCCACACGGGAAGTGATGATGGGAGGAAGACACCACGGGCGGTGAACACGGTGGTGTTTAACATTGTTTTCAGATGGAACACCCGCCATCTGCAGAGCCCACATTTAAGGAGTCCAAACCCCTCCAAGAAGCGGCTTACATGCCAGACGCAGAGGCAGAAACCTCTACAAAGCGCAAGCCACTGTCACACCGTACTAGCTCACCTCGCATGGCACTATCGGCCTTGTAATAGAACTAACACGCTGAGCGTTTTGCAGTTTAAATCTTTATGGTATTATTAGCTCTAATGTGAAACAGCAAGGTGTTCATATCTTTTGCTGCTTTTTAAACTCAAATACACGAGTACTTTTTTGTCTGCAAATGGACATAAGAATGACTAAAAATTAACTGCAGCTCCTTCTTTCCTGCTCCTCTTGTTATATTTCTTATTTTCTTTATCTTATCTTTTACTTCCTTTATTTCCCATTAAAAATTTATTAAAATGACATACAAGTTATTGAAGGAAACAACTGATTCATATAAAAATACAGTTCCTTTATATCTAGACATTCTGTTTTAATAGTACTATTGCGTTTATTTTATACACATGCTGGAATTGTATACTAAGACAACTAAAACCATAATAATTCCTAATTCACTTTTACTGCTTTTTTAATGGTGTTTAACGCCAGTTTTTACTACTGAGGCACCACAGGCGATGAAATGATATATTGGGAAAGGATTTTTTTTAAGGAAGGAAGCGTTCCGGGCCTAAGTTTAGGGTACCTCCCCGGCATTTGCCATTATAAGGACTGAGGAAAACCTGAAAAAACTTCAGTCAGTGACGGTCCTGGCGGGATTCGAACCCCAGACCTCCCGCTCACGAGTCCGTGCCTTAACGACCTCGGTCACGTGAGTGTTTTTGTTGTACATACACTCCAAATTATATATATATAATTTCAACTACCAAAATTTAATACTCAAGCAATATTTTGCCTACACAATTCATGTATATGAACATAATTGCATAAGATACGTGTATCTCTTTTAAGGTAATTTAAATTGATATAACCTGTTTTAGTCCTTTAACAAACGTGCACTTCTCGATTTATGTTTGCTGTTTTACTTTATTTGTTTCTTTTACTGATTTACGTCTATCAATAGTGTTAGTATTATAGTAAAACCTCGTTACTACGCACTCGCCTAAAATAAATGTTTCATTAATTTGAACAATGTTTGACCCAGCAAGATTATATGTATACACGAAATAAGTTATTTATGCACATAATGCTGCAATTGTATGCACTTTTACAATTTATATATAAGAATATAATTGTACAAGATATGTGCATTTTACGAATTATTTTTAAGTTTATGACCAGCATTGTAATTTTCCATTTAGGTAACACCCTCGGAAATAGTAATCAAGAGTTAACGGTTAATTTGCTATTTGAGAACCGCATCTCATGATTCATCAATATTCAATGGCAAATTTTTAGAAAAAATAAAAATTGCTAACGCAATTCCCATAAAAAAAAATCCGCTTGATCTTAATAACCACAGAGCTATAGATACCCAATCTCTATTCTCAAAAATCACTAAAATTGGTAATTTGTTGAAGACAAGCACTATTTCTGGAAAATTATGACTTTTTTGATAAACGTAAGTATGGGTTAAGGAAAAACAAATCCACAGTAGATGCACTTTTTAATTTTCTAGAAAAGATACTAAATGAAATTGAAAAAATAAAAAAACGTATTGCTTTATTTACAAATATGACAAAATCGTTCTAGCTGTTATCCAGAATATTTTATTATACACATTAGAAGCAGCTAGAGTTAAGAGGTATTGGCGAAGATTGGTTTAAATTTTATTTAAATAAAAAAAACCAAGTAGTTATAATGTATAGCAACCCTTCTCCTCCTCCTCCTATGCCTGCTCCTGCTCCTCTATGGAGCGACCGCCCGATATCCAATGAAAACCTGCAGCAGTGAGCGCTGCTTCATCTACTTCCGTCTTGGGACACAAATGATAGAGGACAGTATTTCAGGGACAGTCTGTAGGTCGGTAGCCTATCACGCGACTTTAGAGATCGCAGGACGCCATCTCTCTATAAGGCAGCTTTCTGATTATGCAATGCATAACATTACATCAATCCAACAATTTCACATGACTTTTACAGGTATATTGTTGTCTCTACTTTACATAAATGCTCCACCATTTAATATCAGAAATGCACAAACAGTGCTTTTTGAAGATGACAGCCAGGACTTATATTTAATGCAACAATTCAACAAAGAGTCCATTTAATGATTAATAAATGGTATATGAAATGATACAATGGCTAACATGTAACAGGTTAATCTTAAATACTCAAAATACATATATTTTGACATAGTTCGATTAGAATCAATAATACTGGTTTTAAAAATTTAATAGATTGACAAGGAATACAATATATCACCCAGACAACATTTTTAGTTTTAACTATAGATAAGCACTTGAGCTAGAAAATGCAAATACAGAATGTTGCAACAAAATTGAATAGAGCATAGTATTTAAGTTCTAAAAATATTTGTAATATATTCGTACATGCATTAAAATAGTTTACAATGCACAAGTTCATAGCATCAACATATAGAATGCTAATATAGCGTTCTTCAAAAAAATTATGCAGTTTTTTCATCGTACAGAAAAAAAAGCCTTCCATTAATACTAAATTTAAACAGTCAAATTCACTGAAAACCATACTTCATTGAATAATATTTTAATGGTACCATTCATTGACATTCTTGAGGCAATGTGCGTTGTCTACAAAAATATGCACCGCATCACTATAAACAAATTCATCAATATCAACTAGATATAATGAACGCATACACAGGAACTCATAACAAATAAGAAGAGCATGCTATTTATTTCAAAGCTATTCTTATTTTAAATAAAAGTAAAAATATTTTTAATTGAACACAGCCCTTACAGTGCATATGAATTCATTAAGTATCCAAGTAATATATTGAAGGTTTTGAATATTGCATTATATATATATATATATATATATATATATATCTTCTGTTTGTTAAATAAATTGTACAATTTTATTGAATATCATTTATGTTTTCGTTGCATTGTGTGCGTTTTTTATGTTTTGTTTGCACCTTATTAATAGTGTATTTCATCATTGTAGACACTTTGACGAAGCCAAAAGCTCAGTTTAGTGATTTTACGTGAACAATTGAAATGAAATTAACTAAATCATAACCTAAGATAAAGGCACGACCAAAATAAACACCACAGAATGAGATCTAAATATATATTACACAATTAATATCTCAAAACAAGTGTTTACATATTCTGGACAATGAAATGTTGGTTATGAAAACTGCATTAGTGATAAAATGGTTAGCTCTTATTTCGCTGAGTTTAAATGTTTTTTTTCTTTTAATTAAACTTACCGTAGATTTTTTTGAAAGTGGTCCAACCTGATTTTAGAAATTTATTTTTTCACGAACGTACATAGTATACTAGGAACCTTTATTATAAATCTGTATAAAGGCAAACACTTACCCATGTAAAAACGTTTATATGTGATGGCCTACTATATCTTAGTATATATTGTTTGTGACATGGGTTTTCAAGGCTCTTGCCTCTATGAATAAAATAAAGTGTAATTCATAATAAAAGTAAAATTATCTTAAAACTTAAATTCACCAATATGAAAGAAAGAACCAGGAAGAAAAAATAAATAAAAAACGTAAGAACGAAAGAAATATTCGTATCTCCAAAAATAAGCCGAAATCAAAGAAGTCAGAAGTCAGAAGTCAGATTCTAGAATTATTAAACAAAATTATTTGCCAAACATGTTTCTTACAGACTGGTTTTCTTAATAAATTAGAACAATATTAAAGTACGTACTTAATAATGAAATGCTTCATAGAGTTTTATTAATTTTATTTAATATTAAATATTTCACTTCATTCGAGTTTGAAAACTACTTTTTAAATGGTTTCAAATGCTTCCATATGCCATTTATTTGTAATTTTTATTTAATTTCCAAATAAAAACATGAGATAGTTTGCTTTTTATTTTAATGTTCTGTTTCTAACGTTCCTAGCAATATTTTAAGAGGACATACCCATTTCATTTACATTCTCTGCTATATATTTTGCATTCTTTTTATTTGCTATGTTTTTCTTTTCACTGTTTGTTTCGGTTACTGTTCTATATAATGTTTCTTTATAGGTAATATCGCTAAAATCACAAAAATAAATAAATGAGCAAATATGAAATCTCAACACACCTTGTTAGGGCACTCTGCTTTCTATATATTTCATGATATAGCGATATTTCTTTGTCCATATACTCGAATAGTCCGCTGCTAAGGCTTGTTTCTGTATTTATACACCTTATTGTTTCTAATTTTTTATTTTCGTATCTGCATTATTCTTTATGAAATTAATCCTTCAATAATTGTAGGCTCTTTAAAATTCAAACAATATCAGGTTGTTTCCTTGTTTTGATGCTGGAACTTTAGGCTTAGGTGAAGGTCATTCTAGAAGACAAAGGTAGGCGGTTGAAGGTGAAAGGGACTTACGGGGAGGGGAGGGGGAAGTCTGCTTGTTTGTCATATTGAGCTGATAAGCCCCAAGGTAGCGTAGCCACACGAAAGAATGTTTCTATGTGACAACGTGACTCACCTTTCTCTTGGGTACAAGGATGTTCTCATAACTTACTATTACTTTGTACGTTTTCCTTATACGCTCCCAAGAATATGTCAGCAATAGATTTTAAAATTCAATAAATTCCATAAATTCAAAATTCTAAATATCATTGTAGGTGAAGATACATATATAGAAGTAGAGGTGCAAAAATCCAGGATTTTTCTCAAAGCAAAGTAGAATTTCAGGTAGCTTTAGAAATTGCTGACAGAGAGAGTACAACCAGTCTTTATAATAGCTTAATCTTAACAAAAGTTTAATTAATCCATAATTATTTAAATGTCAATATTTACTAGGTGCATCCCCCATGATTGTTTTAAATACTACATTTAACAAATAAAATGCCACCTATTCTATGGGATTAAATTCTCTTTAAGTATGACTGTTATTAAATGAAGAAAATAATTTCTAAGTATTATATTATATTTTAAATTGGATGAGGCCACCTTTTCTCTTGGTTGTGAATAAATTAGTCATGCTTAATATATTTGGCAAAATTTCAAGAATTCAAATCAATTATGCACATATACACACAAGCACGAGTTTTGTTACAAAAACAACTTATTTTTGTATTAAAATAGCTAATTGGTAAATTTACGAATTAATTGTTTTGGGGGGGAGTTATGGAAGAATATAAATAAACTTATATTTCTTTTCAAAATTAAATTAATAGTTTAATTAAATAAATTATGAAATCTGGAAAAGCACAAACTTTTAGAAGTACATATAGAATTTAAACAATTCACTGTGAAGCCTTTTACAGCCCATGTGGGCCTGAGCTACTACTGTGACCGCTGCGTCTTCTACCTCCATCACATGATATCATTGGTAGAGTGCAGTATTGCAGGAGGTATTTTTTTTTCTATGGTGTTTAACGCCCGTTTTTACTACCGAGGTACCACAGGCGGCGGACACTGATGATACATGAGATGAAATGATATATTGAGAAAGGGCTTTTTAAGGGAGGAAACGTTCCAGGCCTAAGTTTAGGACACCTCCCGGCATTTGCCATTTATGAGGATTAAGGAAAACCTGGAAAAAACCTCAGTCAGTGAGGAGGGTCCTGGCGGGATTCAAACCCCAGACCTCCCGCTCTCGATTCCGCGCCTTAACGACCTTGACCACCGGCTTACTAGATCGGAGAGCGCCACCTCTCCATCAGGCATCTTCCCAATTGTCCTCACGAAGCTGCGTGGACCCCGTTCCAGACCTCCTTATCTTAGAAAAATACCGGGAATCGAATCTGGGTCTCCCGGGCAGCAGTCAGCAACGCTAACCACTAGACCAAGGAGGTGATCAATTAAAACATTACAATAAAAAATTAGTATTATATAGTTTTTTCATGTGAAAAATTATTTTTAAAAAGATACTTTTACTTTAGGGTAAAATGTTAGGTGCTTGTATGGCCTATTATGCAACATTGATATGAGAAGAAAAAATTTAATTGTACATAATAATTTAGATTTCAGTAGTGAAAAGTTCAATGCTTTGAGAATGGAAATAAAACGGCAAAAAGAAAAAACTTAACAGACAAAAAAAAAAAAAAAAAATAACTAATGCCCTAAACTAAAGAATAAAGTACGTAAATCAGAGTCAAATTGTGTAACTTCTCAGGTTCGGAATGTAAAGTTTTCTCTTAACAGCATTGCAAATTGATATGAAATGCTACGTTTCGGAACAATATCACAATATTATGCATCATTAAGAAGTCGATATCAAATATTTCCACATATGCTGAAGTGATTGTAGTGATATTTTTAAAGTTATTGCTCATACAATTAATGAGAAGTGGGCATGTTTAACTATAGTTGCATGTATGTATTTATTATGGGCTTGCTTCTAGAAATTGGGAGAATTGACTATGCGTTTAGCGACCTGCTCATCTCTATCCCAAGGGAATGTAAGATAGACGTAGATTATTGAAGGTAATGTCTAGATTATTACAAAGAAACGAAGAAATCCTTCACTCCCTGTTGATGATTATTTTTATTGAAAGTCTTGCAGCAACAACAATTTAATAACACTGGTATGTATCAACGAGAAAATAACTTATTTTCACGGCCGAGTGAAGACTACACATATCCATGGCATCCTTTATCGAACTACTCATTACTATTTTCTATACAATAGTAGATGCAGAGAGACTTAAAAAAAAGACGGTTTCAGGAATCTAGTAAAAAATGATTGTTCCATTCCAGTGCATCAGTTTTCAATCAAGAGTTTGATGCCCTACAAAGAAAGAACATAATTGTTCTTGCTAAGTTGATAAATAATGAAAGGGTAAAAATTTCAAAGTACCTTTTAAAGCAGAAAAGTATTGCGCATGAGCAACATTCCAAGACCAGCTCCCACATCAATTTCCCAGATGATTTGTTGACATTGTTCTATGGGTCTTCGTTTCTAAAAACGTGAGGACGAAGATAAACACGGCAAAAAATGAAAATGAACTTTAATGGGAGAATGCGGAGTGAAAATAAATAAGCATGCAACAAGATAAGAGAATAAAAAAATAATTAACATATTTTACACACAAAGGACCTTTCAGAATGCAGTATACTGATTAAGTCTTTCAACTTTGAAATCAAGAAATAATTGTTACTGTTGAGCTAAAACAGTATCACAATAAAATATATTTGATAGTTAAAGCGAAAAGAAAAGTTTAAAAAATTATCAAAAAGAGGAAATAAACAAAGAAAATGCAAAATTTGATCAGGAAAATGGATCAACGACATCTGCAACAGTGCAAAGAAGTATTTTTATATAAAATGATCTGCTCTTAAAAATCGATATTATGGTTTTATTTTTTGTTTTACGGTAACGTATTATCTGGCCCTAATCACCTGACACAAGAAGTAACCGACTTTTCCCAGGTGCAGGGCAAATACTAGATGCACCAAAACACTTGAATCTCTAAAATCACAGTTTCTAGAATATATGTAGACTCGATTTATTATATTGGCTTCTTTCTGTATTTTTTGCTTGCAAAACTGTTCCCGTTTATTTATTCATTTTATTGGATGGATACCTTTTTAAATTTTAAAAATTCTTATTAAAATTCTTTGAATTCTTCGAATAATCCATTTTATTTACAGTTGTTTTAATTAGAGAATCATAGTTTGGATTCTTATTTCACGTGTTTGGGGCTTTTCGTTTACTTATTATAAGTTTAATAGTTTATACCTGTTGCTGATCAAAGTGCATTGTAATTCTTAAATTTTGCCCTATACGATAGTTTATCAATGCACAAGGGCATATCTTTGATTGTAATAGAAGAAAAGTAATTATGCTTTTTTCATGAATTTTGTTTACTTATTCTTTATTAAGTCCTATTTCAAGAGTTAAATAACATTTTAATAAAACTATTAATGTAGTAAGTATCAATTTATAGAAATTAATGCTCGAAATTTTTTAAAAACTATTTCGATATATTAATTGAAACTGCAAATACTCTATGTTGATTTTAAAGGATAAATAGAGAAAAAAATAATAAGGATTTAAAGAGGAGGGAAATTACAAGAAAAAATTGCAAGACATTTATAAATATTTCTTGGAAGGAACAAAAAAGAAAGAAAAACAAATAAAATAGAAAGATAAAGAAAAATATTGCGCAATAATAAATAATAAATATAACATAAACAATATAACATAAGCAATATCATTAAAACTGTAAAGAAGCTTCACAAGAATCAATACAAGATCCTCAAAAGAAGATATAATATACATAATACTAATATGATGAGATGATGATCCTAAATATAGACATAGAAGCAATAATAAATCATAACCTGGTACTGAAATGCAACAATGTAAGAACGTATCGTTAAAAGACACAGTAGAATTTTAACATTTTGTAACGAGTGCTGAATCGAATGAGATTGCTCAGGTGGTATAACGTTTGGGACTTGCATTCAAAACCGTTGAGATTGTTCATCGTGATCTTTGATTTTTTCGTGCTTTCCCCTGGTCGCCTAGATGAGTGTAGGATTGGATCTTTATTTTCCACCAACTTTCCGCTCTTCCACTTCTTATCATATCATTCCGTGTTACTGTTACAGGGTCGAAAGTGTAAGGGAGAAATTGGATGGTGCGGTGTGACGGTGGCTTGCGCTTTGTAAAGGGACTCACGCAATCACAGCGAGTGGATCGTGGCAGATTGAAGTATCCCTCGTCTTATTCCTTTATTCCAGAGATGCTTAAGCACAAACGACCAGCCGGAAGCAAGGCTTAAATGCCGTAGTATGCTCCTTCGTCTATTACGATCCAATCTAACGACTACTGAAAAGGGTCTACATGAATTATGCTTTTTTCAAGAGTTAATTTATGTACTTTGAACGAATTTTCGCCGTGACCAGAACTTTTCAAGTCTGTTTCTTCCTTTCGAACTATGTCCTACATATGACTAGTGTGAATGTAACTCCTGTTAATTGGTGGTTAAACTAGAAGACCATGTTAAAAGTACTTATCTTTTTAAGTCGCTTCTTAAGGAATGAACTCTCAATAGAGAAAGCCTTATGTAGGCCCCCCGAGAGCGTGTGCGTGCGTGCGCGCGCGTGTATATATATATATATATATATATATATATATATATATAATGTAACAAATTAACAGTAATAGCAAAAGTAGATAAGAATAAAACACCGAGAAAAAGTCACACTTGAAATTACTATATTTCGAACTACTGCGAGTTCTTCAATGGCAAGAACCTAGACCTTTTTTTTTAAAACAATAAAGTCGTTTAGAAAACACAGAGAGAGTAAAAAATAAAATAAAAGAATAATATATAATTAGTACAGAAGTCAAAAGCAAAACAAGCAAAAGCAAAACACGCAAAACCAAATAAAGCTTAATAAGCAAAGTTAAAAGGAACACCATAGGTGCAAACAATATAAATGAAAAATAAAAATAAAGTAACACTATTAACAATGTAACAAATTAACACTAATAATAAAAGTAGATAAGGATAAAACACTTCTTGCCATTGAAGAACTCGCAGTAGTTCGAAATATAGCAATTTCAAGTGTGACTTTTTCTCAGTGTTTTATATATATACTCAGATGAGAGAAATTCGTCGTGGTTTCGTGCTAGGAGTAGGACATTGTAGTTCAGTAGGTTTGATCCTCAATATGGACGCTGAAGATCCATCGTTCGAATCCCGGGCATGCTCCGAAAGTTTCAAGTCAGAATCTTTCCTTCCAACTAATGCCCTACATGCGGCTATTCCTTTTCCAGAAGCCTACCAAATCACTGAAGAAATTCTCAGGACCTTATTTCGTAGCCATAAGATTCTCAAGAGATTAAAACTACATATGTAACCAGGCTGTGATGAGGGAAAGGCTTCTTTTACATGCCTTTAGATATTTAATTATATTCAGTATTTCCTAACCCAAGAGAAGATATACATTACACAGATCAAAACTAATCAATGCTCTTTATTGTTGTTATATTTAAATTTAACAATAATTACAATATTTACATAGAGAAAAACATATCTGGTTTAATTGCCAGCATTTGTTTTTCGGTGAAATGAGGTAGTGAAATGAAACAGTCTAAGCCCTGCTGCTAAACTCTTAGAATTGTTTCTTTTATTCTTCCTTCTATTTTCGCAAAGTATATTTTTTTACTCGTAAGTGAACTGTTTGACAATACAAAGTCAAGCAAGACATATATCCTTATGGTATCCATTAATTTACGGTTACAAAATAAAGAAATACTTTGTCACTATTAAATTAAAAAAAGACAAAGAAATGCGTTTTAAACTAGGGAAAAATTCAAACTTTTGAAACAATTTTGGAATTTTATGCAGTTACAATTTGGAGATATGATATATTATGAATATTTATTTAATTGCTGCCCATTTTTATCCATCTAAAGGTAAGACACGTTTAAAAGCGTCCACTTGCAAGTCTGCTGTTTAATTTTGGTTGGACACTACAAATAACATAACGAATTCTGTACTCACCCTTTTTACAGACGATGTCCCATGTTGTTCGATTCACAATGTACATCTTCTTAAGAAGCTGCTGTTTACACTCCTATGCATTAATGAGCCTTACAGCATATCCTGTAAGAAGAGTAATAATTATTGTAGTACCCAAATTTTATAACAGTGAAGTGTTTTGGTGATGTAAGTTCGGGACTGGAGATGCCGATGATGGCGGGGGGAGTAGAACAGGTAAGCTACAGACTTGCGAAAGGATGGTTTTAAATGTTTTTTTTTTTTTATTCATTTTATTTATGGACGCTCTTTAACATCTCAGGTCATCAGCGTCCATACTTAGATCCATCGGTCCTGGCCGGGTTAGAACCCGCAATCTTGGGTATAGGAAGCAAGTATGGTAACCACTACACCACCAGGACCGAGGTTTTAAATGTGTCTCACTGTACAACAGAATATGATATAGTACTCCTAAGAAAAATGGAAACGTTTTTTATTTATCTTTATGGTAGGATTTGGCCTTAATGTAACAGAGAGATTCAATACGTGGGCCAGAGCTATCTCCAGCCAAAAAAGCAACGCTTTTGATACTATATATATATAAATCAGTTTCAAATGAGTGATCAATGGTCTTTTAAACCAAAACTAAATTGTTCTTTTAAAAGTTAAAAAGGGATAAATTCTTATTAATTTTCGCAAGAGATGAGAAAGTATCTATGAAGTAAATTATTCGAATATGGAAGCTAGAACATGGAAAAATTTGAAGATTTCAATAATATAAAGGCAAGTATATCATATCAATAATCAACGTATTCAAATCAGCTTTAAATTCGAATTATATTCCGTATTTCTCTTAATAAAAACAGATTGTGACAGTGCTCATTGCGCATCTTAATACCGATTGCATAAAGAATAACGGCTATTTATTTATAGTTCTTAGAATCAAAAACTACCAACAATGTTTTAAAATGACTCCTTGCAAATTACTGCCATGCTGCTCCGCACATTCTTCCAAACGGCGCTGAAAGCTCTCCATCATTCTCTCTGACATATCGTCAAGGATAAAGGTGACCCGGTCTTTCAATTTATTTGTTTGAAAAGCTTGCTTTAAATATCTGCAGCTGCGAGAACAACACCATCCACATTACTGCTGTGTGTGCCATGGCGCCATCTTGTTAGAACCACATCGATCGATCTGAAATCCGCACACCAAGAGTGTCGAGCAGGTCTTTTTGGGCTTCGAACTAGTGCACAGGAACTTTTTCGTCAACTTCTGGTGTCCGCACCGTTCTGGTTTATAGGAAAATGCAGTGCTTCTGAAGCAGTGTACCAACTTTGTGATATTACCAGCGTCTGGGCTTTTTTTTTATCTATCCAAGTAAAAATATAGTCTGAAAACAAGCTGTGTAGCAGTGGAGAGTCTTTGTTATTGACCTACGTCTTTATTAGAAGGCTCTTGTTATTTTATCCACCTGTCTATGCCAAATACAATGACAGAACAGTGACAAACGAGCTATACATTTCTTCCATATGCATTATGTTTCACACTTTTGTATTAACAATAATATAAAATATGAAATAAATAATATGTGCATAATTACATTTAGTAGCAAATATTGCTTGCGATCTTAACGTGAGAATTTACGATCAGAAAACGTGAAACTACAAATAGGACATTTTATTAATGAAGCAATTGGGTAAGTTTAGTAAATTCAAGTAATAAGTCAATTTCCATAAGCGGTTGAGCCAATCAAGTATCTTTGTATTATCTATAATGATATAAAATCTAATGTGTTATTTTTTTTTAAGAGGTTAGTGTACCACTTCGACTGACATTGGTCTTGTAGACGATAAATGGAACAAATTAGTAATGGTGCCAAATGTGACCTGAGTACGTCGGGCCCAAGCTTACCCTGGATGTATGTGGGACAGCACACTAAGTGACATTTACCCTGAGGGACCCTTGCTCAAAGTTATCGTTCGTTATACCTGGATTCCAACTGGTTTCTTGCAAATTACCTTGTTACACTTACCGGCAATGTCAAGGACGACGTTATACTTGGCATGTTACTCATTCCAGAAATATCTGCTAACTGAACAAATCTTAGATAATTTTTCTTGCTTTATAACTATTTACTTATATTTTATTCCATTATTAATATTAGGAAGGTAGTGTAATTAGTTTATAATTCAGTCAATCCTTTGTGGGAATAATATTTTTTTCCCAGCAGTCGTTTGTTTTATATACATAGGTGCATTTTACCGTAGTATATTGGCGAGAGTGGTATATAGCCGTTTCATCTTGTAAATAATAAATGGCTGCTTCAGTGCATTTTTGTATATAGCACATTGCTTGCAGTAAATAAATAGCATTTAAAATTTCTAAACTTATTTAAAGTTTCTCTTATGCTAGATTAGGATTGATTGCTGATTTTTTTCTTTCATTTCTTACCCCCAAAATTGATATTTTTTTAATAAGCATGTGCAAGGTATTCACCATCTTCCCACAGTGTTTATTAATGAATATACATTCAGTGCTAGTCTACGTGGTCTAGTGGTAGAGTTTGTGATGCTAATCCAGGGGCAAAGGGTTCGATTCTTGGTCAGGTCAAGCTGTATGGAAGTTTTTCCTTATCCTGAGAAGGTGAATGCCAAATAGCTTAAGGCAACAAGAACTTCAAGTTCATTTGTGTAATCATTCATTTCATTCATCCTTAGGTTGAAGCTGCATCATAATCATATCACGTTCATCATTTTTTCACTGGGACAAAGTCATGCCTCATCGTTCACTACAGTACTGCCATGCTGGGGGAATGCTCACATGCTCATGGGTTGGCATATAAAAATGACACTCAGATGTGCTCTGGAAATCAAACTGTTCAGGTTTCAATAGTTCCATAAATCTCTTGGAAGGTTTTCATTTTGTAACCAATGGTGTGCGAATAAATCGTAGGCACATTGAAGTTTTTCAAGTACTAGTTGTATTTCAACATATTTAGAGTTACGTGTGCCAGTGAGTTTCCGTGGAATGTGGAGCCAAATGTCATCAGTTTGCAAGTACTCAGTTTTTAAACCAGTTCATGCACTTTTTAAAATAGATTTTGAAACAGGTCAGCTGCATTTACTGTGGTGTTCCTCTCCTTGAAGTCAATGAAGAGTATTCCGTCACTGTCCCAAAAGATTGTGGTCATGATCTTCTTAGTTGACTGAGTGACCTTGGTCTTTAGAGACGGTGTTTTGCCAGGTTTACGCCAGTCCATTGATTTTCTTTTGGACACAGGGATCACAGTAGAGGACCATAGTTTCATCTCCTGTAACAAAGGTTTACAGAACTTCTCTCTCGTTGCCACAGAACAGCTCCAAAAATTCCTGACAACAGCTGACTCGTTGCTGCTTTTGAACTGAGGAAAGAAATCTAGGTACCCATCTTGCATAACCTTATTCGTGTTTAAAGATTCATGAATAATTCGTAGGACCGTTGTTTTAGAAAGGCCCAACCTTGCCGCTATTTCTGTAACTTTGAGCCGCCGGTCTCCCATAATTTCTCCTCTCACAAGAGCGATTTTTTTCAGGAGTGAGTTCCAAGGACCGACCTGCACGCTCTTCGCTCTCAATGTTTTCCAGACCCATTCGAAAAAGTTTGGCCCATTCTTTACGGTAGAATATGAGGGGAGTGCTTTCCCATATACACCGTCCAATTGCTGTTTAATTTCATTGGGAATAAGTCCTTCTTTTGTGAAAAACTTGATAATAGCTTGAAACTCTATTTTAAACATGCCACAATCTTCTACAGCACTGAAAACAGCAGAGCGGAAGTTACAGCTGCAAATATTTACTTAACAGATAACAGATAAGGTATGACACAAGATAATTGTGAAGGCGATAATCCCTATCGGCGAGACCGTAAATCTATGAACCTATCCTCGTAAGTGCCTCCCCAGAACTCGTACTCTCGAGAAAGTATCACTTCTTGAATTTGTGAGGAACTCCCTTCAATTCATTGGTTCAGAACTAGGGAAAATGAAAGTTTTTTTTATAAATCTAGCTGTATTTGCTCAACATGAGTTAATGCATGACCTACTTGTTCGGATCAATGTAGAAATCAAAAAAAAATTCTGATTTTACATAAACTAGCTAATACTTTTTGGAAAAACGGGGAGCATACATGCAGAAAGTTACTGCTTTGGAATGTGTTTTGATTTGGAAGGTTACTTAAAATTCTTTTTGGAATTTTTCATAGCAGACAGCCCAATTATTTAATTTTCCACACTGTTTGAGCATATCATAAATTCGCATATTGGAACAAGTGCAGTAAATTGTCACAGAGTATGTCGGTTGACGTTTTGCGAATGAAAGTTTTTAACTGCCAACTAGAGTACAGAGTGTCATTTTAAAGGAGTCTATTGAAACGAAAGCTGTAATAACAGTGCTGAAGCGTGATTTGTTGCATAAGGTAGGCTGAAAGGCATGGGACGTTGATATTATTATAAAATCTGATTTATGGCATGTATACCACAAAAATGTTTCATCTGTAATGTTATGATAAAAATGTTTCATATTAAAAATTATAATACAGTGGGTATCTAACGTGACAAATAAATTAAATTAAATTTCATATAATACTCAAATAAAGCTCACGTTCCATAATGCAACTTCAATAAGGTTTGTATAAGTTCCATTTCCAGTATTTCTACTGCACATATACAGAATTCACTCTTGAAATTAATTTCTGAGTTTTTTACCGCCAACTTCGCTATCATTCTAGAAAGATACCGCGCCGTTTCGCTGCATAAGACAATTACCTAGAAATAACAAAATCAATTATAAATGGAGAGCTACCAACCTATCAACTATCAGTCCCCAACCAGAGATGTTCACCAGAAGAGAGTTTTAATACGTAAATTTTGTAGAGATGTTTGTCGGTCCTGGTGGTGTAGTGGTTACCATACTTGCCTCCTACACTTAAGATCGCGGGTTCGAACCCGGCCAGGCGTAAAAATCCTAAGTATGGCTTCCTTCGGAAGGGAAGTAAAGCCGTGGGTCCCGTGTCGTACATTTACGATAAAGCTTCTCAAACCTGAAAGAGAGGCCTCTGAGCAAAATTTGTCGGCCGTTTCACGCCCCGAATTGAATGGGACGCTGATGACCTGAGATGTTAAAGAGCGTTCATAAATAAATCAATCAATCAAAAACATTTTATATTCAAGCTGGTGTTCTTAACATGTGCTTGTGTTAGATACAACGCTCCTATGTTATTCCCTGAAAGGTATTTATCTTCTTATTTTATCATGAACTATGATTAAGCATTTCTAAATTTAAATATTAGTCCAAGTTTTTTAGTTCACTTTGTTTTAGAAATTTACCGATCATATATGAAAAATATGATTACTGATTTCGCCCCATTATACGTCAGCGGTTTCGACTAAATTAAAATACTATAAAAGGAGTTTAAGAACGAGTTTTAAGATAATGTCAAATAATAAATAGCATTTGCTATTATAATAAAATAGTTATATAATTTCGTATTGCCACAATACAAACCAAAAATAGGGAATTGTTATTTTTTAAAATGATACCGTATGCATGCTGGACTTCAGTTTCTAGCAACTGCCACCTGTGTCTTTTAAGACACGGATTCGTGAGTGGTAGTTCTAGGGGTCGAATGCCGCCAGGACCTTTCTACCTGATTTTTTCCAGGTTTTACCCAGCCCTCATAAATGGCAAATGCCTGGAAGATACCTTAAAATTATACCTGGAGCGTTTCTTTCCTTAAAAAAATTATTTACAATTTATTATTTCATATCAGTGTCCACGAGCTGTGATGCCTCAACAGTTAAAACACTATCAAAAAGGTTTTACCAAATTCTATTAGAGCACAAATTTAATAAACGAGCTGAACCCATAAATAACCAATCTCCATTAAACATCCCCTTCACCTCTCTGACAGTCACTTGAAAAAACATTACCACATATGCGCAAGGCAGGCAGAGCCTTCGACCGTATTATTGTTGATCGGTATTTACGTCATATACAAGGAACTGATTTAAATAAGACAATATTTCATTTTGTCAATAAAAATTGACACAATTACAACCTTGACGGACGCTTCGCTCTTCACTAAATAGTATGTCTAGCTGCGACGTTTCTGTAAATGCTTTTTAGAGTTTGCTTTACCTTTCAAATGCGGATTTCCACAGCGTTTGCTGAAGGTAAGTTAGTTAACTAAAATGAGAGCAGAACCCATTGACCCCACGAGCTACAATGAGAACAAAATATTATTAAACTTCCACTAATAAAACATGTTCTGAAAAAATGAAACCGGGACCCACTAGTCGTTAAGAAAGGACTGAAAATATTATTAAGGTATATAAATTTATCATGTTATCACTTATTGTCTCTTGAAAGAGTCAGTATTGAGACAACTACTTGACTTTGCGATTGATTTACGGAAGCTCTTTAACATCTCAGGTCATCATTCAATTCAAGACGAAAAACGGCCGAAAAATTTTGCTCAGAGGCCTCTTATTTCAGGCTTGAGGTTCTTTTACGTGCTGTAAATGTACGACACGGGACCCACGGCTTTACTTCCGAAGGAAGCCACACTTAGGTTTTTTATTTTTGAAAAAAAAATCCATCGATCCCGGGCGGAATTGAGCCCGCGATCTTGAGTTTAGGAGGTAAGTATGGTTACCACTACACCACCAGGAACCACAGCATCATTATGAATTCATTACAAGAATGAATCAAATTTCCCTGTCGCATATGTGTATTTGTACATAATGTATTGCTTAATTTTACCTTCCGTTTGTTCAGCTTAACATTTATTATTGTTGTTAATTTCATTTATTTATGGACGCTCTTTAACATCTGTCGGTCCTGGTGGTGTAGTGGTAGCCATACTTGCCTCCTAAACCCAAGATTGCGGGTTCGAACCCGGCCAGGACAGATGGATTTTTTCGGGCGTAAAAATCCTAAGTATGGCTTCCTTCGGAAGAGAAGTAAAGCCGTGGGTCCCGTGTCGTACATTTACGGCACGATAAAGAACCTCAAGCCTGAAAGAGAGGCCTCTGAGCAAAATTTGTCGGCCGTTTCACGCCCTGAGTTGAATGGGACGCTGATGACCTGAGATGTTGAAGAGCGTCCGTAAATAAATCAATCAAAAAAAATCTTTAACATCTCAAGTCATTAGTATCTCATTCATTTCAGGGCGTGGAACGGTCGATACATTTTTGCTCAGAGGCCTCTTATTTCAGGCTTTGAGGTTCTTTTACGTGCAGTAAATCTACAACAAGGAACCCACGGATTTACTTCCCCTTCGAAGGAAGCCATACTTAGGATTTTTACTCCCGAAAAATTTCATCGACCCTGGCCGGGATTGAAACGGAGATCTTGGGTCTATGAGCCAAGAATGGTTACTACTATGCCACCAGGACCGAAAACATTCATTATGAATTTATTAAAAGAATGTATTAAATTTTCTTGTCGGCTTCCTATATAATAATTCATAAGGAAAAAGTATAGTCACTTTCAACAATTATTTATGTATTGAAGCGTTGTATATTCTTTAAATGAATTAAAAACACGAAACCTAAGCTACAGAGTTTAATGCAAGCGAAAATAAGTAGAAATAATTAAATTTGACCAATTTAATCTTATTCAAATAGCCCAACAGACCGTCAACAAAAAACTTTCCATTTATGTGAATCATTCTTGCCTAAGCATATTGACATCGAACCGTTGACTGCTGGTTTTACTGATAAGTAAATATAAGGTTTTTGGCATTTGCTGTGGTTTAAGAGGTACTCAAGAGATACATTTTAGTGTTTTGTGATCCAACACGGAGTTTGACTACCGTGGTTTCCCTTAAGATAAACCTGTGCGTGTGGCTGGCGAGATAGGAAATAAAGCGGACGGAGGTCGACAAGAAAAGAGAGATGGGTGTTGAAAACAGTTTGGAGAGGGGGGACCGGTGTCATCATCCCCGTGTATTTCCTCCCAGACACAATACACATCTTCACTCAGTGCTGACCAAAACGGCTATCCATCTTGCAGAGGGCGCCTGGAACAAGACAAGGCAAACTGTCGTCCATACCGTCATAGCTGTAAGTAGGTATCCATTATCCAACACATTAATATGTCAACGGGACAGCATTATTGTTCATGCCTCGATAAAACGTTTGAAACTGTTATTACGTAATATCCCACACTGTAAGTGATGTAACTGAAAGGTTGTTCTTACAATTCCTTCAACATTTCCGCGCCAGATGCGAGCAGTGTAAATTATAAAGGCTGTGCCTTGATAAAAGATAATTGTTGCAGTTTGTTTTCATGTTGTTATGCTAAAGCTAACCAAACTGTAAATGATGCTCTTCGTGTAAAGTGTTTTAATGCATTAACTGTGAAGTGAGCATTGGCCATCAAGAAAGTGTTATTCATAATAAATTTATTGGTTTGATTTTTAAAAAATGTTTTAAGCAGCTTTCAAGTATCCTAAAAGATATACTTTTAGGATACTATTTTTTTTAGATTAAAGTATACAAATAAGTAATTTACTGAACTTAAAATTAAACATGAAAATGGAAATTATACCTGCGAATATAGAGAGGGGGTCAAAAAATGTATACACATTTCAATCAAAGAAAAAACTGTGTTAACATAACAAAACTGAAATCACACACACAGAAAATGACACTAATCATCTTAGACTTTTACAGTTACAACGGTTCCTCAAAACGGTCACGTCGATCGACGTCGATACACTTCTGAGTACGTTGAACTACTGATTGAGCAACGTTTGCGAAAGTGTCCTCAGCGATTGCAGCACATGCCGTTTCAATTTCTTCCCCAAGTGCTGCAAGTGTAGCTGGTTTTCTACGGTATACAACATCCTTAAGAGTTCCCCATAGGTAGAAGTCCAACGGAGTTAGATCCGGAGAACGCGGTGGAGACTCAATCGAACCTCTTCGTTCTATCCAGTGTCTTGAACGCGGGGCTTGTTGCTGTGCGAGGTCTCCCAGGTCTCCCATATGTGGGCATGGCATACGGTACCGCGAGTCTCGAATTTGCCTCGAATGCGCGCAATTGTTTCTCACGTTGGCGGTTCTGTTCTGTACACACGTCTCCATTGCCTTTGAACCTCAGTCAGGGAGGAAGGTCTTGGCGGGATTCGAACCCCAGACCTCCCGCACACGAGTCCGCGCCTTAACGACCTCGGCCACCCATGGCGGTGATACCTTTAGTGAAACGCTATTATTATTATTATTATTATTATTATTATTATTGTTGTTGTTGTTGTTGTTGTTGTTTATGAAGAGTAATTATTT
The DNA here is from genome assembly GCA_030762175.1 of Metallyticus violacea. NCBI lineage: Eukaryota > Metazoa > Arthropoda > Insecta > Mantodea > Metallyticidae > Metallyticus > Metallyticus violacea. The sequence goes on along the minus strand of CM060842.1, from coordinate 116,826,095 downwards.
AGAATAGATTTTAGTTTAATAAAAAGTATATAAATAAACTTAATATACATATATTTTAGTTTAAATAATAAGAATGTAATATCGTCTGATGACCTACGCGGCTGTTGGGATTGCATTGCAGGAATTTGCTCACAGCTAGTCGAAGCGGCTGAGTGGGGCAACACAAGTGATATAAACACTAGGTGACAGTCTAATAAAATTTAATGCACTTAAAAAGCTATATATTCACCACTGTAACACAAGAAAACACTGACAGCAAGAGCAGACTTGTTATGAATATAAGAATTATAAACAATTTGTGGAATTCAGTCTATTATTTTTCATTTATTATTCTTAGCAGACCTTTCTCTAGGATTAGATATGCGTTGTTTCTTTCATTGTTTAACAACACTGACCGAGACTTCACGTTACATGTTGAAAGCAGCTGCGGCCGCAGTCCCGAACCGTAGCGAAGAAAGCGAACTGGCTACAATACTAATAACTTATTAGAGAGTGAACTTTTATTTTATTTTTTTGTTAAACGCAAATTAATCTAACCTAACCTTACGAATGAAAAATTAACATTTATTAAATTATGAATATTGTACAAAAAGTGCTATAATGCAGTAATTTATTTATGTATGTTTTTTTTTAAACTTAAACTAATCAACCTAACGCCTGAATTAATTGTTTATGTTCTATTATGTTTTATTACTTTATTATGTTATAATTTTGTGTTATATTATTACGATTATTTTTGTATGTTCTATTACTTTTGTGAAAGTAAACTAACCTAGCCTAACCTAACCTAGTAATTTATTTTTGCATGTTTTATTATTTTTTGTTAAACTTAAACTAACCTAACATATGAATTGTTTTTAAGTTCCATTATGTTTTATTGTTTTATTATATAATTATTTTGTATTATATTATTATGTAATTAAATAAATTTTATATTCTATTACTTTTTGTAAAATTAACTGAACTAACCTAATTTAACATATGAATTAATTTTTTTGTTAAACTTAAACTAACTTAACTTAACCTAACGCATGAATTAATTTTTTGTGTTCTATTTTGTTTTATTACGTTATTGTTTTGTATTATATTATTATGTATTAATATTATTTTTATATATTCTATTACTTTTGTAAAATTACACTGAACAGCCTAATTTAACGCATGAATTCATGCTTTTATGTGCTATTATTTTTTTTGTTAAACTCTGAACTATTCCTAATCTATGAAAAAGTAACATTTATTATATTAAGAATAGTGTAGAAAATGTATGAAGATTAAAAAAATGAATAACGTTTATGAATTCTGGCAGTAAAAAAGATTACAACTAAGAAAAAATGTGCCCATGGAGAATCGAACCCACAACGCTCTAACCTACTGAGCTAGCAAGGCTTTATGTTCGGTGTGGAAATAATTCGCCGTAAGAAATTCGTAACCAGTCTCGCTACTTTTCGGGACTGCAGCCTGCAGCTGCTTACAGCTTGTAAGGATAAATCTGAGGCTCAAGATCAACGTAGCAGTACGGTAAATCTCGCTCGCTCGCACCGATTACTGGTATGGAGTCCAAGGTGGGCTCAGTTACACATCACAGAATACTATCTGCGCTCTCCGCCCCTAAAGAGCGAATCCTAATCAATTTTGTAGGAAACTGCCTACAGCAATATATGTTTACTACTTTATCTGCTGTAATCTAGTGTTCTTCGTTCTGACCTTTTAAGGAAATAGGTTATATTGTGGTGTTTAATGAAAATCTATTATTCTCCAGTTTTTGTTAAATTAGCTTAATTCTTCCCAGCACAATGTCATCTTCTTCTTTCACAGACTCCATAGTGTTGACAAGCATCTCCTTACGTTCGGAATGCACTCGCCTCTGACACAAAATTCAGTTGCCATGTAAACACATAAAAAAATACCAATACAATTCAGTACTATAATTTGTGTGCATTTATTTCCAGTTTCAATACTATCTCCAACGCCTTAATAATAATAGTAATAATAATAATAATAATAATAATAATAATAATAATAATAACAATATTAATAATAATAACAATAATAATAATAACAATAATAATAATAATAATATTAACTCAGTAGTTTTCTTTCTTTTACTTGTTCAATACATAAGCGCAGTTGCTAATATTACAGTTTCAAATCTCGGTTTTCGGCTATTCCCGAGGAGGACAAATCTTATGGCTGTAATGTTATCATGAATTTTCTCTCGCCCTGAAAAGAGAAACGGCAACCTGCTATAAGTGCCAACCAACCCCACCTTATTCTTGCCAATTAAACCCGTCCCTACACCCGATCACAGGCACACATCACAAATTTGTCTCCTGAGATCTCTATAGTAAACCGCTTTTTGTCACACAGACCCTATCCATGTACTAATCTGCACGTTTTTTAGCTTTTCTGCTTTTCTGTTTTACACCTTATTCTAACACTATCTTTGGTATTCAACTGTTTTGCGTAAATTTTATCTGTAAAAGTCATAACTATTAGTCTTGTTTCTTCAGTCATCATAAACACCATTACGTTTATCTTCCACTATATCTCTTTTGCGCATGATCTCTCTTTCTTTCCTGAGTTCAAACAACTTTCCCCTATGGCCCAAAGCTATGGAATCGATGGATTTTTTTCGGGCTTAAAAATCCTAAGTATGGCTTCCTTCGGAAGGGAAGTAAAGCCGTGGGTCCCGTGTCGTACATTTACGGCATTATAAAGAACCTCAAGCCTGAAAGAAGAGGCCTCTGAGCAAAATTTGTCGGCCGTTTCATGCCCTGAATTGAATGGGACGCTGATGACCTGAGATGTTAAAGAGCGTCCATAAACAAACCAAATAAAAAAAAAGTATATTGTTCAGTCAAATTAGAAACAACATCAATAACCACAAAAATGTTATACTCGTATTTTATCAACGTGATATTAAAACGCAATCATGTTTTGTATACCAGTGCATTTTAATATTTCAAAGATTTTCGATGATAAATGTGATGCATTAATGAGGTATTATCTATTAACTTTAGTATTAAATAGCATTGTTTTTTCACTGGTGAGAAAAATATGTGAAGAAAATCTCCGTCTATGTGCCTAACCGTGATTTAAAACTAAGATTTTGTTATCTGATAAGAAGCTACCACTGCAGGTGACTGAAGTCGTTAAGGAGTGGACTCGTACGCGGAAGATCCGGGGTTCGAATTCCGCCAGGACCGTCCTCCCTGACTGGGGTTTTTTCCAGAGTTTCCTCAGTCCTCGTAAATGGCAAATGTCGTGGAGGTACCCTAAACTTAGATCTGGAACGTTTCGTTCCTTAAAACAGTCCTTTCCCCATATATCATATATCATTTCATTTTCATGTATCACCAGTGTCCATCGCCTGTGGTGCCTCTGTTGCAAAAACGGGCGTTAGGCATCATTCATTCATTCATTCATTCATTGTTCATTGATAAGTAGCTCAGGTCTGACTTTGCAAAATACAAGATTTCGACTTCATTAAAATCCAGCATGTAGTGCTAGACAGTGCCCTCTCAAATATAGAAACTCTAATGTCCCTGAATGGAAATTATTGGTTTTTCATCGTGTCTTTTGGTATTTTACCTAAGCAGATATATTAAAATAAATATATGAATAACCCAATTGCTGAAAAATTTATGTTTTCAGTTTTTGTTTGAATATTGCTTATTTGTTAATTATTTATATAACTCTAGTTAACATTTCATATTTATTAGCATCAAATCCATTTTAAACCAGAAGTTACGGTCAAAATTAGTAAATAACTTCCTTTTAATTTCTTCATTTACAGTAAATTAATCGATTTAAACCTTATTTTCAATTATAATACAAAGTTATCATCATAATATTTCCACCATAATATTTATATTTTGGTCAAAAGCAACTTGCGTTTTCCTCCTGGGCCTTAACTTTTTTTCCCATAAGATCTGACTTTGTTAGGTTGTGCATGTAACTACACAATAAATCCTGACACCAGCTACTTTTAACCAGTAGATTCGATTACTATGGGCCATTAACCCCTCCTACCTCTAACGCACTCTTTCATTCAGAGGTCATTACAATTAGTTAAGTGCACAAGCCCATGCAACTAACAGACAAAGGTAACAGCTTCGGGTGACTAGCAGGGAGATTTAGATTTATCCAACTTGCATGATCCAAACGTCATCTTCTATCATGTCTCTTTACATTTTGCCTTTTAGTTTATCCAAATTGATTAGTTTCAGTATTCCATTATAATTATTTTTTGTTATTTATTACCTGTTATTGGTGGCAATATGAAATCATAAAACATTCTATGGACGCCATTACAATAAAATGAAATTTAGTATTTAATAGTATTTAATATTGTATTTATTTGGCTTTTCTTTTCACTTTTCTCTTATTTTTTAGAGTTAAAGTCTACAAATCCAGATGAGGCTCTCTACAATAGTTTTAAATCACTTACTTTTTTTTTACACCTGTCACTTATAGGTTGATTAGGTTGAATAAATAGCTACCAACAGTAGACTCGTTTTTTAAATTCTTCGTTCTGCTTGCACTAAGTTTTATGAGCAGTATAAATTGACCTTTGCCTTCTAAGACCGCCTAGCAAAATATTACGCAGACAGCATTGGCTTGGATACCTAGTAATCAAACTTCTTCAATCCTAATATATGAACAACTAGTCCTCAATACAAAATAAAAATAATTGGCATTTATCTTCCTGCTATCAATTTTGTTACTAGTTTGGAATAACTGTATAGATTTTGTGTACCCATGAGTATCAGTTAGAAATGTAGATTATAACTAGAACTCAAACAAACTCTTCTTGAACTAAAAGATGCTAATTAAAGACAATTTGTGAAGTAGCTTTAACGTGTAAGCAAATAGGAAGTCGGGATGCAGATGCCTTATTGTAGATGAATAATAAAATACCATATTGTGTTGAAACGTTACATAATTTTCCACATCAGAATATAATTTTGTTAGTAATATCGCTTTAGACAATTTCCTGAGAAACTGGAGAGACGAATTTATTGTAGATATGAAACTAAGATCAGAACATACCAAAATATATCCCAGTTTCATGGAATATTAACAGACGACCGTGATAAAAGTCTTTAAAGGGCACTTTATAACTTAAATGATCACTATCAGCAGAACATACAACTTAACTTAGAAGTAAAGTAAAGTTGTTTTCAATTATGGTGTTATAAATTTGTGAGTTGAAGATGCATATATTATGTCATCTATAGAATGCAGATAAGTGGTTGTAATTTAAAGTAGAATCTTTGTATAGTTTTAAAAACTTATGGTGTAAAGACTTTTGTGTCATCCCCCCCCCCCTGCCTTTCCTTTCAAGAGCTCTGTAAGTTTGAATTTTGGGATTCAAATTTTATTCAGACATCTAATTGTAATCAATGGCAGTAATGGCTAAAGGAGTGTTGTGAAACATCTTATAACTTTTTTGGCAATACGGATGTTTTAATTAATGGAATTCATCTGAAACTGTTCCAAATTCAAACACATTTTATTGTTAATTAAAATAAATTATATAAACAGTGTCTAAATATTATTTTTTTTAAAAAAATTGCCATTTAGTGTAAAAGAGCATACCCTACATTAATAAAACAGAAAATAGTAATGTATGTAGATATATTATTTACTATTCTTCTATGAAAATCAGTAAACTATCAAAGACTTGCGTCATCATTAATTAAAGTATTTTAGACGTAGTAGATATTTAATATCTTGGTAACGAGCATAAAACCATGGACATTATAAATTGTACAAAATAGCAAAATCAGCTTCATTACACATTGCTATTCTCCTGGGGGAAAAAATATGTTTTTGAAAAAGAAAATATGTGTGACTATGATATATGATAAAAAAGTTAGTATAGTGTTTTTAAGCTTTATGTTGTAGAATATGTTTTACGTTTACACTAAATGCCAAAATTTTTAAAATAGCACTTAGAAAAAGTTTATATAATTTAATTTACTTGTACAATAAAATGTGTTCTTAAATAATTTTTTTTCAATTTGAAACATGGAAATAATAGCTTGAAAAAAGATGTAAGCTGTTTTACAATACTCTTTTTCGCTATTACTGCCATTGATATAACACTTTATAATTGCAATTAGACGTCTAGGTAAAATGTACATCCCAAAAATAAACTTAACTAATAAAACGTATTGCTTACAGAGCCCTTGAAGGGGAATTGACATTATGACATTGACATGTCATAAAAATTTCGCATAATGCATGAGTGGTAGAGATTTTCTCCCTCCCTCCTTTCTTGCTTTCTTTCTTTCCTTCCTTCCTTCTACCTATATTTATTTACATATTTCTATCTTTCTTTCAATAAGCGTAAGTGTGTATGTCCTATAGCAATTGTCAAAGTGTTTGGATAATGAATGGAATAAATTAATTTATAGTGATGACCAACAACCGCATTTTGATGACCTAATAATTTACTGAGAACGGTAAAAATAAGTTATGGATTTATTTCTAATATTACATATAGAAGTACATGTACTTTAACCCTGAACTTTGGCAATACAATTTGTAGGATACAAGAAAAACACTAAAATATATTATAACGTTCATGTCTAAACTTTCAACGTTACGGTCTGTAATGGTCCCTCACTCACCGTTCTCTTATCCAAAGCAGTTACTTCTGCTTTGTACCACTCGTAGCCTGCAATCAAGTATAGCGCAGCTTGCGAATAAAGGCACATGGCCTTAAATGACGTCTTTTAAGTTCCGTAAGAACCACATGTTTTCAAGTATATATGTGAACATATTAGCGCTGTAACCAAAAACATTGTACTGATAAGGCGATTATTATAAATAGTAACAAAAGAACTTGATACTCATGCACAGTAAATAATGCCCCCCTCCAAAAAAGGGTAATGGAAGATTGTGTGCAAAACAATTCTTACAAAAGAAAATATTTTATATATATGGTATTTCATGAGATGAAGGATTCAAACCTCATAACAAAGTCCAATATTGTGCATGTGTATCAAGATCCCCAGTATCTCCAAAACTAGTGAGGTCCGAAGGAGGAATGAATATGCAGAGAGACCATTGTATTCAGAGTGACAATATGGGCTGCTGTTTTCCCCACGGCTTCATTGATCCATACTTTACCTAGTATACGTATAGAAACAAAATTAATACAAGAGTACAAAGAGCAGGTTGTTAAATATTTTCATTGTGAACATTACTGATATACACAAGCAAGTCTTTCAACAAGATGGGGTTATCTCTCATACTGTCATGGGAATAGGGGCCTACTTCAAAAGCTGTTTCTAGTTATTTCAATACCCAATTCTTCAATCAGTCCTGGTTTGTCGTTGTGGGGGATACTGAAAGAATAGTGCTTGATAGTCATTCATCGTAGTCTAGATGAAATTTGTCTTTACAAGCAAGGCTAAAAGCACTAGGAATCGCATGCAGCTGACCAGTTCCGAGTGACAGCGTAGAGTGGATAATAAAGCTCCCCAAGCAGTAGTACGATAGCTCAGGCGGTTAGAGCGTCATGCTATAGTTGTGAAGATAGTGGTTTCGAATGCCACCATCGGGATCCTTTTTTCCTCTTTTTTATCTGCTGGATAAAGGAGATTTGACACAAATACAATGAATACTCGGTAATATATTATCACGTAAGAATGGCCCATAAAGTCGGTCCTGGTGGTGTAATGGTTACCATACTTGTTTCCTAAACCTAAGATCGCGGGTTCAGTCCAGGACCGATGGATTTTTTCAGGCGTAATAATTCTAAGTATGGCTTCCTTCGGAAGGGGAGTAAAGCCGTGGGACCCGTGTCGTACATTTACGGCACGAAAAAGAACCTCAAGCCTGAAAGAAGAGGCCTCTGAGCAAAATTTGTCGGCCGTTTCACGCCCTGAACTGAACGGGACGCTGATGACCTGAGATGTTAAAGAGCGTCCGTAAATAAACCTAATCAAAAAAAAAAAGTCCATAAACTGATATTGGCCATTTTTTCCTGTTGCAATCAAATAACATTTGCCAGCATTATGATTTATCTGCCCCTATCAACTTATATTTACGAAAAGATACGAGCGTAGGATGTCAGGCCGTAGCGAGCCGCAGTAAACTACTGGGTCCACCGTTTTATATTAGTTGCGAATTGGAATAAGAGCACACTTTCCACCCTTACAATATTTCACCCGTTCATTAGTGTGATTTTTCGGGCCCTATCAATTTATATTTAGGAAAAGGAGGCAAGCGTGGGCCATCAAGCCCAATATTTTACAGGTTAACAATACCTGGAATGAACTCTGCTGTTGCTTGGGACTGACCATGCAGCAGGAGATTCCTAGTGTTTTCAATCCTGCTTGTAACACCAAGTCTAGATGATCATCATGAAAATTTCGAAACAGTTCTGCACAGGTAACAGGAGCAGTGCGATGCTTTGGTTTCAAAGAGTTACATGTAGTACACAGTGATGGAAAATATGTAAAACACCAAGTTGTATGACAGATAATCTTTGTGTATGAAATATTGATAATGTATTTTACTCTTCTAGGGCAATCTCCTAAATGTATAACAATAAAATCCGAAAGGTTATCCTGCATCATGAGGCGTATGCTGAAATGTCTTTCTTCAGTGAGGATTAAGTCCTTTAAATGAAAACGACCACAATTTTGATTTACATATCCTATTTAAAGACTCGGTGATTTGCTTTCCTTTTTAATTATATGCAGGGGAGCCAAATGTAGGAAAAATCACTAACTTACTTAGGTAGTTACATAATAATGAGGTTCTATTTTCTTTTTTATATGTGCCTAGCACTGTTCCTAACCCTCATATTACAAACGCCTACGGGGTATTTCATTTCATATTTAAATAATTATTTTACAGTATTTGCTTTCATGTTTTTAAAATAGTAACAATATTATGTTACGTCCAAAAAGAATCGCGTCTAAAAAGCAAAAAAAATCCGAAAGTCCGTAAACGTACAGATCAGAAGTAATAATAATAATAATAATAATAATAATAATAATAATAATAATAATAATAATAATAATAATAAAATTAATAATAAACATACAATCTATCAAGTATATTATGCAAAGTCTTAAATATACATTACTCATTTGAATAGAATTCTCTAATAGAAATTTTCAGCCTCTGAAAAATATTATGTTTTATATATAAATTTAACACTTGGCGAAAATACAATTGCATATGTTGACAGAAAGTTCTTGTAAGAAAGTGAGTAGTTACCTCCACCCTTGTTTTTTTCCCATTAGCAGGTAATGAAATTCATTGGGAAGGATAGCTGTCCACCAGCACAATAAGTTACAAAGACAAACCGGTTTTGCAGGTAGATAAAAATGGGCTAGGTAGATCTTCAGAATATACCTGGATATGTTTGTGCAAAGTAAGAACTTTTCTGCCTTAATATTATTATGTAGGCCTCTGTACATATATTTAAATGAAACAAACTTTCCATCACACTTTAATCCTGTATGGGGATTGTCAAATATTATATTTTTCCTGGCCGCTTAAACATTTTTTTCCCTAGAAAAATGTTTCCGTTAAAAAAATCCAACAATTTCATTTGTCAGTGAGTGGAAATATATATGCATTATTAACAATGCAATTCTTATTTCATTACACGTCTATAAGCATGCACTTATCTTTATATTTCATCATTCTTTCTTCTGAATACTTAAGCAACATTTTCCAATCCTTTTTTACTATCGCTGAGCTAGGTATTGCCTGGTACATTCATCTGTATTTTTTAATTCAGAAGAAGTAAGATGTTTTAAAAGCTCCTGGCAAATTTTGCATGAAAATATTTCTGCAGGTAATGGATTCCGAAGACCATATTTGATATGGAAATTGTGGTGTGTTGTCAATAAAGTTTCCAACCGCGAAGTTGCTGTAAATGCCTCAGTTGTTGAGGTTGAACAGATTCTAAGTCCTCCATAAATGCATTCTTGGTTTACTCAGGTTTCAAAAAACACAAACCAAATGCCTGGCATTGCCATTTTCCGCTGCCGAAGTTCTACTTGTGACAGTGGTTAGCTATTCCAAGGGAATGCGGTTTACTCCTTCAATACTGGAACGGGAATGGAATCGAAAGCCTATGAAAATATTAAATGAGATTAAATTAGTAACAATGTGGTAATAAAATCAATTTATAGTATGAATTTAGTGACAAAGATAAAGGAAAGTTCAAAGCTAAGGTAACACAAATTAAATAAAATATTCTAATAACCTATCCCAATTGCTGCTCCAAAACTCACCACGTTTTCAATGCCATTTAAGTCCATTCTCCTCTCATTTCTCCGTTATTTGGTGCTCCAGAGAGAAGTGCTTACTTTTTTGTCAGGAAGTCACCAAAACTCTAATGAAATGTAGTCTGAAAACTCAGATCAATGAATTGCGAACGATTGATGGAAATATTAAATGTTATTTTTTTTCACAAAAGCCATGCCTTAGGCTCTGGAATCAGGGACTAGAACTACGGACCTTCCACTTATTGTACTGATGCTGTTATATCCGAGCAAACGCGCTCTATTTAGGCACAACCGCCAATTTTCTTATTAAAGAACTGTTATTTCTAGGTAATATTTATTTAAATAGCATTAAGTAGACAAAATTACAAAATGGCCTGTTCTAACGCATGTTCTATTCCAGGACAATATTTTAACTAACTCCAATACAAAACTTTTAAATAATAGAATAATTTATACCATTTAACGACTTTTTTGCGACCCAATCTTCATTTATCCAATTAGACTCTGCCCCCCTTCTCCTAAATCAAGAAACACTATAATAGCCACCAAAACATTTTCCGCAATTTAATAACCACCCAAGATTGCCATGAATCTGTTCTCGTTTACGAACTCCTGCCCTTAACTTGCATCCATAAACATGTACACTAATGATCTACTATACATATAACCATAGTACTACTACAAGGCAAACACAGTTCTCCTCACTGACCATAACCATTTGTTCTTAACTGTGTACAAATATTCCCCTAGGTTCCTAATTTGTCTTAGATCGCCAAATGTTTTCTTTGCTGCAATTTGCCTACTTAGCTTCACCATTTGCCATATATTGCTTGTATCCACTCGCTTGCTCCTGAACCTTCAGACAGAACATGTTCTAAATTTCCACATATAGGACAAACCCCGTGCTCAAAACTACCTCTAAAACCGCAGGATCCAAACCTAAATCATGAACTGCCTTCTCTATCTCCTGTTTATTACAGTTACTAAGTATATTTATCTCTTTTAGCATTCCCTTTTATCTCCTGATAGAACACTAGTGACCTCTTCCCCCTCATTATAGAATGTAATATCTATCCATCTATATCTTCAAACTCCTAGAATATATTATGGACCGAGATAGGGAAAATTCGCAGTTATTACTGGAGAGAGTATAACAGCTTAGATTAAATAGTATCGGCAAGGTTAAACCGGAAAACTATGGCTCAAATCGACTTTTTCCTTTTTTGACTCTGATTCCAGGTTGATGGAAATTGATAAGCATCATCCATAGAGTGCAAATACTAACGGATGCTCAAATTATTCGTTAAAAACAATATTTCTCACCTGTCGTTGACGAGTAAATTTTCCTCTAGACGGGAGACCATTCCAACGAATTTAAGAGCTTCATATCTTCATCCATAGTTTTTACAGAGACGGCAGTGAGTTCTGTTTCTTAAAACGAAAAGTGTCCTTTACTCTGCCCTCTTCATGCAATAAATTTCTTAGCACTTGTTTGGCTCGCACTGTTATTGTGATCGTTAACTAATTGTAATATTCTTTAAATAGAAATATACATTGCACCATTTATTCACTTATCACCATTATTGACCAGGCAGTGTACGCCATGCTATACAACTTTAAATAACTTGTAACTTAGGTTTTGTTTACTATACAAAGTAAGCATCTTGCTGCCACTGTAGCTAACAGGACACTGCAAATATATGCAGCTCTGGATATTAGGAGAACGTGCTTTTAATTAGCACGATACAACATACCTAATGAGATTCCTTGTAAAAGCGTCCATATGCTCAATACACTAATTACCTGCTGGTTCCCAAGACTTGTGATGTCAATTGACCTATGATTGGTTAATAATTAGGATGACTATTTCACTCAATGGGCGTCATCTTAAAATCTACCAATTAAAAAAATTGAATTTTCATCCATTACAGTCGGATTAGGATAATTAAATTATGAAAAGAAAAAGAACAGGATCAAATCCGTTTTATCAAGAGACATGCATTTGTCTGATGCTCAGTGTAGCCAACTATATATCTCCACTATATAATTCTTGAACACACTCACTTCTTTGGGATGGGAGTTATTGATAGCAACAAAAGTATGGACAATCGATAATTTTAATGCAAAATGGCGGGTTCTTCAAAGTGTTTTGGTGATGCATCAAATGTGCACATTGACCTTGTCATTAGGAATTCCAAACTGCAGAACACAAAAAAAAAAAAAAAAAAAAACAGATGCACTGTATGTAATCTTTTTTGTTTTGTTTTTCTTAGTTGGTATTAGAAAATCAAACTTTAGTGATTGTAATAGTCGATTTTTATCCATTTCAATCTCGCGGTTTCTAAATACAATAGATATGCTTAAGTATAACAAGTGTTAATATTCTATGTTAGAATTTCAAATATATATGACTTTTATTCTTATTCTATTCATGAAATAGTCATAAACCCGTAGTTTGCTCATCTCTATTGGCATTACTGACAATCGGCATTCTTCTGCGGCAAGATTACTTGAAAATTTTAAGTACAAATATACAATTATTTTAATTTTGTAAGCCAAGTAATTATATTTAAAATCTTATTTTATTCATGAAATAGTCCTAATAAATTTCGCTTCAGGGTCTGAGCTTTTTAAATGAATTTTTAATTAAGTAAAACCTCTCCTTATGAATCAACCTAAAATTTTATTTGACAATATGACGTTACAGCAAACACGAATACGAATACCCTGAAAGCATTGTATTTATAAATAAAATGACACGGGCTTGGGGAAATTATGTTTTTGTGTTCAATATTACTCAAATATATTTTAATAAGGCCATCGTTTTGCATGGACTCGTTTTCGGTGTTCTAGATATCAATTTCGGACCGTCATCGCTATGCCGTTAAGGCAAATATAAAATAAAAATACGAATAAAGAGACATTAAAAATATCTTGTAAAATGCAAGCACCCCCACTTAGTTCAAACTTGTAATTAGAATATAAAATGCATCGGGTTCATTTGCAATCCAGAATTCATCAATATTTCTCTTTGCTATTCAGCATGCTTACCTGGATATATTTCTGTCTTTTAACAACATATGTCTGGTTTATTTTTCAGTCTGCCTTTATTTTAACGAGTATACCTTGTGTTACTTTTCTCGCGATACTTCTTTCGTCAATTATTTTAATATTGCTATGCTAATATGGAGGAATAATAAATATTCACCTAAGCACCGGACCCGGCATTGCATGTCACATAAATAAAAATCGTAGTTAATTGTTCTAATCTTCTTTTACGTTCAACCACATAAATGCTCCAGATTTTAATCAGATGACTGTATATGTATTTTGTATTCTGCAATTCTCTTCTTGTGTTTTGTTATATATTGTCTATCTATAAAACTCAACAATGGATCACGCATTTTCATAAAATCTAATATTAAAAGCAAATTTGGAGTAAAATAAAAATTAATAATAACAATACAAAGTTTATAACAAGAGAATTTCATAAATATTGCCTTATTCTATTAAAATATATATATTCTTATAGGGTTTGATAGAACCATGTCTTTTATTAAGCTTTTATTAGGTAACAGTTTTACTGGACAGCCATTCTTTTAACCTGGCCATACTTTTCCAGCTGTATACAGTCACCTCACTTTTTGATCATGGCATTTTTCCAAAAATCGGCTGTCAGAAGGTTCAGGTTTGAGCGCTGCTTGGGACCAGTTGTTTTGATGGGGAAATTTCCAGAGAAAAGGTGAATGCCAGGTAGTTTTAGACACCAGTTACAACAGAATTTGCCTCATCCTTAATAAATACTCCAATTTCTCACCTGGAAGATATTTGAAAGTGAATTACAAAGTGTTTTTGATTTGGTTTATTTACGGACGTTCCTTAACATCTCAGGTCATCAGCGTCCCAATCAATTCAGGGCGTGAAACGGCCGACAAATTTTGCTGAGAGGCCTCTTATTTCAGGACTGAGTTTCTTTTATGTGCCGTAAAAGGCGTGAAACGGCCGAAATGTTTGCTCAAAGGGCTCTTCTTTTAGACTTAAAATTATTTTATGTGCCGTAAATTTAGGATACGGGGCCCACGACTTTGCTTCTCTTCCGAAGGAAGCCATGCTTAGGATTTTTACATCTGGGATAAAAAAAAAAACCATCAACCCTGGCCAAAATTGAATCCACGATCTTGGATCTAGGAAGCAGGTAATTATGAATTAAAAATGAGGAGAGCAAGATAATGAAAAATAAAAGATATAATATGGCAATAAATGCGATTTCATAAAAGTGTTTATTATAAATACAAAATAGTTCATTAATAAAGGTATAAAAATCACTCAGTTTAATGTTTTAGGTCAGCATTCCCATTTGAGAAGTCGTATTATTGGGAACCTCAAAGTTAAACTCCAATACTATTTGCATCTGATACATTATTTGAAGTTATTCATCACTAGTTACAAAATTTAAGATATTAAACAAAGAATAAATTTATATTTTTGTCAATATTTTCCTTGTATTATAGCATGTTATTATACAAAAGTAATAATTATAACAAAATTTCATTGAAAATATATAAACGTATAAAACTAATAGTAGTAATAACTAGCAATATATAATAGTACAACATTATTCATTAATTTTAATTGCAGAGTATGTGAGATGAGGACAATGATGCATTTCACTTATAAGGCTTAATAGGAGAAACTTATGCTTCTGATATTTAAATGATTAAATGAATGCGGAAAGCAAGGAAGTTGCTAAGAAAAGCATTAATATTTTCATAGCATTTGATAGTCCTGGAATGTCTTCCTGTAAGTCAGCCTAAAACTTATATGTGAACTGCAATGTAAGTGTGCTGTGGTTCACATTTTCCACTTACCTATTTTTAACCTAACTCGTAACTAATGGTTGCCTTTAATGTGAATCCCATTTTCTTTATTTCAATAAATATACACAGACATTTTCTATACTTTTTTTGTTCTGGGATAATTCATTGTTTGTATCAATATATTCAATAATAAATGTAGTTATCAATATAATTATCTTCGTGTTTCCCTTGGAAAGACCTCAGGGTGTCTTAAGTACCACAGTTTTAGAATTAAAGAATTTGAAAAAGTTATTAAAAACTTTGCTAAGAATTCTAAGAAACTATTGGGAATGTGATCTTAATATTATTGAAAATAGATAAAATAATATAAATATAAATTAAAAAAATTAAACAATAACAATAGAATTAAGGTTGGAACAGTGATTTGAATGATATGACAGTCTCAAATAAAGTTTAACTACACGCTATTAACCGAGGATGCGCAGAGCTGTAACCTGTTTATGAAAACAAAGGAAGACCTTCAAGTATAAGCGCATTTGCTTAAGAATGATTCATTTTTGTTTTTACACTATCACCGGTTGCAAATAAAAACTGAATAAGCTTGTAACGTTGATTATATTAAAACTTAATTATGGTAAGAATTATGAAGACCAGGGTGAGCTCTGACTGCACAAATATGTTTTCTTCTAGAAAATGTGGTGAAACTATTGGGTTTTGTGTCAATTGGTATGTAAACTAGTACCTAAAAACCAAATATAATATTTAAAAATTATTATTATATGAAGCTAAATTTGCCCTAAATGTTGTCATAATTTCGGCAGTGCTAAGGAGTGGAAGGGAACTATGTCATGTACTCCATGCAGCTTATAGGTCTAAGGCAATAGGAAATCTGAATAGTTAAGATAAATAGCTTACTATATTATTTAAATACTAGTGTTTGGTAGACATAATTACCGAGAAAAACCTTTATGACATACGTTTTAAGTTCTAGAAAATGCTTTCTGTAAATTTTCCCAAATCACATATCTAATTACTTTGCGAATGTAATTTATAATAAGAATTTTTAGAAAACCCAAAGTAATAACTGTATAAGCGAGGAAATTATGGCAGTACTGATAAAGCAGGCACAAAAGAAGTCTTAAACCGTAGATACATTTCCAGCATCCAGATGCATTTAATACTGGATAGTGATTGGTGAACCTTACAAGCTTAGATCTAAGCTGTCATAAACACATAAAATATACGGTTTCCAGAAATCATTTCATTGTTTAAATGATTGGAATAGGAAAGTAAAAAATAGAAAAGTATAACCGTGTTAGGAAAAAAATGGGTTTTGGTTTTTCATTTGTTTCTTTTTGCATTGTATTATTTTTGTTGATTAAAATATAAATGATTTTACTAGTACCCATATGTGACTTTAAGACATAGAGCCGATATAATTCTATTATGAAAATAATACAGTGTTTCAAGTTGTGAGAAAATTGTAAAACATATAACATGTTAAGAGAGGACCTGTGTTCTATTTTTAATTATAGGACTTTAACCAAGAATAAAACTAGAAGATAGTAGTTGATACTTTGATTCTTTGCTAGCACAAATAAAGCAAAAGCATATGCCTTATTTCCTTGGTTTCTTAAAGCAAATTTTCCGCATTTAGTTAAAGGCCGAGCTTAATAGTGACAGGGTTATCCTAAGAAAAAGACAGTGAACAAATTTACTATTTTAAATCAAACCCCATTCTTTGCTCCACAACAGTGATGTTTTGTATGTTTTCTATTTCAATTATTAATTGGTCTTTAATATTTTAAGTTATGTTTAAATACCCTCTACATTACTTCACGATCATTTGACGGTTTGAATGGTGAAGGGCCGCCTCATGTAAGCTTACACACACAAGCAGAGTCTTATTTTAGGTATTTGTTTTAACCACGTGCGGTAGTGACAAGGGGTTACTTTGCATCAAATATGTTGTTGATTTCAGGAACCCGTTTACCTGGATCTGACCGCATCTTTTATCTGACCTCAACTTTGTACTGACGCTAGTTTCAGGTACCGACGTTTGCACCCTGCAACAAAAGCAGGTAAATCTCTTTGCAACTTCTAACTAGTAAACATAAACGGGCAAAAACAAAGAAAAGGAAATACCAGAACCAAAGGCACGATGTCAGTTGCCTCTGCTTGTCTTTTGCTCTTCAATGCATTATTTTATTTTTCTCTTCTGTACAACATTTCTTCATTTTAATGTTCCTGTCTTATATACTACATTCCTTAATTTTTAAGCTATTGCTTGCTTATTCTAGTTTTTTTATTCTCTAAAACATTCCTATTATTATTATTATTATTATTATTATTATTATTATTATTTATTTTAGTTTTCGTCTCGTTTACATTCATCAAAGTTCTTCCTTTCTACCACATTTTTATTGATTATGTTTGATCCTTTGCAGCCTTCGTGTGCAAAGCATCGTATACCAACTTAAAAGGGAACCTTCATAAAAATATTTCATTGTTATTGAAGGATACACTGAGAGAAGGAGCTAAGCCACGTTTTATTTTAAAAATGGGATATTTACATCTAAAACCATGTACATTAATTTACGCTTCCATTATATCACGTTTTCTAGACCGAAGACATTAGTCTTTTGAAATTTCTGCGAGAAAGTGAGCTATGCCATTGGGACCTATTTTATTGTTTGCGAGTGTCAATTGTACCAACTTAGCCACTGCATAAAAACAATTATCTAATTGTTTAACAATGTTTTAAATGAACGAAAATTAATTGGAAAGTATATTTTAATGTTGTTAAAGCTGTTTTCACTCTAATGCGTATAGTTAAAAAATGAACTTGAAAAGACAGTTTCAAACTATTCTTCACATTTTTTTTCATAGCACTTAGTGAGCCTCTTTAAATGGAATCTCTCTATTCCAAAATATGATTGCCACAGGCGTGAACCATTCATATTGGATTATGATTATAGACATAAATGAAGTAGTCATCTGCATTTGTGTTATAAGTTGAAGCCCAGGTACTATTATTATTGTGGGAGCAGAAAGTCAAAGGTGCAACGTCTGACTTTCTGCAATTACAGCTGCATTTCAGGATATGTAGTAAGCTGCTACAGTTAAGTTTCAGGTAAAATCTTTTAACTATTTTTCCGATAGTGCAAAGACGCAGTACAATCAGAAGACATGTATTGATATTATTTCACAGTAAAAAGCAAATTGCGATCAGAACAAACAATTTGCAGTTGAACTGAGAAAAATCAAAGACGTTCTTGTACTAAAGATTCCATTACTGGCGTAAGCCCTAGCTAGGGATGCCATCAAGTTTAGTTCATATTGTTTCATATGCATCAGTACCGTATTTTGAATCCGTTGAATTAGTATTTTTATACCAAAGTGTGAAATACGTTAATTTATTAAGAGAAAATTAGTTTTCTCAGACACTTGAATTGGACAAAAGAGATAAAGAGCTTAACTTTTAATATCCTTTATGTGCTTATCTATGACTCCGTAGAATATTTTCTCGTTTCCTTACACACCTTGCAACCAAGAGACAGATATTTGGTAGTAATTAATTTATGCACTAGAACTGTTTTTTGATGTGAACAATGAAAAAGTTCGAGACCTATTTTTTAAGGAAGGTATTTGCTTTGAAAGTTGAGACATCTCCAGGCATCATATTCTTCAAAATCACACATACAGACATTAGACAGCGACAAGGAGTGAATGTTTACGTTTATGTTGCCAGGTCATAGCACTAAAAATAGAATTTTTCCACGGCTAGTCAACAATATATCACAATATTAATTTAGGATATCCCAAAGAGCATGGAATATCAGCGCCAGATTTCAACAATCTAATGCCATTAAAGCAATTGCTTACAAACTTCATATCAGTATTTATAAGTTTTTAAATTCTAGGATAAGTATAAAACAAAATCACTACAGATATCTGACGTACGCTAAATGAGTCTTGAAGTTTAAGATTAACAGTACAATTATTTTCAAGTAAAAAACACCCAAGAAACTGAGAATTTATATTTTTCATATGCATGAGTATGTTTTCCATAAAGTATGAAGAAAAAAAGCTATTTACATTATAAAAATAAAGAATAATGGAAACGTTTTGAAAATTCAGTTTATCTAAGCTTTTATTGCTGATTTGGTTTATTTATGGACGCTCTTGACTAGGTCATCAGCTTTCCATTCAATTCAGGGCGTTGATTTATTTTATTTACGGACGCTGTTTGACATCTGAGGTCATCAGCGTACCATTCTATTCAGGGCGTGAAACGGCCGACAAATTTTGCTCAGAGGCTACTTTCAGGCTTGAGGTTGCTTTTGGTGCCGTAAAAGTACGACACGGGACCTACGGCTAGGTCTGAATCCGCGATCTTGGGGCTAGAAGGCAAGTATGGTTACCACCACACCACCAGGATCCACTGTTCAGGGCGTGAAACGGCTTGAAGTTCCTATCGCAGAACCTACGCCGTTAGTTCCATACTTAGGATTTTTACGCCCGAAGAAACCCGTCGACTCTGGCTATATCGAACCCGCGACCAACTATATACCTTAGCAAGAGTCTGAAATAATGAGTATAAAACCTATCTGCAGGTCGTCCTACTTAAGCACAAGTCTTGTTAAGACCAGCACGAAAGAGTAAGGCAGACCAGACAGCCAACTTTCTCTCGCACCCAAACACTGCCTTGGTTGGAATAATATTTTGTTCCTTGGGTATTTGCTTCTTCAACGAACTGGTAAAGCAGATTGAAACCAAGGAAGATAAACCAACTGCTCTTCTGAAACAATATTTACACTACTATAAAGATTTTAAAGCAGTAAACTGTTTTAGGACTTTTTATTCCAGAATGAAATCATGTACTTTGTTAGCAGGTGATTTCAGAAGTTGTGATTCAAACTTATGCAAAAGTAATATAGTCTCTTCGATTCTGCATTTTGCATTTCACTTCATGAACAATAGAAATGAAAATGTGGTCTATAGTTTGGCTGTCTATCTGTTAACCAGAGGCGATATTACATGTACTTGACTGATCGATCAAATCTTCAGAAAGCTCATGATGGACAATAAGATATTATAAACTAATTGATAAATGCTTTAGTGCTTTAAAAACACCTTCCACTAGAATGTGTGCTGGTTTGACTATTTAGAAATTAATACTATTAATACTATTTGTATATGTCTCTTGAACGGAGTCCCTTGTCGTACATTTGCACCGCGAAAAAGAACCTCAAGCCTGAAAGAGAGGCCTCTGAGCAAAATTTGTCGGCCGTTTCACGCCCTGAGTTGAATGGGACGCTGATGACCTGAGATGTTAAAGAGCGTCCGTAAATAAGTCAATCAAAAAAAAAATCTTGAACGGAATCCCTTCATAAGGCAGTACACTTAAAGCGACTTTCAAACATACAAAATTGCTGTATATACCTAGCAAATGTACCATTTTATAATTATTTTATACATTTGTACATGATATAATAGTAGTATGAACATGATAAAATGTTTATAGCCCTAAATGTTGCTAAGTACAAAAGAAATATTATACATATGTATAATATGTATCCACACCACACTTATACATTTAATCTATAATACTTTAGATATAAAATATATATCAAGTTTAAAAATATGAAATAATCATTATTATATAATTCTATTTGGTTTATATTTATTGCCACATTTCTCTTAATAAACGCTTTAATGTATTGTCTCATAAGAATTTGACAAGTTATTTCCTAAAGGTTTCGATTTTATTAATTTATTTATGCTCTATTCTCTAAATGCCATATTTAAGAAAGATGTTAGTCCATATTTTGTAGAATTAGGCCTTTTTATATCTATTTTATTTACTGATTTTGTGCTCATGAATATTTGCTTTATTTTTAAATATATGATTAAAATATATAATTATTACAATTTAAAGATAAATGTGCATGTCTTAATAATTTTAAAGGACATATTTTTGTTTGTTGATGGTACAGAATTATGGTTGTAAAATAAGGTATACTTTTCTTATTTTAATATTTCTTATTATATTATTATTATTATTATTATTATTATTATTATTATTATTATTACACATACCACATATGTAGTCCATCAAGATACATCAGAGCATAATACATCTTATTGATGTGTTTTTCAGGAATCACACATTTTATACTATATAAAGAATTTTGTAGATATTTTTCCTGATATTTTCAATATGCAATCAATTATGACACCAAAGTATTTAGTGTTAAACTTCTGTAGTTTAAGATTCTGATGCTAAAATGTAGACACTATTAATAATAATGGCTCATCTCATAGTTGTAAATCATCACCGTGGAAGTTTTAAGTTTTTTATACAGCTTATTAAAAAGCTTAGCGCCATAAAACATAAAATTATACTGAGGTTTGGAGTAGTAAATATTGCTAATGATAGTGATTTTACACTTTTTATTTTTTTGTATGCTCTCTAATTTTGTAGTTAAAGACTCGTTTTCTGTCTTCAAGCAAATGCTAATAACCCCATAACTCTGCATCTTGCTACTAATATAAAAATTGCAATTTATCTGGACAATTTTGAGTTAGAGATATTATTTTATTACATATGTAATTAAAATATAGTGGGACACGGAATTGATACTAGCAATAATTAGACTTTTTTCTGATTTGTTACCCCAAGGAATGATTTAAATTTTTCTATGCAGTAAATTTTATAAACCGAGAAATGTATCTATAAATCACAACTCCCTTGTTTCTTAAACCCATAGATAGATAAAATCATTAATTTTCCCTACATTAATAGAGATGTTTCTCTAATATGAATTACACTTAACCATTGAAATACCGAAAACATTCTAAATAAAGGCATGAGAAATTAAATGAAATTACACGTGCATTTGAAAAGGATATATGTAGTGTGCTAGGTAAATATTAATTTTTAATTTTAGCACTTCTTTAAATAAAATTATTTACATTACATTGAACTTAATAGTAAATACTAAAGTTTCTCCTCATTAAATTAACGTGTTTTTTTAAAATACCTTTCTCTTAAGTAGAAAAATAATTATACTGGAAAGTTTTGAAAAGAAAGATCTGTATATGGTAACTAACAAGAACTTTTCTTTCAAGTCTCCTACATTTTCACTTTTAAAAAAAAAATAGTTTAATTACAAATATATTTACTTTTTTTTTTTTTTTAACATTTATGAACGCTTTATAACATCTCAGGTCATCAGCGTGCTATTGAAATCAGGCGTGAAACGGGCGACAATTTTTTGCTCAGAGGCCTCTTTTTTCAGGCATGAGGTTTTTTTTTTCATGGTGTAAATCTACGACATGGGACTCACGGCTTTACTTCCCTTGCATAGAAAACAATACTTAGGATTTTTACTACCGAAAAAATCCAACGGTCCTGGCCGGGATCAAACCTGCGATCTTGGGTTTAGGAGGCAAGTATAGTTACCACTTCACTACCAGGACCGACACACTTAGTTCATCACCGCACAAGGCTTAGTACCAAAGATTATAATAAAGTAATTAAAATACAGAAAACATGTTCTGTAGCAATTTCAACAGAATCGCAATGACGAACTTTCGGAACAATGCAAGCAAGGAACCTCATAGGTTGATAAAGGTTTTTAATGCTGAATCTCCTAAATTAATTGTGTACAACTTTAAGATATTCAGGAAAACGCTCTAATTTCTAGTAATAATGAAGATAGCATTTTGCAAAAAAGCACTAATCTTTTTATTTGTTTATGCTCAGAAGATTCGAGCAAACGCACAAGGAAGGAGAATCGAAGCAGCGTGGAAAAGAATCTTGAGACAAATTGGATATTAATGAAACAGAATTGAGACATTAAGTATTAAAAACATTATTTCAAGAATAATATCTAAAGAATTTTCCTTAAATTACTAAGCATCTTATGTGCAAGCAAATCATTACAAAACAATTTAAAATAAATTTTTGTTTTATACTTCGCCTATTTAGATCATAAGCAAGTACCACCTAATCTGTGTTGGAAATAATATTAGTGATGAATATAATATTTAAATTACTTAAAATATAGAATAGGTGTTATAAAACTGATTACTTTTCTTCAGAGTTAGGTAATGCAAGCGTAAACTTTTGCAGGAGACACTTGAACTGGTGGGCGGAGTGTTCTGATAGCCAAGAAGCTGTTTACATCTAATTGGTGAGAGAGATGGGGCAATGGTGAACACAGTCAACACCTAAAAATCGGCAAGTTCAGGCGACAAGAAGCAAGATACTACTGTAGGCAAAGAGGGGTGGGGACGGACGGCACCAGTCTGGAGCTGCAAGTAAAAGGGTTTTTCCTGGAAAAATGACAACAGAAGCAGGGCGGTCCGAGGGGCGGAAGGATCAGAATTTTGTACCTAGGCTTGTGCAAGACGGTCAACCAGTCAGTTCCGCATTGGCATCGGGCCAAGAAAAGACGCATACAATAGACAACTTATCTATGCAACAAGGTATACTAGAAGAATTCGCTCTAAGTCAGGTGAAAGAAGAACAATCCGTCAGTTACAGCGAGGACTTCCTGAAGCCCGCCGAAGTTCTAGAGGATATCAACAATAACGGCAACAAGGAAGACACGACTATGACGTCATGCTATTCTGACATAAATAGTGTCTACCCAGTAGAGGATGAGTATCAGCTTAGGGCCGACTCATTTCGACTGCAGTCATACTTGTACTCAGCGACCAGAGATCCCCCACTACAGTGTTCGTTTGCGCAGCAGTACCCACATACAACCGGGCTCCTCTTAGGCGCGCCGATAACAGACTACAGGAAAACGCAGGCTTCGGCTAGTCTTCAGCAACAGAACCAGCAAGAGAAGTACAAGGCATTGCTAACTTCTCTGAAGCAGCAAGGCAACATGTCACTGACGACATCCAAGGCTTCCCCTCAGCATCCAGTCACTTCTACTGTGTCTTCCAACATCACCGGTGAGTACCCATTCTTATTATAAATTCTATCAGCAATTTATATTGTTCGTGGCCACCAGTGCATACAAGTTCAGATATTACATGTGTAGAAAGTGCTCAAAAAGTCATAGTTTAAATTCATAGAGGCACAAAACGTGACAGTTTTTCCTATCCTCAGCATTAGTTCTTTATCAAAAGATATTTTACATGTTTTAAATTTATCAAGATGTTATTGATACTCAAAAAGAAATAAGGTTATCTTGTTTGACAAAAAAGTTTAAACAGTTCCCATTAGAGAAATTTACTTATCACAAAAAAAAAAGTCTAAAGAGGTTGCTATGATCTTTCGGACTTGTTTACAAATTATTTTAAGGTGTTTAAATTCTATGTGACGTAATTTTTATGTATAGAATTTTTTAAATGCGTACAATTTGAAAACAAATATTGCTCCAGATAAACTTGTTTCATTCAGACCCGTTGCTGACTTTGAAAATGAAAGGAGTTAATTATATACCAGTAATATATATTTTTTTTTCTAGAAACATGGCAGACTAAAACACACATTTTAAAATATGATTATTTGGAATTACTTATTTAATAAACGCCACGATTCAAAGTACTCGTAATTACAATATACTTTTACTATGATATAAACGACAATGCACTGCTTTCATGAACACATTAATAATTATAATAATAATAATTTTAGGAATTAGAAATGTGTATAAACATTCATGTTTTCACAGCTTTGTTTCTCTAGTTTGTTATAAGTTATAGTGTTGATCAGAGAGGGTTACATGCGAATTCTGGTTCGAATTGATGGTAATGTACTCATATTAATTCACAAAATGGAAAGAGAGCATGCTTACCCGTATGGAAAGAGTTAATTACTGCTGTTCTTCAATATTGCAAATACCCTTTTTTTTAATGTTTTTTTTTAATTTAAGTTTAAATGATGTATTAGAGTGAATATTTTTCTTTCTGTACTATAGCAATCTAGTTGTTAAACATTACGTTAATAGTGGAGTCGCTCTTTTAATTTTCACGTAACGTTCTTATCACTTTGCAACAGTCGAAATCTGGCTATATTTACCATAATTAAGATTGAGCAATTGCAAATGCGTGGCGGTATTTCAGAGAGGGCAGCACCAACGGGAGACTCGAGAGAGGTCAATGATATGAAGTGGTATTGTTGTAGACTTCTCGAAAATATATTTTTTCTAACAAATGTTCCGCTGTACAGAGTTCTTTTTACATATTAAAGCATCACTCATTTATTGGAGAAGTAGCTGATTTTAGTTTTACAGTATTTACACTAACGCATTTAAGTACACCATTCTCTTCAATAACAGCAATGATATTTTTCGTTATTTATATATCTTTTCGTGAATGTTCAGAATTTTGAGTTACTTATAAAAGCATTAAAACATATGTTAATAGGCTAATTAGACTTTTTTTTTCTTTGAATAATTTAGAAATTTAAATCTACTTGCACTTACTTTATATATGCCGTGTGTTATTTTATTATTATTTTTATAATAATACAATATTAATAGCTAAACTTTCTAAAATTGCAACTGCGCTACCACGAATCAAATATTTATGCTATTACTTCTACATATACACGCAAGCGTATAAACATTCTCAAATAAATATGGGACAAAATAACTTTTCATCCACCACGATGATGGTTACAAATTATATATCACTGTAAACTCTGCAATGTTTTGTGCTAAAATTATGAAATAAATAAATTTTAATGCGTTTCTGTTAGGATAATCGTCAAGGAATTTTCGAGATGGTCAGAAAAATATTTGTCTTCCCATTTCACGTGGATATTGTTCTCCTATAGTAAAACTACTGTAAGCACTTCTGTCACGCGTAGCACATTGTTTTCAGCAACTCTCAACATGACGGAGTCAAATTCTGAAAGTACCTAGCCTGCCAACTGGATAAATATGGTAGGTTATGGATTAGCTCTCGATTTTCTATCCATGCAAGTGCTTACTTACTCAGGTGCGCTATGATAGGCGAGAAAATGAAGTTTGATTCTAACAATGATGCACCTTATTTCTTGTCTAATGCTCAAGACATCTTAAGCTTCTGTTAAATGGAGAAAGAGCATTTTATATTTTCCATTAGGTAAACTGACCGCCACGGGTGACCGAGGTCGTTAAATCGCGGACTTGTGAGCGGGAGGTCTGGGGTTCGAATCCCGCCAGGACCGTCCTCCCTGACTAAGGTTTTTTCCAGGTTTTCCTCAGTCCTCATAAGTGGCAAATGCGGGGAGGTACCCTAAACTTAGGCCTGGAACGTTTCCTTCCTTAAATATAAATCCTTTCCCAATATATCATTTCATGTATCACCAGTGTCCATCGCCTGTGGTGCCTCTGTAGCAAAAACGGGCGTTAAACACTGTTCATTCATTCATCTATTATTCATTAGGTAAACTGTACTCATATTTAGCTCCGAGCTACTTATTCCACAACATATTGAGGTCTCTAAGTGAAATATGTATTACATTTTAATTATTTTTTTTTTGTATTGGGTGTAACTAAAAATATATTATTTGGAGTAAAAGGAGCTTAGGCAGTAAAGCAATTGATATCTTTTTTGTAATGTTGGCGCCTTTGCACTTCCGGGGCGTACTGTACTGGTAGAACATCATGAGGAATACACCTGTTGATTTATATGCATCGTGAAATTAAGGGACATTACATGGAAAGTTCATCCTATTGTGCTTGGAAGTTTTTATCAATGTGGTGAATGAAGAGCGGATCCATGGTGTGCTGTAATCCACTACACGTTGAGTGAAAACTTAAATAATAAATAGCTAATACCATGCCTGTTTACTGTAGCTAGTAAGTATTGTTCGGATGGTAAAAAGAGGTATTGTTATATTGAAACATGCTCTTTGATGACAAAATATAACTGATGAATGCATGCTTTTGGGATATCCAGCTAATTTTTTTTCGTTTAAACATGTTTTATTATTTCAGTAAACCATCCTGTTGATAAGTATATCGGTGTAATAATCTTGAGACCGAAATGAGATATGCATGAGTATAGATGCTTTTCTCTTATGGTGCCGAACGATATATGAATTTACCAAAATCCGCCATTGTTAATCGTGGACGGCATGACTTATGGGAGATGATGTGTATACAGCAATGAAGTTTTAAGGCATAATGATAATTAATATTAATATTCTTATAAGGCGTGCACGACCAAACTCTTAAACTCTAGTCATGGATTCATTGTGATATGGAAGCCCCTCTCTTTTAACTTAGGAATTAACTGTTTAATAGCACAAGCCATTATGAACTGTTGATATCACTTAGACCGTCACGGATGCCTACATCGTTCAGGACCTTTGAGCTAGAGGTCTGGGGTTCGATTCCAGCCAGAACCGCCCTTCCTGACAGATTTTTTTTCCAGGCTATCCTTTGTCTTCATAAATGGCAAATGCCGGGGAGGTACCCTAAACTTAGTCTTGGAAGTTTTCTTCCTTAAAAATCCTTTCCCAATTTATCATTTCATGTATCATCAGTGTTCACCGCCTGTGGTGCCTCAGTAGTAAAAGGCGTTAAACACTATTATTTTTTTTTCTGATAACTATCCCATGGAATGTCAACAGTCTATGGCAGTCATTTGTTCGGCACCAGCACAGGTGTTTTCTGTGGTATACACCTGCTATTTTAAGAGAACTTGAATGTGTCAATGTACTAGGGAGGAAAACTGTTAATTTATCTTTGTAATGACATTAAGAAATTCAATGATTTCTTTAATGAATGAGAAGTCAATATTGGACGGTTGCACATACAGCATTGGATAATTTCATTCAAATTATTAAACCCATCTGTGACAACTGTTGGTGTTTTATAAATAT
Source organism: Metallyticus violacea (assembly GCA_030762175.1). Classification (NCBI taxonomy): domain Eukaryota; kingdom Metazoa; phylum Arthropoda; class Insecta; order Mantodea; family Metallyticidae; genus Metallyticus; species Metallyticus violacea. Next base: position 116,798,169 of record CM060842.1, on the reverse strand, counting down.
AAATACAAATTTTATTAAGAGAAAGATTTTCAGCTGCTAAATTAGGTTACTGGATTTAATTTCAGCACTGTGCTGGCACAGGTGCTGTAAAGCAACTTTGTATTATTGAAGCGTGGCCTCAGTATTTTTGGGATTAACTAAAGGGGGTTTTATTTTTACGCACACTAGTTTGCTGTTCTGCTCTAATTGGCTGCTGGTACCGTCACACTATCGCTTGTCACAATGTAATCTCGCCTATGCAAATGGCTTTGAATGCCTCACATATGTAATATCATTAATCTAGAGCGAGTATCTCAACGTAAGATGTAATGTAATTAATTACGAATTAATTTAATATACATATACTTTTGTGACATACTTATTTGGTTTTTATTATTCAGATATATTTATATTTCATTGAACACTTCAATTATTTAAATAACTGATCAGGCGTTGAGTAATACAGACTAATAATATTTCTCTATCGTATATCTTTTATCATGTCTTTGATACATTGGTAATAAAATAAATTGGATGAAAGTAGAGAACCTTAAAATCATAAATACTTTTTGTATTTAAAAGGTATGTGTGAATGTATTTCATACCCTTAGTCGCCCTGTAAAAACAACAAAAAAATAACATGCTTTTGTGATTATTATTATAAAGTTTTTGGCCATGTCTGTGTTCAGTTCACGAGCTAATGTGAGAGGATGTTAAATGTAAGATGATCGTATATAATGCCCAGCTGAGGCGAGAGGACGGACGTCACACTGTCTGTTAACATCATCTTCATCTCCTATACATAAGTTTGATTAACGATCAAATCGTTTACTCCTGCACCTTTACTGCTAAAGCCGCCCCCTTTTGGTCCAGCAGGATGTTGTCATAATAAATGTGTCACCTTGCCTGGCGCACGCTGTAGCCCATAGAAGCGTCTTCTGGGGGTGCCTGCCCTGCAAGATGAAAGGGGGAGGAGTATTACATAATGATAGACTCTCGGAGTAGGTCTGACGTATTTATGGGCTTCAGAACTGGAAGGCTATAAATTTCTAAGCCTTCTGGTCACCCAAGAACAAGTTGGCGACATGAGAAGGGATTTACAGCTTCATAAACACGATCACCCCCACATACCCCCCTCTCTCCCTGCTCAGTAGCTATCGCTTGCCCTGATATGGCAGTGTTTCACCTGCTCTAATTCTTTGGTAACAAATGGAAGTTAAGTTTTTTGTATGTCCTTTCGAAAAAATGGTAAAAAAATCTTAGTACTCTTTAATTCTCTCTTACTTCATAAAACGAAATGTGGAAATATTCGTTTTCAGATGTTTTATCTATTCGCAAACTGTTAAACTATGGATACACATTTACTAACCCACCATTTTTTGAGTAGTGTTTAGTACCCGTTTTCTACTAAGCCACCAGAGGCGGTGGACACTGATGATACATGGGATAAAATGATAAATTGGGAAAGGATATTTTTAAGGAAGGAAGCGTTCCGGCCTAAGTTTAGGGTACCTCGCCGGCATTTGCCAGTTATGAGGATTGAGGAAGACCTGGAAAAACCCTCAGTCAGGGAGGACAATCCTGGTGGGATTCGAACCCAAGACCTTCCGCGCATAAGTCACCACCCTTGGCGACACTACCCCCTACTAGCTGTAAATGCCGCCTGTTCATATTTTTGTCATTAAATTTTCACTCAAGTAAATATGATAATATTCTTCCATTATGTATTTTTCCATTTTTTGTGAAAAATTAATGTTAAAACTTTTCCATGATTTGTAGTGTATCTCCTGCATTTAAATATTTTTATAAACAGCTTATTAATGGTTATTATATTTTTATCTTGGCAACTGTAATCATTTCTAATGATATGCTTTCGTTTTCATCGTTCAATTTTTTCACCGCGTCAAATATCATATTACACTTTAATGGTACATTACAATATGTCAATGACTTTAATCTTTACCCGATAACGGATGATGCTAAATGTTTGTATTTCTCTCAGATAGGAAAGATCGTCCATTTTTATAACATTCACTGTCAGTTATAGACTAAACGTGAAAAGTTTTAAGTATATGTTATAATAAAATTAGAGTTGGATTTCAACAAGTTCAATTGTGGCAGTAATACCATGCTAGAGTGGTGTTAATGCTAAACTCTGCGAATTAAAGTTGTTAGACAAATCACCTTCTGATAAGTCGGTCCTGGTGGTGTAGTGGTAACCATACTTGCTTTCTAAACCCAAGATCGCGTAATCAAACCCGGCCAGGATCGATGGATTTTTTCTGCCGCAAAACCCTAAGATGGCTTCCTTTGGGTGGGAAGTAAAGCCGTGGGTTCCGTGTCGTACATTTACGGCAGGATAAAGAACCTCAGGCCTGAAAGAAGAGGCCTGTGAGCAAAATTTACCGGCCGTTTCACGCTCTGAATTGAATGGGACGCTCATGACCTGAGATGTTAAAGAGCGTCCGTAAATAATAATAATAAATTATATTTTTTGGATGAAAAACTTGCATTTCACTTCACAAAAAGGATAACAGTATAGCGCAAGAGGTAATTATTAAGTTGTTTATGAAGTTTTTTTTTTGAAAGAATGAATTTATTTCATCAAACATTACATTACAATTAAATTTACATAAGCAATATATATATATATATATATATATATATATATATAATATTTATGGTTATTTAAATCACAAAATATCTAAACTTAACGACACCAAAAATAATTTCATTCCCTTTGACAGTCCCTGAACGCTTGTCTCACCTATGAAGTTACTATAGCCGCCATTTTGATACTCAACTTAACAAATTGCTCATAGAATTATCTCAATCAGGGAGACTTTCCACTCGAGGATCACTATTTTGTTCAGTTTCCTCTACCAGGAGTTTATGCTCTTGAGTATTAAAGTTTTCAGAAAGGGCAGGCATGCGCCTTACGTTCCTTGCGTCTCGGTCGCCCCAGTTTACAAACGTGGCGCTTATGTCGCTCTTCCCCACATCATTCTATGCTACACTATGCAAACAGAGCACGTATAAACGCTTTCCAAACTATTCAGCATCGACGTACGGCATAACTTTCGATGTTGATAGATTGAAATTTAAACCGTAATGGATCATAATAATGACGACCTCCATCCGAGAGCAACAGGCCATTAATTTTAAGGGACGTTACCCACTAAATGTTTGCTACTTTTGTGTTTGAAATGTTGGGCTTCTGTGTGAAGTCTCATAATGATAGGGGTAAATTTAGGGTGATGGAACCAGTGCTTGTCATCCGATTGTCGCGTTTACTGACTAGACGACATATCTTAGGCCCCATTCACAATGAAAATTAAACTTGAAAGCAAGATGCTATGTGTTGTAATAGAACATTTCACAATGAATCACGTGAACAAAAAAGTAATATTACAATTAGACGCAAACTTAGAAGATTGCAACCTACAAGGTTTTGCGTCTACGTCTAACTTAAACTTAAGAAATTAGCCAATCAGAACACAGCTCTGTTGTAGAGTTCTATAGTAGAATTTATCCATACACGGAGCATGGAAATCAAATACAACCCTTGCTGTTTGCTGCTGCAAGTCCCGAGCGATGGCTGAGAGTGCCGAAGGTGGTAACCCACAGATATAGCTATATAATACGATTTTCAATGGAGCGGTACCATGTGCAGAATGCGCTATAAATAGATGTTTATGCTTTTTTCCGCTGCAATCAAAGGAAATTTGCCGCTATTGCAGTGATTTACCCGCCCCTATAAATTTACATTTCAGATGAACCACTGGGACCCCTGTTTGTAGGATTTAAAAGTTACAGAGGGCAACACATAGGTTACAGAATGTTTAACAAAAAATAATACATGCACCATTTATACTGCGGTCACGGATGTAAATGTCGCTTGGGACTTGCAGCAGCTAGCAGCAAAAGTCGCACTTGATTTCCGTGTAAGGGCCAGTTTGTCATTGGACAAAAGATTAATTGCATTATACGAAAGCTATCCTTGTTCATAGCATATTAGACATTGCATATGCATAAACGCTGCCACCGTCTGCTCAGCAGCAGCCATTTTCAATCAGTTGTTAGTTGATCTTAGCTTGTTCTTATTTTTGTTTGGCTAATACATAGGTTTGAGTTTTTCATTGTGATTTTTTTAATAGTGTTTAACGCTCGATTTTACTACTGAGGCACCACAGGCGGTGGACACTGATGATATATGAAGCGAAATGATATATTAGGAAAGAATTTTTTTAAGGAAGGAAACGTTCCAGGCCTAATTTTAGGGTACATCCCCGGCAATGGCCATTTATGAGGTCTGAGGAAAACCTGGAAAAAACCTCAGTCAGGGAGGACGGTCCTGGCCTCTCGCTCATTAGTCCGCGCCTTAACGACCTCGGACATCTGTGGCGGTTTCATTGTGAATGCCTACATACTACTAAGTTAATGTGTTACGTCTTATTTTATTATGTTTACGTTTATTTTTCATTGTGAATGCGGCCTTTGAAGTACTTCTGGGATGTGGTTTAATTTTTTATTTTATAGGTGTGTATACAAAATGACCACAATACGCATATAGTCAGAGAAAATAATCAGAAAGTTAAGTAGATAGTATCTATTTTATTTCTTGCGATCACGATTGTAATTGAACATATTGCCTAATTATTGAAGTTTCCTTCCAGTTATCAACTAATTAGTACAAAATTTGAATATTACGGTCTAATTGACCACTTTATAGTTATCAACTGTTGGTCCTGGGGGTCTAGTGGAAACCATACTTGCCTCGTACACCTAAATCACAGATTCAAACCCGGCTAGGGCCGATGGATTTTTTCGGGTGTAAAAATCCTAAGTGTGGATTCCTTCGGAAGGGAAGTAAAGCCGTGGGCCCCGTGTCGTACATTTACGGCACGATAAAAAATACCTCAAGCCTGAAAGAAGAGCTTCTGAGCAAAATTTATTGGCCGTTCCACGTCTAAATTGAATAGAACGCTGATGACCTGATATGTTGGAGAACGTTCGTAAATAAAGTAAATGAACAAAGCTATCCATGTTTGTGATTAGTAAAATTAAACTTTTTTTCCTCCCTGTATCTAAAACAGATATGTGGTAATGTCATTGCTAAGTTCCATATCTTTTATGTTTAAATCTTTTACTATCTGCTTATAGACTCATTTCCCAGATCATTAGCTTTTGCCGGCAAATCCTATCAACAATATGATATTTATCACTGGTAACTGAAAGGGGTGAATAAGACAAAGGGTATTTGGAGAATAATGTGCTTTAAGGAATACCTGTGCAATAGACTGGAGAAAGGTTACAAATATAACAATGGGAATAGGCTTACCGGGGATTGAGCATATTACACGTCACTTGACCAGAATGTCTAGAGATCGGGATCTCCAGCGTCTGGCGCCCGGAGGTTATGACTGGTAGGTACCACCAAGAAGAGAATGAGCAAGGAATGATTCCTGCGACGCTCTTGGTAACTTGCTGAGTCACCGCATACCAGTGGAAAGTGAGGCACCATTGCTTTGAAATTCTTATTTTAAAACTGGTGGGCTCTATACAATCGTTTAATTATAATTATAATACAGTTTAATTATAAACTGTATAATTATATGCTGTGCTTATAAAATGGAGTTTTGGGAATTTCTTCCCAGAGTTATTATTTTCTTCATAGGCTTTTGTAATCAGTTTGATGTCATAAAGTTTTATTTAGGTTTTAGATTTGCTATTATATTGAATCCGAACGTCGGTCCTGGTGGTGTAGTGGTTACCATACTTGCCTTCTAAACCCAAGATCGCGGGTTCGAACCCGGCCAGGACCGATGGATTTTTTCGGGCGTAAAAATCCAAAGTATGGCTTCCTTCGGAAGGAAAGTAAAGCCATGGGTCCCGTGTCGTACATTTACGGCACGAAAAAGAACCTCTAACCTGAAAGAGAGGCCTCTGAGCAAAATTTGTCGGCCGTTTCACGCTCTGAGTTGAATGGGACGCTGATGACCTGAGCTGTTAAAGAGCGTCCATAAATAAATCAAGCAGCAGAGTCCGAACCAGCCCTTCTGAGTTGAGCGATGTATAAACACCTAAAACACACTTACATATCTCTATGGTGTGGTGCGTAGAAATTTAATATACCTGTGTGTATTTTCTACGTTGGTACGCAACTTTCTCGACTCTTGTTGCAATTCGTTGTCTCACAAGACTGCAAAGTTTAATGGCCTAGATTTTTGCACTTAAATGTGTCAGCTCTGAGCTCCAAATGCACCTGTGGGTTTATTCTAGAACAAAAATGCAGTCATTCCTTGATATATAAGAAATGCATTTTTCAACGTCCAAATGGCTTGGTATGGTTTTTCACCAATTTACGTTTCGAAGAAGCTTTCGTTAAATGTCAAATACCCTAAGTTTTAATTTATCATTGGGGTGAGTGAGGTTTTAAATTTGTTTCTACATAATTTATAAATAGAGGGAAGGTGTATATTATATTATACATAAACAATGATATTAAAATATTTTAGCGCTTAGACAGTTCCAAATTTATGTATCAGGAGCTCAACTCTGCAGAATTTACTGTTTATGAGTAGCGTTTTTTATTTGTTTTATTCATGGACGCTCTTTAACATATCAGGTCATCGGCGTTCCATTCAAATCAGAGCCTAAAATGGTCGACAAATTTTGCTCAGAGGTTTCATTTTTCAGGCTTGAGGTTCTTTATCGTGCCATAAATGTACGATACGGGACCCTTTACTTCCCTTCCAAAGGAAGATTTTTACTCCCGAAAAAATCCATCGGTCCTGGCCGGGATCGAACCCGCGATTTTGGGTTTAGAAGGCAAGCACGGTTACCACTACACCACCAGGACCGACTTTATGACCAGTTAAGAAAACGTGGAAAATGTATCAATCCTAGACCTGATGGGAATCCTGCCTCAGACCTCTTGGTTAGGAGCCCATACCATAACTACCTGGGTCACTTGTGCTGGTAGCTTATACGTATTTCATATTAATACACAGAACATCCTATTGCCAATTTAGAAGCCAGAAGTTCTAATTACATGTCTGTGAAAAGAGGAAAATGTGTTCATAAAACATGTCTATGGTCTTGAAGGCCGGGGCCTCTAGAATTCCTTCAGCTACCCTCTCACGCTCCAATCCCTACCCGGTCTCCAGGATACTTGTGGATGTATTCAGATGGGGCAAGTTATGTTTTTAGCAAGGGGCACTAACTCATTACTTAAGGGGTAAGCCGAAGATGCACCTGACCATGACCTCGGTTTTCCACTTGCCTTTGTTAATCATTTCGTGTCGAACATTCAAGGTTTGGCATATTAAGTGGATGATGCAACGTTCTCATCCTCTACATTGGCGTAGATCTACTTTGTAGTGGAACTAACTGTAACAGGAATCTATAGATGTAGATGGTAGTTCTTTAAAAGCATTATTTGAACTTCGAATAACGCATAGCACTAAAATAATTTCCTCCAATGCGGCAATATGAGTGTGATGGCGTGCAACCGCGAGTGCCAAACTTTTAACCATATACATTTATGTGGAGATCAACACATATGTAGGTTTCATGTTCATTACTGCAAAGGTACTTATATCGAAATAAGACAACGCTGAGTGCAGAGATGAAAAGTTTAATTTTGGAAGTAGGTAACGTTGTTGCATTTAACGTTGCGTCTTGTGTTTTAATATTAATAAAGATAACACAGCGCAGTTCTGCCTATAGGAATGTTTACCTTGCGGCATTTATCAGCAAACATTTAATGTGAAATAAATTCGTAACTACAGAGAATGGAGAAGGATTTGAATGTGTACACAAAAATAAGTATCTCTCAAATATTCTGTGAAATATTCACCAAAGGCTCCTTCATAACAGTCGAGACCTAACGCTGTTGAAATTATGTAATGTAATAAATTTTGTGTTTGGTTTAAAGGAATCGAAGTAGCTGAACTGAAATTCTTAAGAGCAGTGGTAACGTATACATCAGGATGAGATTTTTTTTTAAATAGTGTTTAACGTCCCTTTTTACTACTGAGACCCCAAAAACATAGGACACGGATGATATACTGGGAAAGGATTTTTAGGAAGGAAACGTTCCAGGCCTAAGTTTACTGTACCTCCCCGGCATTTACCATTTATGAGGACTGGGGAAAATCTGGAAAAAACCTCAGTCAGGGAAGACGGTTCTGGTGGGATATCGAATGCCAGACCTCCCGCTCACGAGTCCGCGCATTAATGACCTCGGCTACCCGTTAAGAAATATTGAGAGTGTTACAACAGAATTTTATACAAAAATAGGAATATGGGTGTTGTAAATTAATACAAAATATTTTATGGAGTATATAACTCCAATAGAAAGGCAATAGAATCCCAAAGAGGATATCTACATGCAAACTAAGAGACAGAAGTCATGGAAAACATGTCAAACAATGAAGCGCTCATTAATCGTTTATCTAAAGTAAATTTGAATTTTAAGAATGTTTCAATTACTTTTTGACTAATGAAAATTAGTATTGCTTTATTGATTTTTTCCTAGTAATAATTTAAATCCATTATAGAGTTTAGTAATTAATAAGGGGTTAATAAGGTTTGTACCTAGAATGACTTTATGATGATTTATTGATTATTCAGCTGGAACGCAAGGATAGTGCAAAACCAATGAATATTAATGGTATGCAGCAAATTAATAGTTATTTTCAATTACGGGATATTACAGGATAAGTACTCACTTTTTGACGTGAATGAACCTCTTAGGCAAATTTAATGCACGGTTTTAAACCTGGTACCTTATAGCTTTTGGCGGTCTTTACGTTTAAAATCTTCCATTGGCAAGCTGATGGTGCTAAAACGTGGCACTACTTGGGCACTACAAATAAAATACAATGAATTCTGTAATCACCCTCCTTATAGATGTTGGTTATAGATATTGTTAGTCTTTTTGCGACATAGAATCTACATCTTAGTAAGAAACTGTGATTTAAAACCAGAAGTTCATCTATACTAATAGACGTAATTTGACCAATGATTTCAGCCCCTGCTGTAATAAGGTTAATTACAAAATGAACTAATTTTTATTTATAGTACCCAAACTTAAGTTTTGGGGTATGAGTTTGTGGCGCCGATGCCTGCAATGGTGGGGAGTCACCCGGGTCAGACGTTCGACTTACGAATGACCGATTTTATATGCCGCACTGTATTATAATTTTATTAAATTTCATGAACTTCTAAATTAGTTCTCTTGTTAAACATGCACAGTTCAATTTGACACCTAAATTGTTTCCATGTTAGTTCTTTCAGTAAACAGAGTTCCAGCGTTTACCTCTCCAAATCTTCTGAATGGGTCGAAGGCACTAAAAATTCCCTCTCTTTACCTCTGACGGGTTATTGTTGAGTTTGTATGGAGAACTTGCGTCATTACTAGTGAACACAAATCTGCATTTTTTCGCCTATGTTTCGTCTTCCTTTTAAGTTCCTCGTTATTTGATTTGTCAGTTTGACAAAAACTAACTCGGTTAGGAACACCAAGTAACAAGAATCTTTTAATACAGGACTGTTACTGTTCTTTTTCATTTTACTAATTCAGGCGGTGTACTCGCGAGATGTTTGATTATAGAATCAGGGTATTATGTTCTCACGTCAAACACTTTTCTTAACACTTTGTTGTACAGAATTTACGATAATTTCTATAATACCTTGCTACACAGACCATTTTGAACGACATCGTATATCTTAATTAATTCTTAAGTATATAACGTAATTTTCACGGCTTTTTATATTTTTTAATAATATTTTAATACAGTTGTTGCATGTCCTGTCACGTTTGCACAATGATACCAGCCCCTAAAACGTTTAACGGTTTCCTCTACAATTTGTATACATATTTAAAACTATTCGGAACACTTTTACAGGATATGAGTTTAAAAGCATTTCCTACAGGGCGGTAGTTCCACTCCAGAGCTACAAACAAGAATCCTGTTACTGGATCGTTCACCCTAGGTCGTTACGCTTGTTGGTCATTAAGTCTAGCTGAGTGACTGACTGACTCGGGTTACGACTTCATAAGGATGTCATTTCATTGTTCTGAATTACTCGTAAAGGTCCACGAGAATTGTTTGTATGCACTGATTCATGAAATACCGCTGATGAATCCGTTTAGTGTGTCGTTAAAACGACATGCGAAACCACTTCTCTTTAAAGTGCCAGTAACAAACTACCCAGTTATTTAAAGTGTTATGACTCCACCTGTAGCGCCACAGTGAATTTTCTTTATTAACTGCCACAGTTGCGGAATGCAATAAAATGCTTTAAAATCAAAATACTTTATGCACAGTGTTTAACGTCCGTTTTTACTGCTGAGGCACCACAGGCGGTGGACACTGTTGATACATGAGATAAAATGATATATTGGCAAAGGATTATTAAGAAAGCGAACGTTCCAGAGCTAAGTTTAGGGTACCTCCCCGGCATTTGCCATTTATGAGGACTGAGGAAAACCTGGAAAAAATCTCCTTCAGGGAGGACAGTCTTGGTGGGATTCGAACCCCAGACCTCCCGCTCACGAGTCCGCGCCTAACGCCCTCGGCCACCCGTGGCAGTATTACGACAAGATGTTTTGCGGTTAGCGCATTTCAGTATAAAGGACTTGCATACTGATAAATTACTTTGTTACTTTCACCCACATGTTCCAGAGCTCGAATTGAAAGGCTAAAGACTTCCGATACGATGGTCCGGGGCTTGATTTTCGGAAGCGGCAGTGAGATTTTTCTGCGCTTTGTAAATTTGCATTGTTGTTTGATGCAAAGAATGGCTTTGGAAGAATGATTGCTTTGACTGGAAATTTTGCTAGTTATATACTGATGGAAAAATTAATCCTGTAAGGACTAATTAATGGTATGCAAGAAGCCTTTAGCTCTAAGAAACATATTGGATACATAGACAAGCAATTTTTGACTTCAATCCATTTTTAGCATTTTAGTAGTTGAAGCTGTGATACACATAAAACTGCATTATCGATATAATGAAGTTTTTCTAGAACTTACTCTTTGCTTTCCCTGTTTCTTAATGGTAGGTAATTATGTGTGACTAGATGTTGAAGCTAGTTTCGCAGCAGCTTTGAATGAAACTTAATAGACAAATAAATTAATGTATATGTTTATATAAATGGATACTCTTGTGTTGATATTAACTTCTTAACAGTATGATTTGCGCATAATTATTTATTGCTTAAAAGAACACAATTATAGGGTATATAACGCTGTTCTAAGATCTTATAGCTTACACTGGACAGCTTTAAAGGTAACTACATTTAAATAATGTTTTTTTCTGACGCATAACTTGACGAACTTTTAATCTTTATTTTGCTAAACTTTTCAGGGAGTTTAAAGATTATATAAACAATTGAACATCTCATTACTTCACCATTTACAACTTCAAAAACTTCAGTAAGAAAGTCCTTCACCCAGGAGCTGTATAAACTATTTCTCGTCGATTTCAGTAGCGCTTAATAAAAATGAATATAAAATCCACATCATACCTTAATTAATTAATAACATGAAATAAGTTATAGTATTAGGGAAACCAAATTAGAATTCTTGCAACCTATAAGCATTACAAAAGAAAATCCATATTGTTAGAATTATCATTACTATTATTGATATTAAGCCAAAGTTATAGTTATATCCTATTAATTAAATTAAATGTATCGTCACTAATAGACAAGGCTATACTGTGAGTATTTTTAAACATTTTTAAATGTAACCATGTTTATGGACTGAGCCCTTGGTATCATATTTACATTCACTAAAATGGAGAGAAATACAGAAAGTTTTTCGAGTTACATTGCATATTATAGAAGAAAAAGTTCATATGTTTCAATAAAACAAAAGCACGTTACTATTTAGAAATAAATACAAGTTACAAAGCAAATAAAAACAATCGAAAGTTAGATATATTTTTGTTGACTTTGGAATTTACTATACCTATAGATGTAATTTTAGTAAAAAAAAAATGTAACGCAAAGCACTCTTATATACAAATATATTTATCAGACATATATTAGATTAATATTTCACATTTTCTATCATGACGATGCTTTTGTTAAATATAAAACATATGTATCGTTATGAGACAGTCTATATCTGAACTGATTTGTTCTTTTATTTTATAATAATATAAAAAAATTATACGCAAGAGCTTTTTTTAAATTTCTGTTTCCAAGTCTATCCCTAATGTTCCAATTTCCCTAATTTTGGGAGTTTTTTATTTAATTTAAATGGTATATTTTGAATTTTGTGATGAAGAAACAATTATTGTTACTGCTAGAGCAATATTTAAGTTTTGGGTTTCATGTAATAGTTCGATTTAAAATAAATCTACTTGTTTTTTTGAGATAAAAATGCTTTAGATTAACACTTAACCCTAACTGTCCAATTTTGCTGGTTAATGAAATAGAATCATTTGTTCATTGATGGTTATTTGCTGAGTTTCGTTCAGAAAAAACAAAAATTGCGAACGCTAGATCGTTAACCGACACACACAATGATTTTTATTCATTTTATTTGTTTATTTTTTGGTGACTAGTAGGTAAAATATCGATGGAGATTTGGAAAGATTATTCAACACGAATTTTTGTGAATGTATAGATTATATACCATGCGCGTCAGTCCATAAACATGTTTAAATTTAAAAATGTTTAAAAATACCCACACAATATAGCTTTATCTATTAGTCACCCTACATTTAATTTAATTAATAGTATTCAAATTTATTTTATGGTTTAATATCAATAATAGTAATGATAATTCTAAAAATATGGATTTTCTGTAGTAATACTTATAGGTTGCAAGAATTCTAATTTTGTAGTTCCTAATACCACAAAATATTTTGTCATTAATTAATTATGCTTTTATATTGTATTAAGCGCTATTGAATTCGATGAAGAATTGTTTATACATATCCTACGTGATGAACTTTCTTATTGCTGTATTTGAAGTTGTTACTGGTGAATATTAGTACAATCCAATACCTTACATTCCTTCGAAATTCGCTACAATGAACACCATAGGAGTTAATTTGAACGATTGTGCCGAACACGATTTTATACATATAAGCGGATTTATTCCACAGAACATACAGTAATATTTCGGGAAAATAAATCTATTAATAAGTACCCTAACCTAAGCGTTAATTTTGGACTGGTATACGAGTAATAATAATATTTAAGTGCAACCTCTGGGTTAGGTCACATGTTCGCTTAAGTTTAGTTTAAGCAATTACTACTGTGTTTACCTCAACTAAAGTTTTCTATTTTCTCTTGCTTTTCTGTTCTATATCGTATAAACGACGGCTACTCTGTATATCTCACATGTCAGACAGCCGGATTGTAACTTTGTTCGCTTTATTTTATAAGGATCGGGCTATTCTGCTCGTTCATTTAACAGACTCTGTTGCAACACTTTGCTGTAACCGAAGTTTTACTAGTGTATCGGAGCACATGTGGGCACTTTCCAAGTAACTCACCATTTAATATGCCACGGGGCAGCCACTAGGAATGCTATTACATCACCGGTATTTAGTTGGAAATGCATGCATGACGGGTAATCTCGATTTCTCCATCATTCGTGAGCTGGGCGTTTCTTGGAATGATATTTATTTTTAGCTTTCATGGTTATATACTGCTAGCAATGCTGTTGAAAGTGTTTGGGTTCGAGGGTTTCGCATGGATTCGTTTGTATACTTTAAGTGCAGCTGTCTATTATACGACAACGTTAAGGTAGTATGTTTGTTCTCATCGACAAAGGGTTCGTTTCCCGGCTAACCTCCAAAATGTTATTTCATAAATAAAGTCAGGGTTTAGTGTGTGCGTGAGTATCGGTTAATGTTTTATTTACTTTGACTGCATTAGTCTTTTCTCATTATCTGGCTATTATCCGCGTTTACTGTAGTAGCACATCTGTAGGGAAGAAATGGGTTATAGATTGCGCAAATAAGCTCGCAGTCCTTGGCGCCTTAAATCTATGTGACATTCTTTTTCTCCCAGTAAGAAAAAAAACTTCGAAAAAACCTTACCCAGACAGCTTGGGAATCGAACCCAACACCTTCGGATTAGTCACCAACACTAGCCCACGGAGACGGTTATCTAATCTGATACTATTAGTTGTCCATTGTTATTGTTATTAACGAAGACAATAATATTAGCTCCAGTTGCAAAGGGCCCCTGTTAATAATACGGAGTAATGGTCTCGACGTTTATTAGATGGGTTATGACAGATTCATTAATTGGATGAATAGTAATATAATGAATATTTCAGAAAGGAGTTAGTGATGATCAAGTTCCGTTATTCATGCCGTGATTTACTTGTGTTGAAGTTTGAATACCGCCATGTGTGGCAGGTCAATAAGGCACGGAATCGTGAGCGGGAGGTCTGGGTTTCGAATACCGCCAGGACCGTTCTCCGCGACAGGCTTTCTCCATGGTTTCCTCAGTCGTCATAATTGACAAATGCCGGGGAGATACCCTAAACTTAGATCTAGAACGCTTCCTTCCTTGAAAAAAACCCTTTCTCAATTCATCTCGTGTAACACCAGTGTCTACCGCCTGTGGTGCCTCCATAGTAAATGCAAGTGTTAAACTTTAAAAGTGTGTGGTCTGAAATGAAGGTGAGTGATTTATTTTGTTTTTAGAAATGCCCAAATTGTTTCCCTAGCATTATTGTAAATAATATAAATGGATACAATTTTAGCAATGGAAACAATTATTGCTATGCCAATTTTATGCAAGTAATGTCATTACTTGCAGTTTATTCATTATTTTGGTCAATAATAAAGACTGTTTATGATTTTGATATACAACCTTTATTTTTTATACAGTTTACTCGACAGTAACAAATGATTTTAGTTTTAAATAGCACAGCAAATGTTTTATAAGTTTGGTATGGAAAGGAAACAATTGATGTCCCAACTACGAAACTTGTGAGTACCCATGCTCTGTCATGCTGCCCTGACTAATGCCATATACTCTCCCACCCGTACTTTGTTAATTCATGCATTAATATTAGGTTGTTGCATAAGGTCGTTTCGTTTTTGTTTGTAAGCACAGCACTGCAATGCTAGAGTAACGATTACGTTTGTCATCTGTTATTCGTTTTTGGAGCGTTGTTCGTAAATACGCCTTCACTTTTGTTGCAGGTATGAAAAAAGGTTGCATTATTTCTGAGCGTGAAGTGAGGGAGCAAAAAGGCAAAAGGAAAAAAAGGAACACTTCCTATATATTTTTTCTTTTGAAATTAATAGAAAAGCAAAGTAGCGCAGATGACTTGAACATTTGTGCCGTCTACGGGAAAAATGTCATCAGAGCAAGCACGGCAAGTAATGTTTTTGTCGGTTGAAAGAGCGCTACACGAGTGTTTTCCATATTCAGGAAGGCATTGGGCTTTGATGCAGACCTTCTGAACTCTTTAATCCATGATAATCCACGTCAGTGAACCCAAGGATTAGTATATGGGGTGAATTATGACCAATCAACCATTGTGCGACATTTGAATTCCATGGGTAAGGTCCAAAATTCCGATGTATTGATACCGCATTCTTTAAGTGCAAACAAATATCAGCGGGTTCTCATTTGTGCATATCTGCTTGCTCGTCAACGCTTAGTTCCAGAACAATCGATCATTCCTATCTAAGATTAGCGTTAAGGAAGGCATAGATTATGTAGAATATACGAGGGTAGGTGCGTAAATTTCCGGCCGTACCGCTTTCTAGGTATTTTTTTTGAGTAGTGTTTAACGCCCGTTTTTACTACTGAGGCACCACAGGCGGTGGACACTGATGATACATGAAATGAAATGATAAATTGGGAAAGGATTTTTTTTTTTTTTTTTAAGGAAGGAAGCGTTCCAGGCCTAAGTTTAGGTACCTCCCCGGCATTTGCCAGTTATGAAGACTGAGGAAAACCTGGAAAAAACCCCAGTCAGGGAGGACGGTCCTGGCGGGATTCGAACCGCAGACCTCCCGCTCACGAGTCCGTGCCTTAACGACCTCGGCCACTCGTGGCGGTGCTTTCTAGGTATGATAAATACAGAAACTATATTTCACTTTTCAATATAGATACCCTTTATAGCAATACATCTCTCACATTTTTGAATTAACATTTCAATCCCCCTCCCAAAAATAGTCAGAAGTCTTGTCTGCAGCTAGATAAGGGCTGTAGGGGGGATGGTGGATCTCCTTAAAGCCACATTTCTTCACAGCTTCCTTGTCAACAAGAGCTGTGAGCACAACCCGTTATCCTGAAGAAAGCGCACAACACCATTCAACTTTCCTCGCATTTTGTCTTTGATGGAAGCACGTAGTCTTTGCAGTAGACCAGCATAGTACTCCCCGTTTACTGTGATGTAAAGTCAATGAAGAGTATTCCTTTACAGTGCCAAATATTGTGGCCATGGTCATCTCGGTTGACTGAGAGCCCTTGGCCTTTAGAGGGGATACTTCACTAGGTTTACGCCATTCCATTGATTCTCTTTTGGACAAGGGATCATAGTAGAGGACCACAGTTTCATCTCCTATAGCAATGGTTTGCTTCTGCATTCTCCAAAAATGCCTCACGCTAACTCGTTGCTGCTTTTGGACTGAGGTAAGAAATATAGGCACTAACCTTATTCATGTTTAAATGTTCATGAATAATTCGAAGGACTGTTGTTTTGGTAAGGCCCAACCGTGCTATTTCTGTACTTTTGAGCCGCCGGTCTTCCATAATTTCTCCTTCCACAAGAGCGATGTTTTCGGGAGTGGGCATCTCCAAGGGCCGACCTGCACGTTTTTCCTCTTCAATGATTTCTCGAAGCATTCGAACAAGATTGGCCCATTCTTTTACGGTAGAATATGAGGGGGATGCTTCCCCATATAAACTATCTAGTCGCTGTTTAATTTCATTTGGAGTAAGTCATTTTGTGAAGAATTTAATAACAGTTCACACTCCATTTTAAACATGTCATAATTTTCTAACATAGCCTTCTTTGTGCAACTATACCTGAACTGAACACAGCGAAGCGAAAGTTACAGCTGCAATTATTTACTTAGAGATATGCTATGACACCAGATAAGAATTTTGGTACGGCTATTATCCTTATTGCCGAGGCCGGAAACTTATGGACCTACCCTTGTATTGCTAATTAATTTCTGTATGCTATTCATCTGAAATAAAAACTTATCATCACAAATAAAAAACGCTAGAAATTGGTTCAACAATATATTTTAATTTTTGCAAGCAATAAAAATAATTATATATTCACTTTACTTCATAAGTAGTTCCACTTAAATAGAAAAGGCTGTAAATTACAATTTATTTTATTTTTGGGGTATAAATTTGTACTGACTGCATTGTAGTTAGCAGCAATGAAATGCTTCACAGAATCGCATACTCCGTTATCTGATAGTTTATTTGCTAGGACACGTTTTGGTTAATAACCTTTCTTGTTCCCATTAAGTACTGTGGAAACACGACGTTTGCTTTTGTCTGCACTACTAGACAAATCGCAGAGCAAGCTAAAAGTGTAACGGTTATGAGTTATTTAAAGTATGCAGTTGAGGGCCTGACGCTGAAATCATGTTACACAGGCATTTCGTTAATTATATCTGCGCCTTCACTTTCATAGCTTCTCTTGCACAGTGGTTCTGAACCTTCTGATCGCAGAAACTGGTGACTGTCATAACAAAGTTTCCTTGTTCAAATAGAAGCGTTTAATTCGAGCAGTACTGTTATATCGTTCACTTTAAACTACCTCTGCATAATTGTGGAAATCAATCTATAGTTTGTTTTCGTATAGAGTTTACACACTTCAGCTATTCGTGGCAAAGATGACTCTACAGGAAAAGTACATGTCTGGGTAGCTACGGTTCAGTTCCTACATTGCATTAAGCTCACTCAGATATGAGGTAAACACGCATAGAAACTAACGGCAAGGTATATTATTTGCTTTAATATTTCTGTTCTTTTAGCTTTGATAGTTTTTGTTGATTCACTTAACTGCAGTTTGCATAGCTATTATTGTGCAATCTAATGCATAAATTTTCTAGAGACTAGTAGTATTTTCTGGTAGACTAAAACTGAATTGGATGCAAAATATCGATGAAGTAATTGCTTTGTTGTAAATAAAATGTAAATGGTATGTAAAGGGATATTTTTCTTCCCGTACCACTCCACGCGTAATGACTGCTTGTTCAATTCAATCTGGTACAGCCACGAACGGGATTCGGAAAGTCCGCAGCTATGATTGTCTTGTAACATGTTACTAACACTCAAATGGTACATTTGCTCATCATTATCAAGGAGGAGAATGCTGGGCTGCCTCCCTTCATATACCATACATTCCTGGCATCGACTTATGAAATTAATTACTTCTCTCTACAGTTTTCTCCGAGAAATGGAACACATTTCTTCACGAATGTTATATTTTTCAGTTCATCTAGTGTGTATATTTGTCTTGCACACTTTTTCCGTTACTGAGTCCTGTTGTAAAGTCGCGAACATACTTCACAATTAATTCAGGGGAAAAGGTTTGCAAAATATTCTGCAATACATGTCACTGTTAAAAACCATTGAGTTTGTTATTTTCTCATCATTAATGCATTTTGAACATGCAGGGGTTTCTCGTGAAGCAGGTTAAGTTTTTCTCCAGTATTCGTGAATTAACATACTCAATTAGGTGGAGGAGTCGTCCTTAAAGAAGAATAGATTAAGACCGGTTTCTTCGTTATGTCACTATTGCAAAGCAAACAAAAAAAAAAAAAACTAGTCCTACGATGCAGGGTCACCCGGTTTAAGTTCTTACCCTACAGTAATTTATAGAGTTTCAACATCAGAAGCTTTGTAGCCGAAAAGTAGTAAACATATCGAAGTGATTTTAGGGGAACGTTCCAGAGCATGTCAAAATCTATCAAGTACTGTGCTTTTTATCAATCAATCTGTGAATCAAACTTCCGCTTGCAAGTTGGATATCGGAGAATCTCTCTTGAAACAACTCCATGTATCACCAGCGATTCTATGCACGTAGGAATCTTAAATCAACATTCTTTGAGAAATGGAATACTTAAATTGGGCAATATTTTTTAATTAATACATTGTATTAAGCCATCTAATGAATAATTAAAACACTGTTACTTACACGAGAACGCGTTCGTTCATTTCTAGAGATAAACTTATACTTACTTGCCTTTCCTCCTTCTCCCTGACCGGCTTTCAAATGTGGATCTTAATTCAACTTCGCCACTATAAACTTCAAAGCACTGTGCCGAATGTTGGAGTACAGGCCTAAAGGCTTTGTAAGCAAATGATTTTCGAATATGATTCTTCACGTTCTGTAAATTGCTTACTTAGGTTTTTCACACTCTGGACTGATAAACTGCAAGAATACTTGAGTTTTCCTCACTACTGGCTCATTTGTGCCTGCGCCACCTATAAGGGCACTTCCGGTAGGAAAGGATTAGGCGAGAGTAACACTGAGCGGCCAGAATCTGCGGGCATTGACGCAGATTAGAGCAGTTATAGTTCCTCTGGGAACGCCATCAGTGATGATATTCTGAAATAAGCCACTAATAATAAAATCGATATTTTCAGAGTCTTATGATTTCGTGATACAGTGCAATGGCAAGGGGCATGTTGAAATAAGATAGAAAGTACAGGTACATATGTGCATACACATCTACATCCCACATGTGTTTTAATTATGCCAAATCAATATTTGATGAAAATATATCGCAACTAAGTGTCCATGCAGTATAATTGGGACGGAAGTATAAAGAACTTGTATATTACATACTCAGAGTATGATAAAATAAAAGGATATTTACAAATGTAACGGGTTGTCATTTAATGCTTTGCAATAGGCAGTGTAGCACTTTGCTGAATATGGATAATTTAAAATGGTTCATGATGTAAATCGCCATGACCAATAGAGTATGTTGTGTTGCCTTAATATATAAAATCTTGAATAACTAATAAGGCTGATTAATATTTGTTTTCCTGAAAGAACGCGTCCACTTATCCATCTTCATACATTCCCTAATGGTATTGCTACCTTATACGCAGAACGTGAGAAAGGCTAAAAATAGAGATTTTAGAATTAGGGGCCTTGTGTAATTTTAAATTCCTTTATTTACTTACACACAGAGCTTCCAAAATATGATCTTACCGACTACATTTGGCAGAACTGGTCTAGAAAGAACACAAGCAGTGGTTTGACTAACTATTCAGTACTGATGAAAGAAACCACTCACAATAATGCACACGTGCTAGGGGATCACCTTGTCGTAGACAATTGACAGAAATATAGTTATAGGGTTTGCGTTTTAATAATTTTAATGCTATAGTGCATAAGACACTGGAACCTCAACTTGTGCTAATTTGTGTCAATTTAGTCAAGTTTGTCTTCTTTTAAAATTGTACGTCTTCAAGTGTTTCTTGTTTTCTACTGAAACATTGTGAATTGCAATTCTGGAAGCAGATAGCTACTTAGGGAGCTTTGCATAAATTCCTGACGAACGCAATGAGCTGATTTGTATTTATAATAACTATAACATTCAAAAGTCTTCGCGAGCATATGTAGAATCATGTTTGTTCTGAAATTCAAGGAAGGCAAGAGGCGAGCTCAGTAGTGAGGGGACCAGCACTTGGCCGAGGCGCAAAATCCCGTGCCGGCGATGAGGACATAGTTTAGAAGCCTGTAGTTTACTTTTAGCTATTGTGTTGAATGCTTTGTCACATTTAGTATACAAGAATGTTGTTTTCAATGTGTTTCGCTTCACGTTTGTAATTTTTTGACAGTTGAATTAATTTATAATAATCAGCAACAGCTGTT
Organism: Metallyticus violacea; assembly: GCA_030762175.1. NCBI lineage: Eukaryota > Metazoa > Arthropoda > Insecta > Mantodea > Metallyticidae > Metallyticus > Metallyticus violacea. The sequence continues at coordinate 116,777,332 of CM060842.1, read as the reverse complement.
TAGTACAAGTAGTAATGTAACTTTAGATGTATAAAATAAAACAATTAAAATATGTAATCATTATCTAAAGCACTGCTGCAATTGCTGCCTAATTTTATGTACTCTGGGAATACAGATTAGAATGCTACGTTTGGTATTTTGGATTCTCTACTTATCTATGGTAACAATTTATGGTTTGTGTTCAACAGTTTCTCTTTCTAAATATGTAGGGTTTGAGTGATGAACGGATTTGTGTTCTTTGAAAGACAATTGTGGGATTCGCCACACACAACTGGCTGGGAGGTGAGTAAGCAAAGAATTTCAAGCAGCCAGAGTTGGACGATGCTGATAAATGAAGGATTGCACTCTCTTTCTTATCTTGTCTGCCATCGCGCCGAGAGCAATTCAATGAACCGAAACGACGCTATTGACTTACTGCTATGGCGACATTACATATCTGCGTGGTCCAAGGTTCTTATGACGTGTCAGTCCAGGCCGAAGTTCGCATTTCTTACCCTTTCCCCCCATATACCTGTGGACATTGGGATGTTCCTAGAAGGGCATAACATTGTGAAAAAGGTTATAAGGTTCTTTCCGTTTGGCCTCCGTTGTTCCTTACCATCTTATTAATATTTCTATTATTTGGGTATAGTAACAAAATGATTTCATAGTTACATTAGTGTATTTTGATAGACTGCTTTTATAGAATGAATAAGTAGAACTCCCTGTAATATCGTCACATCAACTTGTCCGAATATCGATGTAGGCAGCCTATCAGTGCGCGTCATGTATTATATTGAGAGTAATAGAAGCCAGAGCAGATGCCATGTTTAGTTTGACTTTTGATTTGTTTTATTTACGGACGCTCTTTAACAGCTCAGGTCATCAGCGTCTCATTCTATTCAGGGCGTGAAACGGCGGACAAATTTTGCTCATGAGGTCCCTTCTTTCAGGCTTGGGGTTCTTTTGCGTGCCGTAAATGTACGACACGGGACCCACGACTTTATTTCCCTTCCGAAGAAAGCCATACTTAGAATTTTTACGCCCGAAAAAAACCCATCGATCCTGGCCGGGTTTGTATCCGCGATCTTGGGTTTAGAAGGCAAGTATGGTTACCACTACACCACTAAGACCGACTTTTTTAGTTTCGAAGAAATTTTTTTACTTATTAAATTAGCATCAGTCCTAAACTGTCGCATCTAGCCTACCTTCTTAATGGTAAAGTCAATATATTTACGTCTATTCTGAAATAGCCTGACATGCTTGGTTTAGCAGATGGTTGATTTGGTGATGTTCTCTCATTATTTTTTCTAATGGTGTTTAATGCTTGTTTTTACTACTGAGGCACCTTAGACGACGGATACTGATAATATGCGAGATGAAATGATAAATTGGGAAAGGCTTTTTGTATTTTAGGGAGGGAAATGTTCCAGGCCCAAGTTTAGGGTACCTCCCCGGCATTTGCCATTTATGAGGGCAGAGAGAAACCTCAGTCAGGGAGGACGGTACTGGCGGGATTTGAACCCACTCACGAGTCAGCGTCTTAACGAACTCGGCAACCCATGAGAATATTCTCTCATTACTGTTGTATCATCCATCTCTGAAATTGTTCCGTGTCTGTAATATAGGTGTATGTCTATTGGGTTGATTACACACTATGTCATTAGGAATAACTCCTTCAATGGGGATGCGCCTGATGAACAAATTTTCTTCCAAAGTTATCTTCACGTAAGGACAAGGTCAGTATCTATGACAATACATTGTAGGTACCTATTCTTGTGCATTTTCTTTTGTTTTTATTACAATTATAAATGATTCGCACTATAAAAGCATTGTAACCTTGCGGTTCCATTCAACTTTTAGCCGGTATTCAATATTTCTTCCCCTGCTTGGCTTAGTCATTTTTTACGCAGTTGTCAATGCTCGTACCAATGCTGCACACTTCTTTCTCACTTTCTTTCGTGCACTTGGTTTTAAACTCCCGTGGACTATCTTTTATAAATGCCGTTGAAAATAATCGTATGGAAATACGCAGCGCGGCTGAAAAATTATGCAGTAATATATTCTCGAAACACATGAAGCTCAAGTGTGTCAACTAGATTACAGCATTTGTTGCATTGCTAACAAATAGCAATAGTCTCACTTCGTGTTCTAAATAGCATCCATGTGGAGGACACAGGTTTGAATCCTCTGTCTATCTGCTTCGTCTTTCTGCATGGGAGGAGAAATGCAAATCCAACAATTTACTAATGCTGCATTATTTTAATTTGAGATGTCAAAATTTCTGACTACTGAAATTTCTGTGTACAATTTTGCGACGAATATCATTCTTATACTATTGTTATTTTCAGGTAATGTATCGTAATAAGTGACTGCTAAATTTCCAATATTTTAGAGTTATACTACGAGTATTCCTTAAAAATGTATATATGTAATTCAAATCTTGGTAGTTAAGACTGTATTAATGCCTCTTTGAGATATTGGTAAACTTCCCATGCTTGAATTTTTTTGATTTGGTTTATTTACGGACGCTCTTTAACATTTCAAGTCATCAGCGTCCCATTCAATTCAGAGCGTGAAACGGCCGACAAATTTAGCTGAGATACCTCCTTTTTCAGGATTGAAGTACTTTTTCGTGCCGTAAATGTACGATACGGGGCCCACGGCTTTACTTCGCTTATGAGCGATGCCTTACTCATGATTTTTACGCCCGAAAAGATCCATCGACCCTGGCCGCGATTGAACCCACAATCTTGAGTTTGGGAGGCAAGTATGGTTACCACTAGACCACAAGGACTGACCCCCTTCTTAGTTTGGATAGCATACTTTATATTTCACCCCTTGATGTGCTTAGTTTTGTTTAAAAATTATAGCAAGTAAATGTCAGGCTATTTCAGAATAAAGGCTTTACCATTAGCAGGTAGGCTAGATTCAGCTGTTTAGGAACGATGCTGCTTTAATAAGTAAAGAGGTTTCCTCCATGACTCTCTGGAATACAATTCTTTATCCTACGCGTGTTTCGAAGGTTAAACTCCCGAATTGTCATGAATTAACTAGTGAAGACGAATAGCCAACATACTGCAAGGTTCCCACAATGAAAGTTAAATGAAGTATAGAGCAATGCAGTAGAATAAAAGAAGAAAGCAGGGCTGATGGCAGGGACAGAGTCATTGTCTTTGCCTTTTAGGAAAATTGTAATATATTCGAAAGTAACGCGTCATGGATTATATTTTAAATATTAGATGTTTTTATTCTAGAATTTGTGTAGAATCGTGTTTGACTTAATGAGTTTGGATTGTAGTTTCAATATCTCTTTAAACAAATGCATTTTTATTCATAATATTACACACACAGGTTTTGTTTTCCTAGCGTATATTGTGTAATAATAGTTCCGCAAACTACCGACTATGGGCAGTAGTGTTGCCCATTGTCTAAGCACACTCACACACCTATCGGCGGAATGATGAAGATTGAAAGAGTAATTGATGGAACGAAGAGCAGGGATATACAAAGGAAATCTATCCCTAGTCGAATAGTTTACGATGTTGCATGCATTGTGGTGAAGGTGGTATATTTTTTGTCTCTCCATTTAAAATAAAGCCGGTTTCAAGCTAGAAAGTCGGATTAGCTTCAAATAATTCATTTGTAAAGGGGGTGTGAGAATAAGATGCAAGCCCTTATTAGCGAATTCCGAAGGAATGAAGTTATTGTGGTCGTCATCATGAAAAATCTGCTTATTTTTCGGTTATTTTATTTAATTGTTTATTTTTAACGAGCTCAGAAGGAATATAAGCTAATGCTGTTGCGCCAATTGAGAGAGTTTTTACTAATCTATCCAAATCTGCATGAACTCTACCTACTAGTCACCTAACAACATTAAAAAAAATAATAAAATACTTCGAAAATATAAATGTGTATCCGCTCTCTCTCTAGCAATCGCAATTATTGTTTTTTTCTCACCACAACTCAGCACATAGCCATCAATTAACAAATCATTGGTCGAGTTCGTTAACCAACAAACTTGAACTATTGGAGGTGGGTTAACCTAAATGGCAAATTAAAAAAAAAATGAGCATTTTCTCTAGCGGCTGTAACATTTGTTTTACCTCAACGAAACTTATTGAAAACCTTAAAAATAAATTGATGAAAGTAATTTTCGAAAATCGTTGCTTTCGGCCCACTCCGAGTGGGTGTATAGCTTAAAAACGTTTGGAGGTTAAAGCGAAATTAAAAAATCGCTATAGAGACTGCCATTTTAAAGTTTTTAAAGAAATCTTGGTATGTGCCATTGAAATAAAGTAGGAAAATTAGTTTTCGAAAATTAGTGAAATACTTGGAGGAGAGTTACCTCAAACTCAATCAAGAATAGTTCTAGTGACATTGATATATAATGGGTTCACAACACAAAGCTATATATGCCACTTAAATAGAATAAGAAAAATAATTTCTGAAAATTAGGGAAACGGGCTACTTGAAAGAGGACTCCCTAAAAACCACAATTTCAGCTTGGCTTTGACGCCCGCAATTTTAATTTTTTAAAGGAAACTCAATGTATAGCATTGAAATGAAATAAGAACATAATTTCTGAAAATAAGTGAAATGGGACTGTTAGCAGGGGGTAGGAGTTACGCCAAATTGAAATATCAATCTATCGGCATAATACATGTTTCGCAACGAAACTCCATGTATAACATTTAAATTAAAAAAAATCCCTAAAATCAATGAAATCGGACTATTAGTATGCCTGCATTTCAATATTTAAAAATCCCTCTAGTGGTCTTAATATATGCTTTTTGCAACGAAACTCCGTATACTGCATTTAAAAATAATAAGAGAAATAGTTTCTGAAAATCCTGGGAAATCGGAACATTAGGAGCGGGGCTAACCAAAAAAAAAATCCCTAGTACTACCAGTAATTGTTTTTTCACAACAAAACTCGGCATAAACCATTTAAATCAAATAAGAAAAAATTGTTTTGAAAATTATCATATTATTGGGAAAGGGGGTTACATGAAAAAGGGGTAGGACATTTAAAAATAACTCCATTGGCCGCAATTTAAAAATGTTTAAAGTAAACTAAAGATGCAATTGAAATAAAATAAGCATGGTTTCTGAAAATCAAAGGAATGGGGGGGGGCTTTACCTAAATTTTAAAAAACCTCTCTATCGGCACAAATATTTGTTTCTTGACAGCAAAATTCGATATATACCATTTGAATAAATTAGAATAGTTGCTGAAAATTAGGAAAATCGGACTATTACAAGTAAAGGTATACCCAAAAACCGAAATTTAAAAAGTGGTGTTGCGTTTAGTTTTCTCTATATTGTTTTAAAATAAAATGATAAATTAATTCAGCATATAAACTGTATTTATAACGTTCCATATGTTTTTTATTTAACAAAAGTATCGTCAAAATAGCACCTGTGAAATATTAATCTATTATGTGTCTGAGAATTATATTTGTATGTGAGAACGCTATGTAAAATTTTCAGAAAACATTTTGTTATATGTTTTTAATACCCTAGCATTTAAATTAAGTTTCAAAGTAAATGAAAATTCAGGAAACTTTAGATTGATTGCTGGTTCTGTATATTCTGTATACATCGCAATTGTTTTTAAACAGTAATAGGCTTTTATTTTAATGAAATATATTAACATCATCTTCTTAAATGCAGGATGTAACTAGTAACTTAAAACGAGTGTAAAGATATCAAGGACAGTTCATAAACATGGTTATATTTAAAGACGTTTAAAAACACCCGCACATTATAGCTTCGACTATCGGTGGTCATGTATTTCATTTAATTAATTGTATACCATTAATTCCTATGTTTTAATCTCAATTATAATATCTATTTTGTAATAGATACAGATTGCAAGAATTCTAGTTTTGTTCCCCTAATACTATAAGTTATACTATAACTTATTTCATTAATTAACAATACGTAATTTAAATTGTATATTCGTTATTATTAAAAGTTACTCAACCGGTGAGGAATTCGCTCAGTTTGTCCTGCGTGGAAAACTTCTTAAAATGCCAAATTTTATATTCACTTGGCTTTTATGGACAAAACTACAAGAAACGATTACTCATAAAGTAATTGCATTAAAACATACAATAAAATTCATCATTAGTCTAATTTAATTTAATTTAAAATCACACGATAGATATTACTATCGTAAATGAAAGTTTTTCTTTCTAAATTGACATGTAGGGAATGAACTGCAATGAATTTGAATTAGTTTTTTTACTATTTGAGCTATTTTATTTGTCAGTCGATCCTAACCCCATACCACAAACAAACATTTCCTTTTCACCATATAATGAAATCCGACTCTCATATGTTTTCCTTCCCATTTCTAAGTGTTCCCTTTAGCCTGTTATTGTTAGTAAAATTTCAGGAGTCGTTTATTATAATTTCTGTGTGTTTTATAGTCAAAATTTAAAGTTTGGATGCTAGATAAATAAAGTTCTGTAAAAGTTCTAGCAAAAATTTAAGGAAACTTTGATTTAACCTGCTAATTAGTATAAGAAGAGGAGCAAATAGAATGGTGGATTATCAATTATTTTTCCAAGGTACTTATGTACTCCCGTGTGTATCAGATTACTATAGTAAATACACTGACAGGTTTTAAAATACCTTGATGACCTCTCAAGAAGAAAAATTAACTTTAGTCGAAAAAAATTGGTTTCCAAGAATTCCTTCAAGTTTTTAACCTGCTGCACTTTAAGTATCTGTAGAGAGGAAGAGATAGGTTTTGAAATGGGCCGGGTCAGAACATCGCGTGGTAGCATTTGTCACGAAAGGGGGAGGGGCTAGTCGTAGAGTCCCTTGATGGTTCCTAATAAAAAAAATAATAAAAAGAATGAGGACCCAGAATAAAAGTAAAGCTACTATGAAGACAAGAATGAGATTTGTTCATATATTACTCAATTGCAGAACATGTATCAATCGAAGATGGTTGCTGTATTTTGAGTGCCATTTATACATTTGCTTTCAACAATTGCAGTTACATTTGAATTATGAGGACAGTCCGAAAAAGTGCCTAACAGTGAAGAACGGAATTTTTAACTTAAATATTTTTATTTTTTCGTATAATCTCGCTTAAGATTAATGCTTTTGTTTCAGCAGTATTGTGACCGCAACGGTGACCTAGGTCGTTAAGGCGCGGATTCGTGAGCGGAAGGTCTGGGGTTCGAATCCCGGCAGGACCGTCCTTCTATACTGAGAGTTTTTCCAGGTTTTCCTCATAGTTACCAAATGCCGGGGAGGTTCCCTAAACTTAGGCCTGGAACGTTTCCTTGCATTAAAAAAGCCTTTCCCACGGTGCCTCAGTAGTAAAAACGGGCGTTAAACACTAATCAAAAAAAAAAATCAGTATTGTAATATTGATTTGAGGAAAAACGCTGAGCTTTGGGAACATATATGGGGATAGTGGTTTAAATCATATTTCATATATCTCAATTTTCCCATTGCTAAAACACTTGTCAGTTGGTGCATTATCTTGATAATAATACTTTTTTCTTTTGCAAGCCGGATCTTTCCTGGCAATTTTTGTTTTATAATTCGTTTAAATGATAAAATAGCACTTTCAGGTTATGAAGATAGTCAATTAGTAAACTTTCTTTAGCGTCCAAAGAGGCTGTCGCCATAAACTTTAAGGCAGATAAAAGCGACTTTGCCTTCTTTACAGTTGAACAACTGATTTCTGTCTGACTGCTGTTTCAAGTTCGGTGTAAGACGAAACATTGAACGTTATAAGTCGATCACAAAATTAGTTCTGTTTCTGGTAATATTTTTTCATGTAAAATATAAACTACACCATTCCTTGGTATGCTTATAGACAACTAAAAGCAACTAGCTAAATGTCATTTTTGATGGCGCCAAAGTTATCCAAGCCGCCTTCGTACTGTACCTTGGTTTTCATTAATTCCTCGTGTTTTTTCTGTTATTGTGCATACAGGGATTTCTATGCATTTGCTTCGCACTCTCTCCAAATATAGCTAGTTATCTGGTTTTCAGGCTAGATCTGAGAAAATATACTCATTTTTCCTATTGACTTTAAAGTATAATTAATCGCATGTTTACATAAGCACTTCCTAACAAGTACATATACATTTTAGCTATGAGACAGTGAAGAAGTTTCTAAGGCCGCATTCACAATGAAAATTAAACGTAAACCGAATACAATAAGACGTAACACGTTAATTTGGTAGTATGTAGGCATTCACAATGAAAGACTCAAACGTACGTATTAGCCAATCAAAAATAAGAACAAGTGAAGATCAACTAACAGCTGATTGAAAATGGCTGCTTCTGAGCAGACGGCGGTAGCGTTTATGCATATGCAAAGTGCAGTAACTAATATGCTTGACGTAATATGAGCAAGGATAGCTTTCTTATAATGCAATTAATTTTTTGTCCATTGACGCCATTCGGTCTACAGAGTCCCTGATCTTCAGCTCTCTCTACCATAACTTGCCCTTACACGGAGCACGGAAAGGAAGTGCAACTGCTGCTGCTAGCTGATGCAAGTCCGGATCGACAGCCGAGAGCCGAACTATTGTGCATGGCAGCAGTGTAAATGTTGCATGTATTTTTTTTTTGTTAAACATAATGTAAAATATACGTTGTCCTATGTAACTTTTAAATATAAATTGATAGGGAATTGTTAGGAGTGTAAAATATTGTAACGGTAGCAAATATGCTCTTACTGGAATTTGCAATTAATTCATTTATATATAAACACTGGATGCAGTGTTTTTTCGTAAATATAAATTGATACGGCGAATAAATTACTGCAACGATGGCAATGATCCTTTCTTTGACTGCAGCAGAAATAATTCATAAATATCAATTTATTGCGCATTCTATACAATTCGCTTGAAAGCCTTGATTTTTAGTATATCTGTTGAAGTGGCTACCTTCGGCTCTATCAGGTGTTGCTCAGGACTTGCAGCAGCAAGCAGCAAGGGCTGCTTTTGATTTTCGTTCTGCGTATAAATGGTACCAAAGAGCTCTACAAACAGACCAGCTGCGATCTGGTTGGTTGATTTCTTAAGTTTAATTTGGACGTAAACGCAAAATCTTGGACCTTGCAAGCTTCAAAGTTTACGTCTAATTGTACGTTTATTTTTATGTTTACGTGATTCATTGTGAATGTTTTCATTACAATACATAGCATCTAGCTTTTACGTTTAGTTTTAATTTTCATTGTGAATGGGGCCTAATTGCTAAATATTTTATTATATTTTGTAGTTTTATAAGGAATAATAATAAAGAACATTCATTTTTTTTTAAAGTTGATTTTCTGAGTGGGCGAAAATTCAAGTAAAAAGTTTGTCAGTCACTTTTCTTCGGGCAGATACCCAGACAATGACCTTAGAAAGCAGGCATATTTTCCTGACCCCTCGTGAGAAAACTTCTGCAGCGTCTGCAAAAGGAAGTAGCCTGCTTGTCAAAGTATAAAATAACATGTCAAATCTAGGCACAGGTCTCCACCCCCAACACCGTTTAACAAAAGCTGACGGCTGTTTAGTGAAAATAACTGTAAAAGTCAGGGCACACCCCGTTTCACAAAAGTATCGCGTGCTAAACTGGGACGGATCAATGACCGGCACAAGCATTTCTGAAGATTACCTGAGATCCCCTCCAAGACCATCCTCCAACATACAGCATTTGAATTGAACGATTTTATGGACTTGAGATAAACTTGTATTTGCTCTACAGAACAGAACTCCGTCTAACAGAGCAATCCATTTTAATAATCTACTTTCACTGCATCCTTGTTTTAAACATTTGACTGCTAGATACACGGACATTTTTCGAGGTTGTATATGTATCATTCCAAAAGTGTAGCTACATGCTCTTTGTTACAAATTTTAAGCCTTTCTTTATTTCCTATCCTGTTATTCCGTTAATAGCATATTTTATGCCTTCCTAACCTTGGGTTATTATATATCCGGAGTGGAGCTGAGATGCATCAACTGTTTTCACACCATGACTTTTTACTATATATTTTAAAAGGTAAAAAAGTGTCATCATATCTGATATTCTATTTAGGAAGGGAAGTTTTTAACATTCGCTGTACTAAAGACTACAAATGTAATGAGCGAATAAGGTGCAAACGAAACAAGAAATTATTAGTAACACATTTTTTTATAGTTATAATTGACAAATATAACGATACTTTGAAAGACTTGTTGTTGAACGATCCACCATATACAGCACATTCATTTTAACAAACTGAGGTAGAACTGCATTTTGTTTAGGTGTCATTATGAAAGCCAATGTGTGCCTATGGTCACAATATCAACCTGTAACAAGATGTTCCCGTTCAATGATAAATAATTTACAACTTTGAATATTTTAGTGTGCATATGAATTATGAAATACTTAAAATTTCCCTTTTGCCGCTTTCGTCGTTAATATATCTTACATATGAAAGAATTGCTCTGAATGTCCACTTATAGTACAACACTTTCCATTTTGAAATGTTTTCACGTTTTCAATGAGTTTATTTTCTGTATGTTTTGCCCTTTCGACTCTATGGCCCCATTCACAGTAAAAATTAAACGTAAGGTAAACTTAATTGCAAAAGCTAGATATTATGTATTGTAATGGAACCATTCACAATGAATCACGCAAACATTAAGGTACAATTAGACGTAAACTTAGAAACTTGCAAGGTCCAAGGTTCCAAGGTTTTGTGCCTAAGTCTAAATTAAAATTAAAAAATCAACCAATCACAACACAGCTGGTCTGTAGAGTTCAATGGTATAATTTATCCTTACACGGAGAACACGGAAATCAAATGCAACTCTTGCTGCTTACTGCTGCAAGTTCCGAGAGCCGAAGGTATTGACTTCCACAAATATAGCTTGAAATAAGACTTTCAAGCGAATAGTATCATGCACAGAATGCGCTATAAATTGATGTTTATGATTTTTTTCTGCTGCAATCAAAGGAGTTTTGTCACCATTGCAGTGGTTTATCCGCCGCTATCAATTTATATTTTCGAATAATCGCTTGGTCACTGGTTTCTAATGAGTTTTTTGCCATCGGAATACAGTATTTTTCTATTTGTACTGATTATTTTCTACACAATTTTAAATATTCTGGCGTTTGCTTAAAACATAACAAATGGGCGTTTTTTGCATCGTCCATTACCGTACCTCCATCCTACTCTCTATTTGCCCCGAAGAGTAATCTCGATCAAAACAATGTCACGTGACATGACTGTTCAATCAAGTACAACATACTAGTAGTTCCATTTAGATAATCTGAATTTGAGGATGGTTTCCGTAATAAATAGCATATACTATATAAAAACCAATATTTACGACTTGATTCTAATTAATGCTAACAATGAAATTGAATTTTAAAGTTGCAAATTGATATGCTGCAACTCCCAAGATGCGGCTTGCCTGATTCAACTGTGTTTAAACAAGGAAAGGCGCAGATAATAATAATAGTAATAATAATAGTTTAGTGATGTTTTATCACCCCAAGGCTGCTATAGGGCTTATTTTCTCTTCGGCCTCCTTTTCTCATTTTTGCCTTCCGTAGTTAACGCGCTGCATCTGCCATAAGCGTCTTGGTTGGTTTGGTAGTGGGAGTGGTCTGTTGTCGTAGGTCATTTTGTTATAGGTTATGTCGGCCTGGAATGTACTAGTTAGGTTTGTGGGCATGGGGAAGTTTTTTTATAAATTTTAAATTTTTTAAAGTTTAATTTAATTCCCCCCCCCCTCCAGGGTCTTAGGTTTTCATTTTTTTAATTTTTTTTTGTGGTTTGGTTATTGGTCAACCAGTTTGTCTAGGTATTCTTTTATTTCATCTGGAGTTACTTGGTCGTCATTTATTTTTATTGGTGGTAGTAATTGCGGGTCGATTGCTGCTTTAACTTTAGATTCGGTTGCTGGTCTTATGTTCTTTGCTGTATTTATCAGTTCTCGGATTGGAGTTATGTTGGTCAGTCTGTAGGTCTCTTCGTTTTTTATGTTCGGGTGGAAATTTTGGAGCTGCCTGATGGCTTTCCTTGCTTCTATCTTGTTTCTTATGGTTTACTGATGATGTCGGGTAGGTTGTTATTGAGGCATAGGCTAATATAGTGTCAAAAATATATGGCGTGGCGTTTGTGGTTTGAGTCCTCCTATTTTAACGTTTGTAAGATGGCTTATTGTTTCCATTGCTGCTTTTGCTTGCTTTAATTCTTCATTGAAATGGTTTTTCGTTCTTAGTTCATTTTTAATTTTTACACCTAGATATTTTACTACTCTTTGTGCTTTAACGTTTTTGTTAGCTATTATTATTATTATTATTATTATTACGTCTCGTTGCTGCTGCTTTAGTTTGGGTTTTGATTGGGTTGATATGTGTGGGTTTATTTGAATCCTCTATTTATTTGCCCAATTTTCAAAACATTTCATTTGTCTCTCTAATCTTGTTTTGGCTCCTGGAAATTGCGTTGCTGACCAATATGTGGTATCGTCTGCATATTGGGATAAGTGTACTTGTGGGTGTATCGGTTAGGGTGTGTAGGATGCATAAATTTTGTAAATTAGTCCTTAGATTGTACCCTCTTGTTGTGTGCCGGCATTCATTTCGAAGGATTCGGAGAGACAATTGTTGATGGAAGCAGTTTTTTTTTTTTTTTTTTTTTTTTTTTTTTTTTTTTTTAATGGGACGCTAACGAACCGCATGCTGCTGTTTGTACGGAGACATATTGTGTAAAGGCAAGAAAACCATTATTTTAAACGTGTTTTCAAAGTTCTGCTAAAATTATCCGACATTCGAAATAATGGAAGTAATAAACCTAACCTCACAATTTGCCGCTCTCTTGTCATTGTGTCACGTATACTCGCCACGTGTTTCTGACAACTGCCAGTACTCTTGGCGCGAATTGCAGAAGGATACATAATATTTGTTGACGTTAAAACACCCTAAGAGCGAGTAGATAACACATGTATGGGTTCATCAGTTTGTTCTTTTACAAGTAACAGCTTGCCCTCAATGCTGTATATAACAGCTCTAGGCTCGTTTTCTTGGATTGCGATTGGGTCCTGCACCTCAATTGTCGTAGGTTTGCAGGGAACAACTTTTCCTTCAGATATCAATACAGTTAAAATTTTTGCGATCTTTGAATATCTAGGTATAGGAAGTACCTGTTAATAATACCAAATGAGTTATACAATAATCATTTTACGGGGTTAAAAATGGAAGCAGGTGCATCACCCTCAATGAATGATAGTTTCAATATTGCTAGTTTTTAAAAACTAGGTTTTAGTTGCGTTGAAAACCTATAGAGAAAATACAACAGTTAGAAAAAACTTTGTTATGATGATGCAAAATTTGATATTTGGTATAAGCCAATGCCAAAATGTTCAATATTGCAAAAAATTAAGAATATATGAGCAAATACAAATGCTTGTGTATAAAAAATCAATAAAAGTAGACTTTCCCACATTTTATATAACCCTATTGCCCTCTGGTAAAATTAATCATACTTTTAATCGCCAGTTATTCTAAATATCTATATAAACACTACTCATATACGACATTGATAAACATATTATGTAATTCAGTTTTATAATACTTTATCTTTGTAAATTTCAAGTGGGACAAAGTTATATGAATGTTGTAGGACCTTTTCATGACATAATTAGTGATCTATATTTGCAATATTCAAGTTATTAATAATAAGCTTCAAAGAAAGTTTATTTAGAGGTTCAATATCCCGAAATTTCTGGATTTAATTTCTTATGGGGTTTATATACTTGTGTATACGAGAAACAGAATTCAAAGACGTATGGTTTATAGGTTTTAGTGTCAAATAACGTCAGCTGATGTCAGAGGAAATGATTCCCCCATAAGAGAACTATCACGCTTCAGAAAATTTAGTAATATTTTTGTTTAAATTTGGATCTGATATGAAAACTGTTGGTGTTCGGCAGAAAAAAAAAACGGTTGGGAAAGAGAAAAAAAATTCTTTTCCATTTGCTTCCAAAGTATATGCGTCATTTTGTCATTTTTTCCCGTACTTTCCCCGTCGTCTGTGGCAAAACTATAAAATATTCTCTTTTTGTTCCCTTCAAAGTGCAGCACCGCCCACCCTTACAGTTCCTATTCTTTCCCTTCTTTTTCTCCACTGTTTAGCCTCTTTTGTTTTATTCATAAACCTCCAACTGCACATCTATCTACAGCAGGAATAGTCACCCAAACTCTCATATTTTGCCATCGATTTCGATCTGTTCTGTTCACTTGAATGTCGCTCAATATGCCAGGAAAGTGAGGGACTTTTCTTGTCCCTAGGCAGAGGGTGTAATGCTAAACGGGAGATTAAAATACAGAGCACCAAGGGTAAAGGGATGGAAATTTGTTAATCTACACATGGAGGGTACACAAAGTAAGTTTTTTTTCCTTTTCTTTTAATATATTGTCTATTTTTTTTTTTTTTCCAATTTGGTGTATTTGGGGTTTTTATTTCTGTATTGCAACTCAAGGGATTGGAGCTTGTTAACGTTTTGACATAGATGAAACCAGTTAAAGTACGAGTACGAATTAAAATAAGAAAAGGAAATGTTTTTATAGCCATACTGCTGTTCAAACTTGTCAGTTTTGTTTTTTATTGCTACTATGTACCATTGATATCCCATGTAAAAATCCACGGATCGATGTTGTTTAGGCTTCGATTTTTTGTTAGTCAGTGGTTACCAACTTAACTTTTTTCTAATATATATCTCGCGTTGACAATAATGAAGAACTGCACAGAATTAAAGCGTAAAGGATACGAAGTATGTGTTTGTCCTCCCCTCCCCCCCACACACAAATGAAAAATAAAATAACACTATGAACAACGTAACTAAAACAACATTAGCTAAAAAGCATAAAAACGATATAAAACTATCTTAGTAGGGTAAAGCGTGAATAGCCCGCTTGCAGGCGAAGGGATTCGAAACATTGAACGACATGTGCGGTTTAGTTTTTACGTGAAAGACCTGCATATAGGGGATCTCTATCATTATACATATATCTAACTAGAAAATAATAAAACAGTAAGGTAAAGTCACAGATTGTATAAAGTGCATATACCACCTGGTTTTTACATATTAATTTTTTTTCTCCTTCTCAAAAACCATTGTTGCTTGTTTTGTTTGTTTCCATGCATAATGTTACCTTCGATATTCAATATTTATTCACTTGTCTTCTTGCCATAGAAGAACTCAAGCAGTTCTAAACATTGCGATTACAAATTTGTTAGTTTTGTGAGTGTTTTATCCTTTTCTGCTTTTCTAGTTATTATTTTAGTGACATTGTTAACAGTGTTACATGTCATAATGTCATGTATATATATATATATATATATATATATATATATATAATAAATTAACAGTAATTATGATAGCAGAAAAAGATAAAATACAAAGAAAAAGTCACACTTGAAATCGCTATATTTCGGACTCGTGGAGTTCTTCTATGGCAAGAAGATAAGTGACGGTGATAAAAGTAAATATTGAGTATCGAAGGTAACGTTATGCATGGAAACAGATGAAACTAGATATGAGAGTGTGGGAAGAAAAAAATTAAAACGTAAGATTTAAACCAGATGGTTTACGCGCTTTATGTAAAAATATAGCTGCCATTTCTCTATCTCTGAGTAAACTTTCAGAGCATTGTGTAGGTAACGCATCAATAAGTGTTAAGATTAAAAGCATCATCAACATCTTTACAGTGCGATAAGCCATGTTGACCAATCGGTAAGGGAGACTAGGTTTTAACAGAACATCTATGATTGTTCATACGTAGCGAAACAACAGTAGAAGTTAAACTTCTTTTCAACTATGCCATGATCTAAGAGAGAGGACATAATTCAGTTTTACCATTTATTACCTTGAATGCAACAGGTGCGGTGGCACAGATAAAGCTTGTGATTTGAATTTAGCAGACCTCGGGTTAAAAATCCCTTAGGATTGGTTATTCTGATCTTGTACTTTATTATGGTTTCTCTTATTCACTGTGGCTATGGGAGACGTGTGACGCTAGAATTCCCTCAATGGAAAGGCTAATGCCTCGACTTTTGGTGTCGAAGGGGCCCTTCCAAGTGAATCGAAATCCAACCCAGTCCCAATTCAGAGGTTTTGCTAAGTTTTGTAGTGTTCTATGGAGTTCAGGATAACTTAACCTTCGACCCAAACAGGCATGGAGTATCTTTCTGTAAAAGCGTAAATCAGCTTTGGCGGTATTCCCATTTGCAAACTTCTCTCGTCTTCCAACTATTTTTCTTAAGTACTCATTTCACCAGTACTTGTTCTCCATGTCATGGAAGATTTTCCAGCATTCAATTTCTTTCAGTCGTTTCTCTTGTGCATGCGTTTTACGCCGATGCAGTATATTATGGTATATTCGTTACTTGTGATGTAACTTAATCCCTGAGAGCTGGGTGGGTAGAATTGTGGTGAGTGCTGAAATAACTATTACATGTTACCATCTTGAGCTTTCAAGTCGCGGGAGCTATACATAGCAGACTAGCTACAACGGGGCTAGCTAATTGACTATAGCTGCTTGATACACCTAACCGCCACGGGTGGCCGAGGTCGTTAAGTCTCGGACTCGTGAGCGGGAGGTCTGGATTCGAATACCGCCAGGACCGTCCTTCCTGACTGGGGTTTTTTCCAGGTTTTCCTCAGTCCTCATAAATGGCAAATGCCGGGGAGGTACCCTAAACTTAGGCCTGGAACGATTCCTTCCTTAAAATCCTTTCCCAATATATCATTTCATTTCATTCATCACCAGTGTCCACCGCCTGTGGTACCTCTGTAGTAAAAACGGGCGTTAAACCCCATTCATTCATTGATAAACTTCCCTTGTGATGCCTTAAGCATATGCTTAAAGATGTTCTAACAAATTTAATATGTTTCATGATTTTTATTCTTATATTTTATACATATTTGTTACAGACGCAGCTGATCAACCCTCTTCAACATCATCCTCCAGGAGGCCTGCTCGGAGTGGAAACAAAAGAATCAGGACGGCATACAGCAGCGCGCAGCTAATGGAACTAGAGAAGGAATTCCATGCCAACAATTATCTCTGTAGACCACGCAGGATCGCTCTGGCTACAATACTGGAGCTCTCTGAAAGGCAGATAAAGATATGGTTTCAAAATCGACGAATGAAGAACAAGAAGGAGAGACAAAATAGTCCGAGTAAAAAGCCTAATAGTTTACTTGCCTCCTCTATATTGAGTCCAACACCCTCGTCCAGCTCCAACACTTCAAATTCTTCCAGTAACAGTCGCAGATCTTCCCCACTGTGTGCTGCTACTGTTGCGAGCACAACAGCGCTGATGTCGCAGCCAGGATCTTATTACTCTAATCAATCACAAGCAGTGGGCATGGGTTTGCATACCCACTTGAGTCCACAAGGTGCACCGCCCAATGTACACTTGTACTCCTTTGCAGATGGTTCTTCTCCCTTCAGTTATCTGGATGCACAGCAGAGGAACAAATCCTACCAGAGTGCTTCAACTCAGATCCACCAAATGCAGCTGTATCAGCAAAACCCACATGTCCTTAGAATGGAACTTCAGCAACGCCCTCAACAAAACTTTGGGCCACAAAATACAATGGTGAATATCTCTTCCCAAAAACCCGAACTCGCAAATTCATCATACATTGAGGAGAAATGCAACAAGATAGCACCTGTCGTAAATTACTATCAAAACAATGTTCCATATATGCCATTGTCAGAAGATGTTTCTTGCTGGAACCCTGAAGAGCCGATGAGCTACACTGCGCAAGAGGATTTCGGCTGGCAGCAGAGGCAAAGTGATATGACCAGGGTTTGCACTACATCACTAGTGACGCCAGCCATCCAAATGCCACAGGTTAATGTCTACTGGAAAAACGGCGCTCCATCTTCGTCATCTTCTTCAGCTTCAGAGATGACAGATATTCAAGTGACATCATCACCTGCAGAACCATCAGAGGATCCTCAACACATGCTGCAAACCTCATCGCCGTCCTCAGTAACTTCACATGATGAATCCAGAATGGCTCTTGAAGGAAACAACTTGGGCGTATCGTTGGACAGCATCTATTGGAATTCTCCAACGACATTCGAAGGAAGTGACCAACAAACTGTTGAGACTTCCCATAGTTTCTTGCAGCTGTAATTAATTCTGTAAAACACTTGTGTATTTATCTAAGATTCCATTTACAGGAATTTTGAGATGCACCACACAGTTTTATCAATGCGGTGATTTTAAATGAATACGTAAAAGGGAGAACGAAAAACTAAATACCAGAGCAAAGCCCAGTTAATTCAATCAAAACCAGTAATAACTTCATTCTTCATGTGTACAAATCCGATTAGAAGCACTTACCAAAGATTTTAAAAATGAACTAATGATACCATAGCTTTAAACTTTTGTTAACAGCTTCAAAATGTCTCTGGGTTTATTATTATTTTGACTGCAATTGCTCAAATTGACATTTTGATTAATTTTCAATTTTGCAGATGATTTTTATTACATTTATGTTTCAATAGCTTTAAATATCTTTTTGGAGTAGCAATTATACGTGAGATATATTAACATAAAGAAGACAAGTGACTAGTCTAGATGATAATATACAGATAAATTAAATTTTTTGTCAATTCGATTACTGTAATATTGTGGAAAATGTAGGTATTTCCGTTCTTATATAAATGCCTTTATCAGCAAAAGTCATTGCCATGTAAATATTAACGTTATCATTATGATTTATTCCAAATATGTATCTATATTTGTGAATGCTATACTTCCATTGTCTGTTATAACCACGTGTAACTTTATTGACCTAAATTAAAATATTTTAAATGTAAGCAAGTAGTCAATTTATTTCATTCTTGAAATATACGAAAATATTTTTGTATACAATAGTTATATATTACAGAAGTTATATGTATAACTATTCTGTATATGTTATTAATATGGCAAAGGTTGAAAGCAATCCTGAAATATAAATTATTTTACAAAAGAATTTAACGTTTATGACCAAAAAGAAGAAAACGAGTGCAGTTTTTACACTATAAGATACAAATGTCTGTTATCTTAGTATGGACTTTATGGAAACAGTAAAACATCATCATAATAATCAAATGCTTGCTTTCTCTTAAATAAAGAAATGAATGCAATAACTTATGGAAAAACCCAAGTTAACTTACGAAATACTTTAGCATTTAGTTCCTCACACATATCCCCTTTCCATATGAGGATTCTCTATGTCCTAAATTAAAAGTTTGTATCTATGTCCACATTATCATAAAAACTGAGATAATTGATAGTTCAAAGCTACTGTAGAAATTGTTGAATGTAAATTTCCACATTATTTAGGTGCTTTTAAGAACCAGAGATCTTCAACAGGATTTTTTCCAGCTATCTGCACTTAGACCACGGTTTGACATAGACAGTCACAATGAATATAGAGAGGTATTTTATGTGTAATCGATATTTGTAATCGGGGCCTTCGCAAGAACATTTTTAGGGAATAAAATGCTATTGCCATCCATAGAGCATAATGTATTGTCCCAGGAGGATGGACTTTTCTCTATTTTCAGTGTCTCCATCCAAAAATATTATAGATAATTGCACCCGAGCGCCATTCACCGATCTGAATGACTTTAATTGGTATTGATCATTATTTATTCAAAGTAAACACCTATATGTTTTCTCAATAAAGCTTTTCGATATTAATCAGTTATGGATTTTTTCAAATCCTGTACAAAAAGAAGTTAAAGTAATAATAGCCGGATGCAATTACTATCGCATTTTTATTGTTGGCTGGCAAACTAGTCTGTTGATGTTTGAATTTGGACAGAATAATTCTATAAGCATTGTAATAGTTATACATTGCTGAGAAATAGTGTATGCCAAAAGCGGGGTGAAAATTGACTAACCAGAGGTTCTAAAATAGATTACTGTATTGTTAATAGTTGTAGTTTTGTTTGAAATAAATTAATTTATCATTCTACGACTGATTTATTTTAATTCTGTCGACATTTAAACAATTTCAACAATTCATAGCACCCGGCAAAAGTAAGTAAAACTATGCGATAACAATTTCATGGTCTTTTAAAATTTAAGCATCAAAAGCTAAAGGTAAATTTTGAAACCTCAAAGTGGGTATGACTGAAGGCGAGAGTTTAAAACCTAAAATGTAATAAAATTGGATACAAACTCATATTCAAGCATGTTTTTAAAATTAAATTTCATTAAATAAATATGTATTAAAACTGAGAAGTTTTAAAATGAAAGCCCTGTACAACCTCAAAAGACAGCAACCACAGAAATATGGTTGATAAACAAAAGACAGTTAGTTGTTGAAATACAGTCATTCTTTGTCATTTCCTGCATATATAAGTTTGCCATGTTTTAACTGTAAAATTATTCAATATATGAGGCACGTATGGATTGCTGATATATGCGGTAGTAAGTAAGTTTTTGAAATGTTGTTGGTTAATATGCTATTCCAACATATAAACACTGGGATGAGAAAATATGTAATTAATTCTATGCTTAGATATCACACATAAAAGCAATCAGGTCTCAGAATGTACTGCCATGGGTGGCCGAGGTCGTAAGGCGCGGATTCGTGAGCGGGAAGTGTGGGGTTCGAATCCCGGCAGACCGTCCTTCCTGACTGAGGATTTTTCCAGGTTTTCCTCAGTCCTCATTAAGGGCAAATGCCCGGGGAGGTATTCTAAACGTAGGCGTGGAACGAGTCCTTCCTGAAAAATAAATCCTTTCCCAATATATCATTTCATCTCATGTATCATCAATGTCCATCGCCTGTGGTGCCTCTGAAGCAAAAACGGACATTAAACACTATTAATTTATTTTACGTCTCAAAACATTATCGTAACGTATATAATCTGAAAATACTTCTGGAATTTTAAGTACATTGTATCGGTTTCCTATAGTCAGATACTTATAATTATTTGAGATGTTTTATACCATGTTAGTGTAATTCAAACAAAAATTTTAATGTTATGAAATTATTCTCTCAATAAAAGAGCTAATTGAATGCTGCAAGATCGACAGAACGTTGGCAAAATTATGAACCCAAGCAAGAGAAAGCTATGATAAACTAAAGACAAACTCGAGTCAATATCAATGAGAATTTTGAATTCGTCATAAAGTATATATGTCTTAGATAAAAAAAAAAACATTCAATAAACCTTTCACAAAAAAGAATTAAGAGAAGAATAGTTTTGGTCTGTAAATAGTACTAGAGCTTAAACCTTTTATGAAATACAAATATCAAATCCTTGTAAGAAAAATTCTGTGGGAAACTGTATCCTAGTACGTATAGCTGGCAAAAGTGATCTATGAAAAATTCCGTCAAGTAGGATCTGCGCAAACTAAGTGAATTCCTCACTGAGTTGCTTGACTTTTAATAAAAATTACTATAAATAACAAAAATAAATCTTATTAATCAAAGTTGTGGCATTGCTGCGTGGTATTATGTGAACAAAATTAGAATAATTGCAACCTATAAATATTAGAAAAGAGAAAACATGTTTTATTATTAATGTTATTATTGATATTAAACTACAAGAATTAAATTAAATGTATGATAACTGATAGACAAAACCGTACAGCGTGGGTATCTTTAAACATTTTTAAATATAAGCATGTTTATGAACTTACCCTTTGATATCTTCACATTCACTTAAATAGAGAAAAATAACACAACGTTTCAGGTTACATTTTGTATTTAAAAAGGTGATGTTCAAATGTTTCAATAAAATAAAAACATGTTACTATTTGAAAACAAAGTCGATGTCATACGCAAATATACAGAATCGACAAAGAACTGAAAGTTTTATTTATTTCATTGACTTTAAAATTTAATTTAAATATTATTGTAGTAAAACATATCGCAAAAGTTTTCTGAAACTTAACACGGAGCTCTCTTACATACAATCATATGCTCAAACTAATATTTCACATTTGCTATCTTCACGACGATGCTTTTGTTAATACAGTTTATATGCTGAATGGATTTCTCATTTCATTGTAAAACAATATAAAGAAAATTAAACAAAGGGAATTTTTTCAAATTTCGGTTATCAAGTATGCCTTTACTACTATTACTACTACTACTACTACTACTACTACTACTAATAATAATAATAATAATAATAATAATAATAATCTAATTTTCAGAAACTATCTTTCTATTTCAATTTAAATGGCATTTGAGGAGTGTCTTTGCGAAAAAAAAATTGGAATGCAGACAATGTCCGGCGCTAATAGGCTGATTTCACTGATTTTCAGGAACTTTTTTTTTTTCTTATTTTATTTTTATGGTATATAAGGAATTTCGTTGCGAAACAAATATTAATGCCTCTAGAGCGATTTTTAACTTTTGAATAAACCGCTCCCCCTGAATAAACCTAATAGTCCAATTTCACACTTTTTCAGAAGTTATTTTTCATATTTCATAGTTTATCTTTTAAAAAAATTAAATTGTGGTTGTTAGAGCGATTTTTAAAATTAGGCTTAACTCCTAGAGGTTTTTCTGGTAATTTTCAAAAACTATTTACTTATTTGATTTAAATGACATATGCCCAGTTTTGTTATGATAAAACAATTATTGGTGCTCAAAGAAAAAAATTTAAATTTTGTGTATAAAGTAACCCCCTGATTTTCAGAAACTATTTTTCTTATTTTATTTAAATGGCATATGGAGTCGTTGCGAAAAACATAATAATGTCACTAGAGCGATTTTTAAAAGTTGCGTTTCCAATTAGTTTGATTCCGCTGATTTTCGAAAAATATTTTTCCTACTTTATTTTAATGGCACATACAAAGTTTACTTAAAACGTTTAAAATTGCAGCCGCTAGAGCGATTTTCAAATTTCGCTTTAACCGCCAAAAGTTTATCGGGTATACCTCTGAGTGGCTCGATTGCCATGATTTTCGAAAACAATTTTTATCATTTTATTTTAAAAATTTTATTGAGTTTTGTAAAGATAAATTAAAATTTGCGGCCGCTAGAGAAAATTTTCATTATTTTTTTTTTTAATTTTCACTTTAGGTTAATCCCCACCCCCCATAGTCCAATTTTTCTGGTTAACAAACTGGATGAATCATTTGTTAATTGATGGCTATGTGACGAATTTCATCGAGAAAAAACAAAAACTGCGACCGTTAGAGAGAGAACGGACACACACACACGCATATATATTGGAAATAGATTATTTTTTAAAAACTTTTTAGTTGCTTAGTAGGTGCGATCGTTGCAGATGTAGATAGATTAGTTAAAAATATTTTCATTGGTCCAACCGCAATAGCTTACATTTCTTTGAAATTTGCTTTAAAAAAAACGCAATAGTTTTACTCTTTGGGAATTCGCTAATATTAATGCCGCTAGAGGGGCTTTTAAATTTTGGGTTAAAGGAAAACTCGCCTTCCTAATACTCCCATTTTACTGATTTTCAGAATTTATTTTTCGTATTTTATTTCAATGGCATGTACCCAGTTGTATTTAAAAAAAATATTAAAATTGCGGCGGCTATTTTTTTAGTTTATCCCACCCCAATGATCCAAATTTTCTGGTTAAAACAATCTTTTTCTGAAAAAAAAAACTAAAATTGCCACCTATAGAGCATACATATACAATTTAACTTACATTTTTTTTAATTGTAGGTGCCTAATAGGTATAATCGATGCAGATTTGGACAAATTAAAAAATATTTCCATGAGTACAACGGTAATAGCTTATGTTCCTTTGGAATTATCTATAAATAAGTAAATAAAATCACTAAAAACAACTAGATTTTTCAGACTCCGACCGCAATAGCTTCATTCCTTTGAAATTCGCTAATAAGAGGGCGGATAATTTATTTAAAATGGAATTTGAATTAGATGGAAATTCTTCCATCTTCTTGAACAGAATATTTAGATGAAATTTGTGTTGTGAGTTACATCGGTTCTGTATATACCGACGTTTGCCTCATATTATTACGAAATCAAGAATACACATAACGCTGTCCCCATTCTCAGCAATATTAATCACTGCAAAAACCTTCGCATATTCCAGCTTTCGCATTCAGAAGGATTTGTTAGCTATGTATACAAAGAAAGTGCCTGGTGTCTAAAGTAAGAAACGAGCCCCATCGGACCACAGCTAGAAAGCTTTCGTCTGTTCTCTGCACTCTTCTGTTGCCTCACCTGAAACTGTTATAAGTTCCTAAATTTCGAAGTCTGTAATGCGCATACCTTTATTAAAAGTGGCCATTTATTCTTCTTCTTTTTCTTTACGGACGCTCCTTAACATCTCAGCGTCTCATTCAATTCAGGACGTGAAACGGCCGACATATTTTGCTCAGAGGCCTCGTCTTTCAGGCTTGAGGTTCTTTTTCGTCCGGTAAATGTAAAACACGGGACCCACGGCTTTACTTCCCTTAACATTTTACGCCCTAAAAATCCATCGGTCCTGGCCGGGATCGAACCCGCGATCTTGGGTTTAGGAGGCAAATATGGTTACAACTACACCACCAGGACAGACGAAAGTGGCCAGAATCCTAGTTTAATATGCGAAGATATTTTAAATGTTCAGGCCTATCCTGGAACGCAGTGAAAATACTAGATGGTGATTTATTATTTAAAATATTTCATTCACCAATCTCAAGAAACAAGATCCTGGTTGATCATTTTGGAGATTAACCGCCACGGGTGGCCGAGGTCGTTAAGGCATGGACTCGTGAGCGGGAGGTCTGCGGTTCGAATCCCGCCAGGACCGTCCTCCCTGACTGGGGTTTTTTCCAGGTTTTCCTCAGTCTTCATAACTGGCAAATGCCGGGGAGGTACCTAAACTTAGGCCTGGAACGCTTCCTTCCTTAAAAAAAAAAATCCTTTCCCAATATACCATTTCATTTCATTTCATGTATCATCAGTGTCCACCGCCTGTGGTGCCTCAGTAGTAAAAACGGGCGTTAAACACTACTCAAAAAAAAAAAAAAAAAAAAATTTTGGAGATTAAAACGACCTAACCCGCTGTACTCATAGATGATAGACCATAGCATTTGCATCTACTCTATTGGTTTAAGCACAGGAATTAAATGCTTCCATTATTTGTAAACGTTTTTTCTAATTTCGGCGCGTAAAGGCGAAAATAAAGAGTTTTCTAAGTGCACGAATTTATTGCAAAAAATAAGAGATGCTTTTTCTATCACATCTTAGTTTTAATGCTCCAAAAATGTTATACAGGTGTTTTTTTTATCAACGGCAAATGTAATCGTTTATATTTTTATGACGCGTTCACTACAAAGTGTTATGACATCTTTTCACTGGCCGCTACTTTTTCATTCACTGCAACCTCTTCGCTCTTGATTAATACTCGAATGAATGAAGATATGGAAGCGTTTTATGTTGATTGCGTCACATTTTTTCATCATCACCCTCGGCTTTTTACTTCCACCCCTC
Source organism: Metallyticus violacea (assembly GCA_030762175.1). Classification (NCBI taxonomy): domain Eukaryota; kingdom Metazoa; phylum Arthropoda; class Insecta; order Mantodea; family Metallyticidae; genus Metallyticus; species Metallyticus violacea. The sequence continues at coordinate 116,751,879 of CM060842.1, read as the reverse complement.
TTTCAAAGATCGTCCTTCGGTCACCGTGCCGTAATAAAGTGTTGACGGACTATCGTATTCCCTACAAACATTTCATCCCCCTTCCATGCTCCTCATTTTTTTTTCGCCCTCTAAACCAACCATCCCATTGTTGTCGACTTCAAAAATCGAGCTTCTCCGCAGACACCAACCACCACCTCTCTATTCTTTGGTTAGCAATGGCGAGGATCTAAGGGTAAGATGAGTCGTCTTCAGCGGGGGCGGGGGTAGATTTAGAAAGGGTGTGTAGGCGGCGGGGAAAAAGAGCAACATCTACACAAAAACTCCGTTAAGTTCTATTGTATTTTATTCTATGTATTCTCATTCACAGAAAAAAAAAATAGCAAAGAGTATAGGATCCTGGGATCTGCCTTTGGTAAAGGGGGAGTCGTATCTAGGCCTAAGGGTAGAAGTATGCAACATCCACCTCTTTGCCCGGTATCTATGCAGGATTACAGAAAGAAAACCGTTGCCCCCTTCATCCCTTCACACTTTCCGGAAGAGGGGGGATGGGGCTGCGAGGATGAAGCGAAAGGGAAAGAATAAAAGGAGGGGTGGGTTTTTCAGAGCAGGAAGAGTTTTCCCTGGACCATGATTTCCATTCGCCAGTGATCCATCTTGTTTGGGGCGGCAGCCTCACAGACTGACAGGGGCTTGACAGATCAGAAAGAATGGGGTGGGGATATGCACACACACGCACCCACATACATACATTCTGTGCATATGCATATACACAAACACACTAAAGGCACTCCCAATATGGCTAATAGATGCTTTATGCAACATGTCTTGCCTTATATATAAATGATAAATAATGCAATACTATTAACAATGTAAATAAATAACAATAAGTAGAAAAGTAGAAAATATGAAACACTAAGAAAATGTCACAGAGTTGAAATCGTATTTCTAAATTTTTGAGTTCTTCTATGGCAAGAAGACAAGTGAAGGTGATAAAAGTAAATATTGAGTATCGAAGTAACGTTATGCATGGAAACAGATGAAACTAGATATGAGAGTGTGGGAAGAAAAAAACTAATATGTAAGATTTAAACCAGGTGGTATACGCGTTTTATGTAAAAATATAGCTGCCATTTCTCTATCTCTGAGTAAACTTTCAGAGCATTGTGTGGGTAACGTATCAATAAGTGTTAGATTAAAAGTATTATCAAAATCCTTACAGTGAGATAAGGCATGTTGGACAACCGACAAGGGAGACTTGGTTTTAACAGAACGTCTATGATTGTTCATGCGTAGCGAAACAACAGTAGAAGTTAAACCAATATAAAATGCTTTACAAAGCTTACAAGATAACATACATACGACGTTCTTGGACGAACAGGTAGCAAATGAAGAAATGTTAAATTCTCTGAATAAATTAGGGCTATGGAATGATTTTCACGGCATAATTAGCGCACAGGTTTTACATTTAGGGCGTTGGCAAGGATATGAGCCATCAAAGGGACGTGGTAAATTCGGAGGAGATAGGTTACGGCGAAATATACTTTTAAGGTTAGCGATGTTCTGAAAGTAAGGCAGGGTACAATTTTAGAAAAATCATTTAAAGATGGATACATTAACAAAGTATCGTGACATTCTTTCAAAATAGGTCTGATGCTTTCACTTCCAGGTACGTAAGTAATAACAAGGTGAACGAGATTCTTATTAGAGAGGAAGGATATATAAAGGAAATTAATTTATGCTGAACGAAAACGAACACAATGCAGGTAATGAACTTGTAATGGAAAATAAGTAGGTGTGTAAAAAATTCGTTTTAAAATTTCGTTGAGGTTCTGAGTTTTGAAATCTTTGTCATTTCACGTGCAATTTTAGATTGCATTTCAATAGGTTTTGTAAGCGCCAACAGCAATTTTGGATATGATGGAGCGATGGCGCAAATAAAACCGGAGTTCTTGGCGTCTAAATGGAAAATTCCGGTAATGTGTCTATCTTGGTAAGTTGTCATAACCGGAGATCAAACCTGGGCCTCCCAGTAGACTAGCAGATGCGGTAACATTTGAGCTACGGCTGTCCTCTTCATTAGGTTGTTCATTCTTAGGATGGTCCTAAGGTAAAAATAACCACGTGGCATCGACCGCATTACATCTCTCACTCAAAAGTAGTGCAGTGTCTACACAGACGTAAACAAGTTTAATTATAAATATAATACTTTAATATTTTATATTCGGAATAATCCACGGCATACTAACAGCTCATTAATCATTCGTATCAGAATAATTAAAAAAATACCTTGGCGAAAGTTCAATTCCAATAGTTATTAAACACAAAAAGGTAAGTCTTTAAGCAGTATTTTTTTAATGGTGTTTAACGCCCGTTTTTACTACTGAGGCACCACAGGTGGTGGACACTGATGATACATGAGATGAAATGATATATTGGGAAAGGATTTTTTTTAAGGAAGGAAACGTTCCAGGCCTAAGTTTAGGTGCCTCTCCGGCATTCGCCATTTATGAGTAATGAGGAAAACCTGGAAAAAACCTCAGTCAGGGAGGACGGTCCTGGTGGCATTCGAGCCCCAGACCTCCCGCTCACGAGTCCGCGCCTTAACGACCTTGGCCACCCGTGGCGGTTTAAGTAGTTAAAAAACGTGTTTAAGAATTTTGTCACAAAAATATTCCACACTGGCAATAAAATGTGCATTGGACTCGTTGGGTCAATAGAAGAAAATAAATTTAGCCTTTGTGACACTGTTGATGATAAAATAATGATCACATCAGGTGAATCGACCGACATCTTCAAGTTGCAGCGAGAGTGATGAAAGAGTATTATTAGCCAATTTTCATAAGATATCCTCTTCAATTATTGAATTAATATTATTATTCTTATTATAATCACTATGCGTTAATGAATATTACAGTTTAGAGTTAGTCTTTTGACGGAAGGATATAAGTTCATTCGGTAAAATTAAGACTCATTCTAAGAATGAACGGAGTCATTCTTTTATCTAATGTGTGGGGCTGATGACCATTCTCAAATTACTTCACTGATATACATATTCCTATAATTTTGGTCTACCCATATGATTGATCATGTGGTCGCCTCCATACACCAGTCGGTTCTGGAGGTGTAGTGGTAAACCATACTTGCCCTCTAAACCTAAGATCGCGGATTCAAACTCAGCCAGGATCGATGGATTTTTTCGGGCGTAAAAATCCTAAATATGGCTTCCTTCGGAAGGGAAGGAAAGCCGTGAGTCCCGTGTCGTACATTTACGGCACGATAAAGAACCTCAAGCCTGAAAGAAGAGACCTCTGAGCAAAATTTGTCCACCGTTTCACGCCCTGAATTGAATGGGACGATGATGACCTGAGATGTTAAAGAGCGTCCGTAAATTAACCAATCAAAAAAAAAAAAAAAATCCATACCCCCTCCCCGTAAGCGGGAGCGAACCTTCGTTCATTGCCCTTCAGATGCTCTGATGCCAGGTCTGTGGACCCTGAGCACCCGCTGCATTTCTGATGTTATTAGAAGTACGCAGGGTTGGACTGTTTGAGCTCCTCCCTTCAGGGAGAGTACGGAGGGTTGGTCTGTCTCTGTGGAATGTCGTCTCGCAACGCAAACGAAATTGGGTATGCCACTTGGGAGAGTGCATACCTTGTTGGCAAAGGTTAAGTCCTCAAGCGCCGTTTGTCGCAGGGAGGGTGGTGAGCTCCCTAAATGCTCTGGTCTCTCGCCGGGTGACTTCCGTCAACCAAAGAGTAGGCCTATGTTGCCAGCTGTTCCGCTTTTGGACAGTGTTACTTGTGTACAGCCGAACGGCGGGTCAGACAAATGTTTAGTTATCGTCCTAATGTATAAAACCGGTCAAAACCGGAAGGTTCCGCGGAACCAGTTCCATAGTAATGGGCGAGAACCACGGCTATCACCCCCCTCTCTCTTTTTCTTGGTAATTTTTCAAATTTTGGGTAAGTTGAAGGTATTCAGTTCGAATCCCCTAGCACTGGTTCCCGTAATTTTCCTAGACCTCATCAATGAAACATGTCGAGAAGGTGCCCTTATGCCTTAAAATTATATTCCTACTTTAACATTTTATTCCATGTAACATTAGTGTCCCAAAAGACCGCCGCGGGTGGCTGAGGTCATTAAGGCGCAGACTAGTCTGCGTGTTCAAATTCCGCCAGGACTTCCTCCCTGACTGGGGCTTTTTCCAGATATTCCTCAGTCCTCATAAATGGCAAATGCCAAGAAGGTACCCTAAACTTCCTTTTAGGCAATCCTTTCCCAATTTATCATTTCATTTCATGTAATACCAGTGTCCACCGACTGTGGTACCTCAGTAGTTAAAACGGGCCTTAAACACCATTAAAAAAATGTCCAAAAGAGCGTCATCGTAACGCTGAACACCCTTTAACAAGAAACACAATTTGACAATCATTCACAACTAAAATTGACTGGGTAGGGGGGGGAGCAAACTCACTTTACCGTAAGGATCATCAGAGAATGACTCTGGGGTAGAAAACTCTTCGGAACGTTGTTCTCTTGTTATAGTTACTTTTAAGTGAGAATAAATTGAACTTCTCACTTGCCTTAACTTCTGCGAGAAAAGAAAGGGAAAATTGTATAGGTGTCGACTTTCTGAACATTTATCACTTTAGGGTTAATTTAGGGGCTAATATTTAGGTATAAAAACATTCAAAATATCCACAGTCTATTTTATTTATATTCTTTTCTCTAAACTGATATTAGTTATAAAAATAATGTGCTACATTTTTAAATATCTTCTGAAAATTTATAATTTTTGTAGTCTGAAAGTTTTGAACCCCCCCCCCTCCTTCTCAATATTGGATCCTCATTCTCACAGACAGTTTAGCACACTTGGTGCACTTAAATCTCATAAAGTAAAGTTTAGACTTATATTGATATAGACAAAAGGACATAGAATACAATGAGAGGCAGGCATTGACAAAAGAAGGAACAAAGATTGACTTCATTAGACCAGAATCTTTCTGCGACATTAGCAAAAGAATACTAGAACCGCAGTATGTCAGTGGATCAAGAAAGATCCTTAGATAGGACGAAAGAATATTTCCGGTCAAGAACTGTGTGAAACTTTTATTAAAAACGTCCTACGGTATACTGGCTAAAGACCTACGAAACGAAAGAAAAAAAAATTGGGAGGGTTACTAAACATTGGCCATCTTGGACGATGGGACTCCACCATGTATTCCCGCATGCCGTCTATGTGAACATATTCTACTACAACGTGAGAGACTGTTTGATACAGTCCTTTAGGATATGTATTTTTTAGAGAGGATCATAGAATAGAGCTCACTAAAATTCTACATCCGAAACTATAAACTTATGATTAAAAATAGTATATAAAAAGCTCTAAGTGTCAAAGTGTATTTAAACACTCTAACATTAATTAATCGATAAGTATCCAAGACCTGTGATGCTACAGTAGCCAGAACGGCATTAAACATAGCACGAATTCCATTACTTAAATTCCTATTATTAATATTTAGTTTTTAATTTGTTACAGTTCAAGAACATGTGCATCAACCCCATGTGCAGCTAGCTCTAGGGAATGATTGGCGAAGAAAATATATCATTGTAGCATTTTAAAACAGAAATCTTTGTTTGGTATACTTACATACTTAGACAATTAATATATAGCTTTCGGAACATTTAGTTTATAATTATAGGAATAAATTACTATCGAATTTCAAATGTATGATCTTTAATGTAATTAATGTAAAGAATGCGTTTCTTGAATACTAGATTTTTCGGCATGTTTCACTTTGGACTGGGTAGAAAGGAAACAAAAGTAGTGGTGAAACAAATTTTATTAAAATATTAACATTTTAGATGAAAGCCATCAAGAAATCTTATCCAACAAGATTTCATTTCCAAACATTGTTAAAGTCTAATACAGAATACCTTTTTTTTTTTTTTTTTTTTTTTTTTTTGTTTTTCGCTATTCAATTCAGGACGTGAAATGGCCAACAAATTTTGCTCAGAAGCCTCTTTTTTCAGGCTTGAGGTTCTTTATCATGCCGTAAATGTAAGACACGGGACCCCCGGCTTTACTTCCCTTCCGAAGGAAGACATACTTAGGATTTTACGCCCGATCCTGGCCGGGTTTGAACCCGCGATCTTGGGTTTAGAAGGCAAGTTCGGTTACCACTACACACCAGGGCCGACTAATTTAGGGCGGATTAACGCGCCTAATGAAATGCATAGATCTTTATGGTCTGTGTAAGATAAATCTTTTTTTTATATTTGAATAGTGTTTAACGCCTGGTTTTACTACTGAGGCACCACGGGTGGTGGACACTGATGATACATGAAATGAAATGATATATTGGGAAAGAATTTTTTAAGGAAGGAAACATTTCAGGCCTAAGTTTAGAGTACCTCCCCGGCATTTGTCATTTATGAGGACTGAAAAAAACCTGGAAAATACCTCAGTTAGGGAGGACGGTCCTGGCGGAATTAGAAACCCAGACCTCCCGCTCACGAGCCCGCGCCTTAACGACCTCAGCCAGTCGTGGCGGTGTGTCAGATATAGAAATACGATCCTCCGTGCTGTTTGACCGTGGTCAAATAAATCTCGTTGTTCTTATACCCACCTCCACATAGATCGTGAAGATTATCAGTGATTATCAAAGCCACTGAAGAAGTAGAGTGCAGTTACCGGTGAAATGTCTGGAACAACAGCTCCATTCAGCCAACGGCCAAACATCTCGTTTTTCTACAATACACACTAAGTTTACATTCAATTTAAAAAGAGAGGATAATAAGAGAAATATTTCAAATGCGGCTTTTGAAGTATTAGGAAGTAACATAAACAATCTAAAACAAATGGAATCGGATTTTGTAATGAAAATATGAGAACAATAATATAAAATATCACGTGTAGAAAAACATCCTTAAGAACTAGCTCATGTAAAAATAAAATATTATGTAAATACCAATATATAATAGTAAACGGACTATTAAAGAAAATATAAAGAAAAGATTGTTATTGTTTTATAAGTAGGCTTGAAATGTATATACTGGGGCTCAAAATTAAGCTAGTAAAAGAATGAAATAAAGAGAAATAGTCTAATTAAATCCAAATATAATGAAATGTGGTTTAAAGTATGATATCGATAAAGAAAAACACTTTACTGAAATAGATATATTCACATTGGTAAACTTGCAAAAAATATACCGAAGGAACTAAAGAACAAAAAAGCTCCTAGGCATGATAATGTTGAAAGAAAATGAAATTGTAAAACTAATGTGTAGATTAAAGGCAGCACTGGGTACATACAGATCTAGTATCTTGAATTTGAGCTTTTGATTTAGTGATTTAGGGACCATATTAGTTTAGAATTATTTTAAACTGATATTCCTAAAATACTGTGAAGATTTTGAGATATTCTAAAGATATAGGAAGACCCATACAAACCCAAAGAGTGAAGAAATGCACGTTCCTATAGAACAATAAAGCAACAAATTATCCTACTTTTACACAGTCCAGGTGTCATATCACATTCTCATAGAGTTTAACATTTACAATTGATCCCGGATTCATGACCGAGCTGAAATGTTTACATCTGTCCGTTAAAAGTTAAGACACAAAATTAATATGATTAAAGTTCTAATGCAAGGCACTTTATTACTACCCCTGCATTTCAAGAAGCTGATATACTTCTCAAATCATAGAACAATTTCATTATTCTTGTAACACATGGGGCTCTGAAGTTAATTCATACGTCAGAAGGATATAGACCATAACAAACAAATGGCCAATGACTGCTGATGAAGCATAGTCTATCAGCAACGCTATACTTCGCTATCTTCAAGTTCCTGTTCTTACCAGACGCTATAGGGATCTTCACCATTTGGTCATTGATTATGTTAATCCCTTTTTAATTCAAACTCCGGCATAAATATCACTTTCAACACATAAAAGAGGATTAAAACGAAAAGGCATAGTGACCTCATCAATCTACCTAGAAATAACTAGGGAACCTACATTGGGAAGCACTTTTAAATTTCATATTTAATGTCATTTGAATATGCAAGTATGTTTGTGTAATGATAATGTATAATTTTACAGTAAAATGTTACATAAATGAAAAGAAACATAAATAAAGAAACAGAAATTAGTGCGATATTTATAGAGGGATAGCCCGCTCACATCCACGTACAAATAATGTGAAAAAAAGAATTACAAGGTCGGCTAAGGGCTAAATAAGATAAGTGAAGTAGTTTTGTTAGAGAAACGACAAATAGATTATTGAAAAAAAAAACAAATTTCATTTCCTTTATATATATTTATAAAAAAATTAATTTAAACCCGAGCTGAACAATGCCGGAGGGCTAAGGATTGCCGCGAGATTGCACACGTCCTCTGCAATGTGTAGTTTTCTACTGCATACGATCTATGTCACCTTAGATTACCAATTTTTGTATTGACGAAGTCGTATAATAATGGTAAAGTTAACTTAAGACGATTTTAGATTAGGGAAATGAATTTAGTATAGTAGTATCAGCAGTATCAGAAAGTGAATTTCAATTGACTGCTCAATAGTAATACAGTATACATTGCTTTTTCCCCCTTAGTTCTTTAAGAATTTGTTATAATAGGAAAACATTAAATGAGCATTCAAAATAACGTAATACTTTTTGAGCCTCTATTTAATGGAATATGGGGATACTATCTTAAGGCCTAAAAAGCCTATGCTTGATGTTTGTGTACTCTTACTATTTATGGCAATTATACTGTTGTTTCATAAAGTAAAGCGGCATTTTTTGTGCACTGTTTAACGCCCGTTTTTACTACTGAGGCACCACGGGCTTTGGACACTAATGATACATTCAATGAAATGAAATATTGGGAAAGGATTTTTTTTAAGGAAGGAAATGTTCCAGGTCTAAGTTTAGGGTACCCGGCATTCGCCATTTATGAGGACTGGGAAAACCTGGAAAACACCAGTCAGGAAGGACCGTTCTAGCGGGATTCGAACCCCAGACCTCTCGCTCACGAGTCCGCGCCTAAACGACCTTGGCCTACCGTGGTGGTGGTGGTGGTAAAGCGGCATGCAGAAATATCCACTATCACTGGAAACGATCGATAAACTGGTACTTCAATTTTAAGTGCAATATCCTCATATATTTGTCACTATTCCCTAAAACTCTGCGGTGCATCGATTGCGGAATGCTTATACAAAAATACAAAACAAAAAACTATATTATAACTTAAAGCACCTAAATAAAACCATGTCATATTGCAAGAGTTTGAGCCTCTAGTTAGTAAATGGCTGCTGGGAGAGAAATAATAGGTCCAATAGAGCTGGGAAACAACGCTATGCTAATTTACTACAGTAAAAATATTTTTTTTACCAAAACTCTGTCAACCAAAATTCGATTGAACCGAAACGACTCTAAGAACGTTATTCAAAACAATAATGACGTATATTTTATGTTGGTATGTAAGGTTCAAGAGGAAGAGAAGATATATTGATAAAAATTTTATTTCTTTTATTTACGGACACTAACATCTGAGGTCATCAGCCCCCCCATTCAATTCAGGGCGTGAAACGGCCGACAAATTTTGCCCAGAGGCCTCTTCTTTCAGGCTTGAGGTTCTATTTCGTGCCGCAAATGTACGACACGGGGCTTTACTTTCCTTCTGAAGGAAGACATACTTAAGATATTTACGATCGAAAAAATCCATCAGTCCTGGCCGGGATTAAACCCACGATCATAGGTTTAGGAGGCAAGTATGATTACCACTACATCACCAGGACCGACATTGATACAAAGATGCGACATACAACTACTAGAAAATTTTGTGAAGTTAAATCCAGAACCTCAACTTATTTTGGGAAAACAGATGACTTTTCACTTTTTACTTGATTTTATTTTGCTTATGAACAATTTTACCAGCAATTATCTTAATCTTTATTGCCTTTACTTCTTTACTAATTTTATACTTAAATGAAGAATAGTCACCGCTGCAATAAGGTAAAGTGATTGATAAAATGCGCTTGCTAATTACGTACACTTTTGGCCACTTTTGTATCTTTATTATTGAAAATACGATAATCTTATTATCCGAAAATTTGCTTATCCGACATCACATCTCCCCGCTTTATTTCGGATAACTGAGGCTTCAATGCAACACAAATGTTCAGTAGTTAATTTATGTGTAGCTTAAAGTATGGCAAAGCTGACATCTTATGTTGGTACCTAGAAAATAACAGAATATAATTAATTAATTAATATGTTTTATTAAGGAATTAAAACAATCTAGCACGTTACTTACAACTAAGTGTTATAAACCAATAACGGCACCAGTTTTATAACAATATATTCAATATTATATCAGAATAATAAAATATATCTTTTCACTTAGATACGTTAGCAATATTACGAAACATGCATACACCTGAAACTTTTTTCCCCCCTCACTGATGTCTCCGAAATGCACTGCAGCAAGGATCAGGAAAGAGCGAGAAGCAGGAGGAAGCAAGATGGAGAGATTAATAGGTAGCAAAGACACGAACACACCCGGGGGGTTGGGGGGGGGAGACAAGAGGTAGTACAGAAAAGAGGCAGGTGGCACCATCTTGCGGGAAGTACCAGGAAGTAGACGTGACCTGTAGGATACTTCATGTGCATGAGCATTTTTTCTCTTTCCCTTCCTACATTCCTCATCTCTTTCGCTCCCATCTCACCTCCTTCCGTATCGGGGCTTCCTTGTTCTAACGAGATTTTGTCTTCTGCACACAGAACCTACTGTAGATCTTTTGGGTTTACCATCCAATTATTCTTAGGGAGCTTTTCCAAAATTAAAGAAACTTGGCCATTGCAAGTATTTTGTACTTCCAGGTCGTTATAAACAGGTAAGAATTTCCAAGTAATAACTTAAAACTCATGTACACAAATGTGCAAACATTTTTTTTTTAAATATGTATATCAAAATGAGCATTATTGTTGAATCAATAGCAATCTTAAATATTTGCGTACTATTTTAGGGATATTTTATTGTAGTAATTATTTACTATAGATTTGAATTCCATCAGTAACAATAAATGCAACGACGATGAGGATTAGTACAACACGCAAGACCGTTACGGTGGATTCGTTGACGCAACCAACTTAAAAACTCTTCGCTGAATCTCAGTGATTGGATTTAACGGCATCTTGTGAAAACAGAGGACAATAACGATTTTGTTTCAGACTAAAAAAGAGCCCTCATTCACATCGTATTTTTAATATTAACAAAAACAACAACAACAATAATAGTAATAATAATCACTATGCATACACATAATTTTCCCTGGAAAATACCATACATCCCAACAACAACAACAATAACACCAATAATAATAATAATTCTCCTTGGAATAAAAACAATTGAATATATGGGGTTATAAAAATAGTTTATTGTGAACTCCTTTATCATTTTATCTATAATTATGTTTAGTTTCTTTAAGAACTACTTTTATGTAATTATTTAAATTAATTATGCACGAATCGTTTTCCTCCCTCAGTAACGAATTGAGGCGGAGATAATAGGAATAAAACAAATGAATGAAGTGCTTGTTAGTTTTTGAGAAACATGCTGTTATTCCACCAATGCAATTCTAATTGGTCACCCGAGTATCAATGAGCTTGCTTGTCCATTGACCGAAAGACGTTCGCGTAGAACATTGTGAAACACTTTATTATATCATTCTTCAAATAAGTACACTAGTGACAATGAGCGTTGTAGAAATAATACGAGGGCATTGTGCATATATTTATTAACGTTTAGAATTCTACTTGATTAGTCTTGAGTCCTGTCACATTCTCACCAATAATGAATGAATTAATAGTGTTTAACGCTCGTTTTTACTATTGCAGCACCATTGATGATACTCGAGATGGAATGATATATTGCGAAAGGATTTTTAAGGAAGGAAACATTCCAGGTCTAGGTTTAGGGTACTTACGGCATTTGCCATTTACGAGCACTGAGGAAAACCTGGAAAAAACCTCAGTCAGGGGGAAAATCCTGGCGGGATTCGAACCCCAGATCTCCCGCACACGAACAACCTCGGCCACCGGTATTTTCGCCAAGGTCTAATATATTAATGTATTTACAGCACTGGTTTCGACGTCTATTCCATACAGTGTGCATCTTGAATAAAGCAGGGGATGTCGCACACATATCCCTGGAAAAGAAGCCGCTGATGTCGAGGACAAAGGTTTCCTGAAGATGAATTTTTATTTTCAATATCTGACAGTTTTTCGCTCCTTCTGTTTATTACATGCAGCGTTGTTATAAAAGCACGTCATGCATGCATAGTGGTAGCGTTGCTAAGATGTATATAGCTTCTTTCCTACCCTTAAAATGGGCATCCTAAAATAAGGAGAGGGTGACCAAGAGTAAACTAAGGGGGTGAATTTTCAAAACACTGGAGAACTCGGTGAAGTTAGCAGGGAAGCAAGAGGAGAGAAGGGAAAGATAAAATGGGTAAGAAGAGAACAGAAAGAATCATGATTCTGTCAGCTGGAGGGAATTATTCTGATTATGCTAATTTTCTTTTATCTTCCTCTTCCGTTTTAGCTCTCTTTCAGACCCCTCATCTGCGATCCCTTCTCCGACTGTTATTCCCTCCCTCCCATCCTTTTTTTTTTTCTATCCAAAGAAGCCCCCGCCGTCTCTTATGGCTGAAGATTTATTTTATTGAAGGAACTTTGGAAAGGTTGCTCCACTTTCAGATAGCCTGCAAAGATTTGGAAAGTCTATGGAAACTAGGAAATAATCTTCGAGCGAGAGAGTGATTTCGCTAAACTGTACTGCTATACTATTAGTGCGAATGTTAGCTCTCATCGCCTTTTTGTTTTATTGTTTTGCTGGCAATTCTCGGTTAATTAGCTGCAATGTAAGGTTAGAAGATGAACGGCGCCTGAAAGGAAACTGTTTCTGAGTCTATTTCGTGATTTAGAAATTAACTCAGGCTTTAGCTTGACACTACGATCAACATCACCACCAATACTATCATTATCTCAAACATCGTAACTAACACTATTGCTGCCACTATTATCACCATCTCAACCATCATGTAACTACACCATCATCACCATCGTTTCAACCATAATGTAACATCATCGCCAACACCACCACCTCCTACTTTTCCTTCTCCACTATATTATTATTACTACTATTGTACTTCTCTTCATTTTTAGACTTTTGTTGTACTATCCTCAGAATTACATTTTCATATGCTTTATTTCTTTGTTTCTGTTCCTTTGTTATTTATTTTTTCATATCTTCATCTGTTTCTTCTCCAGCAGAAGGATTAACAGATGGTGGAGGATAATGCTTTCGGTATCTTTTCCATGCTTATGGCTCACTCTTTGTGTCTACGCCCCTAATGGGAGCATCTACGGGAGGAAGAGATGAGGTGAGGGAAACACCGGGTGGCCAGGATCTACATGTGGGGACTGCGAGGACACAATTGAGGTCCCTAACATGTTTCCAAATGGCGGTCTCCTCCCCTTGTGCGAACCCTTTTGAAGATCCGCATCCATTCCAAAGCGTAAACCAACAACACATATTTCTTGGAACATATACTCTACTCCCCACAATTGACTCCCTCTGACTTATGTTTCAAAAACACAAGGTCTTTCTTTCTGGTCAGTGTTTTTAATAAAATTAAGAAGCTATTTCAACTGTAGAGTAGTGTTTTGTGGAACTTCAGGACGGGAAAATAACTTTGGAACATAATGAAATAAACGTCTTAACCGTAAGGGAGATTATGTTGAAAAAATTCAAGTTAAATGTCTGTTTCTCCTGAACTTTTCAGACCGCCCTCATATATGAGTCCAGGAAACACATATTATGTTTGTATGCATTTAAGTATATATTCATACAATACATAACGTATTGATCCCTGACTTCTAAGAGTCAAAAATTACCTAAAGAAAAATACATACCATTAGTTGAGCAACAAACATGCAATAGTGGAAATGATAAGAAGAACTAAATCACCTCAAAAATAGCAATATTCCAATACATTATAAAATTCGTTTCAATAATTGTAAACAATACAAAAATGTACTTCATATATAGAGGGTGCCAAAATGTATACACACTTCAAGCAAAGAACATAACAAAGCTGAATTCACACAAACAGAAAATGATGAGCACTAATCATCTTAGACTTTTACATTTACAACAGCGCCCACCATCGGCGTCGATACACTTCTGAGTACGTTGAACTGCTGATTGAGCAACGTTTGCGAAAGTGTCCTCAGCGATTGCAGCACATGCCGTTTCAATTTCTTCCCGAAGTGCTGCCAGTGTAGCCGGTTTTCTACGGCATACAACATCCTTAAGAGTTCCCCATAGGTAGAAAGCCAACGGAGTTAGATTCGGAGAACGCGGTGGAAACTCAATCGTCCTATCCAGTCCTTTGGATAGTGCCTTGGATCCAGTGCGCGGGGCTTGTTGCTGTGCAAGGTCTCCAAGATCCTCCCTTGTGAATATCGCATATGGTACCATGAGTCTCAAATTTGTCTCTTAAGTCGTGCAATTGTGACTCGCGTTGGCGGTTCTGTTCTGTACACACGTCTCCATTGCCTTTGAACTTCAATAACATTCTCGGTTTTCCATTACCACTTCAAAATTACTTTCCGATGTTCAAACGATAATCTTAGGTCCATTTTCTTGTAGCAACGTTAGCATAACGTATGTGAGTCACATCTGTTTATAGAACAGCATACGATAATCTTGGCTTTATTTGTTCATTGTTGATTTACCTGTCACGTAGCAACGCTATCATATGTATGTGTGTGTCACATCTATTTACAGAACATCATACAACACTTTAATGTTGTTTTTCGGTGCAACTTTGAAATATATTAAATAGATATCTGCTGTGAAAGTGTGTATACATTTTCTGGCACACTCGGTATTGTTCATAAAATAGTGCAATGCAATAACAATAAATAATTCCAAGAACCCATAAATACATTATCAATTGGATAGATTTGAGTCTACGTCCCAACAGGAGGAAGAGATGAGTTGAGGGAGATACCAGGTCAGAATCTACTCATCATTAAGATATGGTATTTTAAATACTCAAATAGATGAAACCATTTATGATAAAATACTTGATTTGCGGAAGAACTTAAAAAATAAAGCTTTTCCTTGCTGTCCTAGACGTGTATTTTTTAATTAAATTTAATCTTTTTTCGAAACAGTTGATATTCGTGTTTAGTAGCAATGAGATGGATGTAGTAAATACAAAAACATCGCTCATTCGGATAAATACTATACTGGACTCCTTTGGGGTAAAAAAACTCAACAGATAACATCAATAGTGTTTATATTATTGTTAATATTATTAGTAAAAAGAATAAAGTAATTCTAAGGCAGATAGTATAAAGCATTTTGATAAATAGTTGTGATTGAAGACAAAGATCATTGAAAGTAACTTGGGCGCTGTTGAAAAGTAGCAGAGAACGCCAGATGAACTGGATGCTCGTAAGTTCAAAAGCCGAATCACTGTAGCTGTATTACTTTTGTTTGAAATGCAGCAACAGAAGTAGAGTGAAGGACATTGCTTTTCATTAGTAACAGGTGCAGGCAACATCAGCTGGTCCAGAATGCCTACCTTGGAATAAGAAACAGAATGGGTTGTCCTAAGACAAATAACAGCAGCGTGTAAGTAAGAACAACAAGAAAAGTTGGAATATAAAGAGAGAAACGAAACGTTTGCGCAAAACTCGCGCTCTCCTGTACCTCCCCGCCCCCACCTCCCATCCATTTCCTTCCCTTTACCGGGCAATGTTATTCATTGTTCTAACTTGTTCCTTTAGTTCAAGTGCAGCTGTTCATAACGACCATGAAGTTGCACCCTAACAAGGAGAAACCACTGCCCCCAAAAACTAACATTTCTTTTCCAGTCCCATCTTTTACATTCTTATACACACCGCCTCTTTTGCACGGATGTTGATTTCCTTAAATATTTACCTCCCCCAATACTTTCTTTATTGTAGAATACAACAACATGTCGCATATCACGGTTTCAAATAGTACGGACTTCGCTTTGATATTGTCTCTCCTGGTGATGTACTGGTAACCACACTTGCCCCCAGACGTAAGATCCCTGGTTCAATCCCGGACAGAATCGACGGTTTTTTCGGCCGTAAGGGAAATAAAAGATGTAGTTACCGTGTCGTAGATTTACAGCACGTAAATGAACCTTAAGCATGAAAGAAGAGATCTCTGAGCAAAATTTAAAGGCAGTTTCAAGCCCTGAATTGAATGGGACACTGATGACCTGAAATATTAAAGAGAATCCTTAAACAAACCAAGTAAATAAAAAATAAAATGTTACAATTATGTTTAGTCCAAAAGAAATGACGATAGAGCAGCATTAACTTTACTAAATTTCTATGTAAAAACATTTTTTAAAAGCTTTAAACGTTTTAAAAATAAAAGTATTACGTTTTAATAACATTGACATGTTTAAACACTTCTCCTCCCCACATTAGCGGTCCTGTCGCATTATTGCACAGATAAATTTTATGATATATTGTACAATTTTCTAAAATACCAAAATGTTAAACAACTATCCAATTGTTTTACTATCGCCGCGGCTGCAGTAGACTGCGTCAACCGATAAACCTACTTTTGCGGCCAGCTGGGGAGGGCAGATAGGCGAGGCGGTGCTAGAAACTTTGAGAGTGACAACCTAAAACTTCTAAATATTTAAAACATATTCATTCATATCACGCAAGGAGATGCTAGAACTGCTAGCATTCATTTTCCACATATGAGGGTAGGTCCATAAGTTTCCGGCCTAAGCATTTTCTTGCGTATGATAAAAAAAAAACTAATTTCACTTTTCAATATAATAACCGTTCATTGCAACACACTTTTCATGTCTTTGAATTAAAATTTCAATTCCCCCCCCCCAATAGTCAAAAGTCTTGTATGCAAAATGGGCATAAATAGCATCCATTACTTCTTCGTCCCGGTTAAATATTCTTCCTCAAAGGCTTTTCTTGGGTTCTGAGAAGAGGAAATAGTCACTGCGAGCTAGATTTGGACTGTAGGGGGAATGGTCGATCTCCTTGAAGCCACATTTGTTCACAGTTTCCTTTGCAACAAGAGCTATGTGATAGACACGTTGTCATGAAGAAGACGCACACCACCACTCAATTTTCCTTGCCTTTTCTCTTTGATGGAAGCACGTAGTCTGTGCAGTAGGCCAGCATAGTACTCCCCATTTACTGTGGCGTTCCTCTCTTTGAAGTCAATGAAGAGATTTCCTTCACAGTCCCAAAATCTTCTTGGTTGACTGAGTGACCTTGGCCTTTAGAGGCGGTGCTTCGCCAGGTCAACGCCACTTCATTGATTCTCTTTTGAACAAGGGATCATAGTAGAGGATCATAGTTTCATCTCCTGTAACAATGGTTTGCAAAACTTCTCTCTCGTTACCACGGCAGAGCTCCAAAAATGCCTGACAACAAATGACTCGTTGCTGCTTTTGAACTGGGGTAAGAAGTCCAGGCTCTAACCTTATTCATGTTTAAATGTTCATGAATAATTTGAAAGACTGTAGTTTTAGAAAGGTTCAACCTTACTGTAATTTCTGTAACTTTCAGCCGCCGGTCTTCCATAATTTCTCCTTCCACAAGAGCGATGTTTTCAGGAGTGAGTACCTCCAAGGGCCGACCTGCACGCTCTTCGTTTTCAATACTATCTTGACCTATTCGAAAAAGTTTGGCGCAACCTTTTAGGGTTGAATATGAGGGGAATGCTTCCCCATGTGCATCGTCCAATCGCTGTTTAATTTCATTTAGAGTAAGTCCTTCTTTTGTTAAGAACTTAATAACAGCTCGATGCTCCATTTTGAACATGTCACAATCTTCTGCACATAACCTTCTTCATGCAACTATATCTGAACAAAGCAGAGGGGAAGCTACAGCTGCATTAATTTATTTAACAGATAAGGCATGACACTAGATAAGGGTTTTAAATAGCCCTGTTAAGATTTGTATTCCTAAACATATTCCTAAGAGTGAACCAATATTTCATCATAATCCTTATCGGCGAGGCCGGAAACTTGTGGACCTATCCTCGTATTTCTGGCATCTGTTTATAAAATTACCCATTACCCTGATTTAATCTCTTTGAGATAGTAAATTGACATATTGACGGATGTTAAACTTCATTTAGTTTATTGTATGTGGGTATTATTAATTTATGAATCGCGTTACGACTTGAAGCTTGATCACCTGGAGATTTCTCTTCAAAAGTTTTCACTGCAGCACAATTGGAATAGATGGGGACATACAAATTATAAATAAATACTGTTACGGAATAGAAGAATTATTTCTCGTGTTTACCATTTGGAATTCTTAGCAGACTTTAATTTAGGATTAAACACTTTTACTGTTCGAACGACATGACTGAGCGGCGTGGGACTCAAAGCCAATATAACAATTGGCTAAACTTCGCCCGCGCTCGTCAACTGTTGTAGCCTATGGTGATGAGTGCTGGTATTTTTCTTGCAGCTTCTGCATTTGGTCAGTTTGATTTGTCAGTTAAACCAGCCGAAGACATTGAACTTTATTTCATTCTGGGCCGAAGACATTATATAGTCACCATAATCTTCCTATAGTATACTTTTTGTTTTGCGAAGTGTTTCAGAGTTCATTGTGATTGAGCCATTGTACCGATCATTTGCGTTTGTCATAGTAAAAATATTTGTCATCAAATGAAGAAAAGA
This sequence comes from Metallyticus violacea, assembly GCA_030762175.1. NCBI lineage: Eukaryota > Metazoa > Arthropoda > Insecta > Mantodea > Metallyticidae > Metallyticus > Metallyticus violacea. Next base: position 116,733,109 of record CM060842.1, on the reverse strand, counting down.
AGGAAAATTAAATAAATTGATAAATGAATTACAAGTGAGCCCTGAGATATTGTTGTCATGAAGCGTGGGCAACAACACCAAAATAGTTAAAGGCGCAGCTCAAGTTTCTTAAATTTTCTCGATTAGTATGACCTGTATGCGCTTCTGAGTCTACCATTATTAACTTATAATGATGTCCGCCAGTAATTTCCGAATGACTAAAAATAATATTCTTACTACAGAGGATGCCAAAAAATATATACACACTTCAAGCAAAGAAAAAACTGTGTTAACATACAAAACTGAATTCACACAAAAAAAAAACGATGAGCTCTAATCATCTAAGCCTTTTACAATTACAACAGTTGCTCAAAATACCCACCATTGGAGTCAATACGCTTCTGAGTATGTTGAACTGCTGATTGAGCAACGTTTGCTAAAGTGTCCTTGCAGCACATGCCGTATCAATTTGTTCCCGAATGCTGCGAGTGTGACTGGTTTTCTACGTTATACAACATCCTTAAGAGTTCCGCATAGGTGGAAGTCCAACGGAGTTGGAACGCGGTGGAAACAGTCCTATCCAGTGCCTTGGAAGATTGTCATCAAGATACGTACATGATGGTATCGGTGGTAATGTGGTGGTGCACCATCTTATTGGAAGTAAAATTCCTCATTTTCATAGAGTGTATGAATGGTGGATAAGACGAAATTGTCACTCGCGTTGAAGATTCCGTTCTGTACAAAGATCTCCATTGCCTTTGAACTTCAACAACATTCTCGGTTTTCCAATACCACTTCAAAATTGTTTTCCGCTGTTAAAACGATAATCTTGACTCCATTTTGTTGTAGCAACGCTACAACAAAACGTAATGTGAGTCACATCTGTTTACAGAACATCATACTACACATTACCCTTGTTTTTCGGTACAACTTTGAAATAATTTAAATAGATATCTACTGTGAAAGTGTGTATACATTTTTTGTCACCATCGATATGTGCATATTAAAATAAGTATATTTTATGTGACATATTTACATGTAGTATTGAAATGAAAATTGAATAAATATGAGTAGTTTTGGTGTACGTTTCCGGATAGGAAAACCCATATTTGCACATATATTTTATTTCAATTTAAATCTCTCATTCTTGTTCTCACGAAGTGAAACAGAAACAAAACGTTATATCAAAGAAAAAAACTTCGAGTCAAAAAGCTTTAACTCTTTTTTTTTTAAGTCCAGCTTCCAAAATTTTCCTCCAAATGTTCGTCTCAAGAAAAGAATGGGAGGAAAAAACCAGAATAGGAAGAAAAGCGTAGACGATGTGGCTCTGGCCAAAAAATGGAGGCTTCGAAAGACGAAGGAAAGGAGGGAAAGATGGGGATGTGAGGAGGTGGAGGCGGAGGTGGATGAAATAAGAAGTTTTCTAGCGAATAAAAAACATTCAGAACTGGAAAGGGGTTGGAGCTCTGTGTATGGTAGGGGAAAATTAAATTCTTTTGCATGAATTTGCATCCCTGATTGGTTAATCTCCATATTGATGAGATTCCAACTATTTATACAGAGTAAAGATAACTGAACTAGAAGAAGGTGGAGGAAACTTCTAAAGTATACTCTAGCAGTAGCAAGTTCCTTACTCACACACCTCCCTTTCGGTATATGAAATGCTCTTGCACTTGTGTCACTTGATTGGACGCAGCGCAGGGAGTTTTATCACAAGTAATCTACATTTATAACTTTTTCTGCATCAAACCAGATAGTTAAAAATTAAGCAGCAATCATAAATTAACATTCAAATGCGGAAAATTTAAAATTAATTTATTAATGATGTGAATGTTTGACATGGTTTTCTTTGCACTGATGCACAGTATGCATCCACCATCACGGCACATTTAATACACTATCAGTTTCCTTTTTCTCATAAATGTGAAAGAGTTTGTGCTCGGTTAAATAATTTAAAATGGGTTTTGTTGAGTTTTCTTCAGTTATAGGGACAATAAACTTTTAATTTGTTGTATCTGTTTGCGTCCTAATTTTACTTAGATTATATCGCCTGGAATTCAATCATCCCAAATGCTGTGCACTACTTTTTTAAAGAAAAGGAGAGTGAAGTGTTTCCTCTATGGTCACTCTTGTTGTCAGAGGCAGAGAGTACGCTCTCCAGATTAATTCACCATTCTCTAAGCATATAATTTATTCAGATCCTACAACTCAAAAGAAGAAATAATCTGTGCAACTTGAATTTATTTAATTAAAAATATATCACTTTCATTTTTGCCGTAACATGTTTAAATAATAAGAAAATTTCTCCACATTAATAAAATATCATCAACAGTTAAGTATGATGTCCAGAGTTTCAGTCAAAACCTTCTATTATCTCTACGGTGGCCGAAGTCGTTACGGCGCTGATTCGTGAGCGGGAGTCTGGGGTTCGAATCCCGCCAGGACCGTCTTCTCTGAATGAGGATTTTCCCAGGTTTTCCTCAGTCCTCATAAAAGGCAAATACCGGGGAGGTACACTAAACTTAGGCTTGGAACGTTTCCTTGCTTAAAAAAAATGTTTTCCCAATATATCATTTCATCTCAAGTATCATCAGTGGCCATCGCCTGTGGTGTATCAGTAGTAAAAACGGGCGTTAAACACCATGAAAAAAAATATAAGTACTTTCTATTGCAATGGAATTTAATGTTCAGTGAATATAAAGGTTCTAACTGCAAACCGAACCCCTCTTTAAAGTGACAAACATTTGAACTTAAGATATTACCTGACCATAAAAAATTACTTTATTGTTAAAAGTAGTGTGTGTCAAATTTAGAAAAGAAAGCTATAAAATATATTTAAAATAATTTTTCTCACAGCAAAAAGTGACTATTTAGAAACTAGCAATTTCAAGGCCACAAAATGCTGAGTTATAGAATGGCCTAAATTTGCGCCGTTCGCGAAAGTTGTGAACATGATATTAAGAATAATGCAGTTGATTAGAGACGACATTTTAGTATTTATTAAAATTTACATATAATATTATTTCTGCAACCTTTACACAAAAAGAAAAAAAAACAATCATTAGCTTATATATTGTGAGAAATCGCTCATAATTTGTGCACACCATTTTGTGGTACAAGCCAGCACACTGCGGTGTCAGAACCCAAACAAGTAAAAAGTATTACGTTTTTTCTGTAATTACTTACTGTGCACATGATATAAAAGGTGTTTTATATTTGTAATTTAACGATCATGGGGAAAATATCACAAGAATTTTCTCTTAGCCATTTGCAGCTTCTGAGATTTTATGAAAATGTTGTAGAAAATAAATACATTATTAAAATATCAGAAAAGTATATAATTAGAGTAGAATAACTATTCGAAACCCTTTAAAAATTCACCAATATCTTCTTAATCAAAGTTTACAGAATAAAACCTAATAAATACTAATGGCAGTTTTAGATGTTGAGAGAAACAATACATTTTACTCCAGTTTAAAAAAATAGAAAACAAATTTCCCATTATCTTCATTCAATTATGTACTTAATTTATACAATGGCTTTAATGACGAAGATGAAATAATGATGGATTAAACCCCAGATGGAAAAACTGCAGCTCCCAATAAACCAACATCACATGTCTCCAAGATGCAAGTGTAGTGGTTACCATACTTGCCTTCTAAACCCAAGGTCGCGGGTTCGATCCCGGTTAGGACCGATGGATATTTTCGGGCATAAAATCCTAAGTATGGCTTCCTTCGGAAGGGAAGTAAAACCGTGTCGTACATTTACGGCACGATAAAGAACCTCAAGCCTGAAAGAAAAGACCTCTGAACAAAGTTTGTCTGCCGTTTCACCCCCTGAATTGAATGGGACGCTGGTGACCTGAGCTGTTAAAGAGCGTCCGTAAATAAAACAATCAAATAAAAAAACACCAAATTAACAATGATTATCCTTTCACCAGGAAGGAGCCTCCATATAATAAAAAACTGACAAAAGCTGAGTGCGATAGATACTCTAGCTATATGATCACCAACAGATTACTTCAGATCTTCAGATAGTAGTTAAGGGATTAATAAAATCATCATTATTTAAATTCTTAAAATTGTGCACACTTACTATTATACTGTAATCATATTGCGTCAAAGTTGTTGTTACATCGTTATGTATTTGAATTATTAAAACTTATGTAAAACCTTATTAATATTTAAACCTTGTTAATAATTGAAATTATAATGTAAATTATTATAACTTGTGGTTTTTATAAGACCTATACTGTTGGGGGACGTTACATGAAATAAATAAAAATATTATTTAATAAATACCTGAATATATCACTCCGTGTTGCCACATTTATATTTGTTTTTAATATATAATTATGTTTAGTAACTAAATCATACACAAACATTATTAATTAAGATTTACTTATATGAAATGTTCATATCCCTACTTTTTTTTTTAGCCGAGGTAATTAAGGCGCGGAGTCGTGAGCGGGAGGTCTGGGGTTCGAATACCGCCAGGACCGTCCTCCTGACTGAGGTTTATCCAGGTTTTCCTCAGTCCTCATAAATGGCAAATGCTGGGGAGGTACCTTAAACTTAGGCCTGCAACGTTTCCTTCCTTAAAAAAAAATCCTTTCCCAATATATCATTTCATCTCATGTATCATCGGTGTCCATCGCCTGTGGTGCCCTTACTCCAATGATGAGGGGAATAAGTCACTTATTTTTATCTGCACTTTTGTTCGGTAGATGAGAGGGCAACTTTGAAACTGTACGTGGTCCCCAACTATTCTAAATAGACTCGTTCTTAATGAACATTGCATGCGTAATATTTCAAGTAAAATCAGAACATTATAAAAAGCCTATTCACCTCTTTGATGTAACAGACTTAACAGTTTCCCTAGGTTAACAGAATAACTTTGAGCATAGCTCCCACTATTACAACAAAAAAAAAAAAAAAAAAGGGGGCTAACATTTATTTTATTTGTTTTATTTACGGACGCTCTTTAACAGCTCAGGTCATTAGCGTCCCATTCTATTCAAGGCGTGAAGCAGCCGACAAATTTTGCTCAGAGGCCTTCTTTCAGGCTTGAGTTCTTTTTCGTGCCGTAAATGTACGACACGTGACCCACGGCTTTACTTCCCTTCCAAAGGAAGCCATACTTACGATTTTTACGCCTAAAAATCCATCAATCCTGGCCGGGTTCGAACCCGTGATCTTGTGTTTAGAAGGCAAGTATGGTTACCACTACACCACCAGGGCCGATACGCTAACAAATGATTTACTATCTGACGTTATTGGAGTGCCACTTTCACAAACTTTTATATATATCGTAATAACAGTCGATAATAGAACGGAAATAAATTGAAGATTACATATGATGAGCAAAAATTACTGTGGAACGAAGAACATTTACATTCACATATACTTAAAAATTGAATGTAAAAATGTAAATCGTTAATTTGGTGAGTTTTTATAAATATAAGGATCAGAAATTTGGCTTCTACGCAAATGCTAATGGCATCTGAAATTATAATGCTTAGAGAAATGCTTAGCGTAGTTTAAAATAGAAGGTATCTAAATGTATTATATGATTCTGACAACTGCATAAAGCACTAAAATGCCAAGTACATTTCCGAGAGAATTGTTGGGACCTCTATAAGAGTGAACAGTTCAGATGCATGCTTTTAGTGACCGCAAGAACTGTGACTATGCATTTAATGGCCTTCTAGGGAAACCCGGTTTAATTATTTGCCGTTCACCTCTATATCAAAGATATCATTTCAAGTTATATTAACTTTGTTTTACTATGTGGAGCCTGCGAGGGAAACCTGAAGCTTCATTGCTTGATTACTTTGACGATAAGTGGCTAGAAAATTCAACTGACCAGTAAATATGTGGAAAGTTTGACGCTACAGACAAAGCACCGATAACGTCAAATTTGGAATAATCAAATCAAATTTCGAATAGAACACATGAACCCAAATGTAACGGTAATTAAATGTACAGCGGTTAAAACAAGAAGCAGCAGGCGTAAGGTATAAACTTAAACGAAACAACCTGGGAGAATGCGGGGTGAAAAGAAAAACAGTAACAACAGTAACAGGGGAAGAAGGAAAAAAACAAACAAACAAACAATCAAAAAACACACACACACACCCAATAAATTAATTTTTTCCATACAAAGGACCTGTCGCAATGTATGGTATACACAGTTTGAGTACCGCCACGAGTTGCCGAGGTCGTTAAGGCGCGGACTCGTGAGCGGGAGGTCTGGGGTTCGAATTCCGCCAGGACCGTTCTCCCTGACTGAAGTTTTTTCCAGGTTTTCCTCAGTCCTCGTAACTGGCAATCCTCGTAACAGGCAAATGCTGGGGAGGTACTCTAAAGTTAGGCCTGGAACGTTTCCTCCCTTAAAAAGTAAAATCCTTTACCAATATATCATTTCATGTATCATCAGTGTTCATGTACTGTGGTGCCTCTGTAGCAAAAAAGGACATTAAACACCATTCATTCATACAGTTTGAGCTACATATTAAACTTGGATTGAGAATTTAACTCTGGGGACGAAAATATTATATTACTGTTTCGCTAAGAAAATAAACATGTTTGATAATTAAGAGAAAAAAAAAAGAAATAAAATAAAATATTAATGTGGGCTCGAATCAGTGAAGTGTAATAAGTTAGTTTCAACCCTACAACAATGCAGAAAAGTATTTTTGTACAGAATCAACCCTCATCCCCCCCCCAAAGTATGTATTATAATTTAACATGTATACCCGCACAATGGCCAAATTAAGGTATCTCCCGAACTGACGTCTAGATCTACAACGTAAGAATGAACAGACATTAAAGAGGGAGAAGAGGAGAGACGTTGACGTCACGTGTTTGCCCCTCTCGGTACCGCTGGGCTTGCTACCTCAGAGTAAAGTTAATAATCATTTTTTTTAATTAACAATGTTGTAAAACATTATCAGTTTAAATAAAATCAGGAAAACGTATGATGAAATATTATTTTTATAGCAGCAAGGCTGGTTTTGCCTGTTAATGCAACTGAACAAAACAGTAATTCAACATTACAACATAATGTAATGAACATTAATTCAGATTATAATAATGAAAACACAAAGAGACAAAAAGATATGATGCACATACTTTTCACGTTAATGTGTTTATCCAATTATCATTTTTAACATCAGTATATTGAATATACCTGCAATGTTTCTATTTATTAATTTGTTTTTCGCTCTGAGTTGTCCCCGCGCTCGTAAGAATGAATATAAATCAGTTCAATGATACGAAATGAATTCAAATGTAATCCTTCAACAATATGAACAAAAGCGAAAAGCAGTAAAAAAGCAATGGTATGAAACATGTGGCGTAATACACTTGTCGCCAACAGAAGATTGGTTTATAATACAAGAAATTTTCTTATATATACGGCTCAGGTATATTTTCAGGTTTAAGTAGCTATACTTGACAAATTATTACTTTTGAAACATTTGTTATTTTACCAATTTACGTAATTGTTTACTTGGCGAGAGCATTCATCTTGAACTTATAATCTTCGATCTCAAAATATTTGTAGTGGAAACTAGTTGGAGGTCTGTCGGCACCTGGCGCTTAATTTATCAACGTTATAACAATTTTCTAAAACATTCATGTTTGCTAATGCTTGTATTCTGCATTTTTTATTGCAAGCAATGACATAGCTGAAAAAAATATAAAAATAGGGAAGCTTATGGTAAGAAATAATCATAGTTAGTAGAAAATGAATAATCAGAATTTATCGATAGTTATTAAATGTTAATATGTATGCTCCTTTTTGATGGAATCAAATTATTGTGGGTAGAAATGTAGTCTTTGGTTATCCTTATATTACTGCTATACAAAGTCGTTCACTTTTGAATCCAGCTTTATCAAAAGAGAGTCGCCGATTTAACTCTTAAGTCGGAAAATCTGAAAGCGGGCTTTTCATTGTGATACATCAAAGGCTAAGCCACAAAACAATACATCTACAAGAAAAATATTTAATCTTTGAATAGTTTGTCAAAAGCCATACATAATACATGCAAATTTTAAGTGGAATGTGTGGATTTTTATTTACTTTGAACAATTTTAAATAATTTGTTTTACGCAATAGATATGGGGGTAATCCATAAGTTTCCGGCCTCGCCGATAAGGATTACCGCCTTCACAAAACCCTAATCTGGTGCCAGACCTTATCTGTTAAGTAAATAATTGCAGCTGTAGCTTCCGCTCCGCTGTGTTCAGATATAGTTGCACAAAGAAGGCTATGTGTAGAAGATTGTGACATGTACAAAATGGAGTTTCGAGCTGTTATTAAGTTCTTCACAAAAGAAGAGCTTGCTCCAAATTCAATTAAACAGCGATTGAACGGTGTATATGGGAAAGCATCCCCCTCATATCCTATCGTAAAAGAATGGGCCAAACCTTTTCGAATGGATCGAGAAAGTATTGAAGGCCCTTGGAGGGGCTCACTCCTGAAAACATCGCTCTTGTGGAAAGAGAAATTATGAAAGAACGGCGGCTCAAAGTTACAGAAATAACAACAAGGTTGGGCCTTCTTCACGCCTGTGCACACAGCTCATTGTTGCAAAGGAAGCTGTAAAGAAATGTGGCTTCAAGGAGATCGACCATCCACCCTAGTGCCCAGATCTAGCTCCCAGTGACTATTTCCTCTTCTCAAAACTCAAGAAGGATCTTCGAGGAAGGAAATGTAAATGTGATGAAGTGATTGATGCTGTTTATGCCCATTTTGCAAACAAGACTTCTGACTATTTTTTGGGAAGGATTGAAATATTAATTCAAAGATGTGAGAAACGTTTGCTATAAAGGGTAACTATGCTGAAGAGAGAAATATAGTTTTGGTCTTTATCATACGTAGAAAATGGTCATGTCGGAAACTTATGGACCTATGCTCTGTATTCAAGTATTTTTTAAATACATCTTGTACATCGTTGGGAGGCAATAAACATAATCTGCAATACCAATGCAGTCATTTTCCGCAATCGGAATCTTCGTCCTTGTAATACAAAGCTAATTAAACATGCTTTGTGTGCTTCTACCTAGCTTGGGTTAAATGGAACCTGCACGCCACGATGGTCTCGTTTATCCCATTCGTTTCTCTGCATTGTACTGGGCGCACTATCAAATTAAGTGACGTAAAAACAATATCATGCGTCATTTGTTTTTCGTCGGGTAGAAACAAAATATCTATCCCGTGAACTGTCGTAAGAAATGTCCGGCAAAAAATTTAAATATTCCATTCATAAAAACACTTTTGCGTTTCACTAAATATTTTAGATTTGTTTCACGTCAAATATTATACTTTAATTGTGCAACCACTCACCAATAAAGTCGTTCGGATTTATTTGTCACAATAGAACGTTTATTGATCGCGAATGTACTTCGCTTCGGGGTTTTGGTAATGCAGGAAGGACACTGCTAGAGCTACCCATTGCTTTCCATATACAAAGGATATCATTTTTGATAGTTCACTACGAATTCCATTAAGAATTTCCTTTCTTACCAGCTTTGAAGATCTTGCAGAGATATCATCCATAGCCTTGCGTTTAACACTATGCAATAAAACTTGTCTAGGCACTTGTTCACTAATTTCACGATTATGCTCCGCTACAGATTACAAAATCTCATCACGCCTGTCAGTAAACACGTGAGCACTACACGCCACTGTTTTCCTTTCGCAGTTAATATCGAAATTTAAAACCGTCGCGAACCGGTAACGAATGACCTCTCTTACTTGGCATCGAGAATTTGACTCTGTTTACAACGACACACCGCTGCTGTTGGAGGACAAATGACAAGCAAGGGCTGCTCCGCTTATCGTGTTACCAACTAAGAAACAATTATAAGGAACGAATGCATACAATAGTGGCAGTGTGCACTATTGACCCGCCCGATTTCAACATCTATTCTATTCCCCAGACTATCTCTTACTTCTGTCCGTTTCCAAAACTAAAATTAGTTTTTCAGCAATTCAAGAAGCGATTGCAATTGTAGAGGAGAATTTGTAGACCTTCCAGAAAATACTTCAGAGGTGGAATAATGGCATTGGAACATCGCGGAATAAAGTATTGACCTAAAGGGTGATTGTGTTGAAAAATAAAACAACGTTCGTTTATTGTTAGCCTGGGAACACTGCCTTAATAAATTAAGTATAGGTTGTTCTAGGAGTTAAAGCAAAAACCTCCACGTTGTGTCACTGTGTTCTGCTCAACTACAATTTGATATTTTGCCTCTATCAACATTAAATTTCTGATTAATGTTCAGAAGGAATAATTTGCATCTGAAGAAAAGCGCCGCGATTTACCAGAGGGTCCCAGACTTAATAGCAATGATGGTACAGAGGTAAGTAGAAACGAATGAGATAGAGGTGGTTAAGTGAATAGCTATGGAGAAAAATAACCTTATGGGAGATTTAAAAGAGTTCAAGATAAGCACCTATGTATTTATTTTTAATTGAGCGGCAACATTTCACAGATAGACAGCTACTACGTGAAAAAAACTAAGCGCCTTCTCTATGAATATTTTCCAGTGGATTAAAAAAGCAAAGTCGGCCGTCTCTTTACGTGACAGTGTGTCAAATACGTCTTGCACGTTTCCAGAGCTTATCTTCCCCAGCTTGCCGCCCGAAATAAAACAACCACATGTCATATTAGCTCGGAAAATGTCTCCTTTTCTTCCTTCCCCAGTCACATGCACCCAACCCCGTGTTTGTCGTCGTCTTGTGGAGCGACGTGCGTCTCAGTTCGACGTCACCGTTGATGGACAGATGGCAGACGTCTAAGAGATGAACTTCCTCTTTCTCTCTCCTGCTCCAGGCCTTCGGTCCTGGGAGAGGTGTATACAGAAACGAACAAAAGTAGCCTTACTCCATTCCTTGCATATTTTGGCTGCAAGTATTTCTCATCATGCGCCAAGTAGCAGTCTGAGCCTGAAGGAGGATAACTTGTGGACCGTGTTTGTAACATACAGTAGATATCTGAATTCGTGACTTTCTGTCTATTATAAACACAAGTGTCTTCTTACCATATACAATTTAGTCCTTTCTTTCTAAACATCGCTTACCACATACCAGCTTCTCTCAGTATGAACATGTGCATAAATCAAACTAGGAACATCAACTAGAAATGTAAATTGTTCATAAGGAAGAGGAAGATACGAATTATCAATACAGTTGAATTATATGTTTGATGAAAAAATAAATATAACATAAAAAGCAATATAAATGTTTCCTTTAAGCCTGTCATATCTAGAGTGACTTACATATGACAAAGATTTATACGAGGGTAGGTCCATAAGTTTCCGGCCAAACCATTTTCTAGGTATATGATAAAGACAAAAACTATATTTCACTTTTCAATGTAGTTACCCTTTATTGCAATACACTTCTAACATCATTGAATTACCCCCTCCCAAAATAGTCAAAAGTCTTGACTGCAAAATGGGCATAAACAGCATCCATCACATCTTCGTCACACTTAATTCCATTCCTCGAAGACTCTTGTAGAGTTCTGAGAAGAGAAAATACTCACTGGGAGCTAGATCTGGACTGTAGGGTGGGTGGTCAATCTCCTTGAAGCCACATTTATTCAGTTTCCTTTGCAACAAGAACTGTGTATACAGGCGCGTTGTCATGAAGAAGACGCACACTATCATTCAGCTTTCATTTCCTTTTATCTTTGATGACAGCACATAGTCTGTGCAATAGGCCAGCATAGTACTCCCCATTTATTGTGTTGTTCCTCTCCTTGAAGTCAATGAAGAGTATTCCTTCACAGTGCCAAAAGATTGTTGCCATGATCTTCTTATTTGACTGAATGACTTTGGATGCATCTCCAGGTTTACACCACTGCATTGATTCTCTTTTGGACAAGGGATCATAGTAGACGACCATAGTTTCATCTGTGTAACAATAGTTTGCAGAATGCCTCTCTCGTTGCCACGGCAGAGCTCCGTAAATGCCTGACAGCAGATGACCCGTTGCTACTTTTGGACTGAGGAAAGAAGTCTAGGCACCCATCTTGCACTATCTTTATAAATGTTTAAATGTTCATGAATACTTCGAAGGACTGTTGTTTTAGAAAGATCCAACCTTGCTGCTATTTCTGTAACTTTGAGCCGCCGGTCTTCCATAATTTCTCCTTCCACAAGAACGATATTTTCAGGAGTGTGCACCTCCAAGGACCGACCCGCTCTTCGTCTTCAATGCTTTCTTGACCCATTTGAAAAAGTTTGGCCCATTCTTTTACGGTAGAATACATGCTTCCCCATGTATAGCGTCCAATCGCCGTTTAATTTCATTTGGAGTAAGTCCTTCTTCTGTGAAGAACTTAATAACAGCTCGATATAACTCCATTTTGAACATGTCACAATCTTCTACACATAGTCTTCTTTATGCAACTATATCTGAACAACTGAACACAGTCGCAATGATTTACTGAACACATAAGGTATGACACCAGATAAGAGTTTTGTGAAGTCGATAATCCTTATCGGCCGAGTCCGGAAACTTATGGATCTACCCGCGTACCTGAATTGGTTGGTCCATTCGCCGATTTTTAGTGGAGAATTATATCGACTCCAAAAAGGGCTTTCCACCGGCGAAGTGGGCAACCCAGAGCTTAATATCAAATCGGACAACGAACTCCTGCGAATTGTCCGTTAGTAAGCAGCTTAATAATTCACATCCAAATATTTTGGTTTTTATTGAAATTTTAAAAAGTATTCAAACAGATATATATATAAATCAATCAACACAAACAACCAGAAAGAAAAGCAATCAAAAAATCGCAAGCAACTTAAGAGATATAAGTAATTTACTAAAATTATCCAACGATATCAATTGGGACAAATAACCCCACTTTAATTGTCTTAAATGGGCTGCTTACCACTAGAGTAAACAATATCATACTATTCAATGATGTAAAATTATATTTAATTTGTTATTTCAAATATTAAAGAAGTAATTTTTAAACATCCGAAGCAATTCAAATCATGTTAGCGATATGTTGTGGTATTATTTCCCTAATTCTAAGTCTAGAAATTTGAAAGTGTAGAAAATTGCATTTCTTTATTCCAGTGAGCTTAAATATAAAAGTTCTACGTGTGTGCAATGTGCACATGTACTACAGGTACAAATATTTCATGTGTGGGCAGTGTGACTAGATCCTTTGGACGATCCATAATTTTCAGAAGTCAAAACACCAGTTTCTAAGAGTTGTAAGAAGGATAAAAAATAATAAAGCATATAATAAATAAAACATAAAGAACTAATTCAGAAATGAAATATATTTTGGCTAATAATAAAAGTAATAGTTTGAAAATACGCTTATAATTACAATTAATTTATTTTTCGATTATACTGGAAGAACAAGTGTTGAATTTTTAGCTTATAAATATTAGCTATATATTTCATAAAATATTAATAAAAACACAGTTTAAAAATTCAGTTAGAAGATTCGAAGATCATAAAATTGTATTGGAATGTTCTGAATTTCCAATGTGTGTGTGTATATGTGTGTGTGTGTGTGTGTGTGTGTGTGTGTGTGTGTGTGTGTGTGTTGTAATATGAGCATCTAAGAGTTCAACGCCTATGCAAGCAGCAAAGAAGGCAAGTTTTTTCAATAAAACATGTTTAAGCTTGTTTTTATATGAAAACAAATTATGATAATTAAAAATAACAGAATTTAATAGCTTTTTTTTTTAATAGTGTTTAACGCCCTGAACACTAATGATACACGAGATGAAATGATAGTTTGGGAAAGGAATTTTTTTTTAAAGAAAGGAAACCTTCCAGGCCTTAGTTTAGGGTATCTCCCCGGCAGGTGCCATTTATGAGGACTGAGGAAAACCTGGAAAAAATCTCAATCAGGGAGGACGGTCCTGGTAGGAATCGAACCCCACGAGTCCACAGCTTAAATACCTAGGCCACCAGTGGTGGTAATTTATTTATTTATTTGTTTATTTATCCTGATAGAGCTAAGGTCATTAGGTCTTCTTTTCTGCTCTACCAATCTAATAATAATTACATGAGGTCATGGCGACAATATTACAATCACAACATTGACAGTAAAGTTGACAATACTCGTAAACATATAAACCAATCTAAAACATGATGTATATAAATAAATGTATGCTAATACATAAATATGGACAATGAAAAATATTAACTTAAGAAGTAGAAAAAATAAAAGAACAATAATATACAAGTACCAGCCATGACAATTTATATATATATATATATATATATATATATATATATATATATATATATCAACCTACGTAAATACTGAAAGTGGAAATAAAGATACAAGCAAAACATTAAATTAATAGCACTAACAATACTACGAAGAAGATAGGAACATTTATGACAGTAATAAAAATAATATATTGCATAATTCTACAGCAGGGTAAAACAACTAAATACATGCAATGTAGCACTTATTATTTGAAATAATATTTAAGATAATGTAAAGAGTAATCAAGGAAACACTAAGAGTATGAAATGTAATAATAGGACAATATTTAATGTCCAGTAATCCATTAAAAATAAAATATAATAACATTGGATAAATAATGGCTACATCATATTAACAGAACGTCATCAGTAACTAAGCGGCGTGGCTCAGTTCGTACCGCTTGAGACCCGCTTTCCAGCGGTCCCAGGTCCAATTCCATCAGGACCAGTTTCGTGGCTTCCGCTGATCACTTAGGCAAATGCTGGGATAGATATTTATATTCTACTAATTTTTCCATTCTTCCATTTCCATTTCCTTTCATTCCATAGCACCAGTAACAGGATAGAAAGCGTCTGGCGACGAGGAATAGTGGCTTGCACTTTTTAAAGGTTCCTGTCCTGGCGTGCTGTAGGTTCTGTCTGGGAGCCTCCTCTGGACATCTCGAGCGAGACCTTGTCGGAATTTGGTAGTTCTCGCGGGACCAACGGTTTCTTTGGAAACGTAAGGGAGTCCTATGTCCTTGCATCGCCTTCTCGGATTCCTGCCCGCCTGTTATATAGTTAACTTTTCCTTACTCACAGACGGTTCTTATATAGTAGTCACGCCTCTCTCGAACGGCAGCGGAGAAAACCGAGCCTAATTTCAGGTACTTGACTTCAACATATGCAGGCATATAATTGATGTATTGACCATGTGGGTCTGATAGGTCAGTTGGTTAGAGCGTCGTGCCACTATTAGGAAGTGGGTTCGATCCCTGAGTAGCCAACTTGTTTTTAAGTTTCATAATTTTGCATTATAATAAATGTTACTTTTTACTTTTTATGTTAAAAATAATAATGTTAAAACTACGTATTGGTTGCAAATTTAGGTTAACTTAGGTTAACCGAAGTTTAAAAAAATTATATGTGCAAAACTTATAGTACTAAAAGCATATACCTTCTCCTTTGCTTTACCTGTTACATTGGATCTTCCCAGGAGCTAATTTATTTTTTAATCATTATAATTTTTCTGCACTATTCGAATATAATAGAATTTACTTTGTGTTAAAACTTATAGTGTCAAAACAATGCATAGGTTGCAAATTTAGGCCAGGTTAGTTAGGCTAGATTAAGTTTTAAAAAAAATTATTCAAAACTTAAGTGTTAAAAGCGTATGCCTTTTCCCCTATGATTATTATTTACTTTTTGTGTTGCTACATTACAATTTCTTATTTAATTTCGCTTTACACTGAATGTGATTAACTATTAACATGCACATTAAAAAGTTAATTTTGCAAACGATTGCATGCGTTACAAATGCTTCATCCGCCTGCATTTGTTGCCACTTGGTTTTCTCCGCTGCCGTTCATCAAAGGAGGCTTGACTACTATACAAGAGCCGTCTTTTGAAACGGTAAGTTATACTTATGTGCCTCAAAGATTTATCGTAATAAAAACACATTCTTTCTTACTTAATAAGACAGCGAATGTAGGAGCAAAGCTTTCTTTCAGGCACAAAATCTTAAACTTCAGAGTGATCCATCGAAGTACAAACCAGCGCAGGGTGTTGTTGCTATGTGTGCGAGCACAGCTAGTTCCCGCGTGTCTTTGGGCATCAATAATCCAGTAACTGTCGAAGTGAGAAGAGTTGTACATTAATAACGCCACTAACTCAGCTGTAGTTCACTTTGTCTCCTGTAATTTCATGCATGGATGTAAGTTGGCTGTAGTTCTATTGAAAAAGGTTTTCTATTTTTCCCTGCAACATCATAGACACTTATCACCCTGGTGGTGGGAGTTTCATCTGTGGAAATGACTAAAGGAGTTGTTCACTGACATATTTTGCTGTTTGCAAATGTTTGCCATTTGTGTTTTTTAACTATTAATTTAACTGTATGTTTGGACATGTGTGCATTTCTTACTGAAGAGAAACGTTTTTGTAATGGTTATGCAATCAAACAGAGAAACGATCATAATTGAATCTGTGATTTGAAAAAGGAAATGAGACCACATTTTTGCAGAAATCAGTTATTATACATTTCGTTTCTCAGTCCTTAAGCTAACCCAAGATCGCGGGTTCGAACCCGACCAGAACCGATGGATTTTTTCGGGCGTAAAAATCCTAAGTATGGCTTCCTTCGGAAGGGAAGTAAAGCCGTGGGTCCCGTGTCGTACATTTACGGCACGAAAAAGAACCTCAAGCCTGAAAGAGAGGCCTCTGAGCAAAATTTGTCGGCCGTTTCACGCCGAGTTGAATGGGACGCTGATGACCTGAGATGTTAAAGAGCGTCCGTATATAAATCAATCAAAAAAAAGTCCTTAAGCTATAGTAAAAAAGAATGAATGTCGTACAATAATTGTGAAATAGTACCAGGTTAAAGCTCCCATTGTTTTTAAAAAGGAAATAAGTCATGGACAAGTTTCTGTAGATGGCCTTGAATGCTCATTGTTTCATTATTGTGTTGGTAGTATCATTTATTTACCTGATTTTTAGAGTATGTTGATAATATTTGATTTATTATTGTTGTGGTAGCTGCATGTAGTACATATTACAAATTTATTTGTTATTTTGGGCTGTTTATAATTGATGGTTTTGGAAGTAAACCTCTAAGCAAGCATAAGATCGAAATACCGAAGATTGTGTTCATGAGAAGAGCAAAATATCTCCTTTAGCTTGGATTATGTTACTGGGAAGGGTAGGGTTATGAACGCCAAGAAACCAGGTCACAGAAGATGGTCAAGAAGAGAAGACAGTGCACAGACAAGAACGTAGTAATTCATCTTTCATGTGCTGTTAGGTTGCAGAAGAGTTCGTGTTTGTAAACAAGCATTGTATGCTGTCTCTGGGAAATCTGTATATCGCTTAACAGCCCTGCTATTTCAGGGAAAGTCTCCTGTTGGAAAGCATGCTAATCATAGAAATGCAGTCCCTGAAGCATCTCTTCGTAAAATAGATTAACATATCAGGGCATTTCCTAGACACCAAATACATCAGTTAAATAAACGCCTCACTTACCCAGATCCCCTACATAATGTTAAAAAGATGTATCAACTTTTCTGTGCAGAGAACAGTGTCAACTATGAGTACTATCAAAAGTACTACAATGAAAAATATGGATTTAGATTTGGTCATCCCCAGGTGGATGTGTTGGAAGTGCGAGGATTTAAATGTAAAGATCAAGTCTGCATCACCGAATGAAAAGGTTAAAATGGCTGCAGTTGCAGAATTAATGGTACATAAAAAGAAAGCAGTTAAATGGTGGTCGGAGTATTTTAAGAAAACACCGAACTATTCCTCATCTTGGAAGGGGCTAACTCTTTCGAAGTATAAAACAAAGAACAATTTGGATGTTTCCAGGAACTTGAGCACATTGATGGCACTACCAGTATTCTTTCAAGTTGGCGAAAAATGATGAAAAACTAGTTCTGTCTTCCCAAAAAGCATATGCTCTGTTCCAATGAACAATAAGAAAATAGCAGATGTTGGGAAAAAAGTAAAATATATCCCAGGCGAACATCTGTACATCTGCTAGAAAATTCTCTCATGGCAAACAACTGATGACTAGCCGTGAAGTATTTTTATAAGTCAATCAGCTTTAAGAGAAATACATCAGAACATTATTTTGTTTAATTATAATGAAATTAAAACAATGAAAAAAATAGTTTGTTACTTTCCCCAAGTCATAGAATTATTTTATAAACCAATAAAGTCCTGGGCATAAAAAGTTTCTGTAAGTCAAACTATTGTAAAATAGAGATCCATGAATAGCTCATTCAACAATGATACTAGTTTACTGTGGAATAAAACTTTCGGTGGAGGCCGCTTTGGTTTTATAAAGCCCCCCCTGTAGACCCTGGACTTATTTCCATTTTCAAATCACTGATAAATGTAGTTGTCAGAACTGTTCAACAAACTGAACTTATCAAAAGCCAATGTGTGTCCATCTTGCAATTATAACTTCCACAAAAACGTATACTATTAGTTATCATTTCCAAACCAGATTATTATCTTGTGATGGGCACTGCCTTTTTAATACAATATTACAAGTCTTTTATGCTATTTCTGATTTGGAGTAATTGGGTACACAGAATAATTGGTACATAGAGAACTGTCACATGTGCTGCATAACCCTGGTTGCACCCATCAAAGTGGCTTTAATATTTGAGTGTTCTGATATGTTCCATATTCCAATTTTAGTTAGGAATTACAGATTTTGACGCTTGGGATGGCATGTTTCTAACTGGAAAGATCGCCTTCCAAAATTAGCATTTCGGTTGGAATAAAAACATAACACATTTAACATTTGAGCCGAGCGGTCGAGGGGCAGTCCGATAGAATGAAATGAGCAAAATGACGTCGGGATGGCGATCAGAGCAAGGTCAGGGGGCTAACGAGCGCCCTACCATCCTGCACCAACTGGCACTATACTGTCATTAACCAAATGCTATTGAAATATGGGGTTGGGGAAACGTTTGTGCAAATTTATAATGACAAAGATTTATAGGCAGGACGCTCCTGTAGTGAAGGAAATGCTTGTGAAAGTTCTTATTCCTATCAATGACTCATGATTGACAGAAATCCACAAAACCAAATATTCTATGTGCCCCTCTAAAATCTCTTTTAAGGTTAATATTAAATGAACAGAAAAAAATGCAGAAATTGAGAAAATAATGTAAATATATTGCTGCATGCTATTAAATAAAACGGACGTAACAAAAAGCTACGAGACTCTAAAATAGACACATCAAAACTTCAATTTTAAAGCGATTGAGTCCTTTGGGTGGATTGCGTTAAATTATTGGATTTAATTAAAAAGGCATTATTTGGTAATAAGAGCCTTAAAGGTGCTTGCTTTTTGTTTTACATATAGCTTGTACATAGCATTTTTATTTATTGCCACAAACGACCTGTGTAAAACATGAATACTTAGCAAATTTATTTTTCTCTATCCCATATCTGAGAAAAGGGTATGTGTAAAATCAAGTGCATCCGTTTGATCGAGAAACTTCAGCAAATACACTCCTTATACAAAAATTTTACAAAATTTCAATATTAGTTTTTACTAAACAGTGTTTTTGGTATTTAATGTACCTAACAATGGTCTTAATTACCATTTTCTTTCGTTTGGGCATAGAGTGAATGAGTTTCTACATATTTGCTTATTTCTTGGTCATGAAACCATGCGTTTATCACAGCACAAATCATATTTTCTTCGGTGGTGCAGCCCATTTTCCTCATCCAATTTTTGACAATCGCCCAAAAGGGTTGAGCTCCGCTTAATTTCCAGGCCTGTCTAAATACTGAAAACTTTTTTTTTCAATGAAATCTTTTATCATTCTTCGATGCATGACATGGGGCAACGTCTTGCTGGAAAAATGCCTTTTCAATGTGCAGTTACTCTACCAATCTCTTCGGTTCTGGGGTGGCTCTTTTCTCTAAAATTGGAATGTACTTCATTACTTCGTATAGAAATCAAACATTTAGTGCCTGCGAATGCAAAACAGTCCCAAAACATTTTCTTTTATGGAAACTTTACCGTCTGTTTGAAGTGCTTCTCCTTGTACTCTGTAATTGATAGGGAGCCAGGGACAGCTTCAAACTACAATTGACTATCTCACTAATGAATATTAATAATGTGGTGTAGAATTGGAGGGAAACAGTTATTAGAACTCATTAGCTTATAAAACTAAATTTACCTACTTGTTCTCATTAATTCGTACAAGACTGTAGGTTAAACCAGCTTCTTCCATAGTTTGTGCTTTACCTTTTCACAATGTTGTAACATGTTGTGTGTGTGCGTGATTTCTTCAGTAGAACTACGCTCATTAGCTTAAAAATAACCATAGAATCTTTGGCGTGTGCTTAATGCAGATATTACCTTGATATTTACATTTCATTCTATCTAAGATATTCTGCCACTAGGCTAACAGAGGAAGCGCTTGAGATTTTTATGAAACGTTCATAGTTTACAGAGGTTATAATTATGAAAAAAAAAAAATTAAAATAAAATAAAAAGCAGGGCTAAATCGCAAGCTTTGCTATTATATTTACAGTAAGATTATTTATATTAAGGGCCTCCTGGATGCGGCTGTTTACCACTTACTGCGACCGCCGTAATCGGAAATAAGGAATAAAGTTGGTTAGTATTTATATTTTCACTGAAAGCATAAAATTGTATTGTATTTAAAATTGTTATAAGAGATGTCCCAGCGGCAATCGTTAGAAATTCCTAAAATATCTTCCGTAAGAACACGGAGCTTCTGAGCACTTTTCTTGTCATTGAGAAACCCTATCTCTCATAGCTTTTTAATCCACTTACCAGCAAGAATATGTATGTAAATAAAAGTTCTTTGTTAAAGACTATATGAAGTGGAAGTAACACACAAACGTGCAACCATTTCTGATAAAACATCGCTCAAATTATCTACAAGCTACAACTTGCATAAGTCCTTGACGACTGGCCGTGTTCTGATGACCCGCGATCCAAATTATCTTGCTGTCGGTGAGCCTGTATTATTGGAAAATTAAGTGAAAAAAGATATGAAAATTATGCATCGCAGTAGCAATGAACTATGGGAAATTTTTGTCATAAAGTTTGAGAATTAATATTGGGTATTTCATGCGTATGTTTTACTATAAAGAATTAGCGTCAACTAAAGCTATGGTTCTTATGCTGCGACATATCTGGTTATCTACAATTAGATTAGAAGGAAAATATCCGTAGAAAACGGACATCAATTTGCAAGAAACCATACATTTGACTCTCCAATTGGTCCCCCGTAAGGGGGGGGGGCCACTTCGGTCGTTGCTCTTCAGATGCTCCAGGTGCGGGCTCTGCGGACCCTGAGTACCCGGGTACTTCTGACGTTACTAGAGGGAGCCGGGCCGGACTTGAAACGAGCCCCTCCCGCAAGGGAGTTGTCCGAATTGCGTTGGATTCGGCGTGGCAGTGGTCCCGGAACTCACAGGAAATTGAGTACTCACGACGGCAGCGTGTCCCAGGGGAGTGTCGAAGACGTGTACCCTGGGGGCAGGTTCGCCTGAATCGCTGTCGTTCGTGGGGTGGTGGTGGCTACCTTAATGCTAGGGTAACTCACCTCTTAAGTGAGTAGGTCAAGCTAGTAGGACCTATCCACCAGTGAATTACTGGCAGCTGTGCACTCGGCTTTTGAAGCTAAGTTCACTTGGCGCGTCTGGGCGTCGCAAACGTCTGCAGCCGAACGGCGGGTCGGAATAGCTTCTAGGTGCCGTCCTAATGCAAAAACCTACGGGATGCGCAGACCTCTGTGAAAAGATTGAACCACATCATCCCATGGTAATGGGGAGGCATCCCATTATATTCTCCAATTGGTCAACCCCTTTGCGTGAGATGATCGCATATTGAGCCAGTGATCTTGGGTATGGTTTTTATTCGTTTTTTCTTTTCCTCAAATATACTCTTAATTTGGAATTTTAGAATAGATTAAAGTGTAAATGCTGTTTATTCGTTTGTTGTTAAAATTTATCATCAGCAACATTGGCAGTTGAGATTGTCATATCAGCAGAATTCCTTCTTTACAACCGAGCACTATTAACAGTTTTCATCACCATCATCAACACGTCTACCTCGGCGATGCGCTTCGCGACGCTGATAGCAGCAAAACTGAGCTGGGTGTGAAGAAGAATGGCACGACGGAGAAAACTTCACCACTCAGCTTCCCAAAGAGACACACGGACTTCCCGTACCTCCCCCCCCCCCACCACCCTCCGTATCCCCCTAAACACTTCAACACAGCAAGCAAGCACATTACAACATTATCTCGCAGTTTTCGAGCAGAACTGCAGACGGGGAAGGGGGTTTGGAATCGATAGTCGCAAGGAAGCGAGAATTTCTCACCCTCTCACTCGCTCACATGCATCCCTGGATACATGCAAGTATCTCTATTTCAGTCGCTCGTCTTTCCACACTCTTGTTAAAGGTGGTGTGGAGATGGGGAGGGGTGGTTTCTTCTGCTGATGATGACGACATTGTTGGCAGAGGGAAATCAAACGAAAAGGCGCGATAAGTTTTGGAGGGATGGCGGGCGGGAGTACTGGGACACCATAATAAATGAAGTGTGCGTGCACTTGCGTGTGTGTTCCTTCGATGCAAAATGGTGCAAAGAGTTGGGAGAAAAGCTGACTTGAGTTGGGGGTCTTGAAAAGGATGAGGTCTTCTTTTAGTGAGAAACCTCCTATTCTATCCCTCTACCATCTCTTTCGTTCCCATTCTCATCATGTTCATCATTCTGTACAGAGAGAGTAAACAGAGCACAAGCTTCTTCACTAAATTCACAGAGTGCTAAGAAAGAAGCTAAACATTAATGCACTGGGATGCTCGGAACTAGAGCAACAGATAAGAATAAGTTCGCATACTTTAGCTGGTCACAAGGTTATTAAGGTACAAGCTCATTCTCTCCATAAGCAGGTGTTTCAAAAGTAACGTAATTAAAATAAAACGTTTCTATAGCAATCGTTTTAAAAAATTGATAAAATTTCCTTTCAGATCTTTCTGTGTCACTAATCAGTATTTAATTTGTTTTAAAACAACATATGTTTCCATGGAGCTTGGCCATATCTTAAACGAAATTGAATTAAAGGGGTAATTTATGATTTAAGGATCGCCACAGATGGCTGAGGTCGTTAAGGCGTGGACTCGTGAGCGGGAGGTCTGGGGTTCGAATCGTGCCAGAACCGTCCTCCCTGACTGAGTTTTTTTCTAGGTTTTTCGCAGTCCTCATAAATGGCAAATACCGGGGAGGTACCCTAAACCTAGGCCTGGAACGATTCCTTCCTTAAAAATAAATCATTTCCCAATTTATCATTTCATCTCATGTATCATCAGTGTCCATCGCCTGTGGTGCCTCAGTAGTAAAAATGCGCATTAAACACTATTCATTCATTCATTCATTCATTCATTCATTCATTATGATTTAAGGATGTTCTATTTGTAATGACATGAAAAACATCATCCTAAAACAATATAGATGACACAATTCACTTAACGATTCATTCAAAAACAAATTTAAGGATTTAAGATATGACAACAATTTTCTAAACAATTACTTTTTAATATTTAATTTACTGCAGGCTCAAATACATCCGGTGTGGGGGAGTGAAGCTTATTTAGATATCTGTGACAGAGAAGAAAGAAATGGTTTCGCATGGTTCAGATTAGGGGCTTGGAAAGGAAAGAAAGCAGTTAATGCTCTCGGGGAAAGAAGTTGCACATTGTGCGGAGAAAGCGATACCTGGATGCATATTTTGGCAGAAAGCAGGGAAACGGAGATTTTAAGAAATGAGCATTTATTCCCGTAATTTTTGAATGCCAATAGAATTTTGAACATTTTCCGGGAAGTGTTGGTGCATGCGAGATACTCATACAATTTGGGAATATTTCTAGAGAATACCCGACAAAGAACGTTAATGGCCATAATGAAGAGGGGGAGTTGAAGAGGGGGTGTGAATAAATGGAGGGGGGCTCAAGAGTATATATATATATATATATATATAAAATTACTAATAAAGACGTAAGTATATTGAAGTGTTTGTATGTATGCTGCAGATGTGTATGCATTAGGTATGTGTGTATGTATGTGTTTGGCAATTTTGATTGTTATAAGGCCGATATTAGCATGTACAGACGTAAGGTACATGCGACAATTGTATGTTAACAGTTGAATGTATTTAAAAATGGAACAATAAAACGTACATTTATTATTATTAAGTTAAAATACGAAACCCAGTATAATCGCTCATTGAGTATTAGTCGTACTTGATGCTGATTTTCTTCTCCAAAGCTGCCCTTTAATGTCACGTCACTTAGAACTATGGAGAATTGTTCCTGTTAAGAAAGGACGTTTATTCTTACCTTGTTTCATGACAGGATCTCCTTTAGCCACAACCAGTTGTGCTCGATGTGATGTCAAGGGTTATTAATTAATTGTTCTACATCGCAATTTCACATGTGGCAGTGTAAGAAGAGGAATGCTAGCTGAAATCTCCTGCAGACTCTCCGAAGGGTCTCAATTGAGAAAGGAACACCTTGTTTCAACAAACCCAACCTATTGAATATGGCGCCTGGTGACTTCACAGGGATTGATTTAAAAGCTATTACTGGTGTTATCACCAGCCTTAGCACTTGTGTGAGTAGATATACTTTTATGGTATTGACACCGGAGGAATCTCTTCGTCAAAAATGGGATCTATGACGTTCTTCTGGAAGTATACTGCATTTATCTTGATTTTTTGCAAGTGTATAGTTCGAGCGCAATAATCTGCAACCATCATGGAAAACCTTTCTTTCTTTACCCGATGAATTTGAAGTTTCCCTTTTGTCCTTTGGACCTAAATGGCAAATCATCATCCAAATATACTTAAGCCTCTACAGAAACCATCCATTGTCATCAGTCATTCGCTAGATACTGTTGATACAATTTTCAAGCATTATTGAAGCGTTCCTTGATCTGCTACTTTCTCAAAGCATATCCACGTTGTTCTAGTGCCAGTTTTCCATGAATTATGAAGTGCATTGTGCCGTTGAATGTTCCTGAGTAGTTGGCAAGGATTTTCTTGAATTACTACCACCACTGCAGTTCATCTAGGCTGTGCTAGTTTTACTTTTATTTTACTCCATGGAATTCAGGCGCAAATCCATTCTTGTGTGATTGTGCAATACGACCCATAAATGACTTGATAATGGTAAGCACATCTCTTTGCATCGTTTTACATTTATTAATAAACTGTAATCAGCTCTGGAAAATCCAGCAAGTTCTCTTGTGAAAAATGTGAAATTTTGATGTTATTATTCATGAACTCTTGCATGCGACTATACTAACAACAACACCTGTGCTAAAACTAGCTACGGCAGACGAATCATTTAAAGTCTTGAGAGCTTATCTGGGACAACTCTGTATAAGAGTGTCCCACTCACAATGTCTATTAAAAAAACTAGTTGTCAATAAGTTTTAATTCAATAAACCCCTACAGTTTTTTAAAGTGTTTTAAGGATAAAACGTTTCGCTTTCGAGCAAATATTTGAATATGCGCTTAGTACTTAAAGTGCATTCTAATAACATTCTAGAAATTTCTACCATCAAATGAAGAAAATAAGTAAGGAGGAAAGACAGAAAAGTTATTTTCTTTCAGAAAATTATGGTATATACTTAGAAGTATTATTGGCAAGGTGAAAAAGCGAAGAAAATAAGGAGGAAAGAAAGAAAAAAAGAAAAAAAGAAAAGAAAGAAAAGAAAAGGGAAGAAAGAAACGAAGTGTAGTTTGTTGTTGATTTTATTTGGTTTATTTACGGACGCTCTTTAACATCACAGGTCATCAGCGTCCCATTCAAATCAGGGCGTGAAACGGCCGACAAATTTTGCTCAGAGGTCTCTTTTTTCAGGCTTGAGGTTCTTTACCGTGCCGTAAATGTACGACATGGGACCCATGGCTCCTTCCCTTTTGAAGGAAGCCATACTTACGATTTTTCGCCCGAAAAAATCCATCAATCCTGGCCGGGATCGCACCTGCAATCTTGGGTTTAGAAGGCAAGAAGACCATCAGGACCGACAAGTGCAGTTTGATGCTACTATTTTTCCAAATAGCTTTGCACTATTTTTGAGTCAATGTTTAAATTAAGAAATTAATGAGTTAGACCAAGCTTCTCGTGAAAGGCAAAGATTTTCTCATGGATACTCTTGGTCAGACACTCCAGGCGAGTTTCTATGTTAGCCTACTTATAAATTGGTGCAATTGGAAAGATTGTACCCACTACACTTACCACTTACCACCACATGCACTGCCTCAGTTTAAGAAACGAAGTATCGAGTATGCGCATCCGAGTCACTGTTTTGTTGTGCCAACACACACACAAAATCGAATAGTTAAACTATCGCACCCAACAACTTACGCCCTCCTTTCGAGTTAAATTATTCTTTAAGAAAGGCAAGTGCATTCTAAAGGGCATAACTTGGGAAGGAGCGCATACTCGGACTTCGACTGTTGAATGCACATATGTATGTCTTAATGTCTTAAACTATGCAATAAAACTGTAGAAGATTAGTAGGCAATAATGCAAAATTGCCAAAACGCGAAAGACAACAGGATTATAACATCAAAATAAGAAAAAATCCTTCCAACATCTCGTTTGTATTTATGAAACATCTGTGGTACATGAGATTATTACACTGTGAGCATAATGCTATGGTTAACTATAACACTAATGTGCCCATTCAAAAGATTCTTGGCTTCATTCATGACATAATCCTGTGGTTTAAATTACAGTGCAACCCCGCCAGTCCGAAAACCCGGATAATCCGAACCCAACATCTTGTGAAAGGAAAATGATCACAGGTAATACCACGAATTTATCGGTAATATCAGTCCCTCGAGGGATATTTATTACAACTATTATCACGAATAAAATAAGAATTTAAATATAATTCCGCTAAATTCGACTTACAAAATTGTAGTAACTGAATATTTGTACTTAACCTTTCCAGCAATCTTGCAACAGAAGAATGCTGATTATCAGTAATGCCAATAGAGGAGAGCAAAATACGGGCTTTGGACTATTTCATAAATAGAATAAGAATAAAAGTGTTATATATATTTGAAATTGGCGCACAATTATTAACACTTGTTATACTTTTGAAAATATATTCTATTCAGAAACCGTGAGACTGAAATGGACCAAAATCTACTATTACAATCGCTACCGTTCGATTTTTAATACCAACTGAAAAAAAATGATAACATACAGTGTCTGTGTTTTTCTTTGTATTCTGTAGTTTGGAATTCCTAATGATAAGTTCAATTTGCTCATTTGACGCAGCACCATAACGCTTTGAAGAACCCTCCATATTGCGTTATGATTGTCGATTGTTCATGCTTTTGTTGCTATTAATAGCTCCTTACTATCCCTAGCAAAAGTGGTCAGTGATGCGTGTTCTATAGTGGAGGTATAAATTGGCTATACTGACCACAAGACAAATGCACGTCGCGTGATAAAACGGTTTTGATGATTTTTTCCGACACTTCATTCTATAATCAGGCTGTGATTGTTCAAAATGCATAATTTTGTTACGTTTCACTGGTCGATTTTAAGACGACGTCACACGAGTGAAATAGTACAAGAAATACAATGCGATGCGTATTTATGTGCATTACTGTACAAATCAACAGATTTAACGATCAACAAATTTAACGCTGAAGACGATAAAACAATACAGTAGGTTACATCACTCATTGTTACATAAAAATTCACCACTTTCTGCTGATGCAAAGATGAAAATGTTCAAGATGACGCAATCCTCTACAATCGCTTCTTGAACCAATGTCCAATACTGTAGCGTTGAGGTACTGCTTTAGGCACTATAGATGTCTCCAGTGTTTTTGCTAAGTCCGAACGAGCAATTCCAGGTAGTGGGGCTGCATCTGGTACATCTTCATCGCACTGACGTACCAGGGAAACTATTTCCTGATCAGTCATAACTTGATCTTCTGTGTCAGCTGATAACCGCTCCTTCACACCTGTTTCGTCTACTTCTTCATAGCCTGAGATTTGCTTCATGAGATGTAAAACTTCAGTTCTGGTCTACTCTGCTTCATCACAGGATAGTCATGGGAAAAGTTAAGGCCAATTCTACCATTCTTTATGTATGGCGCTCCTGCATTGCTTTCTAGGCCACAGTTTCACAAATTTGTTTTATGTTGACTCGATTTTTCTTCCAATCACTTAACGTCCAACACCGAATTCAGTTGCTAGTTTTGTCCCACTTTCGCCTTTTTCTAAGCGTTTTAATACTACAAGTGTACCTCTTAATGAACAAGAACTGTGTTTTCGCCTGCCTACCATTTTGAATCAAACGGCTAAAATTAAAACCTCACCACTGGATTAAAAACACAACTAAGCACAATACTGTATAGTAAACCCACTAAAAGCTTCCATGACTTTTCGCGATTGATACTGTATATATATATATATATATATATATATATATATATAAGTAAATAAAAATAAAAATCTGTAATACTATATCCCGTACCTTGTTTCCTACACCGGAATGTATATTACAGAACTTTCATTCTGCATTTGAAAAATTACTTTTGTTACATAATTATGTTCAGATTTATCTACATCTCTAAACTAACTAAAATTAAAAAGTGATTAAAATACTAATAATTATAATAAAATAAATAAAAATAGATAGAGGAAGAACAAAAGAAAAAGTACTATAATAATATCTGCTTTAACATATACATTAAAATAAACTAAAGTAAATTATAAGTCCCCATACATGCTGGAGACCAGCACTGACCTACAATTGGTAACCAGCTGTTAAAACAAAAATACAAACTACAAATTAACACTAAATTAAAACAAAAACTGTTCCACCGGTTGCCGGCGAAAATGTATATTGTATCCTGTACAATTAAAATTTATCTTAAATTTCTTCCTTCTGTATCGCAAATAAGTTACGTAACTTTAATCAAATTCTTGTTAGTTATACATAAAACAAATTTAACTATATATTGCACAATTTCTACCCTAATACCTAGCTTATCCTGTAATTTAGCTCCCCTTAAGCTAAATATGCATTAATATTAATAATAACATTTTAATATTACTTATTTTTATTAATAAATAAACTGTATCTACAACTCAAATGAACCCAGAACGAACAACAGATCGAGGGCTCGAATCCTTGTTCTAGGAAGATGAACAAAATACCCATGAGTCATGCGGCCAAGTGCGAATGACCTTCACGAGCTCGCTTTCAACAATGGCGTTCGCGTGTCGGTCCTGGTGGTGTAGTGGTAACCATACTTGCCTTCTAAACCCAAGATCGCGGGTTCAAACCCGGCCATGACCGATGGATTTTTTCGGATGTAAAAATCCTAAATATGGCTTCCTTCGGAAGGGAAGTAAAGCCGTGGGTCCCGTGTCGTACGTTTACGGCACGAAAAAAGACCTCAAGGCTGAAAGAAGAGACCTCTGAGCAAAATTTGTGGGCCGTTTCACGCCCTGATTTGAATAGGATGCTGATGACCTGAGATGTTAAAGAGCGTCCGTAAATAAACCAAATAAAAAAAATGACGTTCGCGTCACAAAAATAACACAGCTTGTAATAACAACCGAGAGTACAATTAAATTGTAGAATTTATATACATACTGTATACGCCTAATTACATTATTTATAAATTAACACCGTTAATCGGAAATTTGCCAACCCGAAAGCTTCGGTTCCAATTAATTCGGACTGGTGGGATTATACTGTATTAAAAAGAAATTAAAAAATTACATTCCTATTGAATATTCGGAGCAATTACTATATTTCTGATAAGAGCAAAAGCTTTCACATTTGCATTACCTTTTTCGATAATTTAAAAAAATTGTTTTTGAAGAGAATGGATATATAAATTCTCTTTTCTTATGTGTACAATAATTAGTTTATGATCTGGTAGCTTCTATCCTCCCAACGTTTTGATTTTGATCTAATCGACTTTGTATTCTTTTGTATTATGCTGTTAGGAGCCTAATCTACTCCGTACATTAGTGTTGTTACAACTATACTATATAGAATTTCAATTTGGTTGATTTCTGTACTTCTGTAAGGCGGTTTTTATTGTTTCTGTGCTGAAAAATTTCAGGAATTTAGAGTCCATGGTTTATTTATTTTTCCATTTTATAATTATATTAATAATATATTACATATTTTTCTTGAAACGTGTTTTGAGTGTAAATATTTTCAGTTTTAATTCTGTTAATGTAGCTTTTAAGCTTAAGACAACAGCTTAAAGATTCTTTCCAGTATAGGCTAAATATTCTTCTCTTATTATTTGCTAAAATACATATTTACTCTTAATGTGTTGTTTCCAGGTTCTGATAGTTACATTACAAATATAACATGGGTGATAAAAACACTCTTTCCTTATGTCTTTATATTTTCTTTGTATTTTTTGCTTATAGTATTTATTAATCATTCTAAGTGTTATATATTTATGCAAATTCTGCAGTTTTTGTTCCAAAATTATCGGTTTATCTTTGTAACTATTATTTCTGGAAGTAAATAGATAATAAATTGCTTAGTATATTTTTTCCTAATAACCATCTATTTCCTCTAAAAGGATATATCTTAATATTTCTATTTCCTATTTTATTCTCCCTAATAATGTTACACCATTTTTATGGGCTTATGTATGATATACAGATTAATTTTTTTTTCTATTTCTCTTTTGGAAATAGCAATAATAAAATCACCCTTTTTCACAAGAAAGCTGAATGCTATACCTACTCAATTTTATATACTGATCAAATATACCATTAGAATTTCTCCACTAATATATTGATTTTTACAACTGTCATTTTAACCTCTTTTTTATACATTTTAACGTGTATATTCCCTCAATTGACTGTTTTATTTGATAAGTATTTATGGAAATGAGATTTTCTATTATGCTGGAAGTCAAACTGCAAAGAATATGTCAGTTTATTACGTTCAAACATGCTATGAATTATAAAATGATAAACTTCCAAGATCTTGTTCATAAAATTAAATATGTTAGTTTTTGAGTGACAACTGCGTCGTGTTGTTATAAATTACCGACATTTCGGGCTCATTGCAGCTGTGCATTTTGCAGGTAATAAAAACGATCATGACACGATCGTCATTCGAAGACCAATATATTTTATTTAATGCTCTGACATATTTAGACGTTACATTTCTTGTATAACAGTAGCTCGAATGTTGGTGCGCCTGTTTGTAGAAGTATGTGTTTTTATTTACAGCCAATGTTTTGTATAGTGTATTGCGTTTATTTTGATATATTGTTATTTATTAGAAATTCACTAATAATCAATAACTTGTGATAAAGTTCTATGAATAGGTGTAGGGATTTTGATAAAAACTGAGCTCCAAAGTTTATGTTACGTAAATGCGTTTGGATTTTCACATGTTGGAAAAATCGGGTGCCATTTCCTACTCCTACGATTTAAGTAAACGAGGAACCACTTTACTAATTGCTAGCTTAGAGGAATCACATAAAAAAAACAAATATTTAAGTATCCCAGGTTGCTATGAGGCATTTACTGCATAGTGAAGAATATTCTTTAGCACAGCGTCCAGATTTCGTGACCGTAGGTGATAACTTCGATTCTGACAGAACTCGGGCTGGAGAAGAAAAGAAGTGATCCCACATTCAAGGCATGATGCTCACCAAAAACCTTAATTATTAACCCGATATTATGTCAATGATCTTAGTGGAGATATAAACTTGTTAAAATAATTATCTGAAATGTTAAGTTCCAACAGTGGCTTTTTGTGACAGTACAATTTTATACTGCTATTGCCGAATATACATTGCTTGCTTCTAGAACCTTAATAATTAACACTTACATTGAAATGTGGATGAATGAATACCGAGGCTGCCAAAAATATATAAACACTTTCACAGTAGATATCCATTTAATATATTTCAAAGTTGGACCGAGAAACAACAGAAATGTGTAGTATGATGTTCTGTAAACAGATGTGACTCACGTACATTATGATAGCGTTGCTATGTGACAGGTAAATCAACAATGAATAAATGAAGCCAAGACTATCGTATGATGTTCTATAAACAAATGACTCACATTACGTTGCTACAACAAAATGGAGTCAAAATTGTAGTTTGAACAGCAGAAAACTTTTCAAATGGTAATGGATAACCGAGAATGTTGTTGAAGTTCAAAGGCAATGGAGACATATATACAGAACAGAACCGCCAACACTTGTAACAATTGCACGCATTTGAGACAAATTTGAGACCCATAGAACCGTATACCGTAGAAAACCAGCTACACTGGCAGCACTTCGGGAAGAAATTGAAATGTTATGTGCTGCAATCGCTGAGGACACTTTCGCAAACGTTGCACAATTAGTAGTTCAACGTACTCAGAAGTGTATCGACGTCAATAGTGGGCATTTTGAGCAACTGTTGTAACTGTAAATGTTTAAGATGATTAGTGCTAATCGTTTTCTGTTTGTGTGAATTCAGTTTTGTTATTTAACACAGTTTTTTCTTAGTTTGAAGTGTGTATACATTTTTTTGCACCCTCTGTATGCACGGCAGAAAGAGAGAGGTGAGGATTTAATAAAATAATCGTTGTAAGGCACCTATTAAAAATACCATTTTTCTTATTATCATTCAGCAGTATCATCATGGTTATTTTAATCGATGACCCTAGAATTAAAGTCCGGAATCTGCAGAATAAAGTCACTCTATACAGAAAGTATTGCGTACTTATTTTATAAGTTTTAAAATCAAAGATTGTCTCAAATTAATTCTTGGAGCTGGTCTATTAAATTTTTTAATTTTGATTTTCTCTTCCATTGATCGCAAAGAAAAAAATGTTAGCTTTGTATAGTCTTCATTTTATTTACATTCAGCCAACACAAAAACAAATAAAGGAACTAGTACACGAATTCGAGGACAACTGCACTAACCCGCCATTGAACAACTGAGAATCAAACACCAGCATAAAGACATCTCTTATACTATGACCAAACGACTGATTATCGCTGCTGGTGGCGTCTGCATGAGAGTATTGTTACTTCAAATGTGTTGTTTGGTATTGAAACAAACCTAATATACGACTGCGTTGCCATTAATTTTTCACTGCAAATATCTAATGGTGTTTTAAACTTTTCTTTCGCCTTTGTAACGCAACAATAATCAATGGTATAAAAATCTAGGTTTTCCTTGGAATGCAAGTGATGAGAGATGACTTTTCGCGTGGTGCATGCACATCGTAGTTCTTATGAGAGAGAGGCTGCTCCAATCGGTTACTCTTACCTCCTTCCGTCAAAATACTACATAAATTCATTGGGACATTGGTTTAAACGGATAACGGCAAATACAAATACCAGGTGCAAGAAAAAAGTCCCCCTCAGATATTGCTGCTGCTTTTTTTTTTTTTTTTTTTTTTTTCCACCCATAAAAATGCCCTGGTAGAAAATTAACGTTGACACTTTTGGAATGGCGAAAACCAGTGATTTCATGGCCTACACCTATTTTGAATGTTTGTTCAATTATAGAAGCTCTTGGAAATCAACAGTAACCAGATGAGTGGGGGGAGGCTGATCATAGAATCGTCAAAAGTTAATTGGAATCTGTACAACGGCAATTAATTTCCACAAATATCTAGAGCGCAAGCCTCCATGAAAGAGACATGTTAAAATATTAAATTGATGTCAGAAAATGGACATTATATAAAGTATAACTAAACTGCTGGAGCTTTATTGCTTAATTTGCTACCTAAGTACAC
This sequence comes from Metallyticus violacea, assembly GCA_030762175.1. Lineage (NCBI taxonomy): Eukaryota > Metazoa > Arthropoda > Insecta > Mantodea > Metallyticidae > Metallyticus > Metallyticus violacea. Next base: position 116,699,343 of record CM060842.1, on the reverse strand, counting down.
TACATTCTACTGTTTCTTATGTGAATAGAACAATGGCGATATAAAGTCTCACTATATTAGAAACAGATTCTTAAATTCTAATGTTCAATTTATAGACAAATGAACGTGTCAAGTACCTCGTTAATGAATAATAAAACGTATATTATTTCTCTTGAATATAAAGCGGGGACTTGAATAAAAGTTGTAAAAGCAATTTAAAATTCCCTAAGTTAGTCATTAAAAACTGAAGGAGAGACATTTTATATGGACAGAAATAAGCTAGATTGGATAAAGAACATTTTGAGGACTATTAAAATGACTGCAAACAGCATACGCTTTCCGTGCTGACGCTCTAACAATCTGAGCTTCGTCTCCAAGTACGGAATAACGACCTCTTACATCTGACTCCACATATCCCGGAGAATACCCTAAAGCTTCTCTACTACGAGCAATTTCATGAATATATTTCTACGATGATAATAGATATCAAGCGAAATGAAGTCCACTACCAAAAGAGACAGTTTAAAGGCAAAATATGCCCGAAATCACTATAAACGGTTGTTAGGTAAGTCAGAATGAGGTATATATTCATTTTTAGAGTTTCAAAAGAATTAAATTTTCAAAACTTTAATCGTGCGTTGCAAGTAAAAAAAGTCTGTCCAATGGGAATAAATTGAATTCGTATTTGAACTCAGTATGAAAAATACACTCAAATTCAATTTATTTTATAATTGTGTGTATGCGTATCGTATTTTTTTATTTTTGTAGGCCGACGTAAATGTTTTATGCTATCTTCAGGTACTTAATCACATTTAAATATTTTTATATTATTTATTCTATTTGTTCATGAACGTTTATAGCAATTAAATCAATTTTCTTTGTTGACTTTTCTCCAAGGTCCGTGAATGTATTTTGCGCTACTAACAAATTACTACATATATCCATTTTATATATATATATATTATTTTATAGCTATATATTATATATATATAATTTTATAATTTATATGTAGGTTTCTGTTAGTTTTTTCTCCTTTTCTTTTCCTATAAAACACTGGTTTATAAGAGTACTTTCTTTTTGTCATTAAATGTGTGTCATTATTTAAATATCAGTCGCGGATTAATTTTTCTTTGATACAAATATTGTATTCTCATGTGTTACAGCACCCGAGTTTACTTGTTATATTTCACAAGCTACATGAACTGTTCATATTTATGAAGTCCTGGGTTAAGATTTGTAATTGTATATTCTATATAAGTTTTATCGATGTATTACATTGATGATTTAATGAGAAACTAAATTGTATTTCATAATACAGGTTTAATTTGATGGTCAATGCTTAATTGGTCCATTTGGGTACCATGAATTTTCTGTCTTGAATAGTTTGGCACGCTGAACTAGCTCACCTAATACCCTAATGCACATGGGGGCTGCATATTTTTGTAGACCTAATCAGGAACAGATGCCCTTGTGACCTCTAGAAAGAAAGTTGCCGCTTTATGATAATATTCCTCGTTCTATTTGGGACTGCAGACGACAGACGTTATATCGAATACACCTCGACAAGAACCGCAGCGATCGTAATTAGGTGTCGCACGGTCTTCCTCACTCCCATCACTTTCTTTATCACCTGCCTAACATCCCATCTCCATAACCACCTTTACAAACCTAGCAGCTTTACTTGATGAAGGTAGTACGTACCTTCGCAGCAGATGCGAGAAGAATATAATGGGCGGAAAAGGGAAAGAGGGGAGGAAAGTATTCTCAGATCACCATAGCGCAAGGTTGCATGTATGTACTTATTTCAAGAACGTATATGGGTGTGGCTAACCAAGCGGTTTGATTTTTTTTATAGAATAGCCAGATGGAAGCAGATTATGTATGTCATATATAGTGCGTCTGTTTGTCATATTTATTATTTTCTCATGTACTCGTAAACAATCTTTACCTTTAAAAAATACGTACAGAGGGTGCCAAAAATAATACACACTTCAAGCAAAGAAACAACTGTGTTAACATAACAAAACTGAATTCACACAAACAGAATATGATGAGCACTAATCATTTTAGACTTTTACAGTTACAACAGTAGCTCAAAATGTCCCCCATCGGCGTCGATACACTTCTGAGTACGTTGAACTACTGATTGAGCAACGTTTACGAAAGTGTCCTCAGTGACTGCAGCACATACCGTTTCAATTTCTTCCCGAAGTGCTGCTGGTTTTCTACGATATACAACATCCTTAAGAGTTCCCCATAGGTAGAAGTCCAATGGCAGTTTTGTTCTGTACACGTCTCCATTGCCTTTGAACTTCAACAACATTCTCGGTTTTCCAATTACACCTCAAAATTGCTTTCGGCTGCTCAAACAATAATCTTGGTTGCATTTTGTTGTAGCAACGCTAGCACAACCTAATGTGAGGCACATCTGTTTACAGAACATCATACGGTAATCTTGGCTTCATTTGTTCATTGTTGATTTACCTGTCACGTAGCAACGCTATCATAATGTAAGTTAGTCACATCTATTTACAGAACATCATACTACACGTTACTGTTGTTTTTCGGTCCAACTTTGAAATATATTAAATTGATATCTACTGTGAAAGTGTGTACACATTATGCTTTCAGCTGATCTAAAAGTTTACTAAAATTAACTTTGCTTAATGAGCGGAATGGTGTTGCAGTATGAATTTGGATACTGGGATATTATTACGCTACTTTACTGTTAGTATTATTGATGGAAGATATACAACAATAACTTTTACATGTGCATTTACTTAGCGTAAATGATTCCGTGCATGATACATACAAAACGGAAGACTCAAATTGCTAAGGCAGGATTTCGTTTTTGATATTAGGCCCATGTATAATCTACAGAGTTTTGTCACAAAGGTTTGAGTAGTGCTTAAAGATGCCAAGTTAGCTATTGAGTCATCCAATAATCTGATGACCGGCACTGTGGCGAGAACTGCATGGGCCGATAAATCATCGCTTAAGGTCAGCGGAGTGGTCAGGGGTTTATCGAATTGTTACGTTAGCTTTGTGTCTAACGTCAGTCACGTGTCATTTGAGCAGTGAAAAAAATAACACGTACCTGACCTAGAGTAAATGTAAAAGAAATGTCCAGCATCTGTTTTCGCGAGAGAGTAGATTAGACTTTATTAGATATCACTTTAGATTTATTACTACCAACTCTTCTGTTGCCTCGCCCGCCTGTCCGTCCCAACTTCTGTTTTGCTGACCGTCAGCGATGTTATCTGTTGTTGCTATCTCCTCGGCTGCGTCGATATCAGATAATTAGATTACCTATTATTATTATAATTATTATTATTAATAATAATAATAATAATAATAAATGAAGTAGGCATTCGGCTCCTCTTCCAGAGAACTACTAGTGCAGTCGGCATATGTACCTTAACCAAAACCAATTATATTTACCAGATCCCAATGTAGGTATCGATAGTGCAGAAACTATTGGAAAATGTGGTTCATGTTGTTAATTTCATGACTTTGTTAATTTAGTTCGTTGCAGTTACCTGATTTATTACAGTGGTTTATGGTGAGGCATATTAACAGTAGAGTGTTACTTCTTTTATTATTTATTAAGTAAATATTGATTTAGAAAAATCTCACCAGGAACTTGTTTAATAGAAAGTATTATTACAACATGTGTTGTTATTGTATGTCTTAATTATGGCAGTGCACCTCATAATACCATATTTACATTTCATAAATAGCCGTAATTAAAGGATAGTGAGTAAATGCCATGCAAATTTTGCAGTTAATGATGAAACTGTTGTGTGTGTTAAACTTTTGTACCAAAATGTGTGATTAGAGAGGACATTTCTCTATGCCAATTTCTGTAATCTAGCATCATATGAGGGTGTGGGTTAGCAATAAAAGAAAAGATCCAAAAGAACGTATGAAGGGGTTTTGGAGCGAGATGAAGAGAGTTTTAATGGGTGGTGTGAGCAGGATATTATGTTTTGATTCCCTTGCAAGTGAAGTTAAGACAAGATAGGTACATCTATTTATCGATGAGTTTTAAGGTAAAAATTAGTGTGTTTTATAAAGATTTGTGCGTAACTGTGGAGAAGTTTATAAAACATTTTATTTTATATTTTGTTTACACATAAGAAATATTCTTTGCAAAGAATTTAAGATTCTTAAAAACCATAGAAATATTTTCTAATAATAAATAATGTGGCCTTGTGAGCATAACACTATGTAAAAGTTTCGTATTTGCTATTGACAGTAGTAGGGCGACTTCGGCCGCCATTTTTTTCGGTATGAGGGTCTGATAAATGTAGTCGGTCTTACCTTAGCTTCCCATATCCTCCGACTATAGCTGTCTCTTAGAACGCACGTTTAGAAAAATCATCAACTGTGGGGCCATCTGCCAAAATGGGTTCATTTTACAGGAAGAAACTCTGCCTATTGTTCCTACACTTATGTTAGAAGTTCTGTTTAGGAAACCGTAGAACTCAAACCACTTGGAACTCCTTCTAAGAAGAAAGAGACCTCCAATATCGCGGATGTAAGAATTATCGCAAAATTTTTATATTCGTTTTCTCTCGATCTGGCCTTTCCAGATTTCTTTCTGTAAGGCTATTTGAAAATTAGTATCTAATCCTCATTGAGTTTTAGAATTCTTTTCTAATAATTACTGAAATTAACGGCAGTAACAATAAAAAATGTTATATGATAACGTGTACAGATATCTTTGTATTAGAGATGAAAAGTGGCCGCAACTTTACATAAAAACAGAAACTTCCAATTTCAGTTGAGCTACACTGTAATCATTCCAGAGATTATAGAGAGTATTCTCCTTATTCTTCATATTTTATATTTCGCGAAGAAAAATAACAAGATTATATGAAGTTGAAATTAGATGTGTCTTTGTCGTAGATAATATCTTTAAACCTACTTTGCAGCGAAGAAATCAATATCTCATCATCAGTGTTTTTACATTTAGTGCCATAAAAATCAATGGAATGTCGGAATACTCATATTATAGTAAGGAATTAGCAAGGGTTAACTGATTTATGGTATTATGTTGCTTAGTCTAGAGGAATTGAAGAATGTAATTTCGTGTCCTGCAGAATAGACAATTTATTTTATTTTATGAAGAAATATGCTTGTACATAAAATGTAAAGGTAAAAAAGCAACCTACGAGACTAGGCTAGCCGTTTGGAAACTTAGTTTCTTAATTTTGAAAATTAAAGAAACAGACTTTAGGTAAATCCCCTGTTTTAAAATGGCTTCTACCACTTCAGACGCTATTATAGTTGAAGCGGTTTTTAATATGATGCTGTTGTTATTATTGGATATTTACCCGGGGGTCCCGCTTCGTACCCGGGTCGTTCAGGGGCCCTAAATTGCCTTTTGTGCCTTAGTGGTCACGGGAGGAGGGAGATGAAAGGGAAGGGTTCAAATCACAGGACAGTTTGTTTCATTAAACGCCTAGTATCGTTTACTCACCACACAACACTTTGTTACCTCTAAGGCTTTAATGCCACAAGCTACAAGCTGCTTGAAATTGCATCTGTATGCCTCTTGTCTACACTTTTCTAGTGTATACTGCAATGCGTCCTGATACTGTACTGACTGGAGATGCCGTCTGGAAAGGCCTTTACTGTCCTGTTCTCTACTGCACAGTACTGACGAAGAAGATGAAGATGCCTGGGACTACCTGAACTGTCTGATCTGTCCTTCACTGTCTGTTTGAATCTCAGGACGACGTCGTCTTCCACTTATATATTAAATTCAAAGTGTCCCCACGTGGTCGTAAGAACTCACGGGGTCCATGTACTAGCGCCCATGGAGTCTGAGCCTTCAAAATATTAAATTATTGGAGAGCTCTTGTGCTCCTAAGCGCGCTCCCTTTGAATCCATCAACTCTTTCACCCCTCATTGGGAAGCTCATGATCATTCGATGTAAATACGTCATTGCCAACACCTGTTCTCTTTCTAACTTTCAGGAATTTCGGAGCACCTCCAGCAACTAAAGATACAAAAGACCTTGCTCGGACACCTGCATGCACTTAGCTTTGTAACAATAGAGAGACCCATTGCTCGAGCCATCATCAGTAAATGTGAGCACAAAAGATTAAAATAGGCAGCCTTTTCCCTCTCGTCAAGGAGTTATAAATACACATTTGTGATACATGAAAAGTTCCTGCTTGTTACTACAGGCTATATAACATTTAATAATTATTACTATTTAAATTATATAAATACGTTCACTCTCGGGCATGCGTGGATGTGCGGACCTGTCACACACTATAAGTCATTAACATCCTGTATTAATACATTAACATGCCTTCCCTCTTTCATTTTCCGTGACTACCACTGGTTTTCTTAGAGCATCAGAAACTGAATACTGAATTCCACGCAGGCCGCTTTATTGAACTCGCTTATGGAGAACATGTATTGTTATCCGAAATAGAAGCGTTTTGTGTACCGATTTCAACCATTGCTATGCTTGAACACTTTGCTGTTGACTTAGAATATTGTATGTAATTAACAAAACCGCTTCATTTATGCACGCTTATGTCGCTGGTATCATTGGGAAGTAGGGATTGTTAACAAAATAGAAGAATGAAATGAAATTTCCTGCTAAAAAGTGTCATTCGGTTTGACAGAACTTGGGTACAACTCAAGTGTTATCGAGTACGCTGTGCCGGTGGGGTATGACGAGCTCCTTAAACAGTTTCGGTGCTGGAGAAATATTCCTGTCTACTGAGAAGGAACCAATAGATCAGATTATACTATCGTAGCATATCGTAACTCTGCTTACCTCTAGTGATGAAATACTATTACCAGTCAATTTCGGGTTCAAACCCGGCCAGGACCGATGGAATTTTTCGGGCGTAAAAATCCCAGGTATGGCTTCCTTCGGAAGGGAAGTAAAGCCGTGGGTCCCGTGTCGTACATTTACGGCAGAACCTCAAGCCTGAAAGAGAGGTCTCTGAGCAAAATTTGTCGGCCGTTTCACGCCCTGAGTTGAATGGGACGCTGATGACCTGAGCTGTTAAAGAGCGTCCGTAAATAAATCAAACAAAAAAAAAAACAGTCAATTTATCCCTGGAAGTCAATACGATTTCACTGCTTTTGTCATCGATTAGAAAATAGCAACTAGATACAATGTTGAATAACATCTTTTATTGTTCTTTTTCCATGGCGCCGGATTGGGACATGATGTGCCAGAGCGATTTCTACTTCATCTACCTCCGTCTTATGACTTCTTTGGAAGAGGGCAGCATTGCACGGGGGCATGTGATCAGCATGCTGGCATGTCCGTAGGTCGCCTATTACGCAGTCTTCTAGATCGAGGAACGCCAACTCTCCATCAGGAAGCTCTCTAATTATTCCCACGAGGATGGGTGCACCCCGTTCCAGGTCTTCCTATCTTTTATATTAATTTGCGCTTAGCAACACCAAAGATGTAGCACTGAAAAAAGTAAGATTTATTTCTTCATATGAATCTTAAAATTATTCAAAATGTATTCTTAGATTTTCGATTGTGTAATAATAATAACGACAACAATGATGGCAATGATAACAAAAACAATTTCTTAAAACGCCTCAGCGTTTCTTCACATACTCTGACATCTTTTTTAAATACAACTTTACGAAATATAGTTAGAAAATTATGAATATCTTTTAGTTAATAATAAAATATTTCTGACTTTAGAAATCATTAATTATGTAGGCTACTAATAGTTCAATTTTTTCCTGTTTTTCAATATCTATAGTACGTGACTCAGAAAGTTAATGGGAATAGAAATAATTATTTAAATTAAGGCAGGCTATAATGCATAATTTTATTTATATTGATCGTATAACGTTGGATACATATATATAACTAGAAGAGCAGAACAAAACACTAAAAAAAAGCTAAAGATTAGTAATAGCTATATTAGGAACTACTTGAGTTCTATGGCAAGAAGACAAGTGAAGATGGTAAAAATAAATATTGAATATCGAAGATAATGTTATGCATGGAAACAGATGAAACAAGCAACAAGGGTGTGTGGAGTAAAAAATACTATGTAAGATTTAAACCAGGCGGTATATGCGGTTTATGTAAAACTATAGCTGCCATTTCTCTATCTCTGAGTAAACTTTCAGGACTATTCTTTTCTAGTTATTTTTATTTTAGTTTCATTGTTAATAGTGTTACATTATTTTGCATTTATATTGTTTGCACCTCTGGTGTTGCTTTTAATTTGACTTATTAATTTAAATTTGCTATTGCTTTTTTTGCTTTTAACTTTTTTATTATTTATCTATTATTCTTTTAGTTTTATTTCTTACTTGCTCTGTATTTTCTAATATGCTTTGTTATTATTATTAATCTTTTGTTATTTAATATTTCCTTTACTGTGACATCTTTCCAAGGTAATGTTATGAAATTTAAAAAAAAAAATACTCATAACTCTGAAAGTTCCAGAGCCTTTATTTTGACTCCCTTTCTATTCTAAAAGTTTGTACATTTTTTCGCACTATATGTACGAATAAATATATAAATTTTATTTCAGTTATTTTTTTCAGAACTACGATTATTTCGAAATACTTTTATTACTAGCCTAGATTTTCTTATTGCTAACTTAGCCCAGTTTCACTAAAGGAGTTTGTCCTTAATCCGAAAGCACCAATAGAAATGCATAAACAATTTATGTTGACAAATCAAACACACTTAGGAAATTCAATAAAAATAGAAGAAGACGAAATCAAGAATCAAAATGCTGTATTAAGAAACAGAACAAGAGCGAAAACGCACTGAAAAAAAACTTAAGACGATTTTGAAATACGTCTCTATTAAGTTTTTGCTGACAACTGAGAGAAGAAAGACCAACTCTCAAGTAGGGTGCAAAGCATTTGAGTTCTCAGAAAGTATCAATTATGTTAGGAGTTTTAATAGTCTAAAATCTTAGAATGAAGTCTAGACGCTACTGGGACGTGGAGCTACAAGCGGTAAGATATATAAGGAAATGAGGGAAATTTTGTATGTAAAACGAGAGAGATGAAAAAAAGCCTATTAATTTTTGTGCGTGTGTGCCTATACATCCCTCTCCTCTTAATTCTTTTCCAGGTCCTTTACTTTCCCCTTTCCAGAAATCCCCTTCTTTTTAAAACTAATAATTTCTTCTTCATTCATTTATTTCTCCATTGCCTCTTTCCTCTTTTACGCCACTTCTATGCCGCAAACCACTGCCAGAACAAGTCTCGGTTGAATTTCCATTAAAAAGGCAAAAGAGAAAAAAAATTAGAAGGAAAATTCTCTCCTAGAAATCGTTAATTTTCTTTCCACTTTGTATGTGGAAAAGCATAAACGCACACTCAGTTTCACAGATTGTGTAGTAAGTCAACGTAAGTGGCGATAAAATTATTTGGTAGTCTTTCATTCTGGGGACGGAAATAGCTCAACTGGAACCATGGATAATTCGTACTGGAGGTTCAGAGTTCATTGTGGCAACTCAGCGACTTTCATATTTTTGTTTCACTCTGGTTTCAAGGATTTCTGCAACTTTCATATATAAAAAGGTAAGACGAGAAAGTATCTAGCAGTTAAGTAGTTAGGAACCCTTAAATCGAAGCAACCAAGTCTTAGATACCCACGCAATTCAGAAATGAGATGCCTTTAATCACATGGTCATTGCAGAATTACTGAACATGTTTATGCATATGTAAGTTTGGACCAAAAAGCATCTCATGCACCTGTTTGAGCTGTTGAGTTTAAAAAATACCATCAATTTATTCTTTGTAGATTCTATACTAGAACCTTGGAGCATGGGTTGAAATAATTCCTTAAGTTAACGGAGAATAGAGAACAATAAGAATCTAATCCTTTGAGTGAGAAGCTCAATATATAAGAGGTATCTTAATCATGAGGCAACACTGTCAGATTTATGTTCCAATTAAAGGATTTTACGCGGCGCTGTTGCAGCACAATAGAAATGTTATTGCTATTGTAAATGCTGTTCATGCCCTCTTTACCTTTCTATGCACTTAGCATTCATTTGTAAACTTTAGAGTACCGAAGGGCGTGTTTAATATTTCTATCATAATTCCCGAATCTTGCAACAGCTCTGGTAGCAGGGTGCGGACGTGCATTATCATGAAGGAAAACAATTCCTCATGACAACCTCTGGTTCTGAATGACACTCTTTAGCTTGGAAAGCATTACATAGCACATTGCGCTGTTATTGTTTTATCGGCTCTATAAAATTTACAAAGACTCCTTTTGGTCCCAGAAAGTGATGGCCACAATCTCCCGTGTTGACGTCCACTTGAATTTTTTTCTTTTGTGCTGAGGTGAACGGTGCCACTCCATGGATTTTTGTGTTTATTGACGTATGTTAACCATGTTTCATCACCAATGACAAAATGAGAAAAATTTTCATCTCCTTCTCTCTCGTACCGGTCCAAAAATGACATGCAACCTACTCTTTTTGTTTTGGTCTGCAACAGTCAACATTTTACGGATGCTTTCCATTTTCGATGACGATTCTGAGCAATGTACTAGGTATAATGCCTGGAAGCTCCATTGCAAGAACACTAATTGTGAAATTTCTTGACGTTATGCATCCACAAGCTCAACAAGATCAACATTGCCCGACTTTTTCTTCACTTATTACAGTTGGCCCATAAAAGGCACACAGTTCACGGTGAATTACAGCAGCCCTGTTACCTTCGTATCACCATGCGGGTTTCTCTCATGGCGACATCACTTATTCTCGCAGCCTTTATACTAAACCAAAGTTTAGCAAAGGTGAACAACAATAAACTAGTAGCAATATGCGCGGTATCAAGCTAATGAATCAGCTGAAGCTTCTGCGCATGCGTGATCCGCCCAAATGTTGCTAACTTTGTTTTATGAGCGGCCGGCCTTTACTTTTGAAAAGCGCCTTGTATTTTGGTACTACCCTAATATCAAAGACATATTTTGAAATGTTACAACTAAACTAATTATATAACTATGTTCAAAGGGACAAATTAAAGGAATATATTCCAGGAGTTTTGTCTCTCAAACAAAACATTTTAATAGTTCGCTAAACTAAACTTCCCCATTACATACACAGCTTGGAGTTAATTGTAATGGGGTACGGAAGGGATGTAGCTTCATAAAGTGAGGGTGGGCAAGTGGGAAATTTAAAAGTTTTAGTAGTAAACTCACATGAACTGAGAACATGGAAAGAAAAATTGTGTACTTTGATTTTAATATGTTTACTTGTTTATTTGTGTATGAAGTTCAAAGAAATAAACACCTCTCAAGGATAGAAATTTAGCTGAATGAGTTTAATTGGAAAAGGAAAAAAGGTTCATTGCCGCATGAAATGTAATTTAATATTGTATTGAATGTATAAAGTATTTATTGTATTTGTCCTTTGGTTGGATTGGAACCTGGTTCCCTGGATATACCAGTAGGTCGCTGCTGATGAACTGGAGCATTTATTCCATTAAATTGAATAATTATATTTAAAATTAATGGTTTTTTTAATTTCTATTCATTTTGTTAAAAAATGTTGTATGTTGATGTATAAAAAAATTTATGTTCATTCATTACAAGTAGAGATACCTTTTTTATTTTTCATAAATAAGAATAAAGAAACATATTTATTAGGAGCTAAATGTGCTGCTTTTGAACGATAGTAATTTGTTATTTGGGAAAATGTTTTAGTATATATAGAAATAGTTTCAGCCGCTAAGCTCATTTTAACAGTTCAAAGCCTTTGAATATCGTCGTCAGTGCTCTCAAGAGGTAGAAGATTTAACTCCAAAAAAATCGTTTATTTAATGGGATTTAAAAATTAAGGACAGTAAGCGAATTTTTTTACAGCAGTAATACCATATTCTGAGTTTGTCATTTTCTTAAAGAAACGCACCCCTTTAGTCACCCCTTTATCAGAGTGGAAGACTTAACGAACCGTTCCACCCTTCTTTTCCACCCCCTTTCTCCTCTCCCAAGAGTTTCGCTGCCTGCATGAGGAATGGGGCAGAGGGAGTGGGGGTTGGGGAGAGGGGCAGTGGGCTCCATAATCAGACCGCAAACCCTTCCTCTTTCCACCGCCAACGCTGCCACGTATTTTAATTACCAACGATTTATAAAAAGAAGTTTTGAATTAATTACGCACTCGAATGGGGCTTCATAGGAACCTGCTCCACCCTGCTGCCGTGGACAGGAATCAATATGAAAAAGGTTTGGCTAATTTTTTTTTACTTCATATCTTAAGAGAGTCTTAAATGGATGAGAAAATTGCATACAGTGGGATTCAGAAAAAGTGTGCGCTTATCTTTGGCAATATACACTGACTTCACGCCTCCCCAATGAAGAAATAAACTTAATACTATAAGAGAATCTAGTTTTATTTAGTGCTATAATTAATCATACCTAATTCCACTTTTCAGCTCCTAACGTCAAGATCATATATCACTTTTCAGTACTACTGATTTGCTGTGAGAACTTTATGTAGGGTTGGCGTTGCATATCTTCTTACGAAACGGTTTCAACAGCCCAAAACTTTCCACAGGCTCCCTGCTCAGGTCATCCAAGATGTACTTCCGCCAGTGAAGATATTTTAACTCTCCAGGTACCACTGAAGACAAGAAATAACGGGGAAATGGTTGAGAGCAGTAATTTAACTGTAAGAAAACCAGTCACAATCTAGAACCCACGTTTCAGCGTAAGTCAAACTCTTCATTTCTCTCAGCACCAGCATCGAACAATCGAGCAAATGAATAATGTTTTGTTCATTGACAAGTTAAGCAGTGGTTAGAGTACTGTGCACTCTAGCCACTGGAACATATCCATAAAAAGCTGAAAACTAAGGATCCTGCACTCGCGAATCGCAAACGCTTATTGTCTTGCATAATAATGCAAAAAAACTAGAACTAAGATGGCTCGGATACCATTCTCCGCACCCACCACATTTATCTTCTTTTTCTTTCTCGGGTTAATAACCTAGTGTAGCAATTTCTTTCCTTTTCCGACCAGGAAACTGCACTGGATAGACTACTTTGCTTCCCGCCCTAAGGAATTCTATTACAATGAGTTTCACATAGTCCTCCATCACGTTAACGGAAGGTTTTAAATAGTGATGCTTTTTATAATAGTTTTATACGCCCGTTTTTACTGCTGGAGCACCACAGGCGATGAACACTGAGGAGGATACATGAAGTGAAATTATAAATTAGGATAGGATTTTTGAGTACGCGCCTTAACCTTAACAACCTAGGCTACGACAGCGATGGTGACTTTATATATAGACTAGCTTCTTGCCATTGAAGAACTCGCAGTAGTTCGAAATATAGCAGTTTCAAGTGTGACTCTTTCTCAGTGTTTTATCTTTATCTACTTTTATTATTAGTGTTAATTTGTTACATCGTTAATAGTGTTTCTTTATTTTTATTTTTCATTAATATTGTTTGCACCTCTGGTGCTGCTTTTAACTTTGCTTATTAAGCTTTATTTGCTTTTGTGTGTTTTGCTTTTGACTTCTTTACTATTTATCTATTATTATTATTTTAATTTTATTTATGTGTTTTCTAAAAGACTTTATTGTTTATTACATCTTATAGTCTAGCTTCTTGCCACTGAAGAACTCGCAGTAGTTCGAAATATAGCAATTTCAAGTGTGACTCTTTCTCTGTGTTTTATCTTTATCTACTTTTATTATTAGTGTTAATTTGTTACATTGTTAATAGTGTTTCTTTATTTTTATTTTTCACATATATATATTTTTTTCAAAGCATCATATTTTAAACAAATTATATATAATCTGTAGTTTGAATCTCGAACTTGACCTTGGATTTTAATGTGGGTTACTTTCATCACAAATGAATAAATTAACACCAAAATCAGCAACACATTCAAGCTAATACTTGCCCTATGAAAAAGAGATAAGTAAAATATGTTTATCCAATTCTTTTCACTGTAAAGTACCAACTACGGTGACATTAAGTACTAAAGACAATGTTTGGCAACAATTAAAACACAGCCAACAGAGAAGTAAGCACTAGCATGTGTTATCTTCTGCAATCGAAAGACATCGTTTATTGTTGGAAGAAAAATGCTATTAATATTCATCTGCAAAGTGATTATGTTTATTTTGGTGCAGTAGTGGCGATAGTTTTTCTTTAGTTGTCTCTGTCTAAACTTACGCCAAAGCACATTCTCTAAACATGTACAGGAATTATGAGAAGCATCTTCCTTTTTGTGTCCTTTTAAGAAAACATCCCAAGAAAGCAGAACCCCCAATCTCCTCTGGAAGTAGCAAATATATTCTTGTCCATCTAACTGGGTTGTCAGAGACCGTTTCTGGTTCAGATTTGCCAGCCATTTGTCATTTCCTCTCCTTCCCTATCCCTCTCCATTACTTTTTTCTTTCTGAGCTAAACCAGGCATAAGAAGTTTTCATACACCGATTTCAAGAAGGGACGGAAGGAATAGATTCATATGGAAGACATTATAGCATTTAACATCTTTGTAAAGTTCGTTCAGATGAGAAGGTTGCCGAATCATTATTGAAGCAGCCTTTATTTGGCGTTATTTAGTTAGGTCTGCTTTCTTTTACTAATTAATTTAAGTGTTTATTACTAGCCAGTTACATCTTAGACGTTAACTCTTAATTTATTTACAGTATATTTTGAAATCTTTGCTTTTCTGTTTGAAAGTTAAGATTATGTCAGCTAAAGACATTGTACTAAGTTTCTTCTAAGAATTTTACAACGCTTTGCACCTCTTAAACATTTAAATCAAGTAATTGTATTTTGTAATAGATCTACTTTTAAATTTTATATCTCGCTAACTCAAGAAAGTCGGTCCTGGTGGTGTAGTGGTTTCCATACTTGCCTCCTAAACCCAAGATCGCGGGTTCGAACCCGGCCAGGGCCGATGGATTTTTTCGGGGCGTAAAAATCCTAAGTATGGCTTCCTTCGGAAGGGAAGTAAAGCCGTGAGTCCCGTGTCGTACATTTGCGGCATGATAAAGAACCTCAAGCCTGAAAGAGAGGCCTCTGAGCAAAATTTGTCGGCCGTTTCACGGCCCGAGTTGAATGGGACGCTGATGATCTGAGATGTTAAAGAGCGTCCATAAATAAATCAATTAAAAAAAAAAAAAAAACCTCAAGAAAGCCAAACTATAATTGTAAATAAAACTCTCGCAAAATGTTATTTTGAGTTCTGGGTCTTCTCCTTTCTGTTTCTTGTGTGATTTCGATCTTCATAGAAAACCTTGATTTTCGTAAAATTTGCTTTTTCAAAAATTTTTCTTTAACCATTTCACGTGTTTCTTTACTATTTTATGCCTATGGGAAGTGTTAGTAATATGAATATATCACAATATATTAAATTAAATTAAGAAGTAAACTATTTTTCGTCAGTATTTAATGAAAATAGGGGCATGCAAGATTTTAATCTGCTAACAGTCAGTGAATGTTTCACAAAACGCGGAACCGAATTCTTTAGCGTCAGTAGCTAACGAAAATGTGCTAGAGAATTTTTAATCTGCTAACAATTGTCTTATACCGTTCTCTCATTTCGTTACGTGATCGGTGAATAAATCAACTAGCCTTCAGTGGACGCGCAATTCTCGGTAAGATTAACAAAGTTCTGCAGAGTAAAGAAAGCTCAGTCGCGTTTTTCACGCTAATTTTTTCAGTTCCATTTCTGTAAAAAGCACTTGTTGGACTTTCTACTGTGTATCCGTGAATTATGGAATTTATCGAGAGTGTGATATATGCTAGAACGAGGAATATTTATTTTGATTGCCATGTGAAGAAGAAGAAAAAATACACAAGAAATATACAATTTCCAGGAGTAACATCACCATCAGGAAGTGCAATTTTCATATTAACAAAGTTCGAACCAAAGACGTTGTCAATGACAAGAAGTCGAGATAAAAAAAAAACGGATTTTAACAGAGAAGAAATAATTTATCGATTAAAAATTCTCCTTGAAAGTCTTAGCACGATTAGTCCGGCAAGTTGGTGTATCTGTCTCTCGGAAGTGCATATAAAGCTACTCAGCTACTGCATTTTCACCTATATAAAATTGGCGCTGTCGTGGTATAAAACGCAATATATGAGAGGCAGTATACAATATTCGTAAGAATAAATTACTGTGAACATCTCAAAATCTTTTCAAGGATTCAGGCAAGTCTCACAGCGGAAGGCACTTCAAGCATCTGTTATGACGGCGAGTACAATATATTAGTTATTACTAATTAATAACGAATGACATAATAAGAAACTATGAGTTTCGATCGCACGACATGATTTCCGTTTCTGTAATTTCTCTTCGACAAAATCAATTTACGATTTCGTAGTGGAATAATGAGTCCTGTATGTATATATACACAAGGATATTCAATTCACTCTACGGATGGTAAGTAGAAAACCCTCATTTACACAAAATGCGAATTTCAGGTATGCATCCTGTGCGTTAAACAAACTGACCCGCTGTCTCATCAGCCCGGCCAATCAAAGCGCTGCTCTGCTAGAGCAACTGTTCGCAGACCGATTTGTTATATTTACTATCAGGGGTTTGGATCCCTGAACCATCTATTTTTATTGATTATACTTTTTCGATAATGCTATATATTTAGATGTTTATTATTTCACATTAAGACATTAATACTTTTATTTGTGTTTGTTGTTTATTTAAAATGTGCAGCACATAATGAAGAGTTTTGCATTAAACGTATTACTCCTCTTTTTTCCGTTACTAGTTTCCGTTTTTCTAAATAAAAAAAGTATACCTAATATTTTGGGATTTTAACCGCATTCGTTTCACTGGGTAAATCTAGCGCAATCGTCACCAACTAGTAATGAAGGGTAATCGAGAAGTCACTTCACAGTCATTGTATAGCCGAGATTTCACCAGGGAAGCGAACTTGGGTGGCAGCACTGACAACGCGCTTGCACTTAACCACCAAGGTAAGCACACACTACAAAGTCTAAACCTTAGCAATGTGAGCAGATTATCCGCTAAAACCCTGTTTGGAAGAAATAAAGAAATGTCAGAAATGAAGAAATACCAACTTTCTCCAGTGCGGTGCACATCACTCGAGTGCGGAGGAACTTGTCGATGACTCGTTACTTGACCTCATTGAGATGACAACAGTCTGTTAGGACAAACTTCTCAATACACAAGACTTCTGTCATATTCACTCTTTCATTAAAGTGAACAATAGCATGGTTTATAATCTACCTTCTGCTCTTTCTGTAATGATTTGCTATGATTTTCTTAACGCTTTCCTTTACTGTTTATATTTGTATCGAAGTTACCTTGAGCTATATTGCTTTCAAACACTTAAACTCATTCCCGCTCAGAAATGTGATTTTTTATAGAAGTAAGATTTTGTTTAAATTGTTTTTTCCCTTTAAGTTCAAAACCCTTATGCTCGCAAAACTATTTTTTCTGACATTAGTACAGTTTTGGTTGTCGAGTTTGCTTATTCTTCTAATTTGATCGGTTTAAATACAATTATTTTCTATATCCTCTGATGGACAACTTAATACACGAGTCAAGCATTTTGTGCATATTTAATACAGAAAATGCAGTGAAATAATTATTACAATCTTCATTTAAATAAAAATTGTTAACTGCATAAAATTCTACTGAAAGTAATTTAATTTATTTAAACTACATTTAACAACTTAATAATTATTTTTAGGCATATAAACATTTAATGAATATTTATAATAATAAATAAGCATTTTCGGTTTGGTTGCATACTACATTTAAGTATTTTAGAATAACCGAAAATGAAAAAGGGTGAAGTTCCCTGCCTAATACATAAACCCAATGGTCTATTTGATAAGATATAATGGCTACTCTGGTTACGACAGCAAAAATAAGTATTAGATTAGATGAGTAAGAGTGTATTTATAAAGAATGGTTTTTATCTTGGAAGTGTGTGATATATCTGAATGTTCTCGATTAGATGATATATCGCGTCCAGTCAAATGAAAATAGAGATAAAGTTAAAATAATACAGTAGCTTGATAGTTGGCAATAATTGGCACTTGGTTCAGCTATGGGTATGTGCCTTCCATTTCAGACAAATATCTATTAGTGAAAGAACAGAAACGACTGTACAATAAAGTACACCGTAATAATATCTGAGACTGTACAGGGGATTTCGGCATGCAATTTGAGATACGAAATCTGAGATCTGTCTCTTCAAATATCAAAGTTATGGCATTAAATTTCTAAAGAACCAGTATGCCACAATCTAACAAAGTTTGTTGAAGATCCACGGGAATGAGCGGCGGGGGTAGTTGAATGATGGAGAAATGGTGCCCTGGGAGGAGGAGCAGAGCGCGAGAAATGGTGTAACCAGGAGTCCAGGAGGATCAAGAGAGATGGAAGAAGGGACGGTTGGGAAGAAAAGATGGAGAGTGATATGGTGGAAGTGAGGTGATAGTGTTTAATGAGTTAAAGTGTTGGGACAAATAAATGAAATGAGTAGGAAAGATTAATAGTAATAAATGAACTTTAAATTAAATTGTTAAAGAGAAGGTGATTATTATGATTGAGATGAGTTAAGGAGACTTGAAACAATTAAGTGTAATGTTTAATTTAAGAGAAATTCTACCAATTACTGGATACCAGTACATACCCGCTGGTAACCAGTGGTTAGCAGTAGTATAGTTGTATAGTAATGAAATAAATTCATAGGATAGAACAGCTGGCTACCAGCTGTTATTCTTACTGGCTGCATGTAATATTGTTAATTTGGTAGATTTTGTAGATTTTGGAAAATTAAATTGGGAAGTAGTTTGGTAAATTTAAATTTTGGTTTACTCTAATTATTTTCAGTTTTTTACAGTTTTATTGTATTATTATAATCTAGTTATTAGGAAACTCTGTAAAATAATCTAGTAAGAGATTATTGAATTGTATAGTTTATAATAATAAATGGAAACTTTGATATTCATGCCTTGGTTTACGAAATCAGCTACCAGGATGGCGTATACAGATTTTATTTATTTATTTATAGTCTGACAAAGCTTCCATTCGAAGCGATACCTACCACACTATAACGCATGAAAGTTGTAAAGCAGTAAATGGCGTCAAATAAAAGCGGATAGTTGTTATCGAGTTCACGTCTCATTAATGCGTTTTCTTTTCTTTTTTATCTTGTGTATTCTTCATCATAAAATTAACAATAAAAAAATTATATACCTGAACACGAACCTATGATCTTCGATCTCTATCGCCTTATCAATTAGGCTACATGGCCAGAGAGTAGCTATAGACTAAGCTAAATAACACGAAAAATTAAGTTAACTATCGATCAGTGCCCCACTTCATTCGATTAGTCTTAAGATTTTAAATATTTATATAACACTAAATTTTGAATATTGAATGATAATAATCGGATTTTTCTCTCTCGCGAAGCATTTTGAAGGCATTCTAAGGCAAATATATACCCTATTTTGTTTAAACACCGCCACGGGTGGCTGAGGTCTTTAAGGCGCGGACTCGTAAGCGGAAGGTCTAGGGGTTCGAATCTCGCAAGGACCGTCCTCTCTGACTGAGGTTTCTTACAGGTTTTCCTCAGTCCTCATAAATGGCAAGTGCCGGGGAGGTACCTAAATTTCGTTTCCTTCCTTTAAAAAAAAAAAGTCCTTTCCAATATATCATTTCCTCTCATGTATCATCAGTGTCCACAGCCTGTGGTGCCTCAATAAAAAGTTGCTTTTTATCACCATATAGCTCCTGTATTTTTTCTTGAGGACAATATATTTCCTATCTCAAACTGCTCACAACATCTGAAATTTCATTGACATCCGCTATAATTGAGGAACCTTACAGACAGAAAGACTTTATATGGTAGACGTTCAAAGAGACACTGATATCAAGACACACTGCGCTGGAAGCGCAGAATAAACACAAGGGATATCGACCGCCAGCCATTGTCCACCTTCTGTGTAGTTCGGTATGCATTTTATTCAACAGACATCCACTAAAAAGTACCGCCACGGGTGGCCGAGGTCGTTAAGGCACGGACTCGTGAGCGGGAGGTCTGCGGTTCGAATCCCGCCAGGACCGTCCTCCCTGACTGGGGTTTTTTCCAGGTTTCCCTCAGTCTTCATAACTGGCAAATGCCGGGGAGGTACCTAAACTTAGCCCTGGAACGCTTCCTTCCTTAAAAAAAAAAATATCCTTTCCCAATTTATCATTTCATCTCATGTATCATCAGTGTCCACCGCCTGTGGTGCCTCAGTAGTAAAAACGGGCGTTAAACACTACTCAAAAAAAAATCCACTAAAAAGTGTTGATTAAACACAATTTTTTAACATTATCTGAAGAGATTTTTTATTCAATCCAGGAATGCTTTACTTGTATTATTATTATTATTATTATTATTATTATTATTATTATTATTTTACTTTTTGCTGAAAGCATCATCCAAGATTAAGTAATTGGGTTGCAAGAAATATAGAAAATGGAAGATTTTATTTGACAGAATGTTTTCATTTTAACACTGCCCATATCGAAGCATTGAATACCCAGAACTATAATTTGCGTAAGTGATTTTTGTGCCTGGATGAAAGCGAAATTATAGTACTATGTACATTTTCTAGTCTTTTGATTTTGTGCAGCTTTTTTCTTTTTCTTTGTGAAGTAATAACAAAGTGAACCAAATTTTTGACAGGTAAGGGCATACAAAACTTTCAGCAGCTCAGCGATGACAAATGTTAGAAGCTCAGAATCTTCAATGCTTATGTTCCTATTTAGCTTTGCTTTTATGGGGACGTAGCGAATACAGAGCTGATAGACGTAGTTGAGTGAGTGTGTGTAAATGTGTAAGAGGACTGCGAATGTCAAGGGAAATGTTCATTTCAGCTTTTCAAGATTCCTCATTCTTCAAAATCTCGCTGTCGCCAAAGCACGAAGGGGCTCCAGCCCAACGCTCTTTACGCCCCCTCCTCTTTTTCCAGGTCGCTGCGAATAATGCGTCATTTTTCATCCATCTTTTACTCCTCCTTCAACTCTTCTTCCTCCTCTTAGGGTTTTTATCTGTTCCTTTTTTGTTGTATTTTACAGATGATATAGAACGACCGTGATAGTGGGGTAGGGAAAAGTGTGGACTATTCTTTCACTTTTACTTCTTTTCCTTGTCCAACTTCTCCACCCTCTGTCCCACTTTGTCACGGAGCGATGTCGCTTAAAATGGAGATATTTTTCAATTTTTATCTTGAAGACCGCGTGTGTGTGTGCGGCAGCGCGCGTGAGAATGCGTATTTATGTACTTCACAACGAGCGGAATGACAAAGAAGATTGCAGTGATGACGAAAATGGAGACCGCTGCTTTGTTTTCCTAGCAGGCAATAGCACAAGCCAATAGAGCTCATTGCAAGTCCATTTAGGAAGAGTTACAGTATCTCACAATTCAGCAAACCGCCACAGGTGGCCGAAGCTGTTAAGGCGCGGACTCGTGAGCGGGAGGCCTAGGGTTCGAATCCCGCCAGGACCGTCCTTCCTGACTGGATTTTTTTCCAAGTTTTCCTCAGTCCTTATAAATGGAAATTGCCGGGGAAGTACCCTAAACTATAACTGCTATCAACAGGGTTCAAGGATATTTAAATAAAAAGTTTATTGAGGAATGCAAAAATGAAACATTAAAGCCAGTCACCTTAACGAACTCAAGGTGAAAGCAACAGTTTGTTAAATGTCAATTCTTCTTCTTCTTCTTCTTCTTCTTCTTCTTCTTCTTCCATGTCAGAGAGTGGAAATGAAATTTGTGATTTTTGATTAAGTGTTACAAAATTGCAATATAGCAAAAGAAGTTTTTATAATCAAACAAACATAGCATAACTTTCTTCTTTTCTTCTTGTTCATATATATCATTGCAATCGATTAATAAATAATATGCACATATTAGTGTGCTATTGATTATTTTCATATTTCAGTATTTATTCATATTATCATATGTTTATAAAAACTTCATTATAATTTAAATGTTTCTTCACAGATAGTAAAACAATTCAGAACTACATATAGTTTAAATAAAAACTGCGTTTGAGTTGCATTAAAAGTGTTTTTAACTAACATTTTTTTTTCATACTTTTGTCTAAACTGAAATATTAGCTAAACAAACTTTGAATATTATATTAAAATATACTTATTTCGGAAAGGTACAATAAAAAAGGTAAGTTTTTATTTACATGAGATAATTACTTCAAAGAAAATTTTGTTTCATTTGTTCAAACGTTTCCTTTATAGCAGTGAATAAATAGTAAATGTATTTTTTTTATTTTTGACAGAACTGCACCTAAAGCGAATTTATTATTACAGTGTGAAGTAAGCTTAAATATTATGTTACTATTGATAGTGAACATTCAATTAATTAGGTATTTATACTTCAAATGAATTAACATTATTAGATGTATCACAATGCCTGGTGTGTTTCTTCAAGGTTTTTACTATGTTTACATTATTTTTATCACGATTCTATTTATTATTTGAAACTTTATAAGTTGGTAAGAGTTAAATAAAAATGTTTTATGTCGCTGAAATTTTACTGCTTATCTTTTTGTAAAACTTCATTAAAAGATAAAATGCTACTGTAAATATTTTTCAGCCAAATGTGAAGATTTATTATGATATGAGCAATTTATTTAATTTTTATTTATTTTATAAACAAGTATGTGATATGCTGCACTAAATATGCTGTTGAAATGAGAGAAAAAATTCACGTGAGAAAGCGTATAATACGATTAAGTCTTTACACTCGTTTTACATATACTGCTGAAATTAATAGTTATTAAAGATGATAGCCCAACTGTAGTTGTAGTAAAGAATGCAATCATATTGTTGTATATTTGAGTGAAAAAGTGGAAGAAATTTGAAATCAAATATGATGAATTATGTTTAAGTTATAAATAATTACGAAGAAAATTTTGAATGGAATAAGAAATCAAAGGTCATCAATTATCTGCTGGTAAGATGATACTGAATTTATATATAAACAACAAAGAACCCGTTAAAGGTACAGTGCCACTCTGAGCTTTATTTTTCAATAGTGTTTAAAGCCCGTTTTTACTACTGTGACAGGGGTCACAGGTAGTTGACACTGATGATAAATAAGATGAATAATAAATTGGAGGAAGTTCCAGGCGGGAATCAAACCCTGTTCACAAATAGGCCTTAGTGACCTAGGCCTCTGTGAACTTTTAAGTGTTAAGGTCTGCATTCGCGAAATTGTCTGATACACTAAGGAAATAAAAAATAAAGCATGTTTCCTCCAGATATATATCTGCCCTGCTGAAAGCAGTGTAAGGACTAACTGGCAAACAAATTGAAGATTTCGTTTCATTTAACCTTTAAATGCTACAACTGAAAGTGGCTGCGTTAACAAAGCGCAATTTATTTTTATAAGCCAAGACCTTGCTTCTTAAAAATAATGTACACAGCTATAAAATCATTAAACTATTTCAAATATAATAAAATTACCAATAATAGTATCACGATAGGGATATGATAATGAATGGGGAAAAAAATAAGAGTTTAAGTTTAATAGGAAGAAAATTAGAAACCAATTCTTCTTAAAAAAAAAAAAAAAAAAAAAAAAACCTAAATTAAGATTTCTTTTTTGAAAGATCCAATATATTGAAGGAATTTTATAGGACTTTAGAGTCCAATGTAACACGCCACTGTTTCATTATTTATTAAATTATCTTAAATTCAATTTATTGATATTTTATAACGTTTTTTAATGATTTATAATGCTTATTAAAAAGTGCATTGAACCGATAATTAACTGGGTCTGCTCCTTCTTGAATAACAGAAAAGCCTCATCTTCCACACATGGTAGAGTGGCTTAGGAAGAAACACTTTAGACTTACATTCGGTAAGTCCTGTTTCAAATGCCCCCCCCCCCTTCTTTTGCAGTTTTGCATTTCACGTAGTCGAATGCTGGGTTGTTTACTTTCCACATACTTTACGTCTTCTACTCATATCATTTCGTTTCATAGCTCCGGCTATGGAGTAGAATGGTTCAGATGAGGTGAGCTGCTGCTGTGCGGCGTGGCGGTAGATTTTCGTCCTGGAGAAAGTTTATATTCTGGTATTTGGTGAATTCTGCTTAGTCCCCTAGGGGTCGCTGTCGAGTCTGTTGGCGTTTGGAACTTAATATCTGAGTAAACATTACGAACCCTGCCTATGTCCATATATGGCCACCCCATATTTGGCCATATTCGGTGTACCCCTCATCTCATCCCTTATTCTAAGAGGGGAGCATAGGTACAAAAGGCCTATCAGATTGGCCGGGGGTGCAGAAACGTTTTCTTTTCCTACCCTTCTCTTTCACATACCTGATTCAGCCCTGTGATAATATGGAGTATTCATCTTGAATTTTTCTCATACTTCTTGTTCAGTTTCTCAAATGGCTCTATACGAGTACCATACCACAGAACCTTAAAGATGCAAAATGTATTTGAGTATCGAAATGAAAGTTAGCCCTGAAATATTATACCGATGGGGTTGTTGGCAAAGCTCCTAAAAAGATACAATTTATGCCAGATATCATAATTGGTTTAATACGACATTCCTGAGAAATAGTAGAATGAAGCCATACTTCCACACTCGTTATATACAGCCACGGGTGGCCGAGTCATTAAGGCGCGGACTCATGAGCGGGAGGTCTGGGGTTGAATCCCGCCTGGACCATCCTCCCTGACTGGGGTTTTCCCAGGTTTTCTTCAGTCCTCTTAAATTGCAAATGCAGAGGAGGTACCCTAAAGCTTAGGCCTGTAAGGTGTCCTTCCTTAAAAAATACTCCTTTCCCAATATATCATTTCATGTATCATGAGTGTTTACCGCCTGTGGTGCCTCTGTAGCAAAAACGAGCGTTAAACTCCATTAAAAAATTCGTTATATACGCTGCAATTACGATTAAATTATAAGTGCTTTATTGTGGTGTCAGAACGCGAGAGAGAGAGGAACGAATTCTTCTATTTGAATCTGCTGCATGGCCAGGGAGGGTTTCAAAAATTATAACCGCATTTACTGATTTGGGTACTTAAAATTATTTTGCAATGGATTTGCTGTAAATGTTGATATGTTATTGTATTTTTTGTACAACACGTACCGTTAAGGTGGAAGAGAAGTCGCATAACAAGTTGATATAAATAATATAATTCAACTACTTGCAGGTAAAAAAAGTATTCAGTTATGTGACCAAATATTATTGTTCGTTTAGTAGGCATTTTACAAATAAATTACTACATGATAAGAAAGATTATTAACACTAAACCAATGAATTGCTGTACAGAACAATGACCTCTAGATTTTATGTTTGGCATACAGCTTTTAACATAGTAAAAAAATTGAATCTTTTGTAAAGGTTTTTATTTCACATAATTGTATAAGAGGAAGTTGCAGAACATCTGATACAAATCTTTGTTAGGCACCTATGGGTTATAATGGTTCAATATTTCAAGCATCATTCGGGATACCAACGAATGCGTTTCACCAGCTTTTAGGTGCGAAACAATCCAGGAAGCACTAGGAAAGTGAGAGGTGAATATGTGACCCACTTTAACAGAATTTCGAAAAGACAGGGTCATTGCTTTGTAGACCTAACAGCATTGTAGACTGTACTGACCGAATTTAAATTGAACTGAAATTTTATCCTGACAAGTTTTTGCTTATAATAATGTTTTTACCCTGCGGTTCTTGTCAATGGGTTACAAACACTTATTATCTTATAGAATGTAAACAAACAAATATGTAGCATATACAAAACTCTTATTGCAAATACTACTATCATCATTACGGCGACCACCAGCAGTCCTCTCTTTCCCTAGTACAGTCATCTTCAGCTTCTTGTGAGGAACATTCCTTCAGACCGGAAGTACTTTCTCTTGGGGGCATTTAAACATGGAGAAAGGTTGTCAAGTTTAAGAATATAATTCTACAGTTTGAGAGTATAAATCTTGTCTGTTTTACTATATGACCTAAAATGGAAATAACTTGAAGTAACAGTCAGAGATAGGAAAATTTTACGTCATATGTTGCGTCGATGAAAAAAGTGGAAAACTTATTTTTTTCATAATTGTTTCTTATTCTACCCTTACGGAAAGCATCTAAAATGCTGTTAATTTTGCACCCCATTGTATCGGTATCTGACCTATCATAAATTTTCTTACTGAAATCAAGTAACTTTCATAAACCTATTTTAAGGAAACCGGGAAATGTATGGCATATCTGAGCATGTACTGGAGTCAGAAAGCATGTATATTTCTAGGCATAATTATAAACTACAAACATTTTACTCAAAACAATGGCTTTGAGTATTTGAATTTGTGTTTTTATCAATTAAATAAATAATTCAAAAGATGTCATGATCTACTATCTCTAACTCAAGAGATCAGCATAGAGAGATCACCTAAAACTTGCACCGCAAATATTTGTGAAATGTAAAATACTATTGATGTACTGTTTTCATAGAATCCAAGATTAGACAAGAACTCATACGAAGGTAGGTCCATAAGTTTCCGGCATATCCATTTTCTAGGTATGATAAAGACAAAAACTATATTTCACTTTTTAATATAGTTACTTATTGAAATACACTTCTCACATCTATGAATTAACACGTCAACACCCCCCTCCCCAGTAGTCAGAAGGTTTGTCTGCAATATCGGCATAACCAGCAACCATCACTTCTTCGTCACTCTTAAATTTCCTTCCTCGAAGCTCCCTCTTGAGTTTTGAGAAGAGGAAATAGTCACTGGGATCTAGATTTGGGCTGTAGGTGGATGGTTGATCTCCTTGAAGCCACATTTCTTCACAGCTTTCTTTGCAACAAGAGCTGTGTGTACAGACGCGTTGTCGTGAAGAAGGCGCAAACCACCACTCAACTTTTCCTCGCGTTTTCTTTTTGATGGAAGCACGTAGTCTGTGCAGTAGGCCAACAAAGCACTCCCTACTCATTTACTGCGGTGTTCCTCTCCTTGAAGTCAATGAAGAGTATTCCTTCACAGTCCCAAAATATTGTGGCCATGATCTTCTTGGTTGACTGAGTGACCTTGGCCTTTAGAGGCGGTGGTTTGACAGGTTTACGCCACTCCATTGATTCTCTGTTTGGACAAGGAATGATAGTAGAAGATCACAGTTTTATCTGCTGTAACAATGGTTTGCAGAACTTCTCTCTCGTTGCCACGGCAGAGCTCCAAAATGCCTGACAACAGGTGACTCATTGCTGCTTTTGGACTTAGGAAAGAAGTCTAGGCACCCATCTTGCACTAACCTTATTCATGTTTAAATGTTCACGAATAATTCGAAGGACTGTTGTTTTAGAAAGGTTCAACCTTGCTGCTATTTCTGTAACTTTGAGTTATGTTTTCAGGAGCCGACCTGCACGCTCTTCGTCTTCAATGCTTTCTCGACCCATTCGAAAACGTTTGGTTCATTCTTTTACGGCAGAATATGAGGAGGATGCTTCCTCATACACACCGTCCAATCGCTCTTTAATTTCATTTGGAGTAAGTCCTTTTTTTTTTTTTTTTGTAAAGAACTTAATATCAGCTCGATACTCCATATCGAACATATCACAATCTTCTACACACAGACTTCTTTATGCAACTATATCTGAACACAGCGGACCGGAAGCAAGTTGATTTTTTTAAGAATAAGAAAATAAAGAATAACATAATTTAATATAATTATGAATATTGAAGCTATCTACGTGATGAAGATAATTGAATGTTGATGGATTGTCACTGTGAAAGAAAATTCAGCAGTCACACTTAAAGTATGAAAATTGTATGGTCTATTCATTTGCTGCAGATGTTGGGAATCTCTTCCTCTTATGCTAATACAGCAACAACAACTGAATCTCAGTAGGCCTACGTAAAGAATTTACCCTTTCTTCAGACTGCAAACTTGTTCATTGTGTGACACTGAAAGGAAGAGTGTGTCGGGTAAAAGAAACAAGGCGAGCAAGTTGCAGGGCCCTCAAGTTTTCAGCGAGAGCGACTAGGGTGAACGGGATCATTAATCTTGGCGAAAAGAGAATTGTCATCGCGATTCTGAGATGTCGAATATTAAATATATGAGCCACCGCTTGGCTGGTGGAACGGAAGGGGCGTAGAGGGGACCGGGCAAGAGGGCCTGCCTGCCTGCAGAGTGTTTGCGCTCCGGGAGGAAAAGTGGAGGAAAAGCATTTGTTTAGTAAGAGAGTGGAAAGGGAATGCAGTATTTACGAGAGGTGGCGCCTTCAAGGCGCACATACGCAAAATGCTGCTGATGTTGCTGTTATTTGTTTCCGTTCCCATAGCAAGACGAGCACCTCACAGCCGCCTAGAGCCAGTCATAGACACGTCATTAACCACCGTACAGGCAGCGGTTTCAACTCCCATACTAATTTAAAATGACACATTATCACATGTTTTTCACAATATATAATTTATTTATTTCTTGTGACAAAGCTAAGGCCTTTAGGCTTTCTCTTCCTCTTTACCACTACACTAAGTTTCAGCGAATAATGAATGAATGAATGAATGAATGAATGAATGAATGAATGAATGAATGAATGAATGAATGAATGAATAGTATTTAACGCTCGTTTTTGCTATAGAGGTACCACAGACGATGGACACTGATATTACATGAAATAATATATTTGGAAAGGATTTTTTTAAAGGAAGGAATCGTTTCAGGCCTAAGCTTAGGGTACCTCCCCGGCTTCAGTTTGTTGATTTGGTTTATTTACGGACGCTTTTAATACCTCGGGTCATCAGCATCCCATTCAATTCAGAGCATAAAACGGCCGATAAAATTTACTCTAAAGCCTTTTTTTTCAGGCTTGAGGTAAATCTACAACATGAATCGCATAGTTTTACATCCCTTTTGAAGGAATCGATACTTTGGATTTCTACACCCAAAAAATCCTCCAGCCGGAATTAAACGGGCAATCTTGGATCTACGAGACAAGTATGGTTACCACTTGTACAGAGTACAAATAGTTATAAAAGTCTTACGACAGCAAAATATAAATATATAAACCGGGATAGAACTTTTTTGAGAATGATTATTTATTAATTTCAGTTCTCGATTGACCGCCGCGGGTGGCCGAGGTCGTTAAGGCGCGGACTCGTGAGCGGGAGGTGTGGGATTCGATTACCACCAGGACTGTCCTCCCTGATTGAGATCTTTTACAGGCTTTGCTCTGTTCTCATTAATGACAAATGCAGGGGAGGTAGCCTAAGTTAGGCCTGGAACGTTTCCTTCCTTAAAAAATCCTTTCCTTAAATATCATTTCATCTGGTGTATTTTCAGTGTCCACGTGCCTCAATAGCTAAACCGGACGTTAAAAAATTCTCATTTAACGTACTCTTTTAATTATTATTTGAACTAAAATTTTTATGTTGTTCCTCTTCTTGTATTAAACTGTACTATTTAATCTTATTTAGCACCTATTTGAGAAACAGAATACATTAACTGATTTAACAGCATTAGTGTAAGTTTAAAAATGTTATGTTTTGTTATTGTTTATTAATTTTTTTTATAAAAGTGGTTTATTTTATTTTCTATGTATATTTTCTGCGTTATTTTACGCCGTACGTTCCAGTCAAACATCTGCTAGCCACGTTTGCAATTGGTCGGCCACGCCGAAAAACTACTTAAAATATACAGGAGATTAAATTTATCCAAAATATTGTTGTATCCTTTTATTTTAAGCCTATGAACTTGTGTTATATCGTAGTCAAAAGCTATATTCGATAAAGAAAATAAAACAATTTTACAAAATAACGAAATGATTAATTATTTCATGGAAACGCAATTAATATGGGGAATGTATTTTAATGTAAAACTAAAGAGAGATCATTATTTCAGACTGATGTAGAAAAAGGAAGTATAGTGAAATTAGTTGTAGCCACTCTGAATCTCACTTGAGTGTATTATACGTGTTTGTCCATTATTGTTTGTTGCTTTTCTGATAATAATACTGACATTACCAGGGTATCCCACCTCCATATCTAGTTTCATTTATAAGATCCGCCAGCATCAGGAACAGACATTGACCAATGTTGCACGCCTCTCATACAAACGGCAAGAGAAAACATGAACGCCTATGGCATTTCCACTTGTTTAGTTCGTTTAGATTTTGGGGTTATTTTTAATACTTTTTAAAATTGCATTCTTGATTTGACATCACGACGTTGATTCTGTGCTCCAGCATTTTTCTTCGCTTCTTTTTCTTCACGGTCAGATTTTCTCTTCATGTTTTCCCTCCTTCTCTTATTCTTTCTGTTCGTTTAATTGTCTCTCCGGAAGACTTCTAATTAATTTCTGCTGCACGGACAAAAGTAGGAAGGAGCCATGATGTCCCACGAGACTAAACAATGTCCTTGTACTCCTTCCCTGCTCCCAACCTCACCCAGCTTCCATCGTCTTTCTTTGACCTCCCACTTTATCCCAGGAAGTTAAACAACAATCATGTTATTCTACAACCTTCATACTCGTTATTTTTCTGATCTCTAGGAAAGTATATAAGTTTAAATTACACACTGCCTCATATATTTAATCTAAGCAATTTAATAAAGACATTACAAAGTTTTTCGTAATCGCATGAGTGCTTATGCTTTTGCTGTATTTGTCTTTAATTTTGACTTCATCCATTTTAAAGTTTTTCTTCTCTTATACAAATTAAACGCGTGTCCTTCTCGTATGTTGCTTTCTCCTGGTTTAAATACTATGATGCATAATTAATATAACGATAGCACCCAGGCTCATATAATTCCAATTTATTTTACGGTATAGCATTCTGTAGGGGAAAACGTATGATAATGCTTTAGTTATGAACTTGAAAACCTCGACGGTTCAATAATCGTCACCATTAGAACAATTCAGGCTTTAGGAAAAATCTCTTTAGCAGTTATGAGAAATTACACAGGTGTTTTGAAGTGTATATTAAAACGTTTTAGAGATTAAATGCTTTTTATTTGATTTATTTATGGACTTCTTTAACATCTCAGGTCATCAGCGTCCCATTCAATTGAGGGCGTGAAACGGCCGACAAATTTTCCTCAGAGGCCTCATCTTTCAGGCTTGAGGTTCTTTTACGTGCCGTAAATCTACGACACGGTACCCATGGCTTTACTTCCGTTCCGAAGGAAGCCATACTTACGATTTTTACGCCCGAAAAAATCCATCGATCCTAGCAGGGTTTGAACCCGCGATCTTGGGCTTAGAAGGCAAGTGTGGTTACCACTACACCACCATGACCAACTGCTTTAGAGATGGTAGAAGAGGTGAGAAATAGGTTTATTTATGTGACAAAAAGCTTATATTTCTAATGTTTTCTCGCTTGGGGCGCTGATAAGGTAAATCGTTTAGGAATGTAGGTCTCACCGATTCTCCGTGACATGACCTTCCATCTCTGTGTACAACGCTGAAAGTAGATTTGTGTTGTGATCAGCATTCCTCGTTGCTCAAATCATCACCTTGTGTTATGTAAAATAGGTCATGACACTGCGGCAAAAAAAGGTAAGGTCTTCATGTTGTTCTGTTTAATGTAAAGTACATGCCTTGTTGATTGTGTCATTCCAGTCGCTCTGAAGAGTCGGTTTAATGTTTACTGTACAGTATACACAACACGTATTTCATTTATGGTAGTTTCTAATGGCAGGCTTTATGCTCCCCGAGCTGGAGAATATGCACCTCACTTATGGGAAATAAGGTGCTGCAAAGTATGCTGAAAAAGATGTCGACTTACATTTTCTTCCAATTGAATTGTGAGACAAAATCCCTCCAAACAGATCTTTAATCAGCTCAATGGAATATTTCAACAAAGTGTAAATGGTGCATGCCAGTCTACCTTTCAAGTAAATAAAATAATGCTTAAGTGAGAGAGCTTGATTTCCTAAAACGATGAACTACACGATTTTTGGCACATAAAAAGTGTCTCTTCACTTTCTCTATCATCTATCAAACATTATAAATCCTGTATATACTTAAAGCACTTGAAAATATCCAAAACCATTCCACTGCATTTCGACTTGATAAATTTTTCTTCACAATTGCATTTGGTTGCAATGTGGATGCGAAAAGGAACAGAAAAGGCATTATGGCTGGGTTGAGAATGCTTTTCATCTGTACACGAAACAAAACTCCATTAAGTTAATCCGTTTTCAAATTATTTAGTACTAATTAAACGCACTCTTTTCACTAGAAATGGAAAGTTTTTTATGCATAAACCCTCAAATACTGTTTCGTCAATCACCCCACCCACTAACAGATATAGCAGAAGAAATTACCTCTTCCAAACCCAAATATTTTATAATACTTTAGTCTCTTTTTTACAAATCCGTGGAAACCCCCATCTTGGGGCTTTCCGATTTGGTAATTGAAAGTAATGAGGACATATGTTTAATAAGAGCCACTTAAACAGAGCTTAAAAAAATATATATCGAGGGTGCCAAAAAGTGTATACACAATTTCACAGTAGATATCTATGTAATATATTTCAAAGTTGGACCAAAAACAACAGTAATGTATAGTATGATGTTCTGTAAACAGATGTGACTCACATTACGTTATGCTAGCGTTGCTACAACAAAATGGAGCCAAGATTATCGTTTGAGCAGCGGAAAGGAATTATGAAGTGGTATTGGAAAACCGAGAGTGTTGTTGAAGTTCAAAGGCAATGGAGACGTGTGTACAGAACAGAACCATCAACGAGAGTAATAATTGCAAGCATTCGAGACAAATTTGAGACTCTTGGTAGAAAACCAGCTACACTGGCAACACTTCGGGAAGAATAATGAAATGACATGTGCTGCAATTGATGGGGACACTTTTGCAAACGTTGCTCGATCAGTAATTCAATATATTCAGAAGTGTATCGACGCTGATGGGGGGTATATTGAGCAACTGTTGTTAACTGTAAAAGTCTAAGATGATTAGTTATCATCATTATCTGTTTGTGTTAATTCAATTTTGTTATGTTAACACAGTTTTTCTTTGTTTGAAATGTGTACACATTTTTTGGCACCCTCTGTATATATTATACACTAATATTTTGCAATGTAACCTACTTTTTAAAGTGGCTTAAAAACGCCTTATAAAATAAGAATCATAGAAAATATTCTACATGTACATTTAGCCCTGAAGTGTAATTAATTCAAACTGTTTTCATTTTGCAGTCATTTTCTTCTTTAAAGTAGAGCATGCAATTTGGTTTCCTTTGTATGATTGCCGTTTGTTGTTTGCTGGGTGAAGAAATTACAATGGACTGTATTTGATGAGTGAAATGGCAGCCATGCATCATATTTTTGTTTTGCAGATGGAAATGCTTTTTCAAAGTGAACTTTATGCAGAAAGGTACCCCCGACAGACCTTGTGCAAGAGCATTCTAATGAATCCACAAACACCTGCGAGGGACAGGCTCATTTCAGAACAGATGTTCAGATGCTCAGAGGTTAAGAGAGATATAACACCGTGAGCTTAAGGAACAATTTATTTTTAATGTAAGTGAAAACTTAAAAACTGGATTAAGAAAGTGCATCTATTGGAATATTCTGTACTGAAACCTTATTTTCTCAGCATTTACTTCGTTCACTGACGACTTTACACTTAACGGCATGTTCAATAGTCGGAACATTCACACCAAGGCCTAACGAAGTACGATAGCACAAGCGCCAACAAAAATTCAGATATACTTTTGGCCTGAAATCGTTCATAATAATTTTCTTGGTCCTCGTTTCTTTCCTGTGCGTCTGACAGGATACACTTATTTGGCAGAAATCAGTTGCATCATTTGATTGAGATGCTCATTTGATGAATGTGGTTCATGCAAGATGGCGCTCCAATTTCTGTCAATTTTTGAATGATCATCTTCCTCAAAGAGAGATAAGTGGAAGGAGTTTTGTTATATCCAACGGATTTTTATCTGCGAATACATTTAAAGATCTTAGTTAAGCAACTCCTGTACTTGATGTTGATATACAGAGGGAGCGTATCCAAAATTGATTTGAAGAAATATGAAACATTACAGCAGTTTTCAACACCAAGGCAAGAAGCACAAGCTCAGTGGATGTATAAATGTTGGTTTGTTAGCAATAACACATGTGTAACTGAAATCAAGGTTTTTCAGGCTCAAAACTATTAACACTATACATCCTGTACATGACTTACAGTATCAGAAATATCTGCCTTTCTAGTTTTGTTAAATGTCTGAATAAAGGCAGATCACACGATGATGGATTTAAATAACGTTAGTTAGATATTAAAAGTTGTATTTCTTATTGGCCTGCTAAAAAAATTGTACTTTCTCAGTAATAATAGAAATAATGTTATGTTTGTTTACAATTGATATACATATCATTGTCTGAATGGTTTAAAAAAAAAGACAGCAAACAAAGATCAAAAGGAAGATAAAGTAAAAATTTAATTTGCTATACATACGAGAATAGGTCTGTTAGTTTTCGGCCTCGCCGACAAGGATTATCGCCTCCACAAAATCCTTATTTGGTGTCGTACCTTATCTGTTAAATAAATAATTGCAGCTTTAACTTCCGCTCCGCTGTGTTGAATTGTTCAGATATAGTTGCAAAAAGAAGGCTATGTGTAGAAGTTTGTGACATGTTCAAAATGGAGTTTCGAGCTGTTATAAGTTCTTCACAAAAGAAGACCTTATTCCAAATGAAATTAAGCAGCGATTGGACGGTGTATAGGGGAAGCATCCCCCTCATATTCTACCGAAAAGAATAGGCCAAACTTTTTCGAATGGGTCGAGAAAGCATTGAAGACGAAGAGCGTGCAGGTCGGCTCTTGCAGGTGCTCAATCCTGAAAACATCGCTCTTGTGGAAGGAGAAATTATGGAAGACCGGCGGATCAAAGTTACAGAAATAGCAGTAAGGTTGGGACTTTCTAAAACAACAGTCCTTCGAATTATTCATAAGCAGTTAAATATGAATAAGGTTAGGGCAAGAGTGAGTGCCTAGACTTCTTTTCTCAGTCCAAAAGCAGGAACGAGTCATCTGTTGTCAGGCATTTTGGAGCTCTGCCGTGACAACGAGAGATATTACAGGATATGAAATTGTGGTTCGCTACTATGATCTATTGTCCAAAAGAAAATCAATGGAGAAGGGTGGGTTTGGCGAAGCGGCGCCTCTAAAGCCCAAGGTCACTCAGTCGACCAAGAAGATCATGGCCACAATCTCTTGGGACTGTGAAGGAATACTCTTCATTGACTTTAAGGAGAGGAACACCACAGTAAATATGGAGAGTACCATGCTGGGCTACTGTGCAGACTACGTGCTTCCATCAAAGAGAAAAGGCGAGAAAAACTGAATGGTGGTATGCGCCTTCTTCACGATAACGCGATTTTTGTTGCAAAGAAAGCTATGAAGAAATGTGGCTTCAAGGAGTTTGACCATCCTCACTACAGCCTAGATCTGGCTCCCAGCGACTTTTTCCTGTGCTCAAAACTCAAAAAGGGCCTTCGAGGAAGGAAAGTTAAGTGTGACGAAGAAATAATGGAATCTGTTTATGGCCATTTTGCAGATAAGACTTCTGACTATTTTTGGGGGGTGGGGATTGAAATGTTAATTGAAACATATGAAAGTGTATAGCAATAAAGGGTAACTATATTGAAAAGTGAAATATAGTTT
This sequence comes from Metallyticus violacea, assembly GCA_030762175.1. Taxonomy (NCBI): domain Eukaryota; kingdom Metazoa; phylum Arthropoda; class Insecta; order Mantodea; family Metallyticidae; genus Metallyticus; species Metallyticus violacea. The sequence continues at coordinate 116,663,719 of CM060842.1, read as the reverse complement.
AATAGTTGGGCCTGAAACTTATGGACCTACTCTCGTAAGAGATCTACATTAACATGAATGCCAATATTTATATATTTTTGGAAATGTGGCATAGGAACTTTAACTATTTCCTTTCTTAATATTGCAGAAACAGAAAGAATATTATTTTCACTTAAAAAGATTAAAGAGGCATTCTTTGTTACGCATGTCTGCAATGAATGCTTAAATAATATTTTGATGCGAGTATTCATGAAAATACATGTGTGTTTTAATGATGCCCAGAAAGTGAATGAATGAGGTTATAAAGCGAATATTGCAAAACAAGCTGATTGAAAGTAGAATAGAATAAAACCAAAATGTGATGAATTAGAAAATCTTGGTCGCATTTGCGCTTATATAACGATTTAATTCATAGCATGAGCATTTATAGCTGATAATATAATAAAGATCAAGGCAGTATCGAAACTGGAATCAAAGCTCTTGTTAAGAAAATGGTTTATTCTGGATAATGTGCTTTAGGGGCCTGTAAACTCAATTGTAGATTAAAACTGTTAGTCATTAGTACGTTTACCCGAGATCACAGTGGCCATTACAGATATGTTTACCCCGAGTACCGTTGCTTGCCGCTGGGCAGCACTGAGCTAGACGCCAGGTAGGACTGGGGCCTGCTCAGGTGAGACACAAGACAAATCGAATGTCAGACGCTAATAAGTAACCGGGGTATCTGGACAAATGACCCAACGGCGTCCTCTGCATGTTGCTGTAATAGCCTTGGCTCTGTCCAGGCCATCAACCGACGGCGAAATTAAAGAAGCCTGGAAAAAGAATGAGATGGTGAGGGAGAAAAATTCATTGAATATGGAATGTGGTACAGACAGCGACGAAAGTAAATAGTGCCATTCGGAGAGAATATTCTGGAAAGGACAAAAATTACGAGTACGTCAAATACCTCCATATCCTTTATAGTCTGCAATGAAACAATTAGACATTTTAATTCGAGCTTGAGTCTTAGGAGATCATAAAGTTCTACACTTGTCAAATTACATGGTGATGGTTGCCAGATATGTCAGATCATAGTAAGCAACAGAAACTTATACATCACAATCCAAATATTCCAAGTTGTCAAAAGAAAAAAAAAAAAAAAACAGGTAGACTTTAATAATAGCAATTTATTATTATACATTCTTTACATTAAAAATATAACTCCCTTTTCAACAGGAGGAAGGAAAAGAAAAGGAAAATCTTGTCAGCAATAGTGACACATTTATTGACAGCATCATCATTGAATTATTTATACATCTCACAGCGAAACATTTTCTTTTCCAAATTCTCATTTAAAGCAATATAATAATCCCTATAATATAAATACTGGGTCCATACAGATCCATGTAAATTTGTCAGTTCATCTTTATTTAAAGTAACCAAATTTTTAAGTAACCCCATTAAGTTTTAAACAAATACAAATCGTATCTTTACAATACATATTTCAGATACTTGTTGTTATTTATAAAAATTGTACTTTGAAAAATGCCAAGTGTCGAAGCTTATAAAAGAAGAACTTTTCTCATTCCTGGCTGTTTTAGGACAAGAATTGAAGTATTTAAAATGTACGATTGGATATATTATGACTACTACTGACTACTGTATTTGAACACTATTACTCCAATCATGTTGGTCATTTTATAAGTGCTCATTGTTGTTCTGCTGAGAGCAAAAGTGACTTTAGTACTGTAAAAAATCTTCCATTTATTTATATTTTTCCAGCGCCGGACATTTATAACAATGTTTTAAAGACAAAAAAATAATTCTAAATGACAATGTAATTACTGCGGCATCATATTTGTCCACAGTATCTCGGTCAAGCGCTAGATAGGGAAGTGACGGCAAGATTTATTGGCAATGTGGCTTGTGCTACAATAAATGCCCGAGGAGGGATTTGAAAGTGGTTCCTTTGGTTACTATTTTACTACTGAGGCACCACAGGTGGTGGACACTGATGATACATGAGATGATAAAATGGGAAAGGGTTTTTATTTTTAGGGAAGGAAACGTTCCAATCATAAGTTTAGGGTACCTCCCAGATATTTGCCAGTTAGTGAGGAAAACCTGGAAAACCCCCATCAGGAAGGATGGTCCTGGCAGGAATCGAACCCTTAGCTACCTCGGCGACCCATGGCGGTCAACAAGAGTGTAAAACAGTAATCATTTAGAAAATATGTAATAAAGGAAAGCATTGTTCATATGCATTCTTAAAGTCACAATATTAGGTTTGTTTCAGCATACATCACGCCCTTTAATTAAATACATACCAAAGCCCATTATGTTTAATTTTAAAAAATTATATGCGGAAATTACGTGGGGGAAATTGTCCATTTTTTTTGCGTGTGTAAAATATATACTTATATTTTTGATACGAATTTACAAAACATGCTTGTACTTACAACAATAATTCGATATATGTTTATTTGCTGTAAACTTACTTTATTTTTTGTGATAGTTATTGGTTTTGGACGCGTTAATATTAAATAAAACATAAGATTAAATTTAAACAGATTTCTTGTATTATTTAAAGATATATGTACTTATAAAGTATTTGAATAGAAAAGAAACGAAGTAAAATTTTTTATTTTATTTATTTATTCATTTTTGAATGGTGTTTACATCACAGACGGTGAACACTGCTGATATGGAGATGAAATGATATACTGGGAAGAATTTTTTTAAAGGAAGGAAGCGTTCAGGCCTAAGTTTAGGGACCACCCCGGCTTTTGCCATTGAAGAATAACTGGAAAAAAAAAATGGTCCTGGCGAACTCTAGACTTCCTGCTCACGAGTCCGTGACAACAACCTCGGCCAACCGGAGCGGTAAGTAAAGATCAGTTGCTAATTTTAAGATCCGGTTCTCTGTAAATACATGCAATACACTTTTATTATCTAATATAACTAATGTCTTCTCTTTAATGTACTTCTATTCTTAAAGCATTTGATACATCTATCCGACTCAGTAGTAAAAACGGGCGTTAAACACTACTCAAAAAAAAAAAAAAAAAACATCTATCCGACATGATCTTTTCCAATTCCCTGTAAATATTTAACGTGCTACTGTGTATTAGTTTCTTCATTTCTAATTATGTATGGTCTTGTCGTTCCTGAAGCCACCAGCCGAACTTTATTCGGGTTTAAATATTAGCTCCATGATTGGTTCCTGCAAGACAGTTTTCATAGTCACAGGATTATACAAGTTAAATGATATATAGAAGCCGTTCTTATTATTATTTAATCCTAATTATCTTAGTTTTCTCTTTTTAAAGCATTTTTATATTATTACTATTGTCAACATAATGATAATTTAATGCAAGTAATTATGGAATATGCTTAATACAGTCAACAAATAGTAGATAGTTTCTTCATTAATATTCAAAACTCATTGAATAGAATATGAACTTTAAGTTATGGGATATTTGGATTAGTTTGTTTTATCATTTTTCAATAAATATTTAGCAGCAATTATATACCAATATGTAAGATATGTTTTATGCTACAGATTTTTCTTAAGAATTATTAATGTTGTAATACTTATGACAAGATATATTACTTTTAAATCCAGCTAGATTGGTGGGAGAATTGTCTTCGAAGCTGTTTTAACTTTCATTCATTGAAAACACTCAAGTAACCTAGAAAATAAGGTACATCTATTTATTTGCACATCACAAGAGTTAGTTTTGTCTCGCACCGAGTAATCTCTCATTGTTTCGCTGTACTTGTAGGTTTCATGTTTGGCCTTGGCAGTACGTATCGTTTTTCATTCTCTGAAGACTGTCACCAAGGATATTCGCTTCATTGCAGATTTTTCACCTTCTTCGCAGCTGTTATTGTTCGAAGATTATTTAGTACAGTGAAATAAATTATGAGAATATCATTGAAACGCCTATAAATTTAATTACAGGGAGTTGTTTACAAAAAAATTACTTGAACCTGACGCGATTAATGATAAAAAAGCAAATAAATATTGAAACATAAGTTTCCTAAACAAAGACCACAATTAATAGACAAAAATTATAAATTCAACTTTAAATACAATTAAGAGAACTATTATCATGAGGAAATCATAATATTATCATTAAAAGAAGAACAGAATATAATCTCAAAATATCTTTTATCCACTCAGAAATAGCGTTTCACGAAGTGAATAGGATAAAAATCTGAAAAATAAGAGTTCTTTCAATAAAAGTGTTCTATATTTAATATATAACATCTACAGTATTTATAAAAGTATAGTTGTCAGATTTTTCACACGATTACAGTTTTATTCGAATACATTTCTTGATATTAAAGTTAAGAAAATTTAATTAAAAACACATATAAAAGAAAGCTTTATCTTTGAACAAGAAGGGTTTGTACTCAATGTTATGTAGAAATTCAAATATAAATATTTTAATGATAGCAATGAATGGTTAAATACTTATTTCTGGAACTTTCTAAACTGATACTACATTATTCATAGTTAGAGATACTTTATTTTACATTGAAATGAATAAAAACAAATAAATATATTGTATCTTTAGAAGAAGAAACAATATATAAGCGCTTGGTTTTATTACATTTAGTTGCTGGTAGGCCAAAAGTAGATTCCTCAAACAAAATCCAGATTGACGATAAATCACATTTTCTAGCAGATAAAGTAAATTCTTTTGATTTCTTAGCTTTAATTAAAAACATAAAACTGACAATCTCGTAATTATAAGATAACCTGTCCAGTTTTTCAATTGTTTCAATGTATTTTGTTTACTGAATATATTAAACGCAGTTTGTAAGAAACAGGGAGAGAAGGACATTGCACTCTAACACGAATCAATTGCACACATTCCAATCAAATTACCAATATCATTAAAGGGTGACGTAAAATTGTCTTAAAGCGCTGATCATCTAGTGGCTCCACGAAAATAATATCATATTTTTCATCTCTATAATATCAGATTACCTCCTTTCTTAGGATTCTTTCCTAAAATTCAATTAATGTCACAAAACTTAATATCCATACATACTTTGTCATAACAGAACATCTTATAAGGATATTACTAGAGTTCAAAAAACAAAATCGCATCGAAATTCAGTTATAGGTTATTTAATTGCCTCCAAATTGATATTAATATACATTTTTGGATTAGCTCACTAGAGGACTCCATTTAGTCACCTTTTGCTCGAATTCAAACATACAAAACAGCATCAAAATTCAGTTTAATTACCTAATTCAATGATGATATTAGTATTTTTTGTGTGTAAAACTATGCAGCTAAAAACACAGTAGTGATCCACTGAGACAAAGTGATATTTTGAAGCATTGCTATGCAAACATCTGCACGGCCTCGGCTGGCGTAACAGAGGCGAGCGAAGGGGTGACTGATCTCTAGTGAGTAAATGCGGCGTTTTACAACAAAATGAGTATCACCATTGAATTCAAATGTAAGTAAATGACCTGTAACTGATTTTTTGTATGATTTTGTTTTTTTCCTAATCAGTTCCTAGTTAGTCATTATATTCTGTTATTTGCCCTTAAGTTAGAACATTAGAATGGTAAAGTGTAATATTGGAAGAAGGGGCATTTATGTGAAAATAAACTGATAGGGTGAAGTATAAAGGATCTGGAGAATAAGATATCGACGGAAGAGCACAAGAAATAGAAGTCCAAAAGCTTAAATCCTAAAGGAGGAAAAGAATTGGTGGCATAAAATACCATTTATTAAAATTATGTTCATAAATGTCCTCTTGACCGGGTTTTAGAGAAACCGAATTTACTTCTTCTTTGAATAGTTACCGCGTGTTCTTATATCTCTGTGATTTTTGGGCTTGTAGTAAAATATTTCTGTTACACTATATTATTTTATTCCTTCAAATTTAGAGGCATTTATTATTCTTTTGTATTCTTTTACGAAGTATTTGTTATCTAAGTACTGATTTCCTCTCTGGATATATTTTTTAATAGTGTTTAACGCCCGTTTTTACTACTGAGGCACCACAGTCAGTAGACACTGATGATACATGAAATGAAATGATTTATTAGGAGAGGATTTTTTAAGGAAGTAAACCTTCCAGGCCTAAGTTTAGGGTACCTCCCCGGCATTTGCCAATTATGAGGACTGAGGAAAACCTGGAAAAAACCTCAGTGAGGGAGGACGGTCCTGGCAGGATTCGAACCCAAGACTTCCCGTTCACGATTCCGCGCCTTAACAACCTCGGCCACTCGTGGCGGTTTTACCTGGATATAACTAGCCACAGATTTAAGGGTCTCGTTTCTTCAGACTATATTTCTGTTCTGTTTAGCTTAACTTTGTTTCACATGTTGATTCTGATATATTTGGAGCATTCAAAAATGATTGACACCCCCCCCCCATTGCTCTGGAAAAATAACAGTTTGAAAAGCGTGCCCGTTTAAGCGTCAATAGTATCGCATATTGCTGCGGCGTACTGTTGAGCTCGTGGACAACGAACACACAACATGGAAGAACACAGTGTGGTTTCTGTGGAGAGGAGTGGCTGTTACAGACATTCACACGAGCAGCACCAAAGTCTCAGATCACAGTTCAATGGATATAACACTTCAAAGACGATAAGAACTATGCTGAAACACGGAAAAGCACCGAGCGTCCCGCAACAGGACGTGAAGACAACACACAACTCGTGTTTGATTTGATAATGCAGAACAGATGAATCACTTTTGATGAACTACAGAACGCAACAGGTTTATCAAGGGGAACCTTTCACACCATCATCCACGAGGACTTGAAGATGAGAAATGTGTATGCGCAACGAATGCCTCATTCCCTCAGAAACAATACCGTGTGGAGACGTGCCAGCGGTTGATGGAACTGTACATCGCGCATCCGGCGGAGTTCTTTGAGTGTCTGGTCACCGTGGACGAGCTTCTAGCAGCTGTGCACGGAAACTGCCAGAACGATTACAAAGACGCTTAGACATTGGAAGGGAATACTTCTAATTCTGTATTCCTCGTGTCGCAAGTTCCTATTGTGGGATTTTTTAAACGTGCTATATAAATGTATAACTGTTGCAGTAAAATAGAAAATGAAATTATTCTTTTCATGGAGGCAGGACTGGTTTCAATAGAACAAGTATAACGTCGCCACTTGGGCATAACTGTTCTATTTTCTGCAAAAATTAGGAGAGGCGTGTGCTACCGATAGGGTACTGCTGGCACTTGACCAAATAAAATGTAAACAATGAATATTATCAAAAGAAACGTTTGTAATTCATCTATGTTAATACAGAGGGTGCCAAAATGTATACACACTTAAAGCAAAGAAAATTTCTGTGTTAACATAACAAAACTGAATTCACACAAACAGAAAATGATCAGCACTAATCATCTAAGACTTTTGCAGTTACAACAGTTGCTCAAAATGTCCATCATCGGATGTCGATACACTTATGAGTACGTTGAACTACTGATTGAGCAACGTTTGCGAAAGTGTCCTCAGCAATTGCAGCACATGACGTTTCAATTTCTTCCCGAAGTGCTGCCAGTGTAGCTGGATTTCTACGGTGTACAACATCCTTAAGAGTTCCCCATAGGTAGTAATCCAATGAAATTAGACTCGGAGAACGCGGTCGAAAACTCTTCGTCCTATTGCTTTGAACTTCAACAACATTCTCGGTTTTCCAGTACCCCTTCAAAATCGCTTTCCACTGTTCAAACGATAATCTTGGCTTCAGTTTGTTGTAGCAACGATAGCATAACGTAATGTGAGTCACATCTGTTTACAGAACACCATACAATAAATCTGGGCTTTATTTGTTCATTGTTGATTTACCTATCACGTAGCAACGCTATCATAATGTATGTGAGTCATATCTGTTTACAGAACATTATACTACACATTACTGTTGTTTTTTGGTCCAACTTTGAAATATATTAAGTAGATATCTACTGTGATATTTGTATACATTTTGCCATGATAATTGTTTCAATCTTCCTCTGGATCTGTTTAAAATTAAATGTGCTGTGATTTCGCAGCTTTGGACCAATTTTTAGCTTATTTTTTCAGAGTTCAAAACGTATGAAAATAAAAGGATGAAATAGAATGGCAGAAAACTAAATTCCAAAGCTAATATATTAAAATTTTATCAACTATTTATATGCTTATAAATTATTGATAAATTCTCTCTGGGTACTTGCTATGCTTTGTCTCAAGATACAATTCCCAAACACGGAAGGCTAAAAGTTATACTTTCAAAATAAATGTAATCAAAGAAAATGAAAAGAATGAAACAAAATTTGAAGCTGAGGCAATTTATCCCAATTTTAAACTGACAGAAAGTTAGTGTCGGTATGTGTTTGTTTAATTTTCATGTTAGCTGCATTGTACATATACCTTGATGAACCATAGACTCCTTTCGTAGATATGTTTGCAAGAAATTCATCTGATGGTTTTCATGCGTAGATGCTACTCAATTGGTGAAGAGGAAACAAAAAATAGAATGCGGGAGAATGTTAAGAAATTACTGACATGTTGAGGCGTTTCATTTCTTCACTCATCCCCTTCAGAACCACTGACAGTTATTAAAAACCTCTAAACACTGGGTACGAAGATATGAAGAGGAAACTATTAGCTAGAGAAGAAGGAATGGGGTGGAAATAAGGAGAAAATAGTGCATTATTAAGATAATACCTTATGGGGAGGATCTTGATTTCAACACTGAAACAACACAACGTCAGAGGGGGAAGGAAAGTTGAAAAAAAAAAAAACACACACGCACAACAAGAATTAAAGTACAGCATTTGAGTTAAAGTACAGGCAGAAGCTATAGGCCTGTTTTATTTACATTTTTATTTTGCATGGCAGTTTTTCCATTTTTTAATTATGTCATTTTTTCAAAAACATGAAATTTGTATTTTGTGCTCTATAATTTACCAGAATGCATTATTTTATTCCATTATTTCCGCTGTTATTTGTTATTCTTATATTTTTTCATTTTTTTTCTCGTTTCATTTCACTTCAGCGCCCATTCGTTAGCATATTTCTTTGGAATAAAATGGAAAGTTTAAGTTAGCCTGCAAAGTTATGATCATTAATTTATTTATTATTTTAGATAAATATGAAATATATTAGATTAGGTTATAGAGTGAGATTCCATCTATAAGAATTATCTATCGAAATCTTTCATTAAACGTCCTAAAATGGAACAACTAGAACCTAAATTTAACTTTAATTTGTTTAGAAGATGTCACATTTAAAGTCTACAAATAGTTGATACATTTATTGCAGAAAGAATGGGTTTACAGTTCGTATAAACAGCTTAACATTTGTACTGAAGCAAGTTCGCATTATAAAATAAATGACAGCTGTTTGTTTTATAAATAACAAGTTAAGAAGAACACCATCTTTCAAATGATGTTTATAAGAACTTGAATTTTTACTTGCTCACTATCTAATATGACCTCTGCTTTCTCTACATCGCACAGTACAATTTTCTTTGTAATTATTTTTGCATAATTGCAGCGATTGCGATTATCTCTAGAAGAGTTAATCCATACTAGTTAAATATTTTTCTTAGGTTACAGTAAGTATAACAAGAACATCTGAATATTTTACAAACTGAAGTGTGTGTTTTGATTATTCATTTGTCAGTTCTTATTAAAAAAATTATATGAACGGGAGGGGGGGGGAAATTAAAGGAAAAAGCCTTAACAAATTTTAATTAATATTGTGCTTCTACTTATGTTGCTTTTACTACTATTACTACCATCATTTCTACTACTACTACTACTACTACTACTACTACTACTACTACTACTACTACTACTACTACTACTACTACTACTGCTGCTGCTACTACTACTAGTACTACCACACCTACTAGTACTACCACAGCTATTAGTGCTACTACTGCAATTACTAGTTCTACTTAAACTACTACTACTACTACTACTACTACTACTACTACTACTACTACTGCTACTACTACTACTGCTACTATTACTACTGCTACTATTACTACTACTACTATTACTATTACTACTACTATTACTATTACTACTACTACTACTATTACTATTACTATTACTATTACTACTACTACTATTACTACTACTACTACTACCACCACCAGCATTAATGGTAACTCACCAATCAAGTACCGCCACGGGTAGCGAGGTTGTTAAGACGTGGACTCGTGTGCGGGAGGTCTACGGCTCCAATCCCACCAGGACCGATGTCCCTGACTGGATAGCAAATATTTATCCTTAGACCTACAGTGCTTTATATTGTCATTACTTTTATTATGAAATTTATAATATTTAAATTCTTTAATTACGTTTAAGAAACATTTTAAGAGCCCGATGCCATTCACTTTTATACTTATTTACCGATGAAATTATATGAAATTACTTAAGGTTACTTAAGATGGAAATTAAACATAAACTTTATGCTTAATGAGGCAGAAAAAGAGGCTTATGTTAACACATTTCCTTAAAGTTAAGAAAAGCTTGGAAAAAGTTAATCTAACAAATTGATTCAAGCTCATAGTACCTATTCCCTCATATTTGCAGCCCGAATTTATTTAAAATAATTATAGTATTTTTATTTATTAACTATTAAAATTCTATTGTTTAGAGCCATAAATTGGTCATATGAACCAGGAAAGCATATCTGTTTATTATAATTAATCTTAGCTTTATTTCAAGCACAAAGAAAACATAGTCAGAAGGATATTCGACATTAAACTTGGGTAAACATGTACGACGGTAAGTTCTATAAGAGGCAACACATGTAGGTTTCAAATGTGAACACTGCATATTTAAAATTAAAGATCTAACTAGTTGTAACTTGGTATTTTTTAATTTACTCAAAACACAAGGCATTAGCTGCATGTTTCTCATACATGAAAAAATAACTTACTTGTCCAAGAGTACTATATTATATTTACAGTGTTAAAATACGAGAACATCTAAGCTCCATCCTTATAGTTCCTTTCTCAAAATGCAGTTAAGCATAAAAATTATAAGAGATGCAACAAGACGTGGTGGAAGCAATTTTTAAAATGAATGAAACATACAGTTCCATCTGCAACCGTCCATAGACCCGTCCTCTGACATCTCCAGTGTATATAATAACCGTGTGTGGTCTCTGTCCAGTTCGGAACTTGGGTTCAAAGTTCAGAGTTCCAATGTCATAAGGAGAAATGAAAACTGAAATTTCAACATTGCAAACCACACATCCCCTTGACGGACACGTATCATGGTCCTCGCCGGAGTGGAACCGGTGAAAAGGGAAGAGGACAGAACAAATATATTGGCGGGATAAAACCTGGGAAATGTACGTAACTGGAGAGAAACAAGGCAAAAGAGAGCTCTGGACTTTGTCCACCGCAGCACACAAAACCTACTACATGACATTTCCATGGTTCACAATATGCACTTAGTTCAACGTTAGCGAAGTCCTTGTTAATTACGCTTATTGGAGAACTGTACTTAAGTTCAATATCTTCTTGGGAACAGTCACTCCTTATTGTCACAGACTGAAGAATTACTGAGGCAGAAAACCAAAGATGATAACATTTAAAGAAACACCTTCTTCTTTCAGAAAATTAGGAGAAGGTAGTTTGCTGTTAAATTTCAACTCAACGTCAATTCAATAAAGAGTTCATAAATTGGAGCCAAGGCTTATTGCAATTATTATTAATATAATGTGATTAATAAGCTACGAAGGTAGATCCATAAGTATCCGGCCTCGCCGATAAGGATTATCGCCTTCCTTATCTGATGTCATACCTTATCTGTTAAGTAAATAATTGCAACTGTAACCTCCGCTCCGCTGTGTTCAGATATAGTTGCATAAAGAAGGCTATGTGTAGAAGATTGTGACATGTTCAAAATGCAGTGTCGAGCTGTTATTAAGTTCTTCACAAAAGATGGACTTACTCAAAATGAAATTAAATAGCAATTAGATATATATGGGGAAGTATCCCCCTCATATTCTACCGCAAAGGAATGCGCCAAACGTTTTCGAATGGGTCAAGAAAGCATTGAAAACGAGCTTGCAGGTTGGCCCTTGGAGGTGCTCACTCCTGAAAAAATTGTTATTGTGGAAGAAGAAATTATGCAAGACCAGCGACTAAAATTTACACAAATAGCAGCTGGGTTGGGCCTTTCTAAAACAACAGTCCTTCGAATTATTCATGAACATTTAAACATGAATAAGGTTAGTGCAAGATGGGTGCCTAGACTTCTTTCCTTAGTCCAAAAACAGCAATGAGTCATCTGTTGTCTGGCATTTTGGAGCTCTGACGTGGTAACGAGAGAGAAGTTTTGCAAATCATTGTTACAGGAAATGAAACTATGGTTCTTTACTATGACCTCCTGTCCAAAAGAGAAACAATGGCGTGGCGTAAACCTGGCGAAGCACCGCCTCTAAAGGCCAAGGTCACTCAGTCAATCAAGATGACCATGGCCACAAACTTTTGGTAATATGAAGGAATACTCTTCATTGACTTCAAGGAGAGGAACACCACAGTAAACGGGGAGTACTATGCTGGCCTACTGCACTGACTACGTGCTTCCATCAGAGAAAAGGCGGGTAAAGCTGAGTTCTTCACGACAACGCGCCTGTGCACACAGATCTTGCTGCAAAGGAAGTTGTGAAGAAATGTGGCTTCAAGGAGATCGACCATCCACCCTACAGCCCAGATCTAGCTCCCTGTGACTATTTCCTCTTCTCAAAACTCTAGAAGGACCTTCGAGGCAGGAAATTTAAGTGTGACGAAGAAGTTATGAATGCTGCTTATGCCCATTTTGCAGACAGGGTTTCTGACTATTTTGGGGGGGGGGGGTTGAAATGTTAATTCAAGGATGTTAGAAGTGTATTGCAATAAAGGGTTGAAAATATATTGCAATATTGAAAAGTGAAAGATAGTTTTTGTCTTTATCATTCCTAGAAAATGATTAGGCCGGTAACTTATGGACCTACCCTGGTATGTTGATAGCCCTAAATAACTATGTCTCTATTATTTATATTAGTTGACGTAGAAGTTAAAATATAATGTTGCTAGTTGAAATTCAGCTATTTTAGTACTAGAGATAGCATAAATAGTTAGTATAGACATTCATATTCCACTGTTTATTTTCGACTTTTATATACTTTTCTTTCTCCTACAATCCTTATGGGTTCATCCTCTCATTAATTACTTCCATCTATATTTCTTTGATCTCCATTTTCTTATCTTCTCTTTTTGGTCTTCATTGGTAGCTTTTATTCATCCATCCTCTTGAAAAATTGGTAATTGAATTTCATCAAACATTTAAATATTAAGAGCTAAAAGGAAGAAGAGTGTGACAATGGGATCGTAATGAATTTAGATTGTTCTACACTACCTTAAAAAAAAGGAAAAAAAAACATTAAAAGGCGCGAACTGAAGATTCTTTGGGCAGATAATAGAAAGCTTCCTGAGTATTCATAAATTTGGAACTCATTTTTCTACCTATGGTTTAATAAGAAGCATAACCTACTACATGTTGAATTTCTACAGTGTAATTAGATAAGTAATAAATTCATAATTTCAGCACAGGATGCTGCCGGCGAGAGTTCTAACAAAGGACTGACGTTGACAGTGTCAGGCGGATGGCATACGCTTGTCGCTTGCGTCTCAGCGCCATGTTAACTAACCAATAAGAGGCAATCAACGTGTTGTCACCTTATCCATCGCTGTCCTTCACCTCAGGGAGACGAATAGAGTGATGGATTGCTTGAGACTCCAGATAACTTCCTCTTTTCCTATGTTTCTTGCTGTTTCCGTGATTATGCCTCGTCTTTCTTCTTCCTTTTGTTTGGTTTTTTAGCTCTTTTATATTATCCCCTTTGTTCTTTTCCTCCTACTTTACAGTTCTTATTCTGTGTTTACTTCCTTCTCTTCTATTATAGGTAATTCCTTCCAAAAATTATGCCTTCCCTTTTGCATTCTGTTTTATCAGCGCTTTACTCATTAATTTTTAATCATAGTTTCTTCTGGCCTTTTTCTTATTTATAAATTATTTATGTAAAACATGCTATGCATAGCTAAGTGATTAAACGTGGCTATTTTTTGTGCTTTTCTGTTGTGCTTTTCCTGTGTTATAATTTTATAGGCAGATTAATTCATTTATCTAAAAAGCGACGGTTTTCTAAAATATTTTGCACCACTTTTTTCCATAGCCCTACGAGAAACTCCCTGGTGCGCACCTGCTCGTTCAATAAACGGCGTCAAATAGCAGATAACAAAGTGTCCTTTCTCATCAAACCCGGCACTATCAAGCTGGTCTTCGTGGTGTAGTGGTAACCATTTTGCCTTCTAAACCCAAGATAGCGGGTTCAAACCCAGGCAGGATTTATGGATTTTTTTCGGGCGTAAAAATCACAAGTATGGCCGTGGGTCCCGTGTCGTAAATTTACAGTACGAAAAAGAACCTCAAGCCTGAAAGAAAAGGCCTCTGAGTAAAATTTGTCGGCCGTTTCACGCCCTGAATTGAATGGGACGTTGATGAACTGAGATGTTAAAGAGCGTCCATAAATAAACCAAATCCAGCACTATCATATCCGGGAAACCAGCAACATCCCTGTAGATCGACAAGAAGAGTTGTTTGGCAGAGAGCAACAACGACATTTAATCAAACCCCCATCACCATTACTCTCCCCCACCTAAACTCTTAAAAACTTAAGAGCGGTGGTGAAAAAACTGAAATAAACCAGAGAATTTGACTCCATCATGCAGAGCTAGGGTAAAAGTAAAAGCAGATGCTTTTCAAGGTTGATCATTACATTAATGGATATGATTTCCTGTATTAAAAGCATTTCTATTGAAGAATCCTCTGGTATTTTAAAGTTCATCACATATTACTTACATCCGCGAAATATTCAAGATAATGAATAGTATGTAAAAAAGGCGATATTTTTAATAACCATATATGTGGGGTAAAGGAAGATATGGAACATGTGTGTTTGAATGCAAAGGGACGGAACTCTGGAGGAAAAAGTTTGTAAATGAGAAATGGTTTAAATTAGATAGAAAAATAGTCTTAATAAAAATCTTTAGTAAAGATAGCAGAAATATAGGGGAATTCCTGAGCAAAGTTAAAAATAAAGGGAATGGGGTACTAAGAAGGGAAGTAAATCAAATAACTTAAAAGGTTGCATTTGTTTAATCATATTAGAATGCAGATAAGGTGATTGTGGTTGGGAAATGGTTATAATTTTATTAAATTTGAAATTTAGCATTTATTATGCATTTGAGAAATAAAGTCAATAATAGTTTGTAGAGACTGTAGATAGCTAACAAAATAATAGTTTTGGTAGAGTAATGGAAAACTTTTATTTAGGACCTTGGATTGGCCTAAGCCTGGTCCCCTGGAATTCCAGTAGGCTGCTGCTGATGAACCGGGGACTGGGGACTGATGTAATCATGGGGTGGAAATATTGTATTGTTCAATTATGTTAGAACTCAGATAAAGGTGCTAGAATAAAACCAACTATTGTATTTATATTTTTTTGTAATTGTGAGGGGCATACTCTAAAATGGCTTGGGTCATATAGGTGGAGGCCCCCTGCTAATTTGTATTTGTATTTTTTATATTTGTTCTTAGTATATCAATAAATTTCAATTTCAATTTCAATAACCATATATCCTCCTTCAAAAATGAGAATAGTAACCGTTAGTCAAGCTAAAAACCAACATTAAACAATTCAGTTTTTATTTTACTTCATATAATTATTTTATTTGCGCTGAATACACGTCAACAATTATTTTGCTATGCAGAACAAAATTACACGAGAGTAATTGAATTCATAAGTTCTTTGCTACAACACATCTAAATATAAAAATATAAAAAACACATCACGACATCCAGCACGACCTTTTTAGGGAGAATGTACTACGTGAAGGGATCCTAACCGTAGCGCCCTGCAGACATGTTCGGAATATGCATACGTATTACTTTTTTCTCTCCTGCTCTCGCTTGCTTCCGTCTGCACACACGCACTCGCGCGCGCGCGAGCGCGAATACGGCGACCAGTTTCAGAATCTCAATAGCTTGATACATACATACGAGCATAACGTCGAAAATGCAAAGGCTCCTAACTTTTATAGATGAACGTGCCCCGTATAAAGTTGGGGAGGCAGTTTCGCTGTAGCAGGACACTCACACACACACACACACACACACACACACACACACACACACGCTCGCGGAGTTTAGGTTAATGTTTGGAAACCAGGAAATCCGCGGGAGAGAGGATTAGAGTTATAACTGACTAGTATTAGAATTACTAATCAGCTCATTTCGAGAGTCTCTTCGAAATTATATGCACAGATAGCGCTTGATTACGTAAAGCTATACACAGACGTCAAATTTTTGATACATTTAAATCAAACAACTGTCATATTTTTGGGTAGATCTTTAGTTGACTGATAAAATTGACGATTTTGGATTTTCATCGCAACGCATGTGCTGCGGAGTTCTTCCTTAAGGAAACCCATGTTAGCAACTATTTTTATCTATGCAGGAAATACTTTATGCCTATATTTCATTCTCTTTTAGCTTACAGTTTTCTGTAGCCTGATATTGACGCATGTAGTCCCTTTTCTTGTATTTTGTCTTAGGCTATTCGTCTTTCTTCCCACAAATCAGTTTAATAAATGGGCAATTTTGCATATACGAATTAATATTCTAATTTTATTCTCATCTAGATACTTTATATATTTTTAATCGTGTTTAACGCCTGTTTTTACTACTGAGGCCTCAATGGCGGTGGACACTAAAGATACCCGAGATGAAATGATAAAATAGGAAAGAATTTTTTTAAGGAAGAAATGATTCATGTTTAAGCTTTAGGTACTTCCCCGGCATTTGCCATTTATGACTGAAGAAAACCCGGAAAAAGATGTCAAGGAGAACAGACTTTGTGGGAATCAAACCACAGACCTCCAGCTCGAGAGTCCATGCCTTAACGAATTGTCCATCAGTGTCGGTTTTATATTGCTATTTAAATATATAAATCTATGGATTTTTCCGTTTTATTTACCCTACCTACAAACTGAATGGCGAATTTCAGTTTGCAATTTGAGATATACGAATTTCGCTTTATCTGCCTTACTGCATATTCCACTGTTTTAGTTATAATATATCAGGTCTTCCAATTATCTAATGACTGGCGCGGCGTGGGGCTGTCATCGCCCAAGAGCAGCCGGACTTCATGAATCAGATAGCGAGGAGTTAACCGAACTGCTGCGTTGGCCTAGAGTGATTAGGGCACTCGGCCAGGGTAGTTTCAATAGTGAAAGAACTAAGACGTGTCTACTAATCTTAAAGATGGGAAGGTCTTTAACATCTCAGGTCATCAGCGTCCCATTTAATTCAGGATGTGAAACGGCCGACAAATTTTGTTCAGATGCCTGTTCTTTCAAACATGAGGTGCTTTCACATGCCGTAAATGTACGATATGGGACTTACGGCTTTACTTCCCTTCCAAAGATACAATCTCAGAAAAGCAACAGGAAGATAAATACAAAAATCGATCCTAACGTAATAGCTATAAGTAGTGTAACTTCACTTTATGTAAATAGTAAGCACATTGAACTCATTAAAGTAGGCTTCATAGATGATAAACTAATTCTCCCTTGTAATACATCTTATGCATAATTTTAAAAGTTAAAATCTTCCGGGCTGTTTCAGTTCATCGTTCTAACCGCAGTGGTAGGTGAAAGCTATAGTGGCATATTAAACCACGTACCACGGCTAAACAGAAGTTGTTTTTAACTTTTAATAATTCTCTCTTATAATAAGCAGCAGTTATTACAAAGAGGGTTCAGAAATAACCTGTTGAAAATAACAAAACTAGTTCAACAGTTATGTTTATAGATTTGCACTGGGGCATACAATATTGTATTAGATTTCGGGGTTTTTTCCTGGTGTCTCTGCTTTCAGTGTAGCCAACATGCTGCGGTAGGAATGAAAATACCTTAGGAATTATGCAAGCGCGATGTTTGAATCTACATATCTCAAGTAACTTATAAAATGCTACAGACAGACAGTGTAACGCCTTCCACTTATGAATGGACATTTAAATCCGTGATTTACGGCCAAACTAGGGCATAACGAATAAATTTATTTTTACCATATGTTGGTATAAAGCTTTATCTTCTTAAAAATATTTAAAAATATATTTTTTTTAACTTCTGATGAATTTTCAGATACTGCCTATTTTTACCTAGTCTCGCGCTACTGG
Organism: Metallyticus violacea; assembly: GCA_030762175.1. Lineage (NCBI taxonomy): Eukaryota > Metazoa > Arthropoda > Insecta > Mantodea > Metallyticidae > Metallyticus > Metallyticus violacea. Next base: position 116,645,474 of record CM060842.1, on the reverse strand, counting down.
ACACAGCGATTGATTGTAAACTCCTGAAAAGTCCAAGAAATGACCACCCTGCCACTTCCATAGGTACAGCCTTAATAAGGATATTTAATGCGTCACCTCGAATGTCATTTTTTTAAGTCACATTAATAGCCATCTATTCAAAGCAGCTACAAAATTGCGTTTAAGTATTTCGGAAACTACTATTCGTGCAGAATGTTATACAGGCCGATTCTGTAGCCAGAGGCCCCGAAAGTTTGTCTATAAAATTTTACGTTATTCAGATAATGACTTACTAATTTATATACACATACAAACAAACATCTTTAACAATGTGTAACCGCGACGGGTGGCCGAGGTCGTTAAGGCACGAATTCGTGAATCATAAATCTAGAACCGAGGTTTTTATTTTTTTCCAAGTTTTCCTCAGTCCTCACGAATGGAAAATGAGGGAGAAATACCTTATATTTAGACCTGTAATGCTTTGCTCCTTAAAAATAATAATTCCCAATTTATCACTTCATCTCATGTATCTTCAGCGTCCACCGTCTGTAGTGCTTCAGTAGTAAAAATGGGCATTAAACACCATTCAAAAAATCTTACAATGGGGAAAGCCCGGGACATAATTAGACTCGTCCAATGATTTTCATTTTATCTACGTTCTGCGTCACCGCATTTCGGCAATTATAATTCGACAATCGTGTGATTAATAATGTAAATAATTGCATAAGGCGTGCTCCTTGTTCGCCAATACTGACCGAAGTTCACTAAAAGCACACAGACAACATTTTGGACAATATAGTGAAAGACATGTACAATCAAAGTGTTGCACTCAGAAATTGGTTAAAAAAGTTAGAGAAAACAGGTCACTCAGGTTACAGTAAATTTCCTTAAGAAAGATAACCGATATAAAAGAGCGATCATTATTATCACTAGGAAAACTTTCCCAAGAGAATATCTTCCAAGTTCTACGTGTCAAAGAGCAAACTACACGCTTACCATGTGTTCAAAAATTGAATGCAAAGGACCGTGAAAAACGTGTTCGGTTTTCTTTAAGGTTTATAGATTTTTCTTACTCAGAATCCTGGAAGTTTAAATGTCACTTGGTTTTACAGATGCATGCTTTATTCTAAGCAGATACTAAACTCTTAAAATTCGGGTATATAAGCAACAGAATACATGGCCATTTTATTCACAAAAAATCGGAGAATAGTTACCGTGGAAATCTACCTGCAAATATTCTTTGAGTTTGTGAATCAATTTAAGGATGACGAATTAACTGATGAACATTGCCAACAAGACTGTGCAACATGCCACATTTTAAATGGATCATTTTCAGCATAGGCTATGAGCAGGTCCTGTTTTGCACCATTGAAGATTTGTGAATTATAATTTTGCAAGCCATAGTCTTTTTTTGTGTGGTTTACTTAAGGACGCTCTTTAACATCTCAAGTCATCAGCGTCCCATTCAAACCAGGGCGTGAAACGGCCGACAAATTTTGCTCAGAGGCCTCTTCTTTCAGACTTGAGATTCTTTATCGTGCCGTAAATGTATGATATGGGACCCATGGCAAGCCATTGTCTAAATAGTATAACTCTCTAGATGATAGAAGCATTTAAAGATAGAATCACCCTGCACAGATTGTTTGAACAACTGTGATTATTGGCTTTTAAATATTTGTCTGTAGCTCAAATAGTAGAATGTTTAAATAAGAGATTTCGTAATTAATACAGAGAATATTTTATTGAAGAAACACTATGTTAGACATTGAGTTCGGAATCTAAGTACATCTGAATTTGCTGGCGTTACTCTTTAAACACTAAAATAAATAAAAAAGTGATTAAAATTGAATAGAAAAGTGTTTCAATTATAAATAGAGATTCAAACCACGCCAGCTAAACAGAAAACCAGAAGTTTGTACCTGAACTAAGAATATAACAATCATCCGTTTTTGCAGAAGAATGCTTAACCAGAATGGAAAGAAATGTTTCGTTAGAAAATATTTTCCGACTGCAGTTGGAATTTAGCAAGCAATTTTATACAAGATGTTGTTTGCCTTTCGCACCAGCGTTTCTCTCTGAAATAGTTTTAAATATTGTACATGCAGCGTAGTGTATTGTAGTGCTCTATGTTCATTTGTTAACTTTTTATCATTTTCGTATACGTATCTTTCTTTGTCTGTTCCTTACGTTTACTTCACAGTTTTTTTCCCCCTCGTATTGGAACAGGACGATGATAGGCCGTTTTTAACGAGAATTCTTTTCCTGAAACTTTGTCTGGCAAGGACCTCTTCGCGTCGTTATGTACCCATCTCTTTCGTTTTATGTAGCGAGGAATGAGAAGGAAGAAACAAGAAAGAAAACGGCTGAATTCTTCCTTCCGGTGTCCATGGAAAACGTTTCTTTAACTGTTTCCTTTTTATGTGTTTTGTTTGTCTCATAAGAAAAGTAGCCAGATGTTGGGAAGGGTTCTCTCCGCTATAAAATATTATTTACCGCTGTCTCTCTATGCTTTTCTTTATGGGCCTTGGAATTGAGTGGTACTGATCCGTTAAATCATGGTGACACATGGCGTAAATCTTGTGACGATATTCTAATATTATTTAAGCAAAATTACCTATCTTTTATATTTTATTTTACAATTTCACAAAAATTGGAAGGAAATGAGAATAACTTACGCTTTTGTGAAGTTAAAAAGATCTGGATATAACGCTGTAGTTCAGTAATCATTTAAATGGCGAACTGCATTTCATAATGCATATTATTGCTTGATAGTTGTTCCAAAATTTACAGATATCTTTCTTTAAGTGTACCATTTAAATATACATAGCCATTTTAAATAAATTGAATCAAAAAATAAAACTTCTGGTGAATAAAATGCCTTCCTGTAAGAGGGTAGGTCCATAAGTTTCCGGCCTCCCCGATAAGGATTATCGTCTTCACAAAATCTTATCTGGTGTCATGCCTCATCTGTTAAGTAAATAATTGCAGCTGTAACTTCCGCTCCTCTGTGTTCAGATATAGTTGCATAAATAAGGCTCTGTGTAAAAGATTGTGAAATGGAATTTCCTGCAGTTATTAAGTTCTTCACAAAAGAACGACTTACTCCAAATGAAATTAAACAGCGATTGGGTCGTGTATATGGGGAAGCATCCCCCTCATATTCTACCGTAAAAGAATGTGCCAAACTTTTTCGAATGGGTCGACAAAGCATTGAAGACGAGGAGTGTGCAGGTCGGCCCTTGGAGGTGCTCATTCCTGCAAACATCGCTCTTGTGGAAGGAGAAATTATGAAATTCAGCGGCTCAAAGTTACAGAATAGCAGCAAGGTTGGGTATTTCTAAAACAACAAGCCTTTGAATTATTCATGAGCATTTAAACATGAATGACGTTAGTGCAAGATGTGTGCCTAAAATTCTTTCCTTAATCCAAAAGCAGCAACGAGTAATCTGCTGTCAGGCATTTTTGGAGCTCTGCCGTGGCAACGAGAGAGAAGTTCTGCAAACCTTTTTACAGGAGATGAAACTATGGTCCTTTACTACGATCCCTTGTTCAAAAGAGAATCAATGGAGTGGCGTAAATCTGGCGAAGCACGGTTTCTAAAGATCAAGCTCACTCAATCAACCAAGAATATCATGGTTACAGTCTTTTGGGACTGTGAAGGAATACTCTTCATTGACTTCAAGGAGTGGAACACCACAGTAAATGGGGAGTACTATGCTGGCATACTGCACTGACTACGTGCTTCCATCAAAGAGAAAAGGCAAGGAAAGCTGAGTGGTGGGGTGCACCTTTTCAAAGAGAGGAACACTACAGTAAATGAGGAGCACTATGCTGGCATACTGCACTGACTACGTGCTTCCATCAAAGAGAAAAGGCAAGGAAAGCTGAGTGCTTCCATCAAAGAGAAAAGGCAAGGAAAGCTGAGTGGTGGGGTGCACCTTCTTCAAGACAACGCGCCTGTGCACACAGTTCTTGTTCCAAAGGAAACTGTGAAGAAATGTGACTTCAAGAAGATCGACTATTCCCCCTACAGCCCAGATCTAGCTCCCAGTGACTATTTCCTCTTCTCAAAACTCAAGGAGGACCTTCGAGAAAGAAAATTTAAGTGTGACGAAGAAGTGGTGGATGCTGTTTATGCCCATTTTGCAGACAAAACTTCTGACTATTTTTGTGGAGGGATTGAAATGTTAATTCAAGGATGTGAGAAGTGTATTGCAATAAAGGGTAACTATATTGAAAAGTGAAATGTAGTTTTTGTCTTTATCATGCCTAGAAAATGATTAGGCCGGAAACTTATGGACTGATCCTCGTGTTATGTTTTGTTATATAAATATAAGTCCAGAAACGCTTTATTTCCATGTTAGAACTCATTTATTACAACTCCTCATGGTATATTAATCAAGGGAAACACACAGGAATAGAACGAATCAGCATACCATATGAAACTCTTTCATGAATGAAATGTTCAAAATGTCACTTGGTTACGTCTGGTTAAGTTGTTAATTTTTAGGTTCACCTCCAGTGTTTTGTGTTCCATTTGAAGGAAGGTAATGCTGACATGCGACCGGACCTAAACCAATTAGCCTTCATCTATGGGAGCATTTAAAAGCTCTTGTGTATCGAACCTCCATTAAAGAGAGTCTTTGTGCCGACTTTTTAAATGGCTGCGAAACAATATGCGCATCCGGATTCAACGTGATGGCTGGTGTAGGACATTTTGAGCATTTCATGGAAGAAAGAGACTCAAGTGGTATGATGACATGTTCTGTTTCTGTGTGTTTCACTATCAAGAGTTGAAGAAAATTAGTTCTAGTCCTATGTTCATATAATACATTTTCTTCTTCTACGTGTGAGGAATTTGTTGAAAATTTGGCCGTGCCTTATTGTAACACCCGGTATATAAGAGATGCTGTGCTGCAAGATGAACAGACAATTGTAAGAAACACTGTTCTTATGTCTTATGAGAAAAGCAGCCGGATGTTGGTATAAACGTTTATCATCTTAAACATATCTTTATATATAGATAATATACGTAATATTGGATAACCTTAGCTGTACTTCCACAGTTCATTTCGAAACGCGTTTTGTATTTCTATGCTTAGAGCGAAGAGCACGCTCATGAGAGCCGATACATTTCTACACTACAACTTGCTAAATCCTACTTTTGCAATATACGACGATTTTTTTTAGTGTTTAACGCCCGTTTTACTACTGAGGCACCACAGGCGGTGGACGTGGATGATACATGGAATGAAATGATAAATTGGGAAAGAATTTTTTTTAAGGAAGGAAACGTTCCAGGCCTAAGTTTAGGGTACCTCCCTGGCATTTGCCAGTTATGAAGACTGAGGAAAAACTGGAAAAACCCTCAGTCAGGGAGGAGGGTCCTGGCGGGATTCAAACCCCAGACCTCCAGCTCAAAAATCCGTGCCTTAACGACCTCGGCCACCCTTGGCGGTAATACACGACGATGATACCAAAAAGGTCTGTTAGGACATTTCCGCAACATTAAGTCATATTTCGCGACGGAGAAAAAATGAGAGAGAGAACTTATATTTTTTATTCCCTGGATTTTATTATATTACTTGAAAAAACAGAGAACATTTTTTATTTCACGATTCTAAGAAACTTTATACAAGGAAATTTCTTGGTGGTAAATTAAATCTTATAACACAATATGGTACTAGTATATAGAACAATCCATGAATTCGTACTTTCAGGAATATATTTTTCATTAAATAGAAACTTCTGAAGGGTGTACTACACACAGAAAGCACATGAAAAAGCTATAATATTGGATCTATCTATATCGTTGATATACGTTTGTAAGTTTGTAACTGAGAAATAAACAGTGTTACATGTTAAATATTAAAATCGAAAGTGAATGCATAAAAAAGCAAGCGCAAGCATATACCTATGAAAATCATTGTGACCGAAGTCAGTATTTCTCAAACTATTTTCAAGCGGGTACACATTTTTAAATTAAACGATTTGGCGAACCCATCGTACACTTGCTTTGTTCGATAGAAATTTTACTATTGGCTTTCATTCGATTTTTCTTAATTCATTGAAGAAATAAGCACTTTGTTATAACTCGAGATCTATAAGCCATTTAGTTTAGATTAAATGCCCCTTATTAATTATAATATATAAAATATATGGTTTGTACTTATGTACAGTGATGAAATGGATGAACTTAAGACTCCTTGTACCGTTGTTAAATGTTTATATGTATGTTCGTAAGATTAAAACTAGAGTTTGATGCATGCTACAAAGAATTTACAAACTCCTCAAACAGCATTCAACAGAAAGTTTTATGGGAAAAAGAATTGCAAAGGCAAATCTGTTTTTTTTTTTATTTTGAATTATACAGCTTTATTCCCATTTCATTTGAATTTGATTGTATTACCAAATTTCTGTGCTTATTATTAAGCAATGCATGTATTTAATCTAAATTCGGTCCTGGTGGTGTAGTGGTAACCATACTTGCCTTACAAACCCAAGATCGCTTCGGCCTAGATCGATGAATTTTTTGGGGGAAAAAATCCAAAGTATGGCTTCCTTCGGAAGGGAAGTAAAGCCACGGGTTCCATGGCGTACATTTATGGCACAATAAAGAACGTCAAGTCTGAAAGAAGAGGCTTCTGAGCAAAATTTGTCGGCCTTTTCACGTCCTGAAATGAATAAGACACTCATGACCTGAGCAATTGAAGAGCGTCCGTAAATAAAACAAATCAACAACTACTACTGACCTATACAGCTACTTTTATGCCGCCACCGTTACTACTACCATTACCACCTCCTCCTCCTGCTACTACTACCACCACTACTACCACCACTACCATTCATACTACTACTACTACTCCTAGCACCACCATTACTCATACTACCGTCACTACTACTACTGTCGAACGAAAGAAAATCAATCGGAATATACAAAGATAGAAAAACGAAAAAGGGGGGGGGGAATGACAGAAAAAGAAAATAGAAATAAAATAAAAAAAATATGTGTGTCAAATATATTTCATAAAATCTTGAAGCTGATAACTATAAAAACGATAAAGACAAAGCACAGAAAAGTTTTATAAATAAAGATCAGTGAATACATTATAGGAAGTTATACGACAATGATGAAAATGAAAAACATAACAAAGAACAAACAAATATTACTACAATAAGAAATCTATTGATGGAATAACAAGGAGTTAAAGGTAGCAATAAGAACCACGAAGAACAGAACGGATGGTAAAATAGGTGGTATAAACACAGAAACAATTAATTTACTTGCTTTTTAATCAAACTGCAATTTCATATTTTTCTTCCAACTGCAATTTCTTATTTTTCAAATGCGTGTAGTGTGCAAATGCAAATACCTGGAGACTGGAGAGGATGGCTAAATTTATACCTTTATTTAAGAAAGCAATAGAACTGACAGACGCAATTACAAAGGAATAAAACTAAATATAAATATTAAATATATTCTAAAATTATAATTAAAAGAATGCAGTTCATTAGTCAGTCACATGGGTAAAAGAAAAATATTTTCGGAAATGTCTCATATAATGATAGAATTTTTATACTTTAACAAATTATTTAAAATATCAGGAAATTAAAACAGAAATGTTTATTACTTTCATTGACTGTATAAAAACATTTAATAACGTGTATCTAAAAACCAGAAGAGGTTATAAATAAAAGAGGTTATCTAAACATTTTGGTAAAGTTTAAAGTGTGTACAGGAAATTCTTAATTTCTATAGTTTATAATATAATGAATCGCAGAGCTGACAGACATCAAACCAGGAGTAAAGTATAGACGTTCTCTGTCTCTGTTCTTTTTAACATATACAAAGAGGATCTAATTGAAGTGCAGAAATTAAGGGAACCTCCAAGAATACACTTGAAATAATGCAGTAATAAACATATTCACCTTTGTCGATTTTCGGAAAATTATAGCAGAGGAAAGTAACAAAAACCTGTACACCTTACACTTACTAGGTAGATAATAAATTCAGAAAACTTATAAAAATAATGTTTGGTCTTTTGAGGCATAAACATTATAAGATACACGAATACATATTTATTATTTATAAGTGTCTTCAGCAAATTAATCATTTTAAATATTTAGGCATTTTAAAACAATGGCCAAAATATTGATATCAAGATTAATATCTCTACAAAAATATGTCGTAGGTTCTTAGTAAAGTATGCAACTGCAGAAAAGAAATTCAATAATTATGTTTTACAAAACGAGGCAGTCTACTGATACGATTCCTGGGTTCTACGGAAGAAGGTCACCGGGGATCAGTGACAATTGTTGTTGCTTTGGTTTATTTACGGACACTCTTCAACATCTCAGGTCATCAGCGTGTAATTCAATTCAGGGCGGAAACGGCTGACAAATTTTGCTCAGAGGCCTCTTCTTTTAGGCTTGAGGTTCTTTTACATGTCTTACTACATGTAATCCGCGACTTTACTCCATTCCGAAGGAAGCAATGCTTACGATTTTTACGCCTGAAAAAATCCATCGATCCTCTCAGGGTTTGAACCCACGATCTTGGATTTAGAAAGCAGGTATGATTGATAATCAGTGATAAAGTTATACCATATTGGATCACATATGAAATTGAACAATTCGTAAACAATTAACTACTTTTATTTTAAAACTTGCAAGTATGAATAATTACGTATTTAAAATAAATTTCATTTCAGCAAACAAACAAAAACGCGCACACACATCAATTTAGATATTGAGAACTAAGATCACAGTGTTGCCAGTCAACAGTTGAGAGAGAGATGTAATAAAATTGAATCCTGTTTAAAATATAAATATTACAAGCTATAGCAAATTTATTATTTCAAACAATGTGTATATGGCATTTTTTTAAAATTAAATATGTCTTATGTGAGTAATTATTCAAAATCAAAAGTTTTGAAGTAAAACCCATATTCACTCAACACAGGACAGAATTCTTAATTAGGCTCAAGTTGCATAAATATTTAACAAGGCGGGATGAAAACTGAATTCTCAAACAGGCGCCAATATTTCGTACCTTCATTCCGCTCGAAGTTTTTACACATTATTGGAAACCGTTTGACCTTCAATTGACGTGAGATTTTCGGTAAGACTGGAGTTTAACCTCCGCTGACATAGGCAATTCTACTTGCTCGGTCTTGTTTATTATGGAATGTTGCAACTGTATTTCTGTAGGACATTCTATGTATGTTTGTGATTGTTTTATGCAAAATATATCATATATCGGTTCTGGTGGCTATATTGGACGTAAAACCCTAAGTATGGCTTACTTCGGAAGGGAAATAAAGGCGTTGGTTTAGTGTCGTAAATTTAGGGCATGTAAAAAACCTTAAATCTGAAAAATGAGGCTTCTGAGCAAAATTTATCGGCCGTTTTACACCCTGAATAGAATGGGGCACTAATGAACAAAGATGTTAAAGAGGTTCTTAAATAAAGTCAATAAAAATTAAATTAATTATATTAATAATAACAGAAATGTATAAGTACTGTAGGAAAGAATTTCATACTAAATTTTCAGGAGCAACATCTCCGCCGGTAAGTGTGATTGGTGAACAAAGTTCGAAATCAAGATTGACAAGAAGCTGAGGACAAAAACCGGTGTCTGACAGCAGTGAAGCTTGATGAAATAGTGTATCGATTAGAAACTCTCCTGGAAAATCTTTAACGCGATTAGCCCAGCAAGTTGGTTTATCAATCGGCAGTGCGTACAAAGTTACTCAGCTGCTGCATATTCATCTACATAAAATTATTGCTGTACCTGAAATAAAACGTTCGGGAGGTTGTTTACAATATTCGGAAATGAATGTCGTTCAGTAGAGGGCAGGTGCTTCGAGCATCTACTATGATGGTCAGTACAATATTAATTACTATTTATTTCTAATATATATGAAAGAAACAAAAACTGACTGCGAGACGTGATTTCTCTCGGCTGTTGGCGAGGTCTTTACGTAGGAGCTTACGGTCGAGAAAAATTAATTTCCAATTGCGTAGCGGAATGAGAATTCTGTGTAAGCGTGGGCTATTCAAAAATGAGAGGTCTACAGTAAATTTGGGAAGAGGTTGATGATAAAATGTACATTATGGATTTAATAGTTTAATTTGTTCTCATTAATTGGCATGTTACAATATTACATTGCTATAATTACGAAGAGTGAGGTGTTCAAATACAATATAATATACAAAGCACATAATTAGCGATGTTTTGTATAGACTATATACGTCTAGTTGAGTAACCGTAAAATATTACAGATAAAATTTGTATAGACGTCCAAAACACAGTCTTTCGTTTACATTTTTAGTATGTAATATTTTGATACAAGCTGTCTTTAATATAATTTGTATACAGCTTACAAGAGAGTCTCTAATACATGAAATAATGATAAATGGAAAACTAGTATGAAACATCAATGATTGAAAATCTATGGAAAAACTGTCGTACATTGTAATAATACTCGTGGGATAAATAAAAAATTACATTTAATATTGTTTTGATATTTGTTCTGCAATAAGAAGAAGATCTTACTTATATTGATTTAGAACAATAAAATAATTACGATGATTGGAAACCACAATGGGATTCAGGCCAAGTTGAGGGGGCAGCTTCAGTGAAGAAGGCTGGCAGAAGACGGGGAAAGGAGGGGGGAATGCTGATCCAAGCCTAGGTCAAATCCTTCCCAAGCATTCAGAAATCCCTGTTATTTCCTTTCCTTGGAACGATAGCCGCGTGCAATACCTAGGGTGGTTCAGAAAATCGAAGATATTGCTTTTTTCAATGCCATTTGAAACTGATACGAAAGTCCAATAAAATTCAGTTTTATTTTCCCCCAAAACACAAATGGTTTGCACTTATTTACTTCGGTTCTTGATAAAATTAGTGAAAATTACATATATTATAGCAAACATGTAGGTAGATATGTTCATTCCATGAGTCATTTCTACGTAAGTTAAATAAAAAGTCAAATAATACAAAAATGTATTAATTCATACCCAATTTCAGAATTTTGTGAAACAGAGCATAAAATGATATATTGAAAATTTGTTTTATTTTTGTTGGAGATATGAAAACAAGTATTGCTATTAATTTTAGCATGATTTATAACAGGAAATGTATGATTATCATTTTTAATACTTATGATCTTTATTTCTTTCTTTCTTCCTTATAAAAGGAATTATGGAACCAAAAGCTTAAAAAAAAAGTCACTAATCAACGTGGTAATATCAAATTAAAATAGCCCAACTGAATGTATTAATTATAATTTTTAAATGTTTTTAGTAATATGATTTAATAGTATAATCTGTCAACATATGGGACTGAACGCAGGTTTTCAAAGATTTCCATCACTAACATGACATTTGTAATTGCAGTGAGATGGAGAAACTATTTCGAATCCATCTCAAGAGATACATGAGGTTTACAGAGCTTTACTAATGCAATCGTTGCATTCCAGTTCTCTAAAGCGCTGCACATACCAAACTACCCATAATTGCATCTGCTACTTTAATAAAATGCATGATGTAAATAAAACATATTAAATTGACAATAAGAAGAGGACACCAAGTGCTTGATTCAAGGACGGTTTTAGAACTCATTTCCGTCTTGAAATTAAATAGTAGCCGGTGTTTTGACGGAGGCTTGCCGCCTGATCATGAAGAATTCGACACGGATTTCAAAACTCACCACGCTAATAAACAACGCCGCAAGTCGCCTAAACTAAGCCTTGTGATGGAAACAAAACAATTCAGAGCGACCTCACAACACCTACTTTCCACAGCTTTAAGAGGAAATATTATTAATGACATATTACCGATATTATTATTATTATTATTATTATTATTATTATTATTATTATTATTATTATTATTATTATTATATTTTTTCAGTATCATCACTGATTATGATATAATAGCAGTAAGTGATTTCGTATTTTTTCAATTATTATTAGCTGTTCCTTTGGTTATTTCTTCTCTATTCGACGATCTATGGAGATATTCAATTAAATAAAATAACGTATATGTTATAGTTTACTCCTATATTAGCGGAAGGGCTAATAGAAAACTCTTTCTTTGTGAGATATTTTCTGGTTAAAAAACCAGGAAGGTGAGTGGTTTATACAGGAAGATACATTAGGATTACTGATGGAAAGTTATATCATTTTCTGAGCACTACAGAAAATAATGATGCTAACTTATATGAGTATTACATCTCGCTGAATAGCATTTACTATCTGGTTTCTATAATGCATTACCTCAGATATATAAGACATGATATTTTCTATAAAGTTTGGATTACACAACATTAACAGGATTCAATCAGTACATATTTTGATTTCCAAACTCATTACTCGTAAGACGATAGTCATTCCAGTCATTATCGACTTACTGAGTATACTATACACTTTCTGTATCTCGGGTGAACTGCTACCAAACTTCGGATTAATAATAGAATTTAACGCCCGTTTTTACTACTGAGGCACCACAAGCGGTGGACACTGATGATACATGAGACGAAATGATAAAGTGGGAAATGATTTTTCTTTTTTAAGGAAGGAAACGTTCCAGGAGTAAATTTAGGGTACCTCCTCGGCATTTGCCATTTATGAGGACTGGAGGAAACCTGGAAACAACCTCAGTCAGGGAGGACGGTATTGGTGAAAATTGAACCCCAGACATCCCGCTCACGAGCCCGCGCCTTAACGACCTCGGCCACCGACACGGTAAACTTTGGATTAGAATGATAGGGGCGGAAGAGAAAATTCGATACTTCCGCACACACGAAGGGTCGTTTGTGAAGCACTTCTGGAAGGAAGGGATGGCAGGGTGAAACACGGACGTGACATCCCTTTCAGATTGATCTTCCGATGCCAGCAGAGCCCTCCTCAAGGAATCCCAGCCTTAAGTTGAGCTGCTTCCACATTACACACCACCACAGAAACCTATCCACCGTCACGCCCCACAGAGAACCAGCCCGCCCGCCTCGCCTGACACTTTTGACAGAACCAACAGAAAGGAATTTGGAGAAATGAGAGCGGAAATTTTATGGAAAGGAAATATTCAACTCAAGCAATGGCTAATGTGATCAAGGGAAACAACGGCGGGGGGGGGGGGTGCAAGGTCAGAATGGTAGACCTCAAGGAATTTGAAATCGGGTCCAAAGCGTTTGGATTGCATTGGACTGATAGGAACGAAAGAAGATGTTTTGGTAATTTAGTCTTGCTAAAGTAACGGTTACACTGGCAGCCAAATCCACGGTCAGTGAGACAGGTATTTTCAAACATTCTTTAGAGATAAAATATTTGAACGCTGACGGTACCTCCCCTCCAAGGAATTCAGTCCCTCAGAAGGGGAAGTTTCAATCCGAGACACGTGTGCGAAACCTCTCAAATGTGCAAGCCACCGCCACACCGCACCAACTAATCTTGCCCTAGTATTTTTTATCCTGTAACAGAATAACGCAATGAAGTGATATGAAATAGGAGAACAGAAAACTCCTGAAAATTAAAGATCCACCTCGCTTTCGCAACCAGGCTAAACCACGAAAATATCCAAGGGATTTGAACCCGGAACCTCCCGATTGCGAATCCCAATCCGTACCGCCTGAGCCACTCCGTTCAACTAAAATATTTAGTTTTTTAAAACTAGAAGTTTGGCCAGTCTAATATATAGTTGCTGAAGACCAATAACTATTTGGCATTAAGAGAAAACATTTCAAGTAATTTTGTTGTATAATCAATGTGCTTTTTCATATATCAATACTTTTATTAATGAACTTAGCATTCTTGGAATATAATAATTATTCTAAGACATTATAGACACTCAACTTACATAATTGTTCATGGTACAAGAAGATGTTAAATGCTATATTTCATTCAGATACAAAATTAAGAGATTGAATTATGTCTTAAATATGAGTGAATATTGATTATTAAACCATTAAGTCATATAATGCTGGAATATTAACATCATTATCAAATCGTGTATGACAAAGTACTCCCAGACAATGGTTTCGAGAAGCCATAATAAACTACCAGGAAACAGTGCATTGACATTGGTGGGGAGTATATTGAGACACCCCTTGTGCATAACAACTAAGGTATACAAAAATCTACTCTTGTAAATCATTTCCTCATATTAAAATTGATGCCAAAAAGGAGATTCAGGGAAGAAGAAAGGGGTAGCAAGGAATAACACATTTAATTGTCATTAAAACTTATTAGTTAAATCGCGTGCATATTATGCAAAAAGAAAAAAAAATGTTCAATAAAAATGGGGATTCAGAAGTAATTGAATACATTTCATTTGTATCTATAATGCAACGTAATGCCGCTAAGGGGCATCATTTTCAACATCTCTTATAACACGCGTTTCGTTATATTAATCTGTTTTAAATACAGTATTTTTATGTTTTCAGTAAAAATACTAAAACAAAAATACCTGCTAATTTTACTTGAATGTCATAACGGGAATTATAACAGCAGTTTATGTTTTTGCAGTTATAAATGGAAAACGACTTAAGTACTTTTGGAAGAGAGCAAATTAGCATTAGTTACTTGGTTGACATGAAAGATGATATTACTAACGTTATGCAAGAATCTTTTGAAATGAATAAAGTCAGTTTTTTAAGGACACACGTGGAAAGTTAAAAAGGAATATCAAATTCTTAAGCAGTAGAGGAACGTGAAGAGAGACACCATTTATCAGCGTTATGGAAACATTGGTTTTAAGTTTTTAGTGCAATAGAAACAAATTATGACTGAAGAAAATAACAAAGTGACATTGGTTTTCAGTTTTCAGTTATTTTTAATACAAATAATCTGCTCTTGAAAATTGCTCTATTTTGCTACAGAAATAACACTTTCAAAATAATGGCATAATAAATTATTTTAGCTGACAGAAAGTGCATCTACAAATCTATGACTGTCACAATATACCATACATTTAAGAGAAATGCGAACGTTCTGATGTTTCCTATAATATTTATAGTTACATTATAATGCAACCTACAATTTGAAAGACGCCAGAGATAGTTTCTTGCAAGATAGCAGATTTTCAATCTTAGGGTATTAATTTTATGTACCTTGGTACTTTTTACCTTTGAGACGAATCATGTGGTTGGGAGTGAAAAAGAATGAGCATATTTCTTGAAATATCTAAATATTGTATTATATATTTTTTATGAGGCGTGAAATAGTATAATTTGACCAAGGGGCTTTTTTATCTTCTAGGCAGGTTTTCCTAAGACATTTTTACTATTTTCGTATAGACAGGTAAAAATCAAAGAATGTTTGTGTTTTCATGGCTATTATTTCAGTAACAATATAATTCGTCAGTTCATTTTTACTGGAATTGTTGTGTAATGTATTAATGTGAATTACTTTACTTGAGAAAATAACAAACGCTGAAATATACTTTATCCCCACAAATTAAATGATTATGTTTTACCTTAAAGAGTAGGTTAACTGGCATAGAACCAGACATTTATTGCTCTATGTTGCATACTACAGCCTAGTAACTTAATGCTTTTTATGTCTAATATAAATACGTAAATTCATAACTTAAATATCAGTGGTAGAATTTGTTTAATAGCATAGAAAAAATATAAACAGATCTTCAATCTTCAGAAGATAACTAAATTTTATAAATTGTCAATAAGTGAAAACCTTGAAGCCAGAAGAAGATGAAAAAAGTATGGCAATGGTGACACGAGATATGCTCTGGCTATGAACGAATGAATCCCTTCGAACGTGATCACAAGGCATCGGAATTCGTAATCACTTAGCATGTTAGGTACACTCAAATTAGCAATACAAAGCGTGCAGCTATGAGCCACCGCCCAGCAGGTAA
This sequence comes from Metallyticus violacea, assembly GCA_030762175.1. Lineage (NCBI taxonomy): Eukaryota > Metazoa > Arthropoda > Insecta > Mantodea > Metallyticidae > Metallyticus > Metallyticus violacea. The sequence continues at coordinate 116,629,619 of CM060842.1, read as the reverse complement.
ACAAGAATTGATGAGTGACAGACACAAGAGAAGAGGGTGATTTGTAGCTCGTGACCTATTGTATCCCTCTCCCCTGTTGTACACAGTCAAACATCAACATAACCTCGTTCCATTTCATTCTGGTTTTAGTACTTAGAAATTACAATGCCTTGTGATCACCGCTTCCAAATAAATTTTAGGGGGTGAACGGCAACATCAAATATTCTCGACACGCTGGTCCGCCAAGAGCATGCATCTGTACATAAATTTGTTTTTATAATTTTTAAACGTTTTTAAACATTTTTGACATTAAAGATAAGCAATAGAGGATATCCATAAATCTGAATACCCTGTAATGGAGTATTGCATTGTAACGGTATAGGAACTTTATAATCACCCTGTATAAGCTTCATAAAAGTGTTTACATATATATAATGTAATAAAAATAACAGTAACTAGAACAGCAGAAAAGGATAAAACACTAAGAAAAAGTAACAGATTTGAAATCGCTATATGTAGAACTACTAAAGTTCTTCTGGCAAGAATACAAGTCTTATATATCCAAAAGTCTCATTACCGTGTAATGATTATTGTATTGTAAAGGTATCGGCGCTTTATAATCACTCCATTTAAGGCTCATAAAAGTACTTACATTTTCCGGTTAATTCATTACAAAAATAAGATATATAAACTAACTGGTTTTAGTGGGTATTCTTCGTCTTCTTGTCCTCTAGGACATTACTACCACCACTGTACGAGTAACCCCAAATATTTTACGCAGAGAAACAGTATACGGTGAGCCAAAATTTGAGAACTGCTCTAGATGCTCAGAATATTGCTCTTGGTGTTAATTGTTTATCATTAGTTAAGCTACTAAATAAAACATCTCTTGAAAAACAAATTTTTATGCATGATACGTATGTGAAAACGGATTCTTATAGAGAAATGATTAGGTGATTCGCAAGAAAATATGTAGTCATTCGTGTTATAGGTAGAAAACTTGTTAAAACGTTATGAAAGATAGGATCTCTCAATGCCAATAATTGTGTCCAAAATTTCGGGTCCTTACGGAAGAAAAATTAGATGAAAAACATAATTTCCTACATAGATGCCGACAATGTATTGCCACTGAGGGGCATCATTTTCAACATTTCTTATAAGACAAGTAATGTTTATAATTATTGACATTCAATACAGTATAATTTTATGCTTTCAGTAAAAATATAAGTGCTAAATCAAATATATCTATCTACTACTACTAACTTTACGTGCCCCGACTCTACCTTCCTTTTCCAGTTATATGACTTCACTAAATTACTTTTATTGCGCTTACATTTGCCTTGGTTTCGAATGCGTTAGAAATAGTTTCTATTTATAAACATTAATAGAATTCAACAGATGAAATCAAGCGTTGTTGTATCCAGCGAGTTACTTATAGCATAGTTGAAAATGAGTGTAAAAATTTTCAAAATAATTATCAGATTAAAATGATTCAAGAATGTTCAGAACAATTTAAATTGTTACTTACATTAATACTTTTCTTTATGTAATCGGCGTCGTTCATAATCGATTATATACGTTATCGTATATAAACGTTAAGATTCGGCCCCGTAAGTGTCCCAATTTTATATACAATATATCCTCAGAAAAAGACAGAGAAATAAAAAAGGAGTAATAGAAACAATTCATTTTAATTCACACCACCACAGAACACCGGGTGTAGAGAATACGACGACTAGCGAGAAAGACCTTCAACTATAAGATGTAGCTTTATTGTACATATAAAAATGTTTTACGCAGTTCTACCAAGGGAAAAAAATCTTACAATGTCTCTTTAGGTTTGAGTATAAGGGGCAAAGCACTACCTTGAACAATTATGGAGTAAGTGAGTTTTTAATTCCACGAATCCCTTTTTGATAACTCTGTATATTAACGTGTATCTATTCGGTATTCTTTAGAACGGAGTTACTTTATTTTTACATTCTTTTAATGCAAAAAATGAAAGTCAAAACACTTCTGAACTTTTAATGTACTATTCAGAATTTTTGTATGCACAAGTGAGATTTTTTCATAATTTTTTTCTTCTCTATAATGTTTTGGGACGCAGGATTAAATGTTATCGCTATTATGAGTGCTTCACAGGAAGATGGCTAATATCTTAAGGGTATTGAAGTGTTTAAGGTTTACATTTACCTGCAATTTTATGAGTTAAAAGGTAATGTGTTGAAGAAACGAAACCGCCACGGGTGGCCGAGGTCGTTTGGCGCGGACTCGTGAGCGGGAGATTTGGGTTTCGAATTCCCCAAGGACCGTCCTACCTGAATGAGTTTTTTTTCCAGGTTTTCCTCCGTCCTCATAAATGGCAAATGCCGGGGAGGTACCCCAAACATAAACCTGGAACTTTTCCTTCCTTAAAAAAAATGCTTTCCCAATATATCATTTCATCTCATGTATCATCAGTGTCCACCGCCTATGGTGCCTCAGCAATAAAAACGGGCGTTAAACACTATTAAAAAAACAAAAACAAAAAAAGAAATGAAAGAACGTAGTCAGTTTGCTAATAACCACTGATATTGTTCATGCAGAAAAGTAGGCTTACAAGTAAATTGAGAGAAGAAAATAATATATAAGTCAACTGAAGTATAATTTCAGCTGTCATGTTGGATAATGGAATCTAGAGACACGAAGGGGAAAGGGTTTGAAATCTGGATGCTACGTCCCTTTTCGACAGTGAGTTAGGCTAGGACAGGTGGAAGGAATTTCGTGATTTATGGTCCGAGCAGTAGGCAGTTGAATATGTGCTCGTACATAGGCGCATAATAATGATGTGAATCACATTTTACTGTTTTGAACTGCAGCAACTTTTCTCACACTCTCCTCTTCCACTACCGTGTTCTTTGTTTCTATCTTTATCGTAATCCGTAACATAATATTATGATTGTTTTCCCTAGTTTCTTGTTCTTACCTCCATTCTTCACTCTCATTTTCCGTTTTTATTTCCACTATAATGTTACATAGGCGGTGCTGTGGTGAGTGTTTAATCTGCTCGCTTTCCCACCGAGGTAGCCCGGATTCGATATCAGCGATCTTAAATGTGATTTGTGGCGGACCAAGCGGCGTCTGGGGAGATTTTCTCTGCATTCCCCATAATGTAGTCTGCATGCATTTACAAATGGACTGTGCTACTGTCTGCCCCTCCCCCCCCGAATGTACGGCAAGAGACAGGCATTAGAACTCACTGATTCACTTGAATGTTTTTAAAAGTATTTCGTATTTTCTTCTTTTAAATTTTGTTATTTATTTATTTATTTCTTTGTACTTTAACTTTTATGATTATTACAATAATAATTAACACTTCATTAGTTGTCGCAGTGCCTTACTGTATGAAGTACAAAATTTAGCATTAAGTAGAAATATGCAAACAAGTTATTAGTTTCAGGTATGAATTGTTGAAGGAGAACTGTTAGAAATACTACAAAGTGGGAAATTTCAAAAGCTACAAACCTTATTATTAAAAGAATTGTATTAAGGTCTAGTCAAGACGTTCTAAAAATTTTTTTTGATTGCTAGCGAACTTTAAAAGTCTATCGCTATCGCGGGTCCTTAGATTTTAAATTTGTACTCTTTATATGTTTTTAAAGTTGTTCATCTATGTTTCACAAAATTTAAATATATAAACAGACAAATGCAAGTTTTGCTCTGAATTTTCATTTTTTCATTATTCTTATAATGTACCATAATAGAGCAGTAATAATAAAAACAAAAAGAAATATATATATATATATATATATATATATATATATATATAAAAGTATATAAATAGCAAAAACAAAATTAACAATTAAAATATGTGCACAGCATTTCTCGTTAATTTTATTCGATGTTCGTTTCACTTACCAGCTGTTATAAATAAATTGGGGTTAATTTTGAGTATTCTAAGTTCTGATTTACGTTTTTCAAACGGTCTCTTTCTTTCTTTTCTTTTTACTAATAGCAGAGAATGATTTTTCACTCAACTAAGTGGTTACGCAAATTGGCCAAAAAATGCGTGCTGTTGCCAGGGAAATATGACTGTATATAATGAGTGTATATTATCAGAGTCCATGTTTATTTGAAAGCTCAATCAGAACAAATAGTTGCCTTTAATTTGATTATAATTTGTTTTACTTCAATAAATATACACCGTAAATTTGTATCATATTTTATTTTCTAATAATTCACTGATTATATTTGTACATTCAAGAACAAATGCTGTTAACATTACTTTTATACTCTGGGAGGCCCGGGGTCCGCGGACCAGAGATTGGGAACCTCAGATGAAGAAAGGAAAATTGTACAGTACCAAAAGGAAGAAAAAGAATGGTTGGAGAAATCATTTTCCCGGACCAGAACAGTGGCCTCGGCAACTAATTAATCTTTTATAGTATATATAGATTTATTTTAGTACATTTTAAATTATAATTGTGCACAGGCATTTAGCCTGGTACACTTTTCTTTGCTTCATATTTGAGCTTTTTTCTTAACAATTCTTTCAGTAACGGAGAAGGTTTGTAAGATAATTTTTATATAAAATATTCAATAGTTGCTTATATTGGCTGTAACGTACGTAAAATTAAATTAACGCTGCATTAATTTACTATTTAAATTAGCAATATAACATTTTGTAATAATGAATATTCGACTCATTTGCAAATGATTTATCTTGAAGCTGAGAAATGGCTATACTCCATTAAACGTTATATATTTTGTGATTGTTAAATGTTAACATATTAAATATTATATATTTAATACGAATTTCCTTCCCATATTTTGTATTTTAAATCAATCCTACAAGAACCATCCACAACTTACTGGATTCCTTTCCTGTTTGTTTCCCCATTAAACCGCTTGTCCACGCATAGTTGTGGCACTTCCGTATTATGTCAAAAAATTATAATGTACATCGTTAAAAACTTTCTCTAGAGATCCTGCTATTCGATGTATTTTTCTTGTTTCTTATAAATAAATATCCTCCACATCATAAATTAGTTTAGTTCTTTATACTTGAAATATATTCCAATTCTCTCTTTTGTATAAAAAAGGATAAAAATCAGATCAACATATTCCTATGGGAGACATTTATACAAATAGATCTAGTTTTCTGGCACTTTATATTGGTGTTATTTAGCGCAAAAATTATCAATACAGGAATTTACAAATTTCGTTGCATTTGCCTCAACAGGCAAAATATGATTGATTATATATCTGTCTCCTTCGTAAAGAAGCAATTGGGATGATACCAGCATTAGACGGAGTCTGAACGTTTTTTATTTTGCTTCTTACCGTGTCTCTCTCAATTTGAGCGGGGAATATTGTAACAGTTGGTAAATTAAGCGTAGCAATGAATTGGGGGATTCTTGTGAGCGTAAGCGGGGAAAGGAAGGGAGAAGTTTGGAATATAAACTTGATCAAAGGAAATGTCAGAACAAATAAAAGTTGGCTTGGTTGATTTAAATTTTAAATATCGTAATAACTAAAATATATTTTAAAACTGAAAAGTATTTATATCTCTTATTGCAACCGAGTAATAACTGTATAAAATATTAATTTCATATTATGAACATAGAAATTCTAATTACCACATTTTGCACAGAGTATTTTTAGTTAAGAAGGCAACCTAGCACAATAAGTATAAAATGTCGATATCAGCACCTTAATACTTGTTCCTGGACTGGCAGCTGAGAATTTCAAAGTTAAAAATGTTCAACTCAAAAATTGAAACAAAAATAGATATAACGATCCGGGTTTTACTTTACGTTAAAAGTCGGTCCTGGTGGTGTAGTGGTTACCATACTTGCCTCCTACACCCAAGAACGCGGGTTCGAACCCGGCCAGGACAGATGGATTTTTTCGGGGGTAAAAATCCTAAGTATGGCTTCCTTCGGAAGGGAAGTAAAGTCGTGGGTCCCGTGCCGTACATTTACGGCACGAAAAAGAACCTCAAGCCTGGAAGAGAGGCCTCTGAGCAAAATTTGTCGGCCGTTTCACGCCCTGAGTTGAATGGGACGCTGATGACCTGCCATGTTAAAGAGTGTCCATAAATAAACCAATAAAAAAAATCAATTTACGTTAAAATGCAGGTCTCTTAGATAATTTCCCATTCCTTGCATATAGAGAATAGCTTCAATATACTTCCGGCTATACTATTTAAACTAATTGCAAAAATATATCTGTCCAAAACTTAAGAAAAATATTTATTAATTTTCTTCTAATTCATAACAACACTTTAAGACTGTACATATTAGTGTTTTATTTTAACATAAAAGCATTTTTAAGAAGTGTATGCAGGACCATTTAGTCTTAAAAAAGCTCGTTACCAAATGGTAGACAGCACATAGTAGTTACCAGACGCGGCCTTCACCCCCCCCCCAAAAAAAAACCTAAACAACTCCATTGTAATGAACATTTAAGCATTATAAAAAATATCGGTGGTTGCTAAAAGTTGAAGCAGTTCAGAAGGAAATGCTAAAATATTCGTATAACCTTAACTCAGTTAAAAATTAACTGATATTTTTAAATGATTATAAGGTTTTGTATATGAGTTTATTCTATGTTCAAGATTTTAAATGTTGTACAAAAACAAAACAAAAAAATCTCTACAGAAGGTACTTACGATCTATGAAAATACCGCCACGGGTGACCGAGGTCGTTAAGGTGCGGACTCGTGAGCGGGAGATCTGGGAGTTCGAATCCCGCCAGGACCGTCCTCCCTGACTGAGGTTTTTTCCAGGTTTTCCTCAGTCCTCATAACTGGCAAATGCCGGGGAGGCACCCTAAACTAGGCCTGGAAAGTTTCCTTCCTTAAAAAAAATTCTTTCCCAATATATCATTTCATTTCATGTATCACCAGTGTTCACCGCCAAAACGGGCGTTAAACACAATTAAAAAATATCTATGAATAATCGTAAATGTTTACAGTAGGGCTGTGCTTAAACTTATAGAAACATATCTAACCTCGGCAATACGTAATGCCTACCTCGAAAATAGATCCACTCTGGTAAGGGCACATTACTGTCCTTTCCAATGCTACACTCTTATTCTGAGATTCTCGAGAAATGTAACAGGCATAGTTTAATCATTCTAAGAATAGAATCTTATATGTGCTTAACAAAAAATATAAGATCAGAACATAACCTATTCCAGAGGGCAAGAAACAGGCAAACAACCATTTACTTGCAGTATCTCTGAAATAATTGGGAAGAACTTGTTTCTGATCCAAATTCAGCAACATAAAGAGTCATTTCATTGATATTGGAGATCTAAGTTACAACTGTCAACACCAGTATTAACCGGATTTGAACTTTAAAAAGGCGGTCTGGGAGTATCAAGATGAAATTTCGAATCGCTTATGTGTTTATTCCACCATTTTTTTTTTTTTTTTTTTTTTTTTGGATATGAAGAGAGAAATGGACATACATCCCATTCCTTAGAAAGGTATCCCTGTTAAAATCGCCTAATAGATTGCCAATGGATTTATGTTCATTCGGGTTATTGGAAAGAGAATGTTGCAAACTGTAAACAGTCTCTGGAAAACCTGCTAGGAGGAGTGAAATAAAACGGATATGCTTCGCACCAGCTTGCTGCAATGGAAATATGCTAGAGGTTTTTTGATTTGTTTTCTTTACGGATGCTCTTCAACATCTCAGGTCATCAGCGGGCCATTCAAATCAGGGCGTGAAACGGCTGACACATTTTGCTCAGAGGCCTCTTCTTTCAGGCTTGAGGTTCTTTATCGTGCCATAAATGTACGACACGGGGACTCACGACTTTAGTTCCCTTCCGAAGGAAGACATACTTAGGATTTTTACGCCAGAAAAAATTCATCGGTCCTGGACGGGTTTGAACCCGCACCACATAGAACATCATCACTGGTGAAAATATGGATTGTCCATAAATAAATCAATAAAAAAAAGAAAGAAACATGTCTTTGCTATATTTATAATTATTGGGAGTAAATTAAATGTGTATATAAGTATATTCAAGACCTTTGGCTCAGTTATGAAAACGTCGCTGAATTATGCCAATTTAAGCATTTTTCGATGATATTAGACGAATATATACTTTTTCATATAATAAATATAAACATATACAGAGAATAAGAGATTAGAAGGAAACATAATACACTACTTCTTATGTGTTTTTCTTTAAGTATGATAAATGTTTTTTCCTTCTTGAACCGTTTCAAAAAAACATTATATTTTGTACTAAAATTGAACTTTTTAATAAATAGTCCAAAATATTATACGATGCAGCTAAAAGCTAGTTATTGATGATATTTTAACACTAGATAAGTTATAAAACAACAAGAAACCCAATTCATTGTCTGAAAAGGAATTTGTAAAATTCACTCATCAGCCGCAAATGTGAAAACAGGTTACATTGTAAGTAGTCAATGAAAACAGTGCACTATAGCGGAAAAATAAAACACGATTCTTTATATTAATTTTTTTCTCTTCCGGGTTCCCATGTACCCTTACTTCATTTAGCTATAAATTATCATTTATAATTTGCGCAATTTTTTGAAATGCTGATTTTAATGAACAATATGATATTTAACATTAAATGTATTAAAGCAACGAAACCTTTCATGCTGTGAGATAATTGTTCACAAATTCCTGATTTTTATTGGCTAGGTCAATTGAACACATACTCAGTTTTAAAAAGAGTGTAAAAATATATATTTCTTTGTTTCTATGACAACTTCGTTCAATAAGCTGCAAAAATGTCGTATTGGATTGGTTTAGATTGGATTGTTTGGAGTCGGAGGAGGATATTTCAGTACTTCAGCTTTGTTTATTTGTGTCTATGGTCTCAGTAGGATCAAGGGATGAGGTGAGGGAGACGCGGACGAGATCCCTTAACATTATTTCCGAATAGAACATCCCCAGGTTTATTAGCCACCGTCACACTACACCAGTTCGCCTCGCCCTAGCATTTACGACCCCGTTATAATAAATGAAATGAAATGAGCGAAAAATTGGTGGAAAGGGGCCAAGGGAAACCACGAATAAAACCGAAGTTCAGGATGGACAGCTTAAATTACAAGAGTAAGTTTGCCTTGCAACATGTTACATTTTATTTGAAAAACTTGACTTTTTATATCAGTAAATATTGATCGTATCAAGAAAAATGTTTTAAAAACTTTACTTGTAATAATGTGCTCTATAAGCTATGTGAATTAATGAATTATTGTCTTTACACTCTGCATAAGGTGAAATATTTGTTTTCTTTGAACAATGTTTAGCGCCCGTTTTTAATACTGAGGCACCACAGGTGGTAGACATTGATGACATGAAATTATATATTGGGAAAGATTTTTTTTTAAGGAAGGAAACGTTCCATGGCTAAGTTAAGGGTACCTGCCCAGCATTTGCCATTTATGAGGACTGAGGAAAACCTGGAAGAAACCTCATCCAGGGAGGACGGTCCTGGCGGGATTCGAACCCCAGACCTCCCACTCACGAGTCCGCGCCTTAACGACCTCGGCCACCCGTGGCGGTAAAGGTGAAAGATGAAACCTAGTTAAAGAGAGTTGGCATTACAACTTAATAAGGGAAACTAAAAAGGGGAAAAAAAAGTTTAAACACATTATTTTCCATTTCTTAGTTTTCGAGAACATACATATTTTATCTCCAGACATTTGGCAACGCTGCTTTAAAATGCACTAATTATAGTATGTGTTTATTTGCGTGTTGGTAATTTTAATCTTTGTTAACCCCAACGCTAATAATATTAAGTTCCATGATAGCAAATTTAATTTTGTGACCCAAAATTACTTACATCAAACTTTTCAGATGAATAAAGTGAAAACGCGCCGAATTATAAAAAAATAACTTCATAGTACATTACATTGTTCTATTTCTGTTTCCCTGCCCATTATTATAGTCGAAATGCTTGAATTCCAAAGCATTAACAAATTAAAGCATATGGAATATAATATAAAAATTGCTTAACATTTCGATAAAGCAACTCATCAAAGGTCAAATAGCTTTAGGAAAATTTTAGAAAAGAATTTATAGCATAGAAGCACCCATTCTCACGGTTTCTGAATTGGTAGGCATTCATAAGTAAATATATTTTATACAATTTTTAATAATCCGTGCGCGAATTTCAAATGTGCATTACTTTTATTCTTATTCTGTTTATGAAATAGTCCCAAACCGGATTTAGACTCTTCTCTATCGTCATTAGTGAAAATCGACACGTCTGCTGCTACATGGCTTGAAAAGTTTAAGTATTCATAATACAAATGTACAAGTATTATAATTATAGTGCTGAATTTTCTTCCATGATTGATATTAGCTAAATAATTAGGTGGTCTTAAATCTTTATGAAGAACTTGTAAGATGAACTTGTGTTACAGTAGGAGGAATCTGTCTAAAATACCCATATAGAGCGAGTTATGCAATGTATTTAAAAGAATGTAGAGATACATTAGAGCCAGTCCTGCTCACTAGGCGCCCGCGGGTCTCATCTCGCCCCTTTGTCCTTTTATGACGCCCTTCGTAGCTAGAGTTTCCAAATTAAATTTTTATTAATATTTGAAGACAATATTTCTTCAATAATTTTTTTTTTTTAACTTTTCGTTTCAAAATCACCATGCTCAAGCTTAGAAAATGTATTATAACGACATTTTTATTCTGCAAAACAGACCTTGGGTTTCACTTTATTGCAGTTCTATAAACGGAATTTCACCAAGACGACTTTATGACACCCAATTTACCCTCAAAATAACTTTAATCCCAAACAAACGATTTGTAACTGTCTTACAATAGTAATATTCCAAATTCCTTGCTTTCAGCCGAACATTCAGCATTACTTGTGAGCTTGTGAAATAAGTTTTGAGTGCCTTGTGTTGTTGTTGTTGTTGTTGTTGTTTTTTTTTTTTTTTTTTGATTCGTTTTATTTAAGGACGCTCTTTAACATCTCAGGTCATCAGCGTCCCATTCAATTCCGGGCGTGAAACGGCCGACAAATTTTGCTCAGAGGCCTCTTTTTTCAGGTTTGAGGTTTTTTATCGTGCCGTAAATTACGACACGGGACCCACGGCTTTACTTCCCTTCCGAAGGAAGCCATACTTAGGATTTTTACGCACGAAAATGACAATAAGTTTTATTTATATGGATTGTTGATGGAATGTAAATTTGAAGGTGGATTTAATTGTAATTTCTTGAAGATTATTGAAATGATTAAGATCCTGGCCGGGTTTGAACCCGCGACCTTGGGTTTAGAAGGCAAGTATGGTTACCACTACACCACCAGGACCACCTTGTGTTGTGATAAATTATATTCTACACGTTTTAAATGTTTTTTTCATTACTTTTAAATTATCCAGTCATAATTCTTCTTAAAATGATACAGAAGTTGTAGCTTTAACAGTGAATGGGAAGACCAGTAAGGCTTTTTTGGGAACAAAGGAAAAGCGTGTGTTTATTGTGTAATGCTAGCGTCTCTGTTCATAAAGGAAGTAATGTAGAGCCAAATTTTTTGAGTGGAAAATATAATTTCATATATTTTAAATTCTAGATTTACGAAATCTAGAGCCAAATTTTTTGAGTGGAAAATATAATTTCATATATTTTAAATTCTAGATTTATTATTATTATTATTATTATTATTATCATCATCATTGTAATTCTTCTTCTTCTTCTTATTATTATTATTATTGCTATTATTATTATTATTATTATTATTATTCATAGCATCGGTAGCAGTAGTGTCAAAGTAGTGAAATCGTAACCTGACGCCCCTAGTTATGCAAATGTACCCCAGTACAAACGAAAGTTTGACAATTAGACTATTAGAGCTACAGAAACGAGCTCGTGGGCACGATTTAACAAAAGCGTAAGTGATTTGTTCCAGGCGAAGCACGTACCCAGCCACTGAACTTTCTCAGCAAGACAGTCCCTTACATATTAAGGTAGATCATATCTTTCCTTCCTCCTCTATACCTCAAGCCACCCGAGTGTTAATTAAAAAACAAAACACATACGTCACGCAGCAATCTGTACTTATAAACGTTACGTATTCTCATAAGATATCAATACCTTTTTGCAAATGATGCTTCTTATTTTAAAAGCCCCTCCAATGTTCGAAACGCCATAAGATTCTCAGTAGCTTCCGCGCCATCAACAAGATACAGCTGGCAAGATGTGATAAATTCAATTTTATGAAAAATAGAAACCAACCTTTCCTGCCACGGTTTTCAACTCCCAAATATACAAACACGCTCTCGTTCTCCCCCCTTCTCTCTTATTTTGTATCCTGCGTATTGACTGAAAGAAAGAAGAAATATAACCCCCTCCCCATCTTTCCCGCCCCATCCTCCACCTCTTTTCTTTTCTCCTCCACCTGTCACAGTGGCAGACGAGAACGACGGAAAACTTTATATAAAGTAGAGAAAAGATGGAAGGGGTGGGGGATAAAGCGTCTTACGAAAATGTCTCGTGTGTTCCAAGGGTGGTTTTTAGAAGGGAGGTTTCTGGAGGGTGAGGGCGGAAATCGATGCCAGTGAGAGGGAGTGACAGACTGTGACAGAATAAGGGGGATGGATAAGAGAGGAAGGTAGGTATGGAGTTTTTGAAGCATGGAGGAGAGAAAATGCTTTTATTTGATAGGAAGGTTCTATTTTTTTTTTTTCCTTCTAAGTTTCTTTCTTGAGTAGGCTGGATTAAGGAGTCGTGTATCCCCACAACGAGTATGGATAGAGAGGCATAACCTGCTGTAGCAGAATACGGGGTTAGTCCAGATTTTTAAGGCCTCCCTCAACAGCTCTCCACTGTGTTCAACGTAGTTTCCAAGGCCGGGCTGGTGTGACAAAGCTGGTCCAACTCCGTGTTTACGGTGTGTTTGTGGAACGTTTAAAAGAAAAAAGAACATGGTTTTGGGGTGCTACAGGCGTTAATCTACCAGCAAATGTATTTAATGATAATGAAAGCACTTATCTCAAAGAAATAATTTGTTCAATCAAATATAGAACATTATTTCAGTGAATCACAGCGGTAATATGGAAATGAGCCGCCAATGCTTGTGCCTGCACCATATGTGAAATAATAAGTTATATCTCTTCTTTTTAACACAATAGTGCAGTCTATAAAATAAATTTCGTAATACTTACCTACTATAGTTCTCATAACGTCTTACCACTTCCACATGTACAGAATAACAATGCATACTTGTGGTTTATATTTGACTGACTTAACACTCGTCACATCGCAACGTAGCAATGACATTAGTCCATATGAATGCCTGTGGTTTCAAATTGAAGCTTCTGAAACTATTTGCTTTCAATCTCCAAATACTTGATAACAATTCCCTTCCTACTCATTTTTTCTGCATCTTATATTTTTCAATTGAACAACAAAATTCCTTTGTCATTATTTCTTATTTAACGATTCATGTTATAGTTTTAGTTCTTTGTAACACCTTCCATTATTTCAATACGTTTTAATATTTGTAGGCGTCTAGATTTGTGGAATAACCCCGAAAGTACCTTGGAGAGGTGACTTAATACGGGCGAAGAAGAATAGCTTGGTAAAATTCAAGAAAAGTGTTTAAATTCAATTTATTAAAGAAATGACTCGTTAATGAATTCACACATAATTATTTTCCAATAGCCATAAACAGGGATTATAATCCGCAGCATGATAATTATTGGTATAATATAACATATACATTTATAAATAAATTATAAAACACTTAACATTGAAAGATTTGAACAAAATTTGTATTATCGAAAATAGAAATTCATTATAAAATACAACGCGTATATGCATAATATCTGGATAGCTAGGCTACTGGATACACAGCTAAGAGGCACCTTATAAATTACTAATTATTAAAGGCAAAATGAGCCCAAACACCGAGCGACTTGACTACGTCTGCTCTGAAGGAAAACCAGAAAGGTGTTTCTTCACTCAATGCTTAGCAAGGCCTAACTACCTGCGATGTTCGTTAATACAGATGGTATGTCAGCCAATAGGCGAACGCTCTTACCAGGAGACCATTTTTACATCACGATACTGAAAGAACAGGAAATGTAAGAATGATGGAAAGTGAAATTTCAACTAAGGTGTTCCGATATGAGCAAATCTTGCACACTGGTAAGTACAAAAACTTTTAATAGTGTTTGACGCCCGCTTTTACTGCTGAGATATCACAGTTGATGGACACTGATGATACATGAGATGACTTATATAATTGGGAAGATTTTTTTAGGGAAGGAAATATTATCAGGTCTAATTTTAGGGTACCTTCCCGGCATTTGCCAATATTGAAGATTGAGAAAAGTGTGAGAAAAAAAAACTTAGGGAAGATAGTCCCGACGGGAATCAAACCCACGATCCATACCTTGAAGAGCTTGGTCACCCTTGGTCGTAAGTTTCGCTATTGCATTTATGCAAAGTGTTTAGTCGGGAGATTTTTTTTTTTTTTTTTTTTTTTCAATTTTAAAGAAAACAAAATAATAAAAGCATGTTCTTATCCATATTGTACCGTGACAAATTCAACTAAATGCTTACGATTTTGGATGGCGTAAGTTCTTGATTGCTATAGATTAGTTATTCGGGCATTGTGCACTAGCTATAGGTCACTTAAAGGTATCTTATTGTTTACTGTTGGAAGAATGAAGCCATGCGACAACTAAAAGCGACAGTACTTACATGAGAACTGTATCGTTTGGACCAGGTCGATTTCAATGAAATTTTGCAGTATGAACGACCAAGACATACATTTAAAAGTAATAATAATTTTGTCATAAAACCATTGATAAGTTCATAAATGGTTAATGAAAAATAAGTAATCGGCACAGCACAGTCAGGTAGTGGTGATGATTTGTGATCCAACTTGTGTTAGTGTCAGTGAATATGCAAACAATTATACGAAAAGGCAGATGGATGTACAATGTTAAAAACGAATACATAATTCATTTAAAAAGGTGATAAAAGCTATAAATGCATTGAATATTTACAGTAAGACGCATATTTGCAAACAAGACGTAACCAGGTGTTGATGACCAACTGTTTGCTACCATTCTTGAGAACAGAATGGGAAAATATATTTCAAATTCTTGGATAAAAGCATACAGACAACAATAAGGTTTGACTGATGAAAATGATCGCATTTCAGGAGCAATATAGCAATACTACTGTAGTTTAAATTGTAGAGGACAGAAATAAAATATATGGCAAAATAGATGGGAGTTTCTATAGTTACACCTCATCTCCATAGAGACCCCTAAAAGACTGGGTATCTTATAGAGCAAGGGTTCAGAAAATTATAATACAGAAGTAACTGGGAGGCTGAAATCATATGCACAGATTATATTTAAAATTAGGATTTTGTTACTTCTATGTTATTTGTAACGAAAGTTAAAGTTATAGCATTATGGCTTCTCCTGCTTACATAGTATGACTATTGATATACAAAAGCTATTCAATAAAAATAGTCATAATTTTTTACATTATAAGTTATCGCGCAAATATTAATTTGTACATTAATTTTACTATAGTTTCATTGTTGTCCATTTCTGTTCTCGCCAGTGAGAGGTGTGTAAGTTGAAACATGTTCAGGTTCATCTGGGGGTGACACGCGACAAACAATATGCTACTCTGAAATTCTGCTTTCTTTCAACAAATCTTCGGCTGAGGCTTATCCAATGTTACAGGCTGCCTATGAAGAGCTTGTTCTTCTCTACATCTCAGCTTGAATTTGGTTTAAAATATTTACAGAGGGGAGGAAAGGGAAGGGAAGGTGAACCCAGTTCTAACTGAAGAAAACATTAACATTGCTGTATCATTGTGAGAGAGGATCGTCGAATGACGTCAAGTGAAAAGTTAGTTGCATCTGAGACGTGTTTCTCCACTGTGGGTTCCAAGAATGCTGATTCCAGAACAAAAGGACGTTCGCGTGCAGGCTTACATGAGGTGAAGATGATATTACAGGATGATGAGGGTTTTCTTTCAAAGATAATTACTGCTGATGAAACTTGGCTGCGTCATTTAAATCCTGAGATAAAGCAGTAAAACTTTGTGGGGATAAAAAAAAAGTGGATGCTTCTATTGGGAAAGTTATGATCATCTCATTTTTCTATTTTTATGGAATTGTTTACCACTAACTCCTATCTGCACACACAACTGCAGTTGGGCAATACTGCAGAGATGTCCTGAAAACTTTGAAAAGTCACATCACACGCGAAAGGCAACCTTTCCTTGAAACAAATCTGGATGCTGTATCACATAATGCACGACCCCAAATGGCAAATGTAGTTCACAAAAATCTATATGAAGCGTGTTCCTCGCCCGTGTGACTTTTTCCTTTTCCACACATTCTTCGAAGGCAGTAGTGGTGAACGCTGCGGAGACAATTCTGAAGGACCTGTCAATAAGCGGTTTCCAGCATGTATTTGAAGACTGGGGCAGATGAATTGCTTCCAACTGGGACTACTTTGTGGAAGATCATTAAAATTATGAGGACGAGTCAAGGTGTGTTGTATGAACATTCTTGATTGAACTGCACTCGTATATGCAAGAAACCATCAGATTCCAGTTTAATATTTCGAAATTTATCGCGCCGCTGTGTTGCAGTGAGAAGTTCTACTAGTCGGACTATGACGAACCGCAAGGCTGGTTCATTTATTTATTTGGTTTGTTTACGGGCTCTTTAACATTAAAAATCATCAGCGTCACATTAAATTCAGGGCGTGAAACGGCCGATAAGTTTTGCTCAGGAACCTCTTCTTTTAAGCTTGAGGTTCTTTTACGTGGCATAAATCTACACATGGGACCCACGGCTTTACTTCCCCTTCGAAGGAAGCCATACTTAGGATTTTTACGCCCGAAAAAAATCCATCGGGCCTGGCCGGGTCCGAACCCGCGATATTGGGTATAGGAGGCAAGTATGGTAACTACTACCCACCAGGACGGATAACAGCACTATGACAAATTGGTAATAGATAAAGGATGTTTAATTAGGCTCAAGGTCTATAGCATCTGTTGTCGCTGCTACTGTCGCCGCCATAATTTAGTGTTAAAATGCCTGCCAAGTTTATATAGATTTTACAGATTTTTAAATTTTTTATATTTGTAAAATATTCCAGTATTTTAGTATGTACTTAAGTGACCAATCAGCACTGTTGAGGCTTCAAATCTCAACTTCAAAATAAAATGTTCGGTAAAATGTTATTAAATATCAATTTTGAATGCACTATACAGTTTTAAGTACCATGATTGTTTTTTAGATTTTGATGTTTTAATAATGTTAAATCGCAAAATCATTGTAGCAGTTGATCGCAAAAATTCGAGTATAAACATTTTACAAACATTTCAGACTGATGCAAAACTGCACATCGAAGTGTAAAAAAATTGTAATATAGAGTTTTCTTATAAACATAAACGCTTATATTGAGAGGATGGAGACAAACTAGAAGCAATGAATACAAAACCGTCTATGAGAGAGTTATATGCATATCATAATATGAATTTTCTTTTATCGTGTTATAGGTATACTATAGAAGAGTGAAAGAATTCAGTGATAACGAGAGCCCAGAAATTTAGACATTTATTTTGTTTGAAATAGGCAGGTAAAAAGCATTGGAAATATTGAAAGGCGCTAATATAATTAAAATAGGAATTTTTAAAAGTGAAAACAGAGAGTAATATTAATGAAAACTTGTATTTAATATCTCTATTACTTTATTTATCACATAATTAAAGTACTTAAGCTTACTTTTATTGACTAAAAGCAATAAGATGCTTTTTCAAAGTATCAACTGCCATAATCAGCCGCTTGTCAGGGAGAACGTTTTTCATTATGGAAAAAGAACGTTCTACTTTCTCAGAAGTTAATGGAGAATATTTAAAACAAGTTATTTCGGGAAGACTCATACCAGTTACTACAGAACATTCACCTTTCAGAATATTCATGATATTACAAATAAACAAAATAAAGTAGTTTTGAATAGTCCTAGCGAATTAGCAAAATATTCGCAGTCGTTTTTGGTCGAGTTCATTTTCTGTTTATGCGTTTATAGGGGAATCAGGTTAATATCTCTCTTACTTCCGTATTAAAAAATTGTAGGAACGGTTTATTGCACAGCTGTACCGCTCTCATCTTTCTCGCTTGCAATTGTTTGTTACATTTATGCAGGTGAGAAGTTACCGCTAGAACAAATTCCCTAGAATTGCTTCGCGCAGATCGATACAAGGTTATTCGCCGGGAGTATCCAAAACTACAGTACTTCCCTCATCCTTTTTCCTGGTATTCGTATGCCCGAGGTAACCGTGCGTTCCTTTCGCTAATGAAGGTTCTGATATTTAAAGAGCTTAAGTGAATGGGTTGAGGAGAAAGTTTTTGACTGCTTGAAAGGAAATAAATGCGTAAAAAGATTCTCAATAGGTGTTTTTGAGGTGAACATGCCATTTAATTTTTATAACTTTTTTTCACAAGGATTTATTGAAATCTACACCAGCTTTTCAAAATCTACTCATATAAGCAGATAATTGTTATTGTTCGTATATAACATTTGTACTTCTTGCATCTTAGAAAACGCGACAATTTCCCAGTAACTAGAGCGTAAATGTCGCATATACTTTTTCGGAATCTCATGTTACTCACACCATCTAAGCACAAGTCAAAAAGAAAGCCCCGAAATCAGAAATCAAAAGCGTATCTCGTGTTGTTTACGCAACGTGCCTTCTCTCTAGGGAAACAAAGAAAAGTCGGTTGGACGACACGCATGCTTTGTGTCACGGAATGTGATCCATCACCATTTCGACAAATGTTCCAACTGCACTTCCCGCTAGGCGATATCGCCAGCCCACACACACAAACTGCTTCTACTAACACAGATTAAGGCTGAAGCACGAATATAGTACATTCATCGTCTTCTTTTATAACGGAAGACACTAAAGACACGTGCATTTAACTGAAGAATTTCCGCCCGGCTGAAATACAGACTGTTGACATGTGCAAATCGTTTAAAAAAATAAAAAATAATAATAACAACTGTGGGAAAACCTAAAAAATGGGAACGAGACTATTTTCCTCTAATAATAATTTAAATTCGTTATTGAGTTTATTGGTTCTATTAGATTAAGAATACAGCGGAACGTTGCGCTAAACATCTATCTAAAAATGTATTAACATTCATAACTTGTGTACTCTGTAACTGCACCTGACAAATGGACATTGGAATATAGTCCGTATTCCAATTTAAAACACTTCCATGTGCGAAGAGGAGTAAAAATATATTAAGAGAGAAAAGATGTGTGATCAATATTTTAAAAAACAAATTCTAATAAATCAAAGACTTCTGTATAAGAGGAAATATGCAGTAAAGTAACAGCATTTAATAACGAATTATTTGACTAGTAGTACCTTGTGCTGCTTTACTTGGTATACTTTATGTTCAAGTTTAGAGTTATACGCGAAACTGCACACAGCATCTTAAAGAAGAAGAACAGAACAGGTATGAGACTCAAACAGCAGGTAACCGAGCGGGGTGGCTCAAGCACGAAGTTTAAGATTTACATTTGGGAGGTGCCGGGTTCAATTTCCATTAGTATTGCCACTCTGATCTTGGGATTTTTCGTGTTTTTCCTTGGCCACTTAGGCTTAGATGGATATTTAAATTCCGCGAATATTCCGCTCTTCCATTTCATATTATTTCATTTTGTCGCTTCTGTTATAGCGTCGAAAGTGGGCTGGTGCGGCGTGATGGTGGCTTGCGCTTTTGAAAGATTGGGGTTTGGAATGGAAGCGGATATTCTGAGGGACTGCACGGTCCTGCCAGCAGAGATGAAGCAGAATGCACAAGGAGCGATCGAAGTACTTAAGAGTCTATTTCGTTCACCCAGACGAGGGTGTCTTTATCTCATCTTCCAGTCGAAGGTCAGCTCTATAAACCGCAGGAAAGGAGAGAATTGGATGGATGACCAAGAAGGTGAGCATAGAAGTAGCTACACGCTCTAATGACATGGATTTTCGTACACAAATTGAAAATGACACTAGCAAATATAATAGATCAATGAACTTATGCAGATAGTGCCAAAATGTATACACACTTCAAGCAAAGAAAAAACTGTGTTAACATAACAAAAATGAATTCACACAAACAGCAAATGATGAGCACTAATCATCTTAAACTTTTACAGTTACAACAGTTGCTCAAAATGCCCACCATCGGCGTCGATACACTTCTGAGTACGTTGAACTACTGATTGAGCAACGTATGCAAAAGTGTCCTCAGCGATTGCAGCACATGCCGTTTCAATTTCTTCACGAAGTGCTGCCAGTGTAGCTGGTTTTCTACGGTATACAACATCCTTAAGAGTTCCTCATAGGTAAAAATCCAACGGCGGTTCGGTTTTGTGTACACGTCTCCATTGTCTTTGAACTTCAACAACATTCTCGATTTTCCAATACTACTTCAAAATTGCTTTCCGCTGTTCAAAGATAATCTTGGTTCCATTTTGTTGCAGCAACGCTAGCATAACACAATGTGAGTTACATCTGTTTATAAGAAGAATATCACACCATAATCGTGGCTTCATTTGTTCATTGTTGACTCACCTGTCATGTAGCAACGCTATCATAATGCATGTGAGTCACATCTGTTTACATTCGACAATCGTGGCTTCATTTGTTCATTGTTGATTTACCTGTCACGTAGTAACGCTATCATAATGTATGTGAGTCACATCTGTTTATAGAACATCATACTACATATAACTGTTGTTTTTTGGTCCAACTTTGAAATATATTAAATAGATTTCTACTATGAAAATGTGTATACATTTTGGCACCTCGGTAGTTCCCTTGCAACAGTTATGATGACTGTCTATTCATTAACAATCAATACTCTATGCCAGTTAGACACTAGAGACTAGAGGAGATAAGCAATCAGTCGGTTTTACGCCATAAGTATTTAAGCTAATTAATATTCTTATTTAGGATAGAGGAAAAGTCCCATATGAACTTCCCATTCAGGCAAACAGATGACGCAGTAAATTAACAACATACAGCTGACTTGGAAAGATCTTCTTTGATTATGTTGGCTGTTCATTTTAAGCCAGGAAAAATCTCAGAAGATACTAATCGTAAAGTATATAAAATATGCACCAAGATGGAATTCATGCACAAATTCTGTCTTTATAAACTGTTATATTTGTTTATTTAAACTAATCATTTTAAATAAATTTAAATATAAGCACGGAATTAATTTATTTCATTTCATTTATTTCTTTATTAAATACTCGCATCCGTCGAATTATTATCATTTAGTATAGATACTTTTCATTGGCGCTACATCCCGGGTATGCCTTGGCCTGCCCCAGCGAACTCTGCTTCTTCTACTTCCGCCTTAAGAGATAGAGAGGGGCATGTGATCAATATGACGACACCTCGCCGGTCGCAGCTTCCAATTATCCTCACGAGGGTGGGTGAACCCTTTTCCAGATCTCTCTAACTCAGAAAAATTGATGATCAATTTGTATAGATAACTTCTTTCAATTCCCGAATAATTTCTTTAAGTGGCTATCTTTTATTATCCTCTGTAAACCAATGACCATGTACTGTGGTAACTCTACTCTTTCTAAGCCTTCTACATTCCGCACATGTTGACTTGCACAGTGAATGTACTTTTTCCTTTTTTCTATAGTCTGAATGCATACATTTAAAGGAAAAATTATGTGATTTTGGAGAAATTTTGAAATTATAATACTTTATTATGAAGTGCATTTGACACACATGAGATCTAGCAGACTATAATTATTATTTGTAAATCACATTAATCGTTTTTGACAATTGCTTCCTTCTTCTAATCTCCATCCTCACAGAAAAGTTCTTTTATTTGAAAGGCTAATGAATTTAAAACTTTCAATGGACTGGAAAGAAAAAAGGACGTTTTCAGCACGTTTAGAAGAACATATTTGTTCAGCACACTCAGCATCACTAGTGTACTGGGACGAATAAGAAACTGTCAAGTGATATATAAATGAACCTCCTAAAGCGAGTGAGCAGCGTGCATGCATTAAAACTGAGGTGGAATATGACAGAAAAATGGAAATGTCATGCTCCGAAAAACCTGTGGCAATGAGACCTTGCCATATCAGACGGTGTTTCGCTGGGTGTCACACTTTCGATCAAGACATGATAGTGCGTGAGCTACACATTAGGATGATTTGATTCAAACACTGCTGGAGGTGGATTGTCGATGGACAATGAGGGAGTTGGCCAAGAACTAGGATCAAGCCACTCTACAGTGTTGCCGTAGGGCACTGTTTCTCAGATATAAACAAATACGATTTAGCTACGGATCTAGAAATATGGCGGCAGATGACAAATGTGGCAGAGAATTGCAATGAACGAAGTAAAAGTATCCAGGTTCTAGAATAAATGGTGTGCTACGTATCAATAATTACGATTACGTCTTTGCAGCCCTCCTATGTTACACCAGAAATAATTATTGTAAAATACTACAACCAATTTAGAATATTATTTCCAAACTATCTCTCAAATTAAAGTTTTCGTGCGAAAACATCTAAGAGCAAATGTGGCTTAGGTTCTGGACAGTCCTTGAATTTATATTGTCCACCAGAGTTTGAAGTGTTAACTGTCTTGTAGTGCTTCGCAATAGGTACATGAAGCTGATATAGCTGCTATTTGTATTTTAGTTACTCCTTCATATTACTTTGGAAATTTAAGGGTGTAAGCTCACATATTTATATCTTTTAGCAGCACAATAATGGTCTTATGATTGTCACACACACTAGGCTTAGTTTTATGAACAAGAAGCAATAAATTAGAACTTACAATATTGTTGCAAACGCATTGTTATAGTGATTGTTAGAATTTTAAGTACTTTATGGGGTTTAATGAGAGTGGTGTTCCCCCATCTATGTAGTAAGTCATGGGGAACGCTAGGAAAAAGCTGTTTGGGAATAGATCATCGAACGGGTAGCATGTGACATGTATCATATCTTTCGCCTACACCTGAATCGATATTGTGAAATCAGGTATTGGAAAGTGTTATCACTCATTCTTTGATAACCTAGAATATTGTAATAATGTTCTATTATTTTTTATTTGTATTCAAAAATATTGAACTTCAATTATCCTTAAATAATCTTATATTATTAAATAATTAATTTCATTTATTTAAGCAAGAAATCCTTCCTTGACAAATGAGTTACAAAGTTCTATTAGGTGAAACATTTTAGGGCTGAGTCTTCATGATTCCACTAACGTAGTATTTGTAGATAAAGGAATCAAGGGTCGTGAAAATATGCACAGAAATTTATCACATAATTAGCATTATTTATTATGGAACTCTCTCAAATTCAGGGCAAACAATTTATGTCTCTAAATGCATTAAAAATTCTAGAAATTGTATAATAGAAGAAAATGGGAAAATATTTTTGGTACACCTCGTAGGAAATATTTCTCTTTTGAAAACCAGCGAATGATGCTAGACAGACAAATACTCGATGAACAAAAATCCAGATGTAACTGTAGTACTCCATTTTGATATATTAACTTTTGATCACATAATAAATTAAATTCCGAGTCATTTTGAGTTATTCAATCAATCATTATTGGCATGAGTTTCTACGCTTCTTTCCGGAAATTCCCTTCCATTTAAATTTGTCATTTCTGCCAAATGTGAACATTTTTTTATCTCAAAATGTTTTAGAAATGTCTACATTTGACTTTATAACCTGCTGCTCCGAAATTTGATTGAATTATATAGTGCCTTGCATAAATTCCAAGAGGATTGTATGTTTGATTTTTGAGTTCACTTCTGCTCTAACTTTGAACTTTGCCATTTTGGAGCCATTTTACAGATGGGTGCTGCATTTCAATTTACATTGGAATTAAAGCAAACTAGAATTCATATTTATTAAGCACCAAAATATTTTCCTAGCAATATTTTCCATTTTTTAAAACCTTTAACGTTCTATGGTAATGACCAAGAATCCGGGAAGATGATGCGTGAATGAAGTTGCAAAGGAATTTTGGATGTTTTATCGTTAAAATAAATTTGTATTATCAGGTTGATAGAAAATGAACTTTAACATATGAACCATGAACTAGGAGCTTGCTATTGACAAAAAGGTATACTAAGGCAACCATCGTCAATAGAAACACATAGGTAATTATTAATTTACATAAAATATTCATATGATGCGTGTCAATTCAACATTGATGGACTCTCTTCAGAATTACAATTAATTTGGCCTTTTTCTTTCAGCTAGGCCTATCTTCAAATCTTAAGTCGCAAATGCATTGTACTAAATCGGATTGCGTCAATACGACCAAACACAGCACCATACCAGGAACTTGTCAGCAAGAGCTCAACAGATGCATTCCGGAGACTAGGAAAATCTGAACCTCCAAATCTGTGTGCATTAATAAGGACCAAATTACTACACACTTTGCCCACATAACATTCAGACAGACCAAACAGGAATCGGCCTCAGCTGTCGACACACTCTATGTGGTAATACAGTGAATGGCTCTAGGTGGGCGTTATCGAAACTGGCTGGAATCCATCACGGTGACGTATCTACTCTTCTTGTGGAGACAAGAGGAGGAAAAGGAAGACAAGGAGAGAAGAGTGCAGGAGAGACCAGCCATCTTTACAACGCCGTTTTCTTTTAGCTGTGGTTTTGGTTCGGGCGATGCGGGGGTTTTTCCAATAACCGACCCGGAACCCTCCTCCTGACGCAGACAGACAGATACCACGCAAAAAGACGTCTCAGCAACATCAATAAGTTTTCTTGCTTGCTACATAAAGAACCATAAAGGAAAAAGAAACACAGTAGCAATGGCACGAAATGATACCAACAATCCAAAGAAGGAACCTTCAGCTGAACAAGATATTGCTTTAGAACTCTGCTGCTCCACTTAAGCGAGTGGGAGTGGCAGCCTAAGGTCAGTTTCTGTGAGCAGAGCTTTTAGACTGGAATACTTGTAGTTACATACCAACAATATTAGGTAATGCACACAACGAGAGAAGATAGAACACATGTATAATTAATTATAAGCGTACTCTGCTTACTAAACAGAAAAGAAAAATAAAAATAAAACAATAATATACATGCTTTTAATTAGTTCTGACGGAATGGAAGATATTTATTCATTTTCACATTTTGCAATATTTTATATCAAACTTTTATTTTGTAAGATAGAGCAGTAAAATAGCTTTTTATTTATTTAAGGGGTAGAAAGGGACTAAGGGGCTAAAACCATTTCTGCAGTACACTTTACTTGTAATATAATGACTTTAATCTTTGTTAATATATGGGATTTCTACTAGTAGGAATGAAATCAAAAAATAGGCCCCTCAAAAACAGAACATTGATCCTGGACGCTTCGTAGTATAGCTGCAAGTGTTAACTCCAAAGCTATAAATATGTTTATAGATGGTTAAGAGGACTGAAAACGCAATATCTTATCTTATACATATTATTCATTCTGTCAGAGCTTTACTTCAGTAAATCACATGTCGTAAATGAATTAATTGAAGTTCAGACACAGTATTCATAAAACTTACTTACTGTAGCTCTCAAAACGCCTTATCAATCACATCCTCATAAGCACGAACTGTGGTTAGGCTACAGTACGACCGCTAATGTCACGGGAATCCTGCAGCAACACATGGAGTGTGTTTTGCCATCGAGAGATCAAGACACATGGCGTGTTTAACAGATTACGTACATTCACCGCATTGTTATAATCAATTAATGAAAATTAATATTTATTCGTCACATCTCCAGTTTTAGGGCAAGGTATTGGTTGCTGATCACCTCACTGCCCTCCTCCAATAAAATTGCAAAGCAGAGAGCGCAGTCATTCCCGCGCCCAACTCCTTGAGCTCTGTCGTACCCAGGACGGAATGAAGAGAAGTATTCTCTGGTGACCATAGCTCGGGATCAGTTTAAATACGAGGGTAGGTCCATAAGTTTCCGGCCTCGCCGATAACGATTATCGCCTTCCTTACTGATGTCATGCCTTATCTGTTAAGTAACATCCGCTCTGCGTGTTCAGTTGTTCAGGTATAGTTGCATTAAGTAGGCTATGTGTTGAAGATTGCGACATGTTCAAAATGGAGTATCGAGCTGTTATTAAGTTCTTCACAAAAGAAGGACTTACTCCAAATGAAATTAAACGGCAATTGGATGGTGTATAGGGGGAAGCATCCCGCTCAAATTCTACCGTAAAAGAATGGGGCATACTTTTTCGAATGGGTCGAGAAAGCATGGAAGACGAAGAGCGTGCAGGTCGGCCCTTGGAGGTGCTCACTCTGAAAACATCGCTCTTGTGGAAGGAGAAATTATGCAAGATCACCGGCTCAAAGTTACAGAAATAGCAGCAAGGTTGGACCTTTCTAAAACAACAATCCTTCGAATTATTCATGAACATTTAAACATGAATAAGGTTAGTGCAAGATGGGTGCCTAGACTTCTTTCCTCAGTCCAAAAGCAGCAACGAATCATCTGTTATCAGATATTTTTGGAGCTCTGCCATTGCAACGAAAGAGAAGTTTTGCGAATCATTATTACAAGAGATGAAACTATGATGCTCTACTATGATCTCTTGTCCAAAAAAGAAACAATGGAGTAGCACAAACCTGGGGAAGCACCGCCTCTAAAGGCCAAGGCCACTCAGTCAACCAAGAAGATCATGGCCACATTCTTTTGGTACTGTGAAGGAATGCTCTTCATTGACTTCTAGGTGAGGAACACCACACTAAATGGGGAGTACTATGCTGGCCTACTACACAGACTACGTGCTTCTATCAAAGAGAAAAGGCGAGGAAATCTGGGCAGTTGTGTGCGCCTTCTTCACGACAACGCGCCTGTGCACACAGCTCTTGTTGCACAGGAAGTTGCGAAGAAATGTGGCTTCAAGGAGATCGACCATCCACCCTGCAGTCCAGATCTAGCTCTCAGTGACTATTTCCTCTTCTCAGAACTCAAGAAGGACCTTTGAGGAAGGAAATTTAAGTGTGAAGATGTGATAAATGCTGTTTATGCCCATTTTGCACACTAGACTTCTGACTATTTGGGGGAATGTAGTTGAAATGTTAATTAAAAAATGTGAGAAGTGTATTGAAATAAACGGTAACTATATAGAAAATTGAAATACAGTTTTTGTCTTTATCAGACCTAGAAAATGGTTAGGCCGGGAACTTATGGATCTATCCTCGTATATCAGCCGTACAAACTCGATTCGTAATATGTGAGCAAAGCAGTAATGGAGTTTCGATTCCAGTATCAGCATTTTTTTTTTTTGAGTAGTGTTTAACGCCCGTTTTTACTACTGAGGCACCACAGGATGATACATGAGATGAAATGATAAATTGGGAAAGGATTTTTTTTTTTTTTTTTTTTTTAAGGAAGGAAGCGTTCCAGGCCTAAGTTTAGGTACCTCCCCGGCATTTGCCAGTTATGAAGACTGAGGAAAACCTGGAAAAAAACCCCAGTCAGGGAGGACGGTCCTGGCGGGATTCGAACCGCAGACCTCCCGCTCACGAGTCCGTGCCTTAACGACCTCGGCCACCCGTGGCGGTCAGTATCAGCATGAATTTGGACTCTTGGTGATGAAGCTCTACGGATCCTCAGCTTTAGCAATCCTCTAAACGTTTGCGTGTTTCAGTGGGATTATAGAAACGATTTTCATTACTCTTGAAGAGGTCCCTTGGATGCCTAAAGTTTACGATTTAAATATGTGGGCGGAGATGCAACAAAGTGTTAATGTACAGAGACCTAAGATTGTAGATGAGTTATGGGGACTTGTTGCAGAGGCCAGGAATGATATTTCTACTTACTCAACACATCGTTTCCTAACGAGAAGAATGGATGCAGTGATCGATGCAGGCAGGTTTTGAACTTGCTAATAGGACCCTAAAGACAGTGTTATATTGTCGTTTCAAATAAAAAATCGTGCATTTAATTTTTAAAAATCTTTAAATCAATGAGAAATATTTAAACTTTTACAAAACACACATTAGTATTTATAAGATTTCAAGATTTTCTCATATTAACTGACTAAAATGAAATACATTACACTAAATAGAAAATGGATAAATGAGAAACATAAACTCTTACATTCTTTCTTTTATTATGATCTATAGTTTATCTTATATTAAAAGCAGAACTACAATATAGATTAGGGTGCAAACCGTTACCTCAATGCACTTATTGGAAATACAGAGATGTTCAAAATTTCAGGAATTTGTGAACAACTAGTTGAATTCAATAATAATAATATAATTATTATTATTATTATTATTATTTATTAATTTGTTGAAGGCGAGAAAGGATAACAAATTTTGACTTTATCCTTTGACCGCAAGGATTACAGCTGTAAAATGGCATCTAACAGTAAACTGCACCACTGCACCAAAAAAGGCCCAATGTCATTAACCAGCGCCACTTGTGTGCGAAGTTTGAGGAGTATCTATCTTCCTATAATTCCATTTGTAGATATTATGCACAACTTGGGGAGATGGGACGCTTATGTAAAGGAAAAAGCATGTCAGATGTTCCCTTATTGGCCATTTCGTTCACCAAACTTTACATCTTGTAATTTTTATGTGGGTTACTTAAAGCATAAAGTATTTGTCCTTCTCTACCTGCGACTATTCCGGATTCTGTTGAAACGTATCACTGTCTCCTTTCTAAACATTCACAGCTGATATGCTGTGGGGAAAAAATGAACTTTGATGCAGAAGTCTGCCAACGGAAACAATGTGTGGCAGCATGAGCAAAACTCTATATTGATTGTCGCTCTTTCGCTCGTCATTTGTTGCATAATTGGAGTGCAGCAAATTGTGTGAATGTTTAATTCCAATTCAGTTTGAATTCTGCACCTGTTTAATGAGTTGGAGGCGAATCCATAGGAAAACAGTTGGGAGTGGTTTGGAATTCCACAGGACACAGAGTGTAGTGAAGTTCAGCGGCCTGCAGGCAGCAGTTTCAACGTTACGATTATGAAGTGCAGTGGAGGGAGAAGGGATGAATGAGACCAAAGGAACGGCCGTACAGGGAAACAAGCTGTCAATGCGGAAATTGTGAAACGCGCAGAGGAAACGTTTGTATGCAGTCCTAAAAAGTCCGTGAAACTTACCCATAGAGTAAAAAATATCCGATTCTGGTAGAGCTGTAGGAGCTGCAGCACAATGGCATGATTGCTCTGACGGTTACAGCGTCTGTACAGTTGTGAAGGAGTCATTTCGAACCCTCACGCTCTGATGCTTTTTTTTTTTCGCCGGAGTTAAAGAAGTTTTGCCACCATTACAATGATTTAGTCGCTAACATAATACCATACACACAGAGCGCTATAAATTTATATTTACGATTTTTTTTTCTGCTGGAACCAAAGGAGATTTGCCACCATTACAGTGATTTATCGGCCCCTATCAATTTATATTTACGAAAAGGAGACGAGCGTAGCCATCAGACGTAGCGAGCAGCAGCAAACAAACCACTGGGTACACCGGTTTCTAGGATTTACCCGAGATTAGCGTTAAGGTCAGTGTGGGTGTATTCATTAATTAATTACATATTTCAATAAGAGGAGATTTGCCACCGTTCCAATATTATACCCGCCTATTTAATCCAATCAATTCCCTGTCAATTTATTTTTAAAAGTTACGGAGGACAACACAAGGGTTACACCATGTTTAATAAAAAAATAATACATGCAACGTTTACACTGTTACAAGCGGCCACGCAGTGTGCGGAGGAGTTCGGCTCTCTCCGCTGTCACTCGTGACTGAAGCTCTAACCGTTCTACCAGACTAGATCTTTCTTGCTGTATGGATAAGTGTCCCTGCATAGAGCGAATCTGCTGTTAAACGTCCATAAGGCCACCGTACGCATACTCGTCTGAGATTTCGCACGCATTGACTGCCTGCGAGATAGGCACTAAAACATTTTAAGTGTTTCTGACTAATGTAACTAGTTTCGTGAAAATATGACTATTGAAAGTGCCCATATTCATGCTTGTAATCATGGAGTGTTTCTGCAGACAACCATGTAGGTGCATCTTTTTCAATTAAAACGCTGTATATCTTTCTAATTTATTGTACATTCTTTGAGAGTAAACAGTATTGCTGAAGAATGAATACGTTCCTGATAGAGAAACCTAAATGAGGAAGCCTCAGGTGCGAAACGCCAAGCGTTATATACATGCTTTTTCTTCTTCTGTAAGCACAAGAAAAATATTTTATATATTGTTTAAGTTTCTTTTACTTTTGGGGGGGCACAAGTTTGCAGTTTATGCGGGCTTTTTCAAAGATTACACTGGGCAACAAAAAATAATTTTTGGATGTTTCGAGCACTTCATGAGGCAATTCCTACTAATTTTGGGTTGAGAAAAACAAATATGACAATGAAAAAATTTTATTAGCTCTAGTTTCTATGATATACACAAGGTGGAAGTATTACATATTAATGGATTGAGAGAAAAGGATACATTTTAATTACATACATGCTAACAACAATGAAAGTGCATTTGATTTTTTTAACTGGTAATTACATGCTAAGAGTTCTAAATTGCTGGAAAAATACTTCGCAGATAGTCGTGCCTCTTCCAGTTTCCTATCTCTACTGTCCCACATACATAAAAAGCAGCAATGCTTTGTGTAACCCAGTTGCATTCCTAAGAGTATGGCAATGACTTTTACATCATCACAGATTTTCCATTTGTGTTCATGATATTTAATTGAGTCCAAGAGAGCTTTCATATTTGCATATGTCTCCTTCATGTGAACAGCATGACCAACAGGAATAGATGAAAGAAGGTTCCCGTTGTGAAGTAACACAGCTTTCAAATTAAGCTTGGAGGAGTCTATGAATAGCCTCCATTCAGTTGGATCATGGTTCAAATTCAAAGACTTCATCAAGCCATTAATGTCGCAGCAAACAATATGATTATTTTTCTTCTCAAAAAAGGGAAGCAGTTCCATATGACATTTTCTGTACTGTGAGATTCTCACATCACTTTGGAGAAGATTCCATTGCTGTAGTCGAGACCCAAAAATTTCTGCCTTCTCCTTTGACAGGCCAAGGTCTCCAATGAGATCACTCAATTCCACTTGACTCAGTCTGTGCAGTTTATCATCTTTTCCCTCAAAATCAGGGTCATGGGATGTAGAAGGCTTGTTTGGTTCTTCTTGTTCCACGCTGTCTTCATCTTCTACTTCAAACACACAATTTTCGGGTGGAGTAGGAACTGGTAAACTATCCGAATGTGGAAGGGTCGAATAGCAGATGGAAGATTCGGGTACTGAACTGTTCTTCTTTTCTTCATAGACAATCCTGCCTTTATAGGTGGAGTCAGGCAGAAATAGCAGTCATCTGTATGGTTTGTAGGCTCCCGCCAAATCATAGGCACAGCGAAAGCCCATACATCGCTTCTTCTTTTTCAGCCATTCTCGCAGTGTAACTGAACATGCGTTGCAACATATACCTATGTGGAGCCCAAGACTTATCCTGGTCCCCTACTTTCATACCGAAATAATACTGATAGGCAGTCTTTACAAGAGGCGTCAGATTGCATTTCTGTGAGGAAAATGTTATTTCACCACAAATATAACAAAAGTCATTCACCATATTTACACATTTTTGTGGCATTTTTACAAATTTTACACTAAAAAAGCACTCGCGAACCAGAAATTTTGCATTAATTTGAGTAGAAACTACATGTAATTCACAGTCACAGCAACAGTATCTATGTTTATGACTTACAAACAGCTGAAAAGCATTTGTGTTTTGTTATTTGACAGGTGTACCAACTCCCCCCAAAAAATTCCCCCAAATTTAAAATCTTCACTCTAAAAATGAAAAATCACTTTATCTTCAAAACAAGAGCTAATCTATCATTTTTATGGTGATTTTTGAATTCAGCAGATGGAAATACATGTAAATTCACTATTTTTAAGCCCGAAACATTTTCGTTGTTGCCCAGTGTTATCAAACATAACATAGGAAAAGAAAACGCTGTTTATTTTCAGAATTCTAAATAATTTATTCCACAATTATTAATAGATTTCTTGCATCCTCTGCATAGTATAGAAGAGCAAATTATTTGGAGAATATTTCGGGTTTTTGGATATGTATGAGATAGCTTAAATATTGGTAATTGAAACGAATGGTTTTCGATGAAGTGACTTGATTGCCTTTCTTCCTGGAACTGAGATTACAGTTATCTAGCTGCTTATTTATGTTACATGATATGGTATGCGTGCGGAATGAAATATATAAATTTTCTCAGTAAAACAAATTGTCACGTCTCTGCAATCTGTTTCAGTACATTTTTAGTGCGGGATATGGAAGTAAGAATAAATACTTTACTCGTTTATTCTTATTGTTGATTAAGATACCTTCAGGTGTTGTTAATAATATGAGAAACAGGACCTGTTCATAATGACTGCTCAATCTTTGATGTAATTTAATTTAATGTAGTGCTGTACGTGCAGTTAGTTCTGGGTAAATTACAAGATTATCTAAGCCTATAGCTTGTAACCCTGGTTATTATTGCTACAGCACAGCCTAAGTGTGCTAAGACTGAATGACATGACATTGCACAACAGACCAAAACAAAACAGAGATCGTAGTTCATAATTATCTGACATATATATCTTCCGTGAACACATATGTGGTGATAAAGATTAAAGGAAAAAAAAAAGACAAATGAATTTCGATGCTTGGTTAAAATTAACATACATTTTTAGTGTGGCCTAAAATAAAAAATAGAGAGGACATAGTGGACAGTATTATTCCAATTAAATAAAAAGTTTAGGAATAAGACACAAAATGATTAGGACAGCACTAAACTCTATCATAAGTTTGTAGCATATTAAAAGGTTTTTATATAATTACTTATTATTAACTATTTATTGTGTTAAATTTGATTATTACGACATTAAAAGAATGTCTTTACCTCCAAAATTGAAGCCAATTGCATTAACACCTTTTCACTACTATTTATAATATTTCATTTGACACGCATAGTTAATTACGTCACTCTGCTACAGTTTCCTATTAACAATAAGTGACATGAAAGCGCGAATAGGTTACTTGCTAGAGAGCTGAGGGGGATGTGTCCACATCGTGAGCACTAGCAGAAAGGAACGATCCATGGAGAGGAGGTTTTCGTGACCTTAAGCCGCATATTCTCAGTGAAAATATTATGGTTGCTCATGCTTCGGGCTATACAGGAATATTATCATATATGATGGCCACTGAAATGTTAGTTACCATTTGTGACTAAATCCTCAATCATAGTATTAAGTATTTAGCATATCGTATACAAACTTTTCTCGTTATCTTACTTAATATGCAATCTTCTAATATTTTATTTTCGTTTGCAGATACATAGCCTGCTTGTTTAATGAATGAAATACTAAAATGCATTTAACTAATATGAGTAATAAATCTGACTTAAATCTATGGAATATATTTTAAGAGTGTTAACGCGACATCACTTTATTTTAATAAATGCACGAGGAAACGCAAAGTACATAAGGTTAACTGGGACGCCGCCGTCGATGTTGCCGCCTCGATGCTGTCGTCGTAGATGTTGACGCAACTGCTAAGCTAATAAGGGGTTCGGTGCTATAGCTGGATTTTTCAGATTTATGCTTCTGGGGTGAAAGGAGTGTGATTATAAGTATAACAAAGTCACAATGGATAGAAATATACGGAGTTTATGTTTTGTATTACCACATAACGATACACTTTTCTGATTACGATATGCTCTGAGAATATTATTATATACAACTGAATACGAGACAGACGTGTTATAATTTATGTTTCTCTCCCGAAAACTGTGTATGGATATTAATTCATACTCGTAATTCCTATCATTTTAACACAAATAATTTTGTAATTTCTTCCACGAAATGTTAATCGCCACTTATCTTTACGTAATGTTAAAATACTGCTTCTTTATACGAAGTAAGAACCACGATTTCTGCTAATGGAGTTTAAAACACGACCTCTCCCGACTAGATCCAAAACATAACTATTAAGATGAAAACCGCCACTTATTACAACAGTATTGTAATAATACTATACATTACAATGTATTATATTTTCAACATACGTATACTAAGCGAATGAAATTCGTTCATTTCTATTAGTCGCAATAAAGCTGCCTGTCTCGTGTTTCATTCTTGGTACACATTATTAATATTGTTACGCTTGCCATTGGATGATTCACTTAGTGTTACAATTTTCTTATCTGTGGTTTTAATCTTTTCATATTCTTGGCTATATGTGTTCCTTTGAATAGTTACATTTTCATATTATAAATATTGTCATAAAGGCAAGCAAACATACATTGTAATAGTCCTTATCTGATATATGAAACCTGTACTAATGAGTTTAGTATATTTATACGATTTAAAACATATTCCCAATGAATATTTGTTATTTGAATTGAAAATTAAAGTCATTACCTAGCATTAAAACACGTGCCAATGAATTGTTAAATTTATATGATTAAAACATTATCAATGAATGTTTGGAGCTTTAAATAAAATATTATGGCCTTTATCTTACGTGATGACATAAGCAAATGCAAATCTTAAATTAACACAGCTAA
This sequence comes from Metallyticus violacea, assembly GCA_030762175.1. Lineage (NCBI taxonomy): Eukaryota > Metazoa > Arthropoda > Insecta > Mantodea > Metallyticidae > Metallyticus > Metallyticus violacea. Next base: position 116,594,987 of record CM060842.1, on the reverse strand, counting down.
TAGCTATTACCATTAAATGTTTGTGGCTTTATATTGAAAATTAAAGTATTTACCTAATATACAAACATGTGAAAATGGACTTATTAAAGTAATATAAATAAAACCATATTATCAATGAATGTTTGGAGCATTTAATAGAATATTATGGCCTTTATCTTACGTAATAAAATACGTAAATGAACTTATTAAATTAACATAGCTAAATAGCTATTACTATTAAATGTTTGTAGCCCTATATTGAGTATTATAGCCTTTACGTAATACACAAACATGTGAAAATGAACCTATTAAAACAATGTTGTTAAATAACTGCTATAATGAGTATTTAGGGCCTTAAATCGGATTTTTTCCGTTTCAAAGTTTAAATTAACGCAAAGCATATACATAAATTAAAAATCCTAAGTATGGCTTCCTTCGGAAGAGAAGTAAAGCCGTGGGTCCCGTGTCGTGCATTTACGGCACGATAAAGAACCTCAAGCCTGAAAGAAGAGGCCTCTGAGCAAACTTTGTCGGCCGTTTCACGCCCTGAATAGAATGGGGCGCTGATGACCTGACATGTTAAAGAATGTCCGTAAGTCAGTCAATCAATCAATCAATCAATCACAGTTATTAAATGCAATAGGTATAGCACAAAATGTAATAAATTTTCAAAATGTATTGTATAAACGTCTAACAGATTTACTTTATGTTTCAGTCTCATACTATGAACTATTCCTTTAAAATACACATAGGAGAAAAAAAATAACATTTCTTTTTCATAAGTTATAATTCTTATATCATAGTGAGCTATATTTCGGCCATCTCGTTTGTATGAAACTTTTCTTTTTCCCATTCTCCTTAGAACCGCCAAACAAGAAAAAACAGAGATGACAATCTTTCCTCGTATAATATAAAATGCGCCTTCTTGGCTGTGGCAACAAGGGAAGAAAAAATTCATAAAATGTAGAAAGCTCTTTTTAGGGAACAAAATCGGATACCGTGGAGAGGAGTACACTCCACAGTGTATGTATCTTCCAGGAAGAAAACCGACTTAAGCCACACAATCTCGTTTTGCCCTGAAACCAAAATCCACTTCAGTTCGTCCTATTCTTCTTTTCCCCAGCAGACCTCTCAAGAAGCCGCCTTTTCCCTTCCCACTTAGTAACTCCCACCAGCCTCCTCTCTAAGGAGAGAGACAGAGAAGCAGAGAGAGAGAGAGACCAAAGAATTGATTTTGCATAATGTCTGCAGGTGGAGACGGAGAAAGCAGACATTCGAAGAGAACAGGGTGCCCTGCCATTTTTGTTGTTCCATTCTGAGACCCGAGGGTACAAGTGCTTGGTTTAGTTAAGAGATGAAGCCTGTAATCTTTGTTTACTATGTAGAATTCCTGTCAAAGAAAGGGAATTGGTTTTCAGTATAGCTTAATGTTAATTTTGTCTAATTCTTAGTGATATTTAATACGGCAGTATAAACACTCACAAACAAATTCTTTACATTCTTTATTATTATTATAACTCTTGCAAAAGATACAGGTTCTCAAAATATTACCCCAATAAAATACAATAAACTGAATAAAAGATTTTATACAACATTGCACGGGCATAATCATTTAACATAACTCCATCTAAAAGAAGAGATAAGAGCTTGAATGCAGTCCAAAAATAATAATTTTATTCATACAAGTTCCTCATTCATTAAGAGATTTACAAAAATCAAATCTATATCAATTTAGTAACAGTTTTATTACATTACAATACATATGTAAGATGTATGGTACCTGGATGACAGGACTTGTCATTCGAAGAAGCCTCCGAGCCTAACAATTTTGAAGAGAAGACCGAAGGGAAGTATATATCATGCTGTCCCGAGGATGACGAAAGAACCGAAAGAAGTTCTTTCTATTACGATTGGTATGAAGCTGTGATTTGCTCCAAAGATTCGCAACTTACTTGTTTTGTCCTTTATAGTTAGTAATATATTATGCATTTTTTCTTGTTAAAGTGTTTTAATTAATCGTTTATTATTATTATTATTATTATTATTATTATTATTATTTTGTGGAAGGGAGGCGAGAGTTTCCCTGCCTGTCAGATCGGTTAAGTCATAATACGGTAGAACTTTCAATAGGTGAGGAACCAATCATTAACTGACAAACCATTCTGACGTGGCCAGGTAACAGGATAAGGAAAGAGAGAGGGGAAGGTATTAGGCAAGAAGGAAATGCGCGCAAAATTGGCACAGAGAGCAAGTCTTGGTCATAAACTGATAGCTTAGAGTTCACTTATTTCGGCTCTCTTTATTGATACCCATGTTGACTCAAGAGTATCTAGGGAGTAACTATATGATAGGTGTGTAAATCTGAGGTTCGGTCCGCATGTGGTGCTTTATGTATATTTTTTTTAACGGTCCGTCTTGCCTAATGAAAAAGTTTGTGTTTTACCCCCCACCAAAAAAAAAAAAAAAACTCCAATCTATTTTCTCTAGATGCTGTGAAGTCATTGCACCTACTGCGCTAATATGCTTACTACCTACCTGACAATATGTTGATCCATAGTGGCAGACAAATTATCTGGTACTTATGACCCATTTGTTTTGCAGTTCCTTAACTACGTCTAGTTTTTGGATCGTGCTAATTCTAGCAAGTTCTAGCATCTTTCATTACCTTATTTAAGCCATTGTTTCACATGCTAAAGACATTGGTTAAACCTTAATAAGAATGAACTAATATTTGTTTTGTAGTTTGTAATTAACAAAACCATTAATTAAACACATTTAAGTTGTAAATTAGTGTTATTTCCAAGACACACATACACAAAAAAAAATCTACAGCTTAATTGGCCTTTGATTTAATAGCAAAAAACTACAGATGGAAGTCAGAGTAAGACAAAATGAGGAGCAGGTTGGATGCTGCAACAATTCATATTTAAAATTTCTAAATTTTCCTATGGCTAAAACTCTTTTGGAGCAAGTGCACTGTCTTTATGAAAACTTTTTAACTGTAAACCGTGCCTTTTTTATAATTTTTTCATCTAGTTGGATTAAAAGATTGAAATTGTGCTCTGCGGTTACGGCTTTACCCTTCTGAAGATAATAATAAGTAAAAGTCCATTAGTGTCCCAAAAGATTAATGCCAAAATAAGTTCTGCATTTGGAACCAACTTTGTTTTCTTTGGCGCTGAAAAACCTGCCTGTTTGTACTCACTGTTTTGACTCCTGTTTCGATTATGATGTGTGATATATAGTTATAAATGGACGCTCAAAAACCAGTTCTGTTCCTGTTAAAACTCTAAACACTGTTGCAATAGCTTTAAACGAATGTGTTTTTTTTTAATCTGCTTTAAACAAGGAGAAATGATAGGTCTGCGGTTCGAATTCCGTTCTTCCTGATTGAATGTTATTCCAGTAATTTCCTTAGACTTGTCAGCAATGTAGGTACCCTGGGTAGACAAGAATTTGAAAAGAGAAGCGCAGAAGAAAAATAGGAGGTTACGGCCGGGACTCGAACCACGAATACTAAATTAATGTTAGATGTTAGATCTGCTTGTATGTTCTGTTCTCTGTGTAGTTTCTTTAGTTAGCCCACGATCTACGTCACTTCGAGGTTCGTTTGTTTATAAATATGAAATACTGAAGTATTTTGTGACACGCTAAGCTTTCCTTCATTTCGTCCTTTCTTTTTAATGCACGTAAGTAGTTCATCTATAATATAAGTGCTCAATCCTGACGGTCTAAAAATATTCTTTCATCAGTTTGAGCTTTTCCCCCCATCCATTTCATTCAATATCCATGTTTCACAACAATATTTCCCAACAATTTTAACAGCAACAGTTTCGAATTTTGTGTGTCGACTTATAGCTAGGGTGAGATTTGGATCCATCATTACGCGCTAGAACCGAAACAGATTCTCTTACTTGCTTAGTAGAACCAAGGTCACTAGTATGAGCAAAATTTATCGGCTGTTTTACGCCCTGAATTGAATGAGATACTAGTGACCAGAGATGTTAAAGAATATTCTTAAACAAATGAAATAATAATCAATAATCAAATAGCACCTAAAACAGGGGAGAGAAATCGGTTATTCATGAAAAACAATGAATTAAAAGTTATGGTATAAATCTTTTTGGAACAATAAATACATTTTGCTAATTAATTTTCCAATCATGTGAAATATTCCGGATATCATAATATTAATTCATCTGTTTTAATTTCGGTCCTGGTGGTGCCTTCTAAATTTTTCGGGCGTAAAAATCCTAAGTATGGCTTCCTTCGGAAGGGAAGTAAAGCCATGGGTCCCGTGTCGTACATTTACGACACGATAAAGAACCTCAAGCCTGAAAGAAGAGGCCTCTGAGTAAAATTTATTGGACGTTTCGCTCCCTGCATTGAACGGGACCCTGATGATCTGAGATGTTAAAGAGCGTCCGAAAAAAAAAAAACCCTGTTTCAATTCTATTACCTATTTTATAATGAAATTGTTTGAAAGCGAAAATCTACTAACATAAATTTGTCAAAATTAAACCATCTTATTAGTGGTATCAAAACTGATTGATTTATTAATATTTACCCTTTGTAATATAACTTCAATTAAAAAATTAGAAGTGGAATCAATTTTTATCTTTAAATATTCTGTGTATAACAAAAAGTAAGCTTTAGAGATGTTTTTGAATGATTTTCATGAAAAAAGTCATCACATGAAGCACTGTATATAATATAAAATAAAAATAAAGTAACACTATTAACAATGTAACAAATTGACAGTAATAATAAAAGTAGAAAAGGATAAAACACTGAGAAAATGTCACACTTGAAATTGCTATATTTCGAACTCGTTGAGTCCTTCTATGGCAAGCTTTATATAAGTGTTTTATCCTTTTCTACTTTTATTATTACTGTTAATTTATATATATAAAGTTAAAAATTAAATATTTCTACAAAAAAAAGAAGACGCAATTTAATTTCTCACTCTTAACTCAACATCACAGGTATCTTATGACCATCTTATGAGGTGCTTAATTCCAAATGAATATGTATATTCGTAATGCCAACCAGATTGACATAAATTAACCCTGCCATGTCGTTCCCCCTTAGGCCTAAGAGCATTTGCAATCAACATGTCTTATTTTATAGACTTACTGTACAAAATGATTGAAAACGTTAGTACTTTGGAAGCTCTTTCCTGTGAACTTTGTATGTCACTTGACCCTTGTAAATGGCACACATTTAGTTGAAAGTTGATGATTAATTCCTCTTCAATTCAATTCAATGTTCTATACTTCCCCTATACCCAAAAACACCTAATATAAATTGTCTTAAATTTGATATCGGTATTACCTGCCTGGATTTTTAAAAACTTTTTGTCAAATGGTAATATGCATCGCTATACTTTTTAAAACTTGTTCTTGTGAATAATTATCTATTGTAAATAAACTGAATTTAGATACTGAGAAGAAATTTTAAAACCAAATTAATTGCGTTTTAGGCTTCATCTGCGGGTGACAGGAAGTCCGCAGTAAATATAGTACGGTTTGTCGCGTAAGTTATTTCTAACATATATAACATAAACACTTAAAAAGAAAAGTAAATTGCTCACGTAGCAAGAAGATGCTGAAACTGCCTGCCGTCGCTGTTCAAGCATTTCCGACACCTGCACAGGAAATTGCTCATTACACTCTGCAGTTTCCACTGAGAAATGGCTGCAATTTCTTGACGAATGTTAGTTTTAAGTTCATCAACAGTGTGTGGATTTGTTTTGTACACTTTCTCTTTTAATGCTTCCTAGAAATAAAAATCGCAGGGGGTTAAATAGGGGGGAACAAGGGAGCCATATATTGTTAGTGATAACTCTATCTTGAAACACATCATGAATTTCCTGTAATGATAATACCCCTTGAGGAATATAATACTTGTATTGCCCCATTTCACTTTCACTCAATACACTGTATTAGTCGCCTAACAAACACGTGCTATTTGCGCAATATTTCAACTCGCACTGAAGCCTCGCGAGGCGGAGGGGAAATATACTCCCCGCCTCCGCCGACATAGATACATAGCGCTGCCGGCCGGTCCCGCGGTTGCGTCAAGCATTGCTCACCCAGTAGTAATCGAATTTTAAAGAGAATGCAATTGTTACCATGCCTTTTGCTATTCATTCCTGTCTAGTGACATAGATTGTTATTATTATTTATATTTGGACAAAATAAAAAGTAAGTTAGTTCTAGGATAAAACACTTTGTGTTTACTTTGGTAATATTACAATTTTACTGAATTAAATATTTAATGTGTGCTTAATTTCTGGCCATATATTAAAACAACTTTTTTCGGAGATACTGATCATTCCGACTGCATTTGTTCTTCATTTACAGTATACGTAATTTTATTACATTAAATACTCATTAGTACTTCAGGTCTATTCTCTCCAAATACAAACAACAATAACAATAAATACAGGCTTCCAGGTAATGATAAAAAGTAAGAGGTATAAGAAAAATTGAAAACCCTCTTTAAAAACTAAGTACCATTCGAAATTTCAAAGTGAAGCTGGCTGACATCAAACATTTTTTAAATGTCCAACTCAAATAAAAATTTAGATGTTTTAATTTAAATTAGTTTTAAATAATTGGCACTGAAATGAACGCTCTGGACTGTATATTGCGAGTAAGGGAGTGTTCAGACCCCTTCACATGCGAACTCTGTTGACCTTGAGGAGCACTTCTGTCGCTCGAGCCTTTCCTTTGGAATTGCTGGGTTGGCCTCAATGTAGCAGATTCAGAGGATTGCCTAGGCTCTGCGAGTGACAAGCTGCCAAAGACGTTCGGGTTATCCACCTGCAAAGGCTGATTGTTAGGTTAGGTCGTTCCTACAAGGGTCGCTGAAGGCTGGACCGGATGACCTAGCTCTTGTAAGGTGCGCAAATAACTCCCGTCCACGAAAGCGGGGAGCGAGACAGTTTCAGGTATAACATATCGACCTAGAGGAAAATTTAAAGAGTAGACACAGTTGTATCTTCGATGGTGTAGGAGAGATTCTCATTTATGTGTTTACTAATCATTGCGTCTGTTTGCTGCGGACAGTGAAGGAGTCAGCAGCATAAAATATTACAGCGTTACGATAATTAATTACTGTGTTAGTACTAATGGTCCACAATTTCGCACGAAGACTTAATGAAGGGGGCATTGAGAACAAGCGTAAGAGTTTTGAAGGATAATCCTAAATATAGATTGCAAATCCTTTCATAAGAAATTTGTGCACCAAAAGATACACCTTGTCGCATACACGTTGATTCACCCCAAGAAAGAAGAATTGTTATATGTGATGAAAAACACGTATTTTTGCAACCTTAACAAATCAAAAAGCAACGAATCAATCGTTGCCAGTTTGCTAGGACTTACTTTCAAATGTCTGCTATTATTTTCAACCGCTACTGGGCGTTTATGCATTCAAAACTTTCTCACACTTCTATCGAAAGCTTTTTACTTTAACTGAGATAGAGCCCACACCCAACTAGGATTAAACTACTAGGTGCAATCTCTCTAGGGCTTTTGGATTACTAATATTTCTTTCAATCTAAAGCGCACTTTCTCTGAAAGAAACTTTGAAAGCAATGAAAGAATTGAAATTGGTAAAGAAAATCTCCCCTTCACAAAGCAAAAATTGGTACTGTCATTAGATTAAGCTACTACATAATTAAAAGATGACTTAAGTCAGAATATAACGTTGAAGATTAGATACATTTTGTGATGGACTATAATTTGAATAAAATATTATTTAAAAACGAAAAAAAAAAATATGGTAAGGTATCTATATAAGAAGTAAATTTATAAATAACACTACGTCCTAGCTATTCACTCTCTTACTTAAGAACTTTATCGATGTTGCCAGACACTGTAAATGGTCAGATATAGTATATTTAGCCTATACCGGATTTGTTTAGTCACCAGTAGGGTGGTGTCAGGTACGATATAAATATTAATACTCCAATCTCCACCCACATTGGGAATGTCACGTAAGATCACGTGAAAAGCCGAGGGAGGGGTCACACGTCCTCATTGGTTCGTATTGCTGCACGCGAACACCTCGCGCCGTGACCCATCCCGCCTCCCACTGTCCCATGGTCACGCAACCCGCGCGGCACTCACGTTTGATGTGTACGCCATCTTCCTCCAGGCGAAAGCACTAGCCAGAGCAGTGGCGGTTTATAACGTAACAGAGATATGGAAAATCTTCCAGGGTGATGAACATTCATTAAGGTACCCTCAGTAGAGAGAACCATTCCATCGAATGGGCTCTCAATATTGCTACAATCCAGTGTGTCATGGATGCAGGTGCAGGCCAATAAACAAAATCAGGGCAGGAGATGTATATGTTAAAAATTAGTTGAGAAAGGGACAAAGAACAGCACTAGTTCTATGCTCATTTACAGAAGCAAGTTTTTCGGAATATCTAAATAAATAGAAAGTTTATTAACGATAGTCTACCTGCGGAACATAGTAATCAATACCCAATGATTAAATAATTCTGTAATTTTTTTTAAAAAATATTCAAATATTCAAAATAGTTTGATGTTGTCTTAATTAATACTCTTTTTATGTGTGAAACTATGCTTAAATACTGAAGAGTTCATAAACGTAAATGCTTTCTACATATATGTATGGAGTTTATATACTGATGTTTAGGAAACCTCCCACTCTCTAGTAGGGGTCTTGTACAGCTAACCAGCGAGAGATATGAATGTAAAAAAAGCTTTTGCAAAATAGAAAAATAAATTGTTTCTGATTGTCATTATTAGTTCTGTTTCTTGGATATTTAAAGCTCTTCAGTTATGTACCAATTTCTCTATATGTTCATTATTAATTCGTGTTACCACAAATATGTACTTCTTCTTATTGATTAAGAACATAACGTAAAAATTGATTTTATTTACAGACTGAATATGTGGCTAACACCGTTAGTGAGCTGATTTTGATATCAAGTTACTGCATATGCTTCGTGCCACTTGCCGAAAAATTAAGGTGGGCGCTGCTCGGAGCGCGAAGCAAATTATGCTCACCTTATGTAAGAAAATATATAAAATACTTGTTTCACAGTTAAAGATTCTAAACTAAATGTTTCTCCGTAGAACATTCTCTCTTATTACAAAATCATGAGCAAATATCAGTGATGAAATTTCATATCGACCAACTTATAAGATGTTAAACTATGTTTTAAAACATTCAGTAATATAAAGCGGCACTTTTCTTGTATTCATATTTAGAATATACCTTTAATTAAATTCTGATGTCAAACAAAGAAAGATACAATCTATAAATTTGAAATTAGTAAAATAAATATTTACAAATGCACATTCCACAAATTTGAATTCATAAGAGATTATTTAATTATGGTTGTTGTTTGTTTTTATTTTATATATTATATAAGATATGGAATCAACTAGTTTATAAATAGCTCATATTTTATGAGATACATAGACATACAAATATTTCCCTAATAACAATATAATACTCAACAAAATGCATTTAAACCAGAGAATGTATAATTGTGATTACTAAAAATACCAAAAAAAAAAAAAAAGAATAAAAATACGTTACATCAATTTTATACCGAACTATTATTGATATTTATATAAAAAAGTTAAATTTAATCATGCTCAATTTTCCATACATTTTTATAATTATTATTATATCTATATTTTTTATTTCCATGTACTAATTATTTTAATACTTTCGCTGCGTCACGTCATTCTATGTGTTGTTGAATATACTATTATCATGAATACTATAACTTTGCGAACGTTATTGGAAGTTATACTTGAGGGATGAAAGTAAATGAGCGGTGTGTAGAAAGTTGGAGTTGAATGCATCTCTCAATGACTCAGTTTTTTTTTTATTGATTGATTTATTTATGGACGCTCTTTAACATCTCAGGTCATCAGCGTCCCATTCAACTCAGGGCGTAAAACGGCCGACAAATTTTGCTCAGAGGCCTCTCTTTCAGGCTCGAGGTTCTTTTTCGTGCCGTAAATGTACGACACGGGACCCACGGCTTTACTTCCCTTCCGAAGGAAGCCATACTTAGGATTTTTACGCCCGAAAAAATCCATCGGTCCTGGCCGGGTTCGAACCCGCGATCTTGGGTGTAAATGACTCAGTGAAACTGTAATACTGTAATATATTTACTGGGTGATAAAATTTATTCGGACTTTACTGCGAGTAAATTTGAATGGATGACTTTATCGATAGTCGGCACACTTTGCTTTGAACTGTATTGGCTTCCAAAGTAGAATACACTGCAATCTAGACCGCAACGGGTGGCCGAGGTCGTTAAGGCACGGACTCCTGAGCAGGACGTCTGGGGTTAGAATCCCTCCAGGACCGTCCTTCCCGACTGGGTTTTTTTTTTCCCCTGGTTTTCCTCAGTCCTCATAACTGGCAAATGCCGGGGAGGTCCCTAAACTTAGGCCAGGAAAATTTCCTTCCTTAAAAAAATCCTTTTTCAGTATACCATTTCATGTATCCCCAGGGTTCATCGCCTGTGGTGCCTCAGTAGTAAAAATGGGCGTTAAACACCATTCAATAAATAAACTGACTTAGAACTACGACGTGGCAATAGTTTTTCTCTCTCTTTCTTTTTTCCCCTTCCTCACCGAGATGTTTGTACTTCCGCTCTCCACAGCTAATTCATAGAGCTAGAAAAAACTAATTGTACTGACAGAAACTCTCTTTAAAATAATAATGTCATTTACCGGCGGTAAAGTCCGAATAAATATGATAACCAATATGCAGAGTGGGTACATTGTTTTGATACATTTTGTAATTTATATGTACTTTTTATCATATTTAAATAGGGTAACCACCCATTAAGTGTCATTAAGTTTTAAAATCCTGAAAAAGGTTGTGATTTAGTTTTAATATTTTAGTTTAGACAGTTACTACAGGCACCTTTGAAGTTTTGCCGCTGCTTGCTGCTGCTAAGTTGGACTGACTGGTTTAGAATGACTTATCCAACACTGTATGTACACTGCAGAGTCAAATACAGCCAACAAGTAAAGGACAATGAGCCTAAACGGAAAGATATTCCACACCATAAAATGGGTCATAACATAATATATATTCCTTTCTCGCTGTTTTAACCGTAAACTATTATTTAAATGTTTTGTGTGTTTACCTTACGCTTTTATCCTGGATTTCTTTTCAGTTACCTTTCTAGTTTCAAGGTCACACTTAAAATATTTTTCTGTATTCGTTTATTTTAAAATTTTGTACTATTTATTTTTGTAATAGATGATATTAGTAACAGAATGGTATTTTCTCTCTCGTTCTCAGAGTTATATGATATTTTGTAATTTGTTTAATTTATTTTGCTCAATTTGAGATTAGAACTAAATAAAATTATACCTTTATCTCTAAAAGACAAATAATTAAGAAGGGTCACGGGTTTATTGCAGTTTTTCATAAGCTAATTTCGCATATTTTACAAGCCCATTAACTTTTCGAAATATTACTTAATATGATCGTAGTTTAATTCGATAATTTTTTGTATATTCATATTAATATTGCATCCTAGTTAATAGCAACATTTAAAATTTAAAATTCAAAATTAATTTTGAAATTTAAGATTCTTGAGCTTGACTGGTTAACACGCCACTCAGACTAGACTGCCACCCTGATGCACAAAAGTTGGTACATGTCCCTCACATTTCTGAGTTATCCCCGGGGCGGTAGGCCACCCAAAGCGCACCACACGGCCTGTCTACCCTCCTTTGCGTTTTCTCTCTCTCACTCTGCATGAGATTTCAAAATCCGAATTGCAAATGGCAAAAGAGTTTTGCATCTTCCTCTCTTGTCACCCCGTGGCGTATCCTCAGCCGGGAGTGGGGCGAGAGTAACAGCGGGGGAAAAAACTCAGATAAAGGAGAGGGAAGAAGAAATGCGAATGCACCAAAGTAAGAATGAGACGTAAGACAAGTTACTACTAGGAGACTGTGGAGAAGCCATGGATGGAGGAGTATGTAACGTGAAGAAATGGGTGGGTAAGGAAAAGATACGACAGACCTTAAAACTTCCATTTTCTGACTTCCTGAAAATGGAGGACATTAGCAGGATTTTCCACATAAAGAGGGGCCATTCATTTGCCCAACATAAATGTAATGCATGTTTCGGTCTTTAAATTGCCCTCATTACATTTTTTTCCCCCAAAGTGCCATATTATTTCTGAGACAAAAGTTTAGCTTCTAATATTGAGTTCACTTCGGTATATTTGAGCTCAACAAAAATTTAGGAATGAAGTTAGGACATGGATATTCCTGGTTCACTAGAAATATCAGCAATTATCACATTTTCAAGACTACAAGGGAATCCTTCTTACAGTTCCTTAAGTTAAACTTTACTTATTTTATTTAAGAATGAAATAATTAAAATGCTTGCATTATTTGTGGAAGTTAACAACATATAATCTGTTTTTACACGTGAGAGATGTAATCAAAGACCAAGAATCTATAGTACTTGGAAACAAGGAAAGTAACGGAGATGTCATTTTTGATTAGCAAGCCGTACGTAGTTAAAATCTCCTTTGTACTTATTAGACAGTTTTAGTAAAGAATTAGTGAACGATTTAACTATACACATAAGATCTAAGGATAAAATATTTCAGAAAATTAGTAAATTTTAAACACTTTTTATGATCTGCTATTTTTTTTTATTTTCGTAATATATTTTTAATTTCTATTTAACTACTTATCAGCCAAACAGAATGGTGAACTGAAACACGAATTCTTTTTCATCAGCATGTTCTTCTTCTTTTCTCCAAGTTTAAAGTGCATTAGCCTGTTGCGCTTCAAAGGACTGGTTACACCAGCGCTACATTGGAAATCCTGGATTCCACTTTTCCTTGATCTGAAATGCGTTATTTTTTCCATCTACTTTATCCAGCAGTTTCTGTAATCATTATATAATATCACTGAAATTATTCACATTGTTCTTTCCTAAGTTTGCACTTTTTGTTCATCGTGTATTTCTGAATTTAATTTCGGCTGCTTGTGATTTACATGTATCTTTCTTTATCATTTTTCATTTTTTTACTCTTTATGCGATTTAGAAATGCCATCAGTTTAAAGTACTTCTTTATTTCTATCGCACTTTATTCATTAAAGTTCTTTTTATTGTGCCCATCATTTGTATTCCATCTTACTAATTAAATATGTGTCTATATTTTTTCTATCTTACAATATATCACAATGTATAAAAATAAAGTCTCATACTTTGTAAATCGGCAAACTCAAATTATTATTATTATTATTATTATTATTATTATTATTATTGATCTTTTGTCTCCTATCCCTTAAAATACCAACTATGCTCTTTTTAATTAAATGTTGAGATTGTACGTTTATTTTCTGCAGATCACATAAATATAATATAAATTATTTTGTCATCTAATTTTAATCATTAGGCTCAGTTCTAACCTCGTTTGAAATTCAAATAAAATCTTAGTTCTACTAGTAGCTTTATCAATGTATACCTAGAATATATAAAGAATAATGTAGGAGATAAACAATAGCTTTGATATAATTCTTAGCTTATTATTTATATTTGGATTTTTCATCTATAGTATGTATATACAACTGTTATGCATTATTCCAATTACCTATATAATATGCCTTAATATTCTTTTTTTCAACATTTGAAATATTATGTTCGTAGGTACAGGATCGAACACCTACACAAAATCAATAATTACATCGCATTTTAATTACAGTTCACGGATATCTCATTGTTTCAAATTGAAAAAAATTACACGAAATTGTCTATCTACAACCACATTGGTTTTCGAGTTTCATAAATGCGCGCACACACACACACACACACTCATAAAATTAACAGTAATTATGATAGAAAAGGATAAAACACCACGAAAAAGTCACACTTGAGATCGCTATACTTCGAACTAGTGGAGTCCTTCTATGGCAAGATGACAAGTGACATATACATACACACACACACACACACACACACACACACACATATATATATATATATATATATATATATATATATATATATATATATATATAAAACAAATTAACAGTAATAATAAAAGATTTAAAAGAATATTATGTTTTATTCATTTAAATCTTTTATTATTATTGTTAATTTGTTTACATTGCTAATAGTGTTACTTTGTTCATAATTTTGAATGTTTTATATGCCACATTTAGTAAATTGCTTCCTCTGTAATTGTCCCCAAAACTTTCTATTTATCAAATAATAAGCAATTTTCTATTCTTTGGCATTTTTTTAAACTTATAACATAGACTAGAAAACAAAACAAGAATAAATGTTTGACCTTATATTATGCATGCTTTGAAATAAATACTATTTTGTTGGTTGCATATTTGGTAGTCATCTGGCATCTACCATGGTGCAATGAGTTTGCATATGTGCATAATATTATAATGAATAAGTTCAGTTTATATTTATATTTTGTAAGCAGCATTCCTGTAGCGTTTATAGCATGTGCATGCAAGTTCTTAAAAGAAGTTTCCACAAGTTTAAAACAGAAAGACAATTGATAACTTTTGCTCGACTAGAAATTCTTCTATTTAGGTTTAAAAGTATTACATTTTTTCACAGTGTAAATAAGTTAACGTAACTATTAGTTCAAGGAAATAAATTCTATTTTGGAAATATATTTACTTGAGGAAACTTTTATTGCAGCATTGTAAGTATGCAAAATTATTTATTCATTTCTCACGATAAAAGTTTTTTTTTCAGGATACACTTAATAAGGAGAATAGTTTTCATTATTATAATCAAGAAGCAAATCTATTTGAGCTGGTAACAACAGTACGATAAAACAAATTGGCATTAAAAATAAAGGAATAAAATAAAGAAAATTCTATAATTTGTTACTGGAAAAAGACACGTCTCTCTATCAGAACGAGGAACAAAGCTGTAATTGTAGTCATAAATTGCCTAAAGGTGCATCAATTTTCATTTAAAATGAACCACGTTCATGTAGAATACGCCTTTAGTCATAATACAAACTACACACACACCAGAGACTTTTATATACAGAGCTAGTACATACAATAAAATCTAAAAAGTACATTTCCACACCTTAGAAAAAGAAAGTGAGGAAAAGATGTTCCATTTCCTATCAGGTGCTTGGAATTGAACATGGGGTGCGAGGTGTTGCGTCATATCAGGGGACAGATACTGAGCTGCAGAACAGGAACTGAATTTCAACATTCGGGAGCTCGATATCCTATCGCACCCTTGGCTGCCCTTCCAGCCACGACTTCCAATATCGGAATAATTTTCCTTTTCTCGCGCTGCGCTTGGAACAGGTGGGATTGCAAGGAAAGGAGCTGAGAATACGAAGAGGCGAAGCCTTAGCAAGGAATTAGAAAGTAATGAACATAGAGCTGCTGCATCCAGAATTATAGTTTATCATCAATGATACAGCTTTGTGCAATGATGATGAAATTTAATATTATGAAGTTTGACCAGGTTCAGAACTTTTTGTATGATGATGATGATGATGATGATTATTATTATTATTATTATTATTATTGTTGTTGTTGTTGTTGTTGTTGTTGCTGTTGTTGTGTTGCTAATCCATTGATACATTTGTAAAAAGTTAGTGACATAGTTTACGAAACAGATGATATATCCACAGTTAAAACATGACTTAACTATAGGATATTTTAAAAAATTCCAAAGCTTAATATTTGTTGTATACATAAACCCAGTGTTGGAATGTACAAGAGTACCATTATTAACAACGATAAAACTAACTACATTTGTTTTAACCTTGAATTCTAATATATATTTAGAATTTTTCTAGTTACCGTAACCTTTGGCAACAGTCACATTAAGTTTTGCAAAATTTAATAATGTTCTTTAGCGCTTTTGTTGGATGAATTAGCTTTATATTAACTGTTTTATGTTTTATATACATATACCGAGGAGGCCAAAAATGTATACACACTTTCACAGTAGATATCTATTTAATATATTTCAAAGTTGGACGGAAAAACAACAGTAATATATAGTATTATGTTCTGTAAACAGATGTGACTCTCATACATTATGATAGCGTTGCTACCTGACAGGTAAATCAACAATGAACAAATGAAGCCAAGATTATTGCATGATGTTCTGTAAACATATGTAACTCACGTTACTTTATGCTAGCGTTGTTACAACAAAATGGAGCCAAGATTATCGCTTGAACAGCGGAAAGCAATTTTGAAGTGGTATTGGAAAACTGAGAATTTTTTTGAAGTTCAAAGGCGTGTGTACAGAACAGAACCGCCAATTGCACTCATTCAAGGCAAAATTGTGACTCATGGTACTGTATGCGATATTCACAAGTCCTTGCACAGCAACAGAAGACAAATGTTTTTTTTTTTTTTTTTTTTTTTTAACGTTTATCGGAGCGAAATCTCAGTAGACATTAAATTTTTTTTGTTGACTATTTGCTTTATTTATGGAAGCTGTTTCTCAAACCATCAGCACTCCATTCAATTCAGGGCCTAAAACGGTCGATAAATTTTGCTCAGATGTCTGGTCAGATTTCAGGATTGAAGTTCTTTTACCTTACGTATATCTACAACATGGGACTCATGGCTTTACTTTCCTTCCGAAGGAAGCCATACTTAGGAATTTTACACCCGAAAACACCCATCGACCCTGACTGGGATTGAACCCGTTATCTTGGGTCTACGAGCAAAAGTATAATTATCACTAGACCACCAGGGTCGATATAAAATGATTTGCAAAGGTTACAAAATAACATACAGATACACAACATTCTTAGAAACACAGTTAGCAAATGAAGTAACCAAAAATTCTTTGGATGAATTGGGCCTGTGAAACATCATATGGGATAATTAGCGCACAGGTTTTGCATTTTGGGCTTGGCAAGGATACGAAATCACAACGGAACGAATAATTTGAATGGAGATCGCTTAGGGTGAAATATATCTTTAAGATCAAGGATATGCTAAAAGTAAGGTGCGGTATAAATTTGGAAAAATCATTCATGGATGAATGTATTAATAATTAATAATGAGGTAGAACAAAAGAAATGTTGTGCCATTTATTGAACTATTTTTATTTATATGTTTCATTCATGCCTTCTTTTATATACAAGGGAATATAAAATACAAAATCTCTGAAGACGAGCTGCGAGAATTTAATTTTTGTTAAAATAATAGACTGAAAATTGTTGTGCATTCATAATTATAAAGATAATCGGTTTTTTTTTCTCTCTTTAATGTAAGAATAAAGAAAGTCTCTTAAAGTTTACGAAACTTTGATAAATGTGTTTAAAAAAGAAGCGGGAAACATAGAAAAATTTACATAGTAACTTGCTGTAACTTCATTAACTCCGAATATTTATCATATGTTGTTATAATTCATAAGTTTATATATTACGATCAATCAATAAATTTGGGCAATAAATCAACAGTTACCTGTAGCTATAGACAAAGGTCAAGCACAACAATAATGAAGGAAAAAGAAGAAAAACTGTTTAAAATTTTATATTAATATTTGTACTAAATCACTAATTAATATTATAGAATGACTGGCAAAAGCCAGTTTTTTAATATTGATTTAAATCTATTTAAGCATACGGAATGGGCTTTTAGTGATACTAAAATGGCTTTTTATAGTGGAATAACTGTGAGACCGATGCCAAGTATTAATGATATTTAAATTCGCCTTAGTAAAAATCAAGCAATTGTATATAGATTGTTTAATAATTAGGTCAGCTCAGCCTAAATTTTGAGTTCTAGCTGATGTTGTAATTTGGTAGTTAACTTTAAAATGCATACAAGAAAAAATTACGTGTCATAATAAAAGGCTATATAATACAAACATGATGCATTTTCACACATTTAATGCGTAGCTAGGCTTTCGGTTTTGCTCTGAAAATCATTATGATGATAATGACGACGCTTATTAAACTGTCTGCCTCGTATTTAGCACTTGCTTCGCTTATTCTACTTGCAATAGTCGCGTTCTTTGTTTTCAAAATTAGCCTTTATGCTAAATTTATAACGCAATTTTCGCAACATCGCAAATCATACTAAAATTAAAAAAAAATACCAGGGATAATCGCTAACCTTGTAGCCTGCAAGAGAGTTATACGTTCGACATGACAAATACACTGCAAGGCCACCTCGTCCGCCATCGAAACGAACATTTTATGTTATTATAGCCGCATGGAGGAGGCAATTTTCTACGCCACGTAGATCCAACGCCCATGGCTTCAACAAAAATGTATAAGCAAGATAGAAAAGAAAAAACAATAATGGGCTCTAATAACAGAGTAGTGAGCATTTGATAGCAACTTATTCTTTTTTTATGCATGCTCATATATACAATGTGTCCCAAAAGTTGTGAACCTGCTGTAGAAGTAATCGATATCATGCAGAAGGTTCATCATTGTTTTAAAACCTTATTAATAGTATAGTATTGCATAATCTGGCTGACACCTTGAGGTTGTTATTATTATTATTATTATTATTATTATTATTATTATTATTATTATTATTATTATTATTATTATTATTATTATTATTATTGGAATGTACAACTTCAGTATTAATTCCAAATCAACAAGTAATTATAAGTTTGTTTTACACTCAAGATTAATTCAGATGGGAATTGGATACAAAAATATTGATTATGTTACATTTATTGTATTTACCAAGCGAACAAATTCGAATGATAAGCAAGTTTATTCATTTGATCATAGTCGAAAATATGAGATGGATTTAAGGATATAGGATTATTTAATATAAAAAATTATCATTTTTGTTTATAGTGTTGAAGTTATTATTAGATAAAATTTCCCTTTGTTACCAAAGAAAATATTTCGTTTATTGCGATGAAAAACCGAACATTTGACACTGACTAAGAATAGATAGTTATTTACGGGTGAAAAAAATAAATTATGACCTCAAGAGAAGCAAACACGTTTATCTACCGAGCAGTCTAGAATGCTCAAATATTCGTACACAACGATGAAATGTTTGCTAAAGTATTTTCAGGCATCGAACATAAAATTTAAAGGCTAAAGATTAAATTATCGGTATTACTAAGTTCAGCAAGCATTTTCCAAGATATAGTTCGAAATGATATGGACTATGTCATATTCTAGATTCATAAATTTTTATACGTTTCTAAAAATATGTAGTATCAACACGCTTTTCATAACTTTTTAAATGGACATTCTGGAACCATAAATACAATTTTACAAAACTCTTTTCTTTTCATAGAGCATTTAAAACCCATTTTCTCCAAAATAATGTCCCAATTACTTTTCTTATGTCACGCATGCGCATTACAAATGAAACATGAAACTCTGAAGTGCTTGGGGAAAGTCAATAGGTAACACATATGTAACACATAAGTCACAGAATGAATAAGGAAACCTTTTATTAGCATACAGGAACTTTAGATATATTTATGACTATGTGAAATAAATTGTGTATTGCGAAAAGGCGCAGTAACTGGGCAAAGATAAAGCAGATTGCATTCGACGCACTATAGCCAGTTTCACTCCTCGGTTACACAAGATCTTGAGCACAAACTGTGTCCACTTGTACACGCCCTAAACTGAATGACAGATATTCAACTGCACCGTCTGTCAGGGGATTCATAATACCGAAGTTTGGTCGACGACCGGGCATTTGAGCATAGTGAAGCGAGTTTTGTCCATGTTGGTGTGGGCGGTTCACAGGGACGGGGTTAATTCGGAGTGATCGATTTATGATTAGTTATTGTTGGCCGCGAGCACCTCGATGTAATAATGTCTGGTAGAGCATCTACTCGAGGGTCCCACTTCGTACCCCGGGTCTTTCAGGGGATCGAAGTCTCCTTTTGTGCTCTCGTAGTCACGGGGAAAGGGCGATGAAATGAGATTATTTAAATCTCACGACAGTGCTTCGTTCAACGCCTGGAAGTGTTTATTCGGATGATAATTTGTTGACGGCCACCTGATTCGTTACCTCTTTGGCGACGACGTTAGCGGACTTCATTGAACTGCAAGTAAACTCGAATAACCGCGAGGCTGCCTAAACTGAAGTCGGAACTGCATCTAACTGTGCGAATTGACACCTCGAACGGCCTGAAATAAAAAACTATAAAAGTGTCTACTGCTCAAAATGAAGTATATGAATGCGTCTCCTAACTGGGTGCTCGCTACCCCAAAGCTGCGTAAACTGAATATACCTTCGCAAGGAAGTTTCTCCTTTTATATTAATTTCAAAGTATCCCTATGTGTTCCTGAGTTTTTTTCGGACGTAAAAATCCTAAGTATGGCTTCTTTCGGAAGGGAAGTAAAACCGTGGGTCCCGTGTCGTACATTTACGGCACGAAAAAGAACCTCAAGCCTGAAAGAAGAGACCTCTGAGCAAAATTTGTCAGCCGTTTCACGCCCTGAGTTGAATGGGACGCTGATGACCTGAGATGTTAAAGAGCGTCCATAAATAAATAAATAAAAAAAAATGTGTTCCTGAGAGCTCACGGGGTCCATAAAAGGGAGCTCACGGCTCGCTGAGCCTTCAAAATATTCTATTATTGTTATTGGTGAGTTTTTATGCTCCCATATGCACCCACTTTTAAATTTTTTGGTCTCCGATTGGTTAGTTCGTGATCATCCGATGTCAGAGTGAAAGGGGTGAAAGTGAGAATACAAAAGACCTATTGTTCCGACTCATGCCGCACACCTGCATACACTTGGCTTTGTTAGCTTTATGACAATAGGAAGAAACTTATTGCTCGGGCCTAACAGGCACGCGTCCAGGTTGCCTACATACATTTTATTGATACATGAACATTTCTTATTCGTTACTACAGGCTATATAAATATTTAATAACTATTACCATCACCTTTAAATTAAATATATTCCTTCTCATGCATATGAGGTATGAAAGCCTGCCACAATATCTAGCAGCTAGTTGACTAGAACGCATGGTAGCTGTTGTCAGTTGCATTGACATTCGTCTTTTAAAAAAATTAACATATCAGTATTTTATTCTGGCATTCGATTAATTTGTTTACCTAAAAAGAAATACACCATCAGGGTTTGCAAGGGCCATGTTAACAATCTGTTATGTTCTAAGGAATGTTGCACATTCGCATACTATCTAGTATCTATTGAGACATCCAAACTGTTATTAAACATTTAGCGCTACAGAATAGCCTGACAATGCCAAAGGTGAATATCTGCAGGTGCTACAATTAGGGGGAATGAAATAGTGGATCTCTTGACCAAAACAGAATTGGGAAACAAATTTGATGGTCCTGTGTTAGCGCTGAAGCTTGCAAAGTAATCTATAGGTGACAATGCAACACCTACCACGATGAAAGTTCATCACTAATATGTCAAACTAGGTTCTTAAAAAAAAACCAATATGGGTCAAGAAAATAGAAGCCTTGTCTCCTAATAAGGACAAACTTAAAACAGTGATTAGTCTTCTCACAGGATCCTAAATGCTCAACGGACATCTAAATATTATTGAACTTGTTTAAAATTCTAAATCATGTGGAATAAGTGTAGATCTCGATCCATGCTTTGTGCTTTTATGGTGCTTGACTGTAGAGAAGTCTTTCTCTCGGACACGTTAGCGTTAATATCTGGAAGTTTAAAAAAAAAAAAAAAAAAAAAAAAAAAACCAGATTTGAACCTTCCTCCTCTATGAGGTGGACTGGCATCTCAGATAATGCGACACAATAGGCACAGGAGTGATCTAAGTTTGCTTTAGCTCATTGACTGGGAAAATCTAACAGTTTAATTTTATTTTTATATTTTTATTCTTTAGTGAGATCCACACTTTTTTGTTTTTATTTTAATTTTTATAATAGATAGCATGTTAAATATAGATGTTTATAATCAAGAATGTAAACAGAGAAATATTAATAATTTAAATTAAATTAGCGTACATCTCTCGAAAGTAAATAATTTTAAGACTAATGGTTTGTTAAAACTCTAAATTCTGTAGTTCCATACGATACATACGTCATACATGAGTAACTAATAAACTATTAGATATCTATGACTATTATAATAAACAATCATGCTATTTAATAATCTTTATATGCAAATGTCAGCATTTTCAGCAATTTTTACCACCTGGCCCTATAATGCCAATTCTCTTTAATTACCTTTTCCATAGTCAGTAGTTGTATGCTAGAATTTCCATGTTTTTCTGGTAATCTTTGGAATGGTAATAAACAAAGTGCTTTTAAAACCTGAAGACTCAGCAACTCGATATAGAACACGTTTAAAAATACAGAATTTGGCATGAAATCTCCTCGTGTTTCAAACGGTCAACATAGATAATTGTTCTTCCGTTTTGCAATTCATTTACACTCGTATTCTGAAACCTGGATTACTGTAGATACTTTCCATTATTAATGAGAGCCTCACAATTTTGGAAGTGCATATGTTAGTCACTCATTTCTTGGCTTATTAAATGTTTCAAGTTGTGACTTGAAGCTCAATTTTTGTATGTAGTCATTTCTTTTAACATATTCAGATAGTTTCTTCTGTAGTGTCATACTAAAGTGCTAATCTATTATGTTTCAGTTTCTGTTTTCAATGCTTAATTTATAGTCAGGAGTATTTCTTCTCTTTTGTCTTCCAAAAGACTATAGTGATACCAAGAGACAATGCTTGTGAGTTACCCGTTTGTTGTGTCATATTGTAATAGAACAAGCTGGTATTTCTGATAGTTTAAAATATTGTAACACTCGCCTTCAATCTTGCTAAATCTGATATGGTTAGCTGATATTGTTGAAGTGGTATTTATGAGCTACTACCCCCAATTAAATTAGAGTTATTATATTAATTAATTTTCCCAATTTCATTATGATAACAGTGAAATTTCTATTTCCTGTACAAGTTTTTTTTTTTGAGTAGTGTTTAACGCCTGTTTTTACTACTGAGGCACCACAGGCGGTGGACACTGGTGATACATGAGATGAAATGATATATTGAGAATGGATTTTTTTGTTTTTTAAGGAAGGAAGCTAAGGCCTAAGGCCAGGCCTAAGTTTAGGTACCTCCCGGCATTTGCCAGTTATGAAGACTGAGGAAAACCTGGAAAAAACCCCAGGCACGGAGGACGGTCCTGACGGGATTCGAACCGCAGACCTCCCATTCACGAGTCCGTGCCTTAACGACCTCGGCCACCCGTGGCGGTCCCTGTACAAGTGCTGTATTATTGTGTATGATGTGATTTTCTTACCAGGTTGGAAACACTCCCTATTCTCTGTTCTTGACCTGAAAACAGGAACATATAAACGTATTGCCCATCATAAACAATATTTGTAAAGATGACCCAAGCAAAACCGATATTTCCTGGAGTTATCTAAACCAGAGTTCTTGAAAAAGATGTTTATTTTTGTATTCTGTTAGAGAATTGTAAAGCAGGGTACGTTACGAAACATATGACACCTACGGGGGGTGAAAGACAAGGTAATAGCCTCTCGAAAGGAGACCTTAATGGTTTCATGTAATATGTGAGAGATGTGAATAAATGCAAAAAGTCACGTAAGCCATCTGACCAATAATGTAGCAGAAAAGAACCGGGGGGAACTGACTACCCAATAAAGACGCGAAGATGAAAGAAGATATTCTAGATTTTTCTAAAAGCATATATAAAAGAAAGTAATGATAGCTTCGTATTACCGGCAGACTGCCATGTTTATTTAGTCTTGTAATTTTGCTGCCCAGAGGCATTCTCCGTTCAGTTCGAGTCAGTGGGGCATTATCAGTGGAGAGATATTCTAGATGGAAAGGTATTACAGTTTAGTCAAGTCACGTCAGTGCAAAGGCAGTCCGATCAGTTACCAGTTTAGTTCAGTTCAGTGGAAGAGTATTGTTAATGGAAAATTATCAATGAGGAGTAGGCAATTGCGTCTCTGAATCAGTTGATTTTAGTGGAGTTCAGGATCAGAAGTATTAAATTGCATTAGAAAGTCAGAGTGATCGCCATAGTTAATGCTAATTTTCATATGTCAAAGAAAATCTCCAAGAAGTAACGGTGACACATTTAAGTGGAATATATCATGAACAATAAATTGTGATTCGTTTCCTATTACGAGAAATCTTATTAATTTCCTAGACTCCTTCACCTATGGTCTCAGCACCGTAAGAAAGAGTCTCAACAGTCGTGGCAAAACTATAAAGTCAGCAGAAACCCATCGTCGAAAAGGAAGAAATTATCATTTACTCCTGAGAATCCAATCATTAATCAAAACAATCAAATTAAATCCTTTCCAAATCTTTTGCTCCATTACCACCTTTACTTTATCGTCCAAAGCATAGACAAGAAAAGGAAGTTTTGGCACGTGAATATTATAGTGAAAGGCCACGTATTGCACTTGTTTTTGTTTCGTGTGCTTGAGCAAGATCCCAGTGGTATTAACTAACTCGCCGCGCACAATCTGTCATGTTCCAGAGATGAGGTTGCTGCAGAAGAGCACCAGTAGCGGGTTGTTCACAGCTGACAGATATTTATGCGTTTTGTGTGTGGCCTTGCGTTTCCTCCCGCAGAGTCGGCAACCCGCCCGACACCGTAACACCATGTCGCCACAGCGGGGAGCCGCCACGACCCGTGACGTCACACCGTCATCATCTTCTGTGTTATTGCTCCTGGAGGAACGGTTATGGACGAGATCAGCTGTTGAGGGATACGATTTTATGTTGCTCTGCACTGTCGTGTTCAATTGCTTGGCTATAGGAGGATGAGTAGGCACACATCGGTTGCCCTCATTCGTTTAGATGATATTCCGATGTAAGGGGAAAAGGAATGTTACTTAACTATAGATAGATGCGTAAATAGAGGGTTATGCTATGCCTGAAACTGTACCCAACCTTCATTAACTTATGATGAAGTACACTTTGCATTTCTCCATTCAAACCGTCTGATCGCTGTTTATATTAATCATTCATAGCATTTCTTCGTTCTATAGGATTACAAAAAAATTCAGTTCTTCTTAATTGTGTAGTTTT
Organism: Metallyticus violacea; assembly: GCA_030762175.1. Taxonomy (NCBI): domain Eukaryota; kingdom Metazoa; phylum Arthropoda; class Insecta; order Mantodea; family Metallyticidae; genus Metallyticus; species Metallyticus violacea. Next base: position 116,569,975 of record CM060842.1, on the reverse strand, counting down.
TCCAGTTATAACGTGAATACTTAGGTCCTGTGTTGCTATATTTCTGTTGTAGCAGATTCGAGCTTCACACCATCATCTTAAAAAAGGTACAAACAACATAGTTACATTAGCTAATGGTAACAAAAAAGCATACAATGCTCTAAAATAAAGACTAATTTACGAAGGAATATCAAGTAGCCTCCGAAAATAAAATTATAGTAAAACCTAAAAGAGGTCGGAATAGGCATTTATGTTAAACGTTGCAATGAAGGACCATATTAAAAAAGGAAGGAAAGTAAAAGCAGAGGAGCAAACGATGGGTAATGAAGTACGTTAACAGACAGTGTTTCCTTGGTTAAAAGTAAAGAAGAGGGGAAAAATGCAAGTTATCATACTTTAATAGTGTAATCTGAAGTTAGAATTGATGCACATGTATATGCTTCAACCTAAAGAAGAAAATTTCACGATTATTTTAATGCTACCAGTCTTTTAGTTATAAACCTTGTCCGATGGTAGTTAATGCCCCGGCTACTAAGCGTGCCTCAGCCGACAGCGCCCTTACTTCAACTACGCTTCCTAACTTATACTGGAACTGCCGTTCTCACTCAGCTATAGACTTTATAGGGGAAACACATTGTAATTGACACAGTAAAGTTTTGTCACAGAAGTACTTCTGATTTCATTGCTAATGTTTTCTTTCACATTCGAAAGCTCTATTTGTAATAATTTCAGGAGCAATGTTTTAGGTGAATATTAAATATTTTCGCCAATTGTATTTAGTCTTTCTTCTAATTAAAGTGTACGTTGTCGTTCGTGTATTTTATTTTTCAATGTACTAGCAAAATCAAATCTGCAAATTATAATTCTAGAAGGAAGCAGTTGATAAAGTACACGATGATCTAAGTTGTATTGAAAATACTGTTTACTTACAAAATGCATTGCTTTGAGTCACTTGTCTAACCAATTTCTTGTGGGGTCCACAATATTCGGGACTGGTGCTGCCATCTCGACAGTAGTTGAAGTAGAGTTTTGTACCGCTAGGTAGCAACACTAGCACATCTGATGAGGGAGTATATAAAGTTTCATGCAGCTGGGTAGATGTGTTGAGATTCTATAGTACTTTTCATGATACTCTGTGTGTAGTGTGTGGCGATTTTACGATGGATTCAAGATTAGAACAGAGAGTGTGCATCAAATTCTGTGCAAATTCTGGAAAAATGCTACGGGGACCCTCGTAATGATTCAACAAGTATTTGGGGGACAAAGTATGAACCGTACGCGTGTGTTCGAGTGGCATGCTCGGTTCAGGGTCGGCCGTACAGCTATTGAAGACGTTGCTCACACCGGTAGGCTCGTCAGCTGCACAACGCCTGACATTGCTGCCAAAGTTCAACATTTCGTTCGTAAGGATCGACGTCGAACCACTGAAGACCTTGCTCATGAAGTGGGAATTGGTTATGGGCCATGCCAACGCATTTTAACTGACGAATTGGACATGCATCGTGTCGCCCCAAATTTGTGCCAAGGATCCTGACTGCTGATCAGAAGGCGCAGTGTGTTGAAGTTTGCACGGAGCTTCGTCAGGCCGTATCCGATGACCCACCCTTCTTGTCCAGGGTCATCACCGGCGACGAGAGCTGGATGTACGCTTATGACCCTGAGACAAAACAATCTTCCCGGTGGAAGAGCCCGAACTCACCAATACCAAAAAAAGCGAGACAAGTGAAGAGCAAAGTCAGGAGTATGCTCCTCGTTCTCTTTGATACCAAGAGGACTGTGTACAAAGGATTCATCCCACCAAATCAAACAGTGAATTCCACGTGCTACTGTGATGTTTTTCTCCGTGAAAATGCGCGGAGACGACGGCCCGAACTTTGGCGACAAGAGAACCGGCTGTTGCATCACGATAATATGCCCTGTTACAATTTCTTGTTCACTAGGAGCTTTAAGACGAAAAACAACATGATAGTTGTCCACCCACCGTACTCGCCTGATTTGGCACTTTGCGACTTCACTCTATTCTCCAAACTGAAAATCAAGTTGAAAGGACGTCGGTTCGACACAATTGAGAGGATTCAAGAAGAAACGCTGTCTGCGCTAAACACTCCCAAAGAACATGACTTTCAAGATGCACTTGGAAAATGGCAGAATCGCTGGGACCGGTGTATACGTGTGGAAGGGAACTACTTCGAGGGTGACGGCGGTCATTATTCTCAAAGTAAGTTTTTGACCAGATGGCAGCGCCAGTCCCCAATATTCTGGGTACCACCTCATACTGCCTTGAAGCTGTTTTAGGGCCCTAATGACCTTAGCTGTTTTGCGCCCTTTAAATAATATTCATTTTTTTAAACCGTTCAGAATAATACGATCAAGAACACGACAAAGAAAGATACATGCGCCACTAGCTGAGACATTCTAATAGCCGAGACATATAGTATCGTGTGCGCGAATAATAACTAAAGAGTTTGCATAAATCTACACATATAATACAATTTAGCATGGCTTTGGCAAACTGTGCATGAGTGTTGAACGTCATATTCTGATAAAATACATATTTCTTTTTAACTAACCACACTACAGCAAAATCTTGACTGGTTTCATGCATTCCTTAAAACGTGTTTGCTCAAATTGCTTAAAAATTATTCTCATTAGGCCCCCAGAAGCTTCTCATCACCTGCCAGTATTCTCCCTAGCCAGTCTATTGTTACGTGACATAAAAATAACTGTATATCAAGAAAATGTTACGAGTCATCTGTCAAGTACTTCCATGTGTAAAATTGAATAAATCCTAAAGCAAAAGTCAAGTACTCTTAAAAATAAATAGTTAAACATAGTTTTGCACATTTATATTATTTTTTTCACCTGACATTTTAGCTTTATGTCAATTCTAATGGTATGCAGTTGCCTAAAACACTTCATTATATATTAAGCATTTCATTTCATTTGCTTTATTTCTACTTTGCCTTATTAAGAGTCAGTTTTAACATTCACAGAAAATTGCAAAATGATCACATTATAATGTTTAAAAAGAATTTTCTTCTTTATCTCTAGTATCTTGCAATAGAATAATTACATTTATTTAATGTTTCATATTTTTATTTTCTTAGATACTTTATGTAGTAATAGTAATGGACGTTTTATTATACCAATTTTAGAATACATTCATATAAATACAACTGTCACATGAGCCTTACGGCCGTGCATGCTAATATCGTCCTTAAAACAATCAAAATGGCTAAACACATACATACATCCATACATGTATACCTATATACATACAAATACTTCGATATATTTAAGTTTTCTATTAATAATTTTATATACAAATACATAAATTTGAATGGAATCCTTACTCTTAAGCCCCCCTTCCATTTAGCCACACCTCCTCTCCAACTCCCCTCTCTTCACTATAGCCATTAACCTGCTTTGTCGGATCTTCTCTATAAATATTCCCAAATTGCGTGAGTTTCTCATGCACCAACACTTTCCGGCAAATGTTCAAATTTCTATTCGCATTCAAAAATTGCTGTGATAAATGTTCATTTCTTAAAATCTCAGTTTCCCTGCATTCTGCCAAAATATGCCTCCAGGTATCGCTTTCTCCGCACAATGGACAAATTATTTCCCCGAGAGCATTAACTGTTTTGTTTCCTTTCCAAGCCCCTGATCTGAACCATGCAAGATCACTTCTTTCTTCTCTGTCACAGATGTCTAAATAGTTTCACCTCCCCACACCCGATGTATTTGAGTCTGTAGGTTAAGCCATACTTTTTCTGCGCATTTAGACTCAATAATTTAGCTAACATCTGTTAACTATTTTCCAACTATTTCGTGTAATGTCCTCTCCTTTTAACCAAATATACCCCAATCCCATTTTGTGTAAGCCTTTCCTTACTTTTGATGCCCACGTACCCCCACCCTTCCCTTATTTGCTTCCTTAAATTACTCGAAGAAGAGCTTGATATCCCCGTATTATCCTTAACTAGCATTTAATTGTTCTTATTTTTAAATTCACGCTTTTGTTAAAAATATCAAACTCTTTAGTGCTTAACGCTTTTTTATATTTTTGGCATTAAGAATCAGATCTCATTTCAGTATAAGTGATTTATCCTATAGCTGTTATGCCTGTAAAGAGAACTGTCAAACTGGAAATTCTCCCTGTAGTGGTTACTATTTTTTAACGTTCTTTCCTTTTGGAACATGACTGTAGGTTTCCAGGCGATTTCTGCAAATATAAACAACACACTATCTCTTTCCTTCATTAAGGCTGTTGAAACTTTTATTTTTTTTTTTTCTCTCCTTTAGTGTCCTGAAACAGACCACTATAGTGAGTTGTAAAGTTGTTTTTCAGCGGTTACACTGAAACCTTAATTATTTTATTAAATAATGTCATTATTATTTTTCTGTGATCATGGCACCGCGAACTCATAATCTGTTGTGCCAGATGAAAGCTGATAAGATGATAACTTGATCGAATGAGTTCAGGAGACTTTGCGAACTAAGTTTCCAAAGACATTCACCTAAAGAACTGAAGCTCATGAAGAACCTCCGTTTGGAAACTAATCCAAGAGGAAATCGAATCCAGGCCCGCCTCGTAGGAAGTGCAAATGCAACCGCTAAACCACGATGATGTTTTAATAGTGTGTCATTCACAGAATGTTATTGTTTATATATACATATATATACATATATAAAACAATTATTATGGCTGAGATATATTGATGATATATTTGTGCTTTGGACTCATAGCTCAGAATCTCTCGAGCAGTTCCTTACTAATCTTAACTCCCAGTTTTCAGTTAAGTTCACTTCTTCTGTCTCTCCCAATGCTGCTACTTTCCTAGATATTGATATTTCTTTATGCAATGGCTCTTTTCTTACTTCTGTGCACATTAAGCATACCAATTTACAACAGAATCTTCATTTTGATAACTGTCATCCCTTGCATATCAAAAGATCTATTCCTTTTTCTCTTTCAATCCGTGGTCATCGTCTTTGTAACAACTTTTCATCTCTTGACAAGTATATTAAAAACCTAACTCAAAAGTTCCAAAACCAAAATTATCCTTCTGCCCTTTTAAAATCCCGTATAATCCCAGCGCACAAAACTTTCCAATGCAAACCTAAATCCTCTAACAAGAACTTCATCAACCTTGTTACTACTTACGTGCCTGGAATTGAAAGCATCAGGCCTATTTTGAAAGAATGTCACGATACTTTGTTAATGCATCCATCTTTAAACGATTTTTCTAAAATTGTACCACGCCTTACTTTCAGAACACCCCCTAACCGTAAAAGTATATTTCGCCGTAACCTATCCTCTCCGAATTTACCACGTCCCTTTGCTGGCTCGTATCCTTGCCAACGTCCTAAATGTAAAATCGGTGCACTAATTATGCCGTGCAATTCATTCCACAGCCCTAATTTATCCAAGGAATTTAACATTTCTTCATTTGCTACCTGTTCTTCCAAAAACGTCGTATATATGTTATCTTGTAAGCTTTGCAAAGCATTTTATATTGGTTTAACTTCTACTGTTGTTTCGCTACGTATGAACAATCATAGACGTTCTGTTAAAACCAAGTCTCCCTTGCCGGTTGCCCAACATGCCTTATCTCACTGTAAGGATTTTGATGATGCTTTTAGTCTAACTCTTATTGATGCTTTACCTACACAATGCTGTGAAAGTTTACTCAGAGATAGAGAAATGGCAGCTATATTTTTACATAAAGCGCGTATACCACCTGGTTTAAATCTTACGTATTCATTTTTTTCCCACACTCTCATTTCTAGTTTTATCTGTTTCCATGCATAACGTTACCTTCGATACTCAATATTTACTTTTATCACTTTCACTTGTCTAGCTTCTTGCCATTGAAGAACTCGCAGTAGTTCGAAATATAGCAATTTCAAGTGTGACTCTTTCTCAGTGTTTTATCTTTATCTACTTTTATTATTAGTGCTAATTTATATATAAACACACTAACTTTAGATCATTTAAAACATAAAATATTGAAATTGTTCTTTCATACTAGTCACGTGTAGGACGAAGTTCGAATAAAGAATAAGACTTGAAAAATTTGACTCAGGCCGGAATTACAACCACAGATCTTCAGTCTTCCGAGCTGACGGTGTATTAACTCAGTTACCGTGTCCTCTAAGCATGGGACCACGAACCTCTCATCTTGTTCTATATACCCTGGAGACCTCCCTAAGGTTTTTCAATATGTGAAAGTAATACCTTAAAAAGCGACTCATAAAACTACCAGTACTTACAACTTTAACCATCAAATACAGAGGATGCCAAAAAATGTATAAACACTTCAAGCAAATAAAAAACTGTGTTAACATAACAAAACTGAATTCACACAAACAGAAAATGATGAGCACTAATCATCTTAGACTTTTACAGTTACAACAGCTGCTCAAAATGCCCACCATCGCCGTCGATACACTTCTGAGTACGTTGAACTACTGATTAGGCAACGTTTGCGAAAGTGTCCTCAGCGATTGCAGCACATGCCGTTTCAATTTCTTCCTGATTGTTTGCACACCATAAGACACAGATATGCCGGTTAACAGTTCCGTTCAACTTAAATTGTCCCTCATTGGAACAAACAACTTTCCATATGAAGGCCTCATCTTCTTGAATCATATTCTGAAACCACTCACAGTACTGCATTCTCCGATCAGGAAGATTTTCATTTAATGCATGCAAAAGTCTTGGAATGAAAACTTTCAAATTTTCTGTTTTAATAATACGACGGAACATCATACGATAATCTTGGCTTCATTTGTTCATTGTTGATTTGCCTGTCACATAGCAACGCTATCATAATGTAATGCGAGTCACATCTGTTTACAGAACATCATACTACACATTACTATTGTTTTTCGGTACAATTTTGAAATATATTAAACAGATATCTACTGTGAAGGTGTATATACATTTTTTTTTTTTTTTTTTTTTGGCACCCCGGCTTTATAGAATGTTTCCGAGCTGTTGATGCAAACTAGCAATTTGAGATGAAAAACCCGAGTCCGGAAACGACGGTGTCGAAAGCTATAAGCCAACATTGTTGAGAGATACGATGTAACAATGAAATACAAGAACCAACGGATCTTTGTTGTGCACGAGACCAGTCGAGACTGAAGTTTGAACGACGCCGGGGCTGTTCCAACGGGTACGACGATATCATGCCCTGAATCGACGCTGGGAGAAGCCTCTTTGAACCTCTGTTGTGAATATCTTATGAAAGTTGTACAAATAAATAAAGATATTACATCTGCACAACAACAGATTTCGCTTATACTTTTCTACTCGGTCGTTTCCGGAACAGGGTTCCTAATCTCAATTGATATATTTGCTTTTCTTCAACATCCCTGAAAACTTGTATCATCAGCTCGGAAACACCCGGTATAGGGGTTACTTTATTATGGATTTTTTTTTTCACACTAGCCATATGTAGGACATAATTGATAATTTTGGGTCATGGTCGTGATTCGAACCAAAAAATTTGCCTTCCGGGCTTACACTATATCAATAAATAATTTGCTGTTATAAATAAAATCTCCAGCGCCCTTATTACCAGCAGTTTGTTTTTTAAATATGTACAATTAACAAGTTTCATTATAGGAATGTCCATAGGTGTACAGTTTTTTGAAAATATAATTTTATGTCCAAATTCATTATAATAATGAATTTGGACATAAATTCATTATTATAATGAATAATAATAATAATAATAATAATAATAATACGGGAAAATATAATGTTTATGAGTGTTCTGTTTTATTTTGCTGCATAAAATGTAACATACTACATTTAATAATGTAATTTTCCCGTTTAATAAACAGTTTACTCTGCTACAGTAACTTTAATGCCAATAATAATAATAATAATAATAATAATAATAATAATAATAATGTGGTATTAAAAACATTCTAAACTGTAGCATCTATAAATAAAAATTTGACCATTGTTCATATTTAAGTCAAAGATTCTTAGTAACTAAATACAAGGCAAATTAATAAACGATAACTACACCCGCCAGGATATTTAAGGAGAAAGAACACAAAGGTCAGATTAAACGACTTATCTGAACTCCCCCTACCAACCTGAGATCCGATCTTCAACTGTTTCTGTATGATCTTCTACCCACACGCACTTAGAAGCGTTACAGCGCTGTTCTTACTAATTAATTCATTAATTTAATTAATTAAAAAAACCACGCCACACCCAAAGAATGTACACTTCCCTTGTCCGGAAAATTTGGATTCATTACAGCGATGCAGGTTAAGAACAAGAGTCACCCACATGAGTTTTTATATCATACTTTTTTTATGAAATTCTAATAAAATGGTTCGGTGTCATTGTTTATGAAACATTATTCAATTTAAAACTTAAAGAAGAAGAAAAAATCCCCATTTTATTAGTTCTTGATTAATTATTGCCTCCCCCCGCTCTATACCAATACATGCTATTCAAAACACACACATACATGTGTGTGTACCTTAAAATATTGGAATAGTGTTTATAAATCAGACATATTAAATACTTTAAAATTATGTAGAACTGCCTGAAAATTCGATTGATGCTTCATGGGTATTTTGGTAATAAACCGTTCGTTTTATTTTATGTGCACATATTGAAAAACTGCTTTATCAATTTGAGTAATTTTGTTAAACACATTTGTAATGTTCCATTAGTTTCTTAGTGAAGTATCAGGAGAACAATAATGCCCTGTTTATAGCAAATATTTAATTAGATATTTATCAATATTTTTATGTTTCCATGCTCGTGTACCGCGTCAGCAGTAACTAAATGCGCCCTGTCATTCAGGGACGCGCACATTCGCTGATGGGACGTATATATTTTATGGCCAGTATTATCGCGTTGAGTTTGGAAAAGTAAGATATTATTTTATGAAATAGTGTAAAACTAAAGAGTTTATAAATGTAGTTTGCGATGAATTGCAAAGTGTGAAGCAAAATGTATTTCGGCGTAAAGTAAACAATGAGCGTTTTCAGCATTGTCTTTGAGAAATATGTTTTCTGTAATTTTCCTGTTGCGGCGGATATGGATAATTAAATGTATGCACTATATACATATCATATCATTCTTAATAAAGTACGATGGTTGTTTGTGTTTCTGTGAACAAATTAAATAACCTTTTTAGAGTAAAAACGGCTAACAGTGCTACAATGTACTGAAAACAAAGAACAAAGTCTGAAAATTCTCATATAATAGTTCAAATCAATGTAAGACATTACAGCTCCATAGCAATAAATTAAAAATAAACAAACAAAGTACCTTTTCAAAACATTTAGATACGGTTTTTACACGTGCATATGTGATGGCTAAGTTTTCCAATCGAAGTCAAAAAAAAAAAAAAGTGAAGCCAACTCGCCATTTCAGTCACATATAGTAACTTTTGAGTTTATATATTTGCAAACATCCAAGACTACATCATTACAGAGATGTAATTCCTAAGAAGTGCCCTTAGCATTCAAGACATTACGGCTTAGGTTTCTGAAAACGAAAGCTTCGAGTGCGATTAGCTAGAAATCTGACTCCCGATTTTAAGAAAGTAATATTTTTATTTTTTAGTCGGAGGTGATATTTTGGATGCATTTCTTATGGTAACTTTGAGTACAGCCTTTCCAATTTCATGAATTTTAAAAAAACACCATCATTTTAAAACAAATACGTTTAAATGTTATATAAATAGTTATATAGTAAATACAATTATATAGCAATGTTCGCTGAAAGTTGAAGCAATTGCCTTTTCCATATTTAGTCTTATTCTGCAAGATGAATTTTCGTAAATGAAAAGATCTAGGGGGCTATCTCCGTAACAGAGGCAGACGCATGAACACGGTTCATGTAGGTGGATTGAGTTTGTTGTTTACTGATATTTCCATATGGCTCTTCTCTATTCGAGTGAGCAATGCTGTACTTAATAGTTCTTGTCTTGAGCTGGCCAGTAAGGCTCATATTCCTTACTTCGAGAACACACGGAATAAGACCCTTAGTTCACAACATGTGCCACCTATGACTTTCTAGTACATCAAGTTCCAAGTAAAATTTAGAGGTTCTGGAAACTGTATAAATTTGCTCAAATGTAGTCAGTGTAAATTAAATTATTTTTAAAGTGTCATGAAGTATTATTTGATTAATAAAATGAACTTAAATAAGTACATTTCTCTTTTGAATGTTTCGCGAATTTGATTCTTTAGCGTAGTAATATTAATATAAGTATTGTTGACAATATTATAAATATATAATATTGTTGAGAACAATATTATATACTTATATATTGTTGAAAACAACAATATACTTATATATTGTTGAAAACAACAATATACTTATATATTGTTGACAACAACATATAAGTATTGTTGACAACTCTTTGCAGTTTATATAGAACGAAACACACGCGCACACACACATTTATACAAATATTTATATATAGAATCAAGAATTTGCACACCAATTAACTAGAAAATAGAAAAATGACATAAGTACAGAATTATAATAGGAATGTAGCTTATCGCCTCTGTTTTTTTGCTCCTTGTGCTATTATCAGATTGTTAAAAATTAAACCTACAAACTTTAAGAGCTTGCACGGGACACCAGACAAACACTTTTTTTAATACCGTGATTTTCTACTGTTGACGTATTCTTCAAATGTAATGACTGCTCTCATTTTGCTGTACGTTCTGACCCGATGTAACATGGAGCAATATACTTAGGGTATGTTAAAAGACAGATGTGTACGTACACTGCAGTGTACTGTACAGTGCCTTTATCAACAACGATATCCGAATTGCAGTTCTCCGCGTCATTTTCTTTGTATGAAGTTCTGCGTGAAACGGCGCTGTTTAGAATGTTATCTGGATAGGAACGAGGGCGTACAGTGTGAGAACTGTGTGAGACAATCCTGCATTAAAGTCCATTTCTCATGGATGTACGCTTGTGTAGAGGACAATGGAGGGAATTTTGAACCTATTTTGTAAAGGAAGGATTTAAAAACGTTTTGTAACTCTGTCAAGGCAATAAATAGTTTTTGCTATTTAATATGTGTCCTCGAAAAATATCGTTTAATACAAAAAGCTGCATTAGAAAAATAAAATATTTTCACACCCTATGCAAGTTCTCAAAATCTGTCAATTTCATTTTTTCCATTTTGTATAAATCACCACAGTAATGGCATATAAAACCAAAAAGAATAATACTAAATAGATATTCTGAAATCAATTCAATACATTGCAGATAACCATATTCATTATTGAAAACGAAGATTGCTTTGCAATAGGAAATCGTTTACTTAATTTAATAAGAATATATAGATGCAAAACAAAATAAATTATAATGGAAAGAATAGAACATTAATAAGAGTAAAGATGGTAATAAAAATAAAGGAATTGTACAACAGTAGAGAGAAAATGTTATAATAACGACTGCATTAAAACAAGTTTTAGTAAAAAATACGAGAAAGAATACACAGAATAGGAATTTTGTATAATTGTATTATACCTCAAATGTAGACCCTAAAATACTTCATTGATGAAAGTGCGAACATTAATAGCCGAGCATTAACGGAAATTAGATGTAGTTTAAAATTATAGTGAAAGATGACAAAGTGGAAAACCTTGACAAGTGTAGATGCAAGAAAGAAAAACTGAAACATACAAAAAAAAAATTAAGAAAAAGTAACATTATTCAAAATATCCCTGCCAGATATGTTATAAATAATTAGGATGGAGAAATTAGATCGAGCAAAAACCGTTTTAGTACGGGACAAGTCAATTTGGAGTAATCCGTTACTTAGAACAAGACGAAGAAGAACAGACGTGGTGCAAAAAGGCTTCAAACACATATGCTGATCAGAAAAATCTTCTTGCTCAAATTAGCAAAAAGATTAGCGACTGTTTCAAAGATTTTATGATGCAGGTGCAGTACAAGCTAAGATTTTTATACATAAATTCGTTTTAAGTAATAGAAAGAATAAACAAAATCTAAAACAACAATAAAATGCAAATCTTATTCATTATTAAAGCATAGCAACAATAAAGATAATAAATAATTAAATATAAACAATTCATTCTAGCTTTAATAATACGTCTAGAAGAAAATACCCTAACTAAATGTTTAGTAATGTTAAGTAAAAGTGTGTTCAGTGTCTTAAAGCCCCATATCAAATAGCAAAAGTCTTCAAAAGATGACGCTGACGACAAATGAGCCGAAAATTTATCGTTGCCTAGTTCCTTCAATTGCAATTTAAGAGTACCAAGCCTATCTGGTTCTGAACATTAAGCAACTGAATTATAAAGCATTTTATACAATCGCCCTTACTATCATGAAAATAATACAAATGAGATATCTTTGTATAAGATAGAACTTCGGAAAGCTTCAGGAAAATGCAAATATTAAAGTGAGCCGTTTGCAGACTTAGGTGGATTCTGAGTTGTGTGTGTGTAATATGCTTCAAGTAATTTTCTTTCAATTTATTTAGTTAAATAAGACAAATAGCAAGGCATATGTTTAAGCAATAGTTATAAATCGTTTTACTTAAATAACTAATTGAAAGTTGGCATTACAGTTATGCCGATTTTCATTTATCTTCAATTAACACAGAAAGTTTATTATTAGGTTCAAAATATTTCATTCCGTTTTTAAACTTGGCCTCTTTAGCTTTCATTTGGATTTAGTCAATGTCCTTTTAAGACAGTATTAGAGCTATCATGCCTTTATTGGTATTCCAAGTTAAATTTTTCATCAAAGATATAATGGTGTTAATTTGTATTTTTCGAGCATTTTATTACATTTAATTCACACAGATATTCGAAAAGTTCAATATAGTTTCCGCTAAATTAGCAGCTGTTTCAAAGATTTTATGATTTTAGGTACAATCCTCACTATAAAATAATTTTGTATTTACTCAGCGCAGTACTCTACTACGAACATCAAAATAAATTTTGTAAAACAAACTCTTCCCCTGGTTGTAGAAAAGCTCTTAACAATAGTATAAGAGCAAATTATCTACCTGTTATTAAAAGCTCAATTGAAAAGTTTACCAACTGACAATTGTTCTGTGAGTTTAAAATGGTGTTATTAGTAAAACCTCTGACGGATATAATAAAGAAAATTAACGCCTTAAGCGAGAAAGTTCCTTGAGAATTTCTTTTCTTCAGAAAATACATACATTTACACGTTCTCACAATGGGAGAAAAGTTTTTGCCTTCCGTTCCAGCACCACAGAGAAGGCTATGAAATTATCCCACCATTACGGTCAGATGAGCATCGAAGCAGAAACAAGATGGGTGCTTCGGCACCAAAATACAGGTCTGTAAGGTTGACAAATCGACTGGCTTTGAACCCTACACATGTATACTTGGACCCTGTTGGCTGCAGGTTCAAATTATAAGGTACACCCAACGTAATTCCTTGCTTTAAGTATAGGTTTCGTACAAAGCTTCCGCCATCTTCCTCCTTCTTTCATGCCTCTTCTTCTTTTTTCTTTGTATTGTTCCTTTTGGAGTGCCTCTTACAGCATTCCATGCCTATGTGAAACATCTGCAGTGTTAGATGAAGGTAGGCTACGTGTTTTGTTATAATTTATCATTAAAAAATTTACGAATTACATTCTTGTATTTTTGAATAGAACTGGTAGCTGCTTTTGTCTGTTCTAGAAAGTCATATCTTTAACTTATTAGTGATTGACTTTGTGAGAGCAGCTAAGACTAGCATTTTTAACGTTCTTTATTCTTTAGCCTTTTTGCTCAGTTGGATTGTTACCTTTATGTCTTTCTACGTATTACACGGAATATTAGTGATATAATCTGTATAGTAGTTATTTAATATTTCAGTAAAGCAAAACAATAAACGTATGATTGTCATTGCAACTAAAAGGTATTAAAAATCCTCTTGTTAGATTGGCTGGAATCTGAGATTTTTAAATGAGAGTTTTGAAAGCACACAAACCACTTCTGCTTATGTTATAAGGCTGAAAACTGTAGTAGGAGTGTAGTTTTATTTCTGTGGCACCAATATAAAAACTGCAATAGGCCTACGGGCTCAACGAGTCGGGTCGTACATGCTTTTGTAATATATTAGGTTTTTATTTAATAGAAGATATATTAAATATATTTCACAATAAACTATAAATCGTACATATACTCAAAAATAAAATAAAAATAAATAAAGGAATGATGGAGAAGAGATTAATTTCTAACCCTATTCATACTCCTACTAGTTATATCAATTGCAATTTTATTTATTATACCCTTTAATAACTTTAAAGTTCAAAGAATAAGATTCCTGCCAAACAATCAATTTTTCTTTTGATTACTAACTTCAAAATAGAAAAATAATTTTTAAAAATCTAGAAAATACGTATACAAAAAAAAAAAAAAGAAAGAAAAAAAGAAAAAAGAAAAGAAATAACTCGTGTTAGGAATGACACACACGCACAGCTGGATTCAATCAATTTGTTCCCTCCCCCTCACCCGTAATCAGCCTTTTCAGATCTGAGTTGTTTCACTTTCTCCAGAAATGTACGTAATCATGTTCCCCTTCCTGCAAAGCTCAACGTGACCGCGGCCGTATGCTGGATCTCGCAAAGTAGTTGGTAGATACTTTTCTGTCCATTCTTTCGTATCTTTATGTTCAGCCAATATATCTGTCCATTATTTCACTTTCTCCATGTCAGTCTCAAGACAATGCGTACATACGCTCCTTTTTTTTGTGTTAGTGTTTAACGCCCGTTTTTACTACTGAGGCACCACAGGCGGTGGACACTGATGATACATGAGATGAAATGATATAGTGAGAAAGGATATTTTTTTTAAAGGAAGGAAGTGTTCCAGGCCTAAGTTTAGGGTACCTCCCCGGCATTTTCCATTTATAAGGACTGAGGAAAACCTGGAAAAAAACCCAGTCAGGGAGGATGGTCATGGTGGGATTCCAACCCCAGACCTTCCGCTCACGAGTCCGTGCCTTAACGACCTCGGCCACCCGTGGCAGTACATACGCACCTGCATCAACTAGAGAGAAGCGTAGATCTATAAAAACTTGCTGAAGCGCAGGCCCAGGGACGAGGTGATATTTGTGAACAACTTCTCTAAAATCCCCTAGACGACAAATTCTAGAAACGCACTGTAAAATGTGATGAAAAATTACTCTTTTGTAATTCTAAACAGAGAAAATAATAACACAACAGCAATAATAATAATAATAATAATAATAATAATAATAACAACAACAATAATAATATATTTAACTGCGCTGACGACGTTAAACTATTATTTCTCCTCTTTCAGGGACAGTTACGGTTACAATATGAACTATACAGTTAATGGCATTAACAGTTTGAGAATTAATACTTGTTAAAGGCTGTATTCTCCAGATACATAATCTTGGGCAATATTCTACTGTTGTTGTGGCCGGCAGTTCTTTATATGAGACGGCAGAGAGTTCTAGAGATGAGCAGTAACAAATAAGAAGGATATAAATGAAAGAGGTTTAGTTTAAGGGTAAAGAGAGAATTGAATTGTTATTTGAGAGGATATTTAAATTATGGTAAGGAGGTGAAAAACTGGTCGAAAGATAGTGCGCGGTTGAGGTGCATAGAATTCGACGCAGAAGAATGAGGGCGGGCAACTTCTTTCTAGCATCCAGTCGATATCAGAACAACAATTTAAAAACTTACGTAATACGATCTGATTTACATATGTTGCATTCATAATAGCAATAGACATCCCAGGAGAGAGAGCCTCAGTCGATTTGAGCAAATGGATGATGCTGGGCTTTAGGAGGAATTTCTATGGTATTACCTATTTCGAACTAGTTCTAAACGAATGTGTAGTTGACACTGAATTGTTATGTGAGCAACTGCATAGGGTTTACGAAGTTAAAGACGATATTATCCGGCTTTAATACATATAAAGGCACGCTGTACTGCAATGAAACAATGTTCTTGGCCATCGAATACGATTTACATGTAAAAAATTCAGGGTTAGGATTGTCTATAAATGTTATAATATTATTTATAAAATGTTAACCAAATCCTAAAAAAGTTAACTAAAACTTAAAAAATACCTTAATATTTAAACTAAAATTTCAATCTACTCATTAAATTTGTGCGTTTATTTGATATTGTTCGCATAATTATGACATATAATGGACTGCAAGCAATGCCATATGCCAATATTTGGCACTAAAACGGAAAATATGTTATTATTTAATAACAATCAAGGTTTTAATAATAAATGGAATAATAAATTTGAATTAAAATCTCAAATCTTTCTGTTTGTACATTCATTGTTCCTTCAAGCAAAAATGACTAAAATTACTGCACATACATAAGCTTCCTTAGGAGTTTAGGCGATCCAAAAGATGAAATCATCTGAAAAGAAAATATATTTTTTCTGTTAGGCAGTTGCGTGCATTATCGTATGGAAATATTCTTGAAAAATGGTTGCATCTATTTACATGTATGGTGTATAGACTTTACATAATTGCTCTCTACATAGATGATGGTTTTCGAAGGAAAAAGAAAGTCGAGTCTCGGTCTTTACGTTCTTCTACACTGTATAACGTCTTTCAACGTCAACAGATGTGATAGGAACATCTTTGGAGTACACTATGTCATTGTATTTAACTTTTCAATCCAGGTATACTAGAAAATACCTCCCTTCAAAACCAAATGATGTACACAAATCTTTAAAGTTCGAAACTTGTCAACAGAAGGTTTCATTTTTCCTATTACCATTTGGCCAATATGACAGGAATATTTTTAACGCTAATTAGGTTGTTATAATCACATTGATAATATTTTAGACGGTTACTTTATCTCTCAGGTTCACAAAAAATTGTGGAACATCAAAAGTGTTATTGTTTATATGCTTATATAAGTTTGCATAGCATTCAATAATGATAAATGCATGAAAAACATACAGAATGATGAAAATATAAGAAATCGATTTAAAAATAATAAAAGTCCCCGCAAATGAACAAACAATGACCAAAAGTTCAAAAATAACCTGAAAATGAAAATGTCAAAAAATTATACCAAAAAGATACCTAATAAATTACCGTTTCTATAATCAAATTACCTAGGTTTATAATGCTCAGTTAAAAGAGTACCATCAAAAACAAAGTTATGTATTACGATATTATTAATAATCCATTATGGAAATCACCCTAGATTTTCGTTATTATTATTATTATTATTATTATTATTATTATTATTATTATTATTATTATTATTATTATTATTATTATTATTAACATTATCATCATCATTATTATTATTATTATTATTATTATTATTATTATTATTTATAACATTAAGTGTTGATTAGTTAATTCGTTTCACTTGTAATGAATCGGCAGTGTTTTTTTTATTTTTTCCCTTTAAAAATACCTATGTTCTGGTAGAAATTTACTATTAGTATATTTTTAACATTTATTTCTCCCCTTTCTTCCTGTTCTGCTTATCTCTGACTTCGACGAGGTTCGTACCAGAGAACAGTGCATTTCCTCTAGACCACTGAGGCCAGATACTAAGTTAGTTGTATATTTTATTTTTGAACCATCGATACGTACAAAAATGGAGAAGCATTCTTCTTGGGAGCTGCTTTTAGAATGGGGCAAGCTTTTAATTGCTTTGATTGCTTTTCCGAACATAATTAGAACAGCTGCGAAATAGTTGTGTTAGCGAAGATGCAGATGTCTATTAATAGCAAATTTTTATTGCATGGGATGTATTTGACCTATGAAAATAATTTTATAAAAAAGTCTTTTAGAAAGTTTAAACATTTTGAATATACATTTTATTTTCTTCTGATCATTGAGGAAATATTTAACATTCTCTTGAGCAAGTTACAATTAAGCCTGTTGATTTTTTTTATTTATACTTCATCATTATTCGTGTACATATCATGTAGAAAGTCAATAAATAGGACTTTTCTACAATTTTATTCATATCAAAATGGTAATTTATGCCAAATGAGTTTCTACATTCGGTTTTTCTTGTAAAAACACTGAGTAATGCTATAAGGAACTTAAGTAATATTACTTTTTATGGTACAAAGTTTAAATAAATATAATTTGTATTAACACAAAACTAAATACAGTAAAGTATTCAACACGGCAATTCCGGATTTCATGTGTGGAACAAAGAAGTTCGTTGATTATCAGTATCACGGTTGCTGCAGTTATCAATAAGCTGGAAAATACAACGGAAATACAAAAAACAGAAGCTTTTCTGCACAGGCAACACTCAAAAAGAAATGCTTGCAATAAATCTATGATAAGATAAATCTCTACTTTGTTAGCAAACAATTTTTTTTTTCTTTTGAAAGCCTCTTTCTTCAAAACAATGTTTTAAAACTGAGTTCCTTAAATAATGTTTTTATTTTCACTTCGATTTTTTAATGTCAGTAGATGAAAAGACACATTATTTTGGTATGTGTATTGTAAATGTTATAATTAGAATACTAGATTTAGCAGAACCGAAATTGCCATGTTCGTTTGTCTCTAAAGTAGTTAGTAAAATGCACAGTTGCACAGTTTGAAATTTGTTTTTATAAGTTAATGCTGTATATCACTAGTTCATCACTTTCATGTGCATAACAAGTAATTCTATTTTTGTAATATGTTGCATTTTAATAAAATTTTATTTTTATCAAAAATACTTTGTCAAGATGAAAAACAAGTTCTCTTGCTGACAATAAACATGCTTAAATCAGATCAACATTTCCAAATATTTTTATGAAAACTTAACTGTTCAGTTTACACTCTACATGAAATAGGATGCAGTTTCCTTCAATAAATGTAATAATATCTTGAGTTAAGGTCTTCAAGCAGGGGACCACATTTAAAGATGTGCCATCAACCGAGACTATATTGAGGTAGCCTTCAGTAGTTTATTATGCTGGTTACATAAAGAATTGAGAAGTGTAAAATCAATTAGTACTTAACAATATTTTGTGCTATAGGAAACTGTCGAAGTGAACTGTTATATAAATACTTGAATGTAGACTGAAGGATGCTTTTAAATAGTAACTGATAATGGCTATAAGCAGCATGTGTGTAAATAATGGGCCATTTTCATTGTTTGATATATCAATATCCCTGTATTGAACAGTGCATCTATTACCATACCAATGCTAATGTCGCCCACACTTGAGGACGAAATATTTGATGAAAGAGGTCTAAAACTCGAGAACATTTTTTCATTGAACTGAAAAGCCCTGAGAGGCAGTAATAAGAAATCTACAGATATATCAAAAGATTATATAAAATATAGGATGATCCGTTTGGATATGGGTAAAATCAAAACACTGTAAATTATTTACTACTGAACTTCATATCTGAAACTCGGTGCGCACAACATTTAAAAATTGCAAATTTCTTAGGACGATACATGACGCCCATTGTGCACTCTGCACAATTCATAGCGGTGATGCAATTCAGCTCATGTCATCGTGGACATAAAAATTTAAACTTCATGATCCTCGTCGTGTAAGGCTTGTAGACGTTGTAAGTGATATGGTTGCAATTCAGGTACTTTCGAACAATGCGCGGACAGGACTATTTGGTACACTTATCTCCACTGACAGTCGTCTTAAACTTTTCGTAAGGCTCCTTATCATGGTTTCAGAGATAGTTACTTCTGGTTGGGTTTCGCCTGCGACCTCCAGCGTGTTTTTTTTTAAACAAAACCTGTTTCTACAAATGTTCAATACCACAACATTATGGAATCGTATTTAGATCATTAGTTACACTATACCGTTGTTTCTAGTAGCCATTTCAATCAACTACGATTTTCATTTGTCATTATACTTTGTTGATTTTCATTCTTGCCATGTAGGAAAATTCTCATCTTTTAAGCAAAATATTACCAGCAAGAAATCTCTCCTACTATCATATTCATTTTTATAATTATTTAATATTATGCACACTAAAACATGGTGTATAAGAAGCCGATAAAATGAATAACTTCGAGTGTATTCTTTCCGCACTTACTTTCTTATTATTCTGAACCATTTCGTTCGTACTCTTCCTAAACATATTTATAATTCTTTGAGACAGACCTTCCACTCGGACCCCAAATGAAAAAAAAATTTGCTTTTTGCATAAATTATAGCGAACTTATATCTTGTAATGTCTTGTAAATAGCATGAAGCCTACTCTAGTCTGTAGAACATAATGCCATTTGGTACTTTTGCTTTCGAACCTCCGGTGGAAGACGCGAGTTAATGCAATAGAAAGGTGCACCTGGCGAGGAAGGGTCGCAACAAAACTTTTTTTGTATTCTAGAGAGGCGACAAAACCTTTTAGGTACTGCTGAACATTCCTTAAGAAACGGTAAAACAGGTGAACGTATTCTAGCATAGTGTGGACGCGTTTTCGAACGCCCACCTATAAAGAACTTAAAATATAGAGTATGAGCGCCTTAACTTGGGTTTTTTGCCAATCAGAGCTTTGGATGTTGAACGACTGGAGTCCGTAAGTTCTTTCGTGAAGCCCTGTATGAGCTAAGTGAGCCACGTGATCCAGATTCGAATCCAGTACATATGCGGAAACTTTCTCAGAAACGTACGCAGTCTTTGGAAGATAGGAGCAGCTATCACGCAGTTTTGAGAAGTAATTTGTGGTTTCACAGTGTGATAGTTGGTTTTACATTAAGCTATTGCAGAGAATAGTTGGGGGGTTTTCGGCAGTTTCAGCATACGTTCAGTTCACAGTATAAAATAAAGTGGTTCTGAAAGTTCATTTCGACAACAATTGCAATAGACAATAGTTCGTACTTCGAGAATCGTTCCATCATATCTTGAGCTTCGAGAATATCATTACATGAACAACCGCGTACTTTGGGTTAACATCAGCGACCAAAGCAGCGCACTAGGAGGTATCCAGATAGTTCGGTTCCAATAAACACATCGATAAGTCCATGCAACAGAGTTCTCCTGCTATCTCACCCCCCCCCTTTCTCCTTTATTCCGCGATTCCGCGCGCGAAACACCAGAATCTGGCCTCGTAGGATATCGTCATCTGCGACGATTAACCGCTTTGTGACCACCACACAAAACAAAAATGGTTACATTTTAATATGCCTATTTGTATTTTTATTAAAATTCTCTTTACCACTTTGTTGTTCTCAGAATTTGCCGTTTCACAAACCTCAATAACCACTCCATGACTCGTGTACTTTAGATATCGAATATTTGCCTCTTATCCCCGTCTTACCTAAGCATGTCCTTTTTTTTATACGCTGTCACATATCTAATATTTCTCCGTGCCCCATCCCATCTTTACGTTTCTTTATATAACCTACATATGAAAAACGTTCTTTTACACTAGCCATATGTAGGACATTAGTTGGAAAGGAAGAATCAGGCTTGAAAAATTCGGGTCGGGCCCTATAATGTCCTCCCCCGAAAATAATCTTTCATCTGACTCTATATAGGATGGTCTCTGGATATATGGAATCAGAGTGGCGAAAACCAAACAATGTTATTTTGCAAAACAGATGTTCAGGGTATCCATGTGAAGCTTAGAGTGTAATGTTGTTTTCGTGTAAACAGTTTGTGTTTTGGAAAGGAAGAACCATGCAGATTTTAACCACAGATCTTTAGCCTTCCGTGCTGATGCTCTAACCAACCTAACGAACCTTTCTCATCTGATTCTGTATAGGGCAGTTTCTGTGATACATACACTCTTTGAGATTTGTGGTACCGTGCTTGGGAGACACTGTAGCTCAGTTGGTTAGAGTGCCAGCACGGACTGAAGATTCATGGTTAGAATTCCTACCGAATTTTTCAAGGTTGATTCTTCCTTTCCAAAACATAACTTGTTTATGTGAAAGCAAAAAGTACACCCTAAACTTTCACACATTCACCCTGGACAACTGTTTTGCAAAATACATTGCTTTTACATCAACATAACACCATGATTAGCTGGTTACGAAAACATCACTATCCAAAATGTGTTCAGTTTTCATTACAATACAATAACAGGTTTTGAGGCATGGTAACATAAACCTATCACTATAGCAGAGTTGGGAACAGTTGCAGAGCTACCAATATACATTTAACATGAAATAAAATTTCCCTGGATGTCATAGAAGTGACTTTTCTGTTTGTCATCAGACCTGGATGCTCATGTTTATTCGAATTTTCCTGCAGACAGAATTTAATCCATAAAGAACATACCCATTTACCAAAATGCATATCCATGACTAATAATAATAAATACCTTTCTAGAGCAATATATTGTTGGCGGATATGCCACTTTTTATTGATTATGCATTGTTTTGTTTAAAATTAAATGTATTTTGAAATGAATTCGTCATCAAATATGACCAGAAGTTAAAATATTTCACTTAAGCTTTTTCGAGCTACCTTTCAATTCCAGCAGTTTGCCAAGTATAGTAACATGTTATAAATTCCCTCTTTTCCCCTTCACAACCAATTGGACCTTTATAGGTATTCTTTCTCAATTACACACTTTTTTGCTAAGCCTTTATCCCACGAGAATATTTTTATGCAAGCAAAAGTGGGAGGGGAGAGAGACCTGTAAGAAAGAATGGGTATAGAAGGGGGAAGGAGGAGGAGTTAAAGGACAATAAATCCCAGTAGTAAATTACACTACAGCACCTTCAACTTTTTTTTTTTTTTTTTATCTTTCCTTGCTTGCTTCTTCCTTGTCTCCTCCCTCTTTTTACCTCTCTTCATTGGCTACTGCTCTTCATTCATTCTGCGAGTTCAACACCGGCGATGAATACGCTAACAAAAGAGGTACTAATTTTTCGGAGCCTTTATACCCTTAATTTACTGTTCGTGCTGCTTACGGTCTACCCCTGCCCTTCCCCATTCTATTCTTTTACCAGCAGTTGAACCGAAAAAAAAAGCCACCAAACTCTCTGCTGTCACAAAACCTTTAAAAGTGTTTAAGTAGCAAAAGGGATTCCCCGTCGGCTCCATCCCTTTTTACGGAAGAACACAGCGTAAATACCGCATTATGTTCAAATTAGTGTTGTATTAACAGAGGTGAGCTCACAACAAAAGCAAGATTAAACAGGTGGGCTTGGAAAAGATGCCTATATGGCAAGAGAAAGCTAAGAATGCAACGAATTAACTTTACATACGCTTAATAACTTGAGCCTAAGATTTAGAAGGTCTAATATTATGCAAAGTTTCTCTAAAAACCGAACAAAAATTGGAATGAGTGATACACTGCTTAAAAATAACATTTTTGAGTACTACAAATCCAAATTATAGAATTAAAATTTTCAGAAATCTTAAAAAATTAAAGAACGTCCTTTTTATTATAAATATCCTTCTTTTAATTTGCACTATATCCGAAAAAAATTAACATTAACTTTAACAATTTGTGTGTTTCTATTTCTCAAAAACACACTTATAAAAACAAAGGAAACCACCCATACAAACCTGCACTTGGACCAGGAATGCAGGTACTAAACATAAACAAATAATAATAGAAAAATCTAAACTTTAATAACAATTTCACATTCATGCAAAATGTTTTCATATATTTTTTCTTAGCTTGTTACAAAAATTATGAATTTTAATTTGTATTATTTACAATGGCAGAAATATTAAATTAAATACTGACTTAATTATTTAATTTGAAATGATTAAACACTTTTCTTGAATTATATAATTTATATAAATATTTAAAGTAAAATGTATGATAAAATACAGCGACATTTTAAATAATGAAGGCTAAATATACAAAAATTATAAAAAAAAAAACAAGAAGACGTTTTCAAAACATGTATAGACTGGTGGTTGCCTTCCTTAATAAGTGTGAGGAAAGCAACATTTATATTTAAAATTCACTCAATCTACTCTGTTTATATATTCAAGTTCGCGCCTTAGAAAGTTCATGGCGTTGATGACGGAGGTAGTGAGGTGGAGTTGATGATGTTGATGGTGATGATAATGGACCTGGTATTATACAAGGAGAAATCGATTCACTCAATTTGAACCATCTGGTATGCGTAAATATACAAATAAAATGTTGCTATTTTATTTTGCTCTTATATATTCTTATTTCAATTGAATAAAAAATGAAAAAATGCATCTCTTATTTTAATTTTGGGCAGTAGCTCACTATATTCTCAGAATGACCTAAAGTATACAACGTTATTTAATTATTTGGAGAAATAAAATACCGTAGAAAAAATATAAGAAAGTGAGGTGAAAAAAAATGAAGAAATAGTTCAAAAGAAGCAAGAACGAACACAAATAACAAGTTATAAGACAAAACAATAATATTTTAACGTAAAATATGCATTGGAGTCAAAGTTAATCGTAACAGAAAAAGCGAAAAATAAATATTTTTTAAACATACAACGGAGAGCAAATTGCATCAAAGCACATACATTTTTAAAAGAATATTTGACATGCATGCACTGCAGATTGATAATCAGTAAAAAGTATTAACTAATTAATATTTGATCGTAAAAATTCAAATTTATGTAATGGATACCCACTGTAAGTTAAAATTGCATTACGCAGAAAATGGTAATTTTGGAAGGCTTAAGTAGCATAACGTTTGAAGGAAATAGAGAAGTACCATATGTAAAGGTTACCACTCTGGTTTCTTCAAACGTTCATACTTATAGTAAACTTGCAGTGCTTTTGTAAAAAAATTATTTTAAAAATAATGCTGTACTAAAATTTGCTGTTATTATTTTAACTTTTGTTTCTCTCTTTTTCTCATATTGTGATTATTTTTTGTTACAAACAATATTATAGGCGTTACAAATGTTATTCTTTTGTCTTGCAACTTGTCATTGCGTATGTTCTTGTATATAGCGGTTTCTTTGTTTTTCCTCTCGCCATTTTTTCTCATTTGTTATTTACAGTCTTTATGGAATTATATGAATACGCGGAATAAAATATATATTTTTATAAAGTTAAATATAAGCACAATGAACTTTTATATAAACAGAATTCCTTAGATACTAGATATAATTTAGTCAATTAATATGAAAATATTTATCATTAATAACTAAGTTTAAATTAAAAAAATATCAGCATTTAAAGAATCACAATTCTCTAATAAAGTGTTAAAGTTTCAACTTATTTATTTAACATGTAGACATCATTATTTCGTAATTTACAGCAATATTAGTTAGCATTTTTTATAATTTTAAAGTAAAGAGAAAACCATTATTTTATTTTTTGAAATTAAACTGATCTATTTTTAACAAAAAATGATTATAAATTAAAAATAATGAACACAGATTTCTTTTAAATGAGATGACCTATAAACAGATAACATTTCTTTATTTTTTTCGCCATCAACCACTTTTACAATTCATTATAACACTAAAATGTTGCGATTTTTCAAATTATAGTTCACATATAAAGCATTTGATAGTACTTTAGATATTAAGAATAAAATATGTGGTATTTCAGAATAATGTTAAATCACCATGAGGTTTTGCACATGGAAATTTTAAGAAGTTAATTATTTTCGTATGAAGTACATTTGAAAATCTTTTATTCATCTTTCATAGAATAGACTTGTTAGTTATGTATATGGGAGAATGGCTCTATTGACATTTTAGATTTTATTTTATCTAAAGGATCATAGAACAACACAAGAAGTTAGTTTTATACATTACCCTCGTTTCAAAACCTGTGCGTCTAAATAAATATGTACACATTTAAAATAAATTTAATTTAAACAAAATAAGTATAAATTGAGATATTTAGAGGAACATTTGAAGTCAAAATTTATTATATTTTAAGCTTCACTTCATCTCAGCAACTTCCACTTGGAAATTCCCTGCTTTTCGTTAGTTAAAATTTAAAGAAAATGGGATTATTGTCACATATTTTGTTTTATATTGTTGCCTGGGAAATTTAGTTGTTATTTCTGTTTGCTTTTGGACAGAATAAAATTACAATAGTTTTATTCAGCAGCTATTTAATATAATAGTTAAATTGTTTTAAAATTGTGTATATCCTATTAAAATAATAGAATGCAAGTGAATTATTCAAGAGTTCAGAAATAAGCTCTATTACTTTGATATTAATAATAGCAATGCTATCCAAAATAAACTGTGTTTTCATGTTATAACTACTGTCTTATTTTTTATTCTGCCCGAACAAACTACATAACAACAACGATAGAAAACAAAATAAATGATAAGAGTTGCACTCTCTTTAAAATGCAGCATCATAATATAGGTGTGTCATTTTCAATTTCAAAGTTGCGCTGGCTGGGGTTAAGGTGTGAAACTAAAACGTAATCAACCATAGTTTTAAACTTTCTCTCCTTATCTAAACTCGTGTTTTTCACCAATTGGTGTTTGGAATAGGCTTTTATTCTGAATGACAAGTTTTAAAATTAAAGTTCTGTATAGTATTCAAATGAACAATATCTATAAATAGTATTAATTTTCAGTATCAATATTGAATACATAAAAGTCCAGTTTCAAATCTTCTGACATTTGCATATTCGAACCGCCACGGGTGGCCGAAATCTTTAAAGCGCGGATTGGTGAGTGGGAGGTCTGAGGTTCGAATCCGGCCATCATCGTCCTCCCTGACTGAATTTGTTTTTTCCAGGTTTTCCTCAGTTCTCATAATTGGCAAATTCCGGGGAAGTACCCTAAGTCCTTTCCCAATATCTCATGTATCATCAGTGTCCACCGCCTGTGGTGCTTCAGTAGTAAAAACGGGCGTTAAACACCATTAAAAAGTCAGCTTTCGAAGAAACATACTCGTATATTGAATAAAACATAGACAAGTAGACTAATCTTGAATATATTGATAATGTAATAAAGGAAGAAAATAAGTTGATAAAAAAAACAAAAGATAGTTTTGTGTGTCGAAAAGTGTAAACAAGTGCTAGAATAGGAAAAGGAATAATAAAATAAATAACAAATGATGGAAAGAAATTGCGTTAACAAATATTACAAACTGAAATTGAAATCCTTGAAACCACAAGGATGAATAAAATCAATGCGTGAGAATTGCTAAGGAAGAAATAACCATGGAGGGATAGAAAAGAAAATGCATAAGCTAAAGAAATGGTTAAGAGGTAGCAGTTACCTTGCAGGAGGTGCCGTCCAGTAGCTGACACACTTAAGATTTATTTCGATTTAACAGCGCAAATATTTGGTCCCCCACATGTAGTTATGGTGCCATAAATCGAAACAAGACATAAAGTGTGTGTGGTCTTCTCTGAAGGCGCTGAAATAACCAAGACAACGTTTGTCCCGCTAAGTGGCTGTATTAGGGGAGTTATTCTGTAGGGTAGATGTCCCATAAATCTTTCTGCGCAAAGGAGAGCTAGGCAGTGTGCTGCAAATCAAAACGTGACTGGATTTTCAGCTACTGTTGGGGCACGCACCTGTTGTCATGCTAGCCCAGCTATGCACAGGTACCACACACATCTTGTCCAGCTTTTTGTGTTTCTTAACGTACGTGACCTGTCTTTATTGCGCACATTTAGCTTAGTTACTCCTTACGTGCTGTAGCTTCTAATTCAGGCTAACTGAAATCGTGAGTTTAATGTACAAAACAAGATAAAGACGATGATAAATACTTAAAAATTAGAATGTATAAATACTATATGTTTAGAAAAATAAGACACGAGGAATATAACACCTAAAAGTTTAAAGAAGACTGGATGTTGAATAAGCTAATAATGGAAGTAGAAATTCTTGATTAAATGGTTTTCATTTTCTATAGAAAGTATTATCAGCTTATAAACTGACCATATTTTTTACAATATTTCAAGCCTCAAGTTTCCTTTTACATTTGGTGCGTTAAAATGTGAAATGCAGATTATTAGTTATATATCAATCGGTAGATTGACTCGACGGAGTTGACAGGTCTACAATACGCATTTTCATCATAAGCTACAATACACTGTCCTTACTTTATTTACTTGACGATAGCCCCTGAATATTTTCTCATATCGGAGAACGAGTGTCCTCTTCTCGTGTCCTTTAAAGAACGGTAGCGAAGAAAGTGGACTGGTTAGGGTACGATAAACAGTTTTAATAGTTGTAATATTCCTTTTTCATGTTGTATATTTTTTATTTTTATTTATTTATTTATTTATTTATTTTTGTTAAACTTAAACTGAAGTAGCCTAATGTATGAAAAAGTAGCATTTATTCAATTAAGAACAGTGTAGAAAAATTATAACGAATTGAAAAAAAAAAGTTATAAAGTGTTATTATTATTTTATTTGAATAGTGTTTAACGCCCTTTTTACTGCCGAGGTATTACAGGCGACGGGCACTGATGATATATGAGATGAAATGATAAATTGGGAAAGGATATTTTTATTTTAGGAAGGAAACGTACCAGGCCTAAGTTTAGGGTACCTCCCCGGCATTTGCCATTTATGAGGACTGTGGAAAACCTGGAAAAAACCTCAGTCAGGGAGGACGG
Source organism: Metallyticus violacea (assembly GCA_030762175.1). Classification (NCBI taxonomy): domain Eukaryota; kingdom Metazoa; phylum Arthropoda; class Insecta; order Mantodea; family Metallyticidae; genus Metallyticus; species Metallyticus violacea. Next base: position 116,541,538 of record CM060842.1, on the reverse strand, counting down.
TCCTGGCGCAATTCGAATCCCAGATCTCCCGCTCATGAGTCCGCGCCTTAACGGCTTGGCGGTGTGTTATTATTGAGTAATACTATTTTATTATGTATTATTATGTATTATTAATTTGTTTTTGTTAAACTTAATTTAAACTAACCTAACATATGAAAAAGAAGCATTTATTTTGATAAAGAACAGTGTAGAAAAACTATAAAGATTAGGAAAATAAGGGAACCGTTTAGAAAGTGTTATCATGAAGTAATACTTAAAGTAGATAATTTTTATGCTCAATTATTTTTTTAACTTAAACTAAACTAAATTAACCTAACGTATGAATTGTTTTTTATGTTTATTATATTTTTGTTAAGCTTAAACTAAAACTAGTCTTAGATTTTTATACGTTAGGTTTTATTCGATTAAGAATAGTGTAGAAAAAAGTGTTACTATGGAGTAATAATTATTTGTATTATTTTTATGTTATATTATTATTATTTTAATATTATTATTATTATTATTATTATTATTATTATTATTTTGTTACATTTAAACTAAGCCAACCTAACCTATGAAAAAGTAACATTTATTCGATTAAGAATAGAGTACAAAAATTGTGAAGATTAAAAAATAAAAATCTAGTAACATTTATTGAGAAAATTGAAGATTGTAAGTAACAATAAAAAAGTTGTAACTAGAAGTAAGCCCGGTAGAAACTTCTAGTTACAATTCTGACTCCGGCCGCGAAAGCATCCGATTACTCATAACAATAAAAAAGTACCAAGTATCCATTAGGATTCAAACTCATGAACCTCACATCATTAGTACGATTACGGACGCTACAACCTACAGAGCTAACATACTCAGCATGGAAATTATTTACCTAAAGTAATTGCTATAGTAAAACCAGTCAGCTTTCTTCGCTAGCGTTCATCAAAGGTACCGGACGAGACCGGCACGAAAATAGGTTCAGGGAGTAAGGAAAAGTATTTATTTCCGCTCTTCTGAAACGTGGACAGTAGTCCGAGAAAAACAGTATGTGTTACTACCGCACCAGCTGCAATAATTATTGGCATTGTTTGAGACGGCTGAAAACAAATTAACCTTACATTATTATAGTCTAACGCACCATAGTTGAAAGATACTTTATGATACATGCTGCAGTGAAATTAAAGTGTTTCAAAAGTACTCTTAGTCGTGAGTGAATAAATGAAAGATTTTACTTGTTACACAACGGAAGGAAAAATAATATTCTGCTACGCAAGTAATAAATTTGTAAGCGATATATTTTTATGTGCACCTCCTCCATGCCTATGGTAGCGTTTTCGACTACTGTTTCGGAGGTTTTGAGTTCGATTTCCGGTCAGGTTAAGCTGCCTGGGTAATTTCAGAGTTTTTCCTTACATTGAGAAAGTCACAATCCTTAAGATGCCAAGGACTCCGAGATCATTTACGTCATCATTCATTTATTTTATTTCGTTTAAATTTATTGACTATGTTTAGGTATCCATAGATTTCAGGCCAACCTTTTTACCTCCACTTGAATAAAGTTATGTGGCCTATGGGCGTCCTGGTCTCAGAAGACCTCTACAATACCGCCAAGTCTAATGGGTATGCCCAAAGTTCACGAGAACAATGGGTTGGCATTGATCATTTTTTTTTTTTTTTTTCAAAATCTATCTGGCACTCTGAATGTAGTAACTTTTTTTTTCTAGTTAACTAAAACTTCATTTAGTTTTTTTTTCGAAAAGTTATTTTTGTAGTTTAGTTGGAAAAGTTTAAACAACGTCAGTTATATGTAAAACAACAGTTTCATATGGACATTTTCCATCGCTTTTTCAAGTACCAAATTCAAGTAATTTTTCAGATTGTATATTACATATATTAATTTAAAATATTGTCCTTTTAAGATTTAGTACAAGTAATTTTACTTTAAATTGTATTATTAAAAAATAGGCATGTCATCTGGAAATTTTAATTGCCTAAGTCCATAACTAAATAATTATGAATTTTTAAAAAAATATTTCTTTCTGTTTTATGATGCATATTTATTACGTTTTAGAGTTTATTTTAGGCCCCAAAAGTCATTGTTTAAATGTCTAAAAGCTCATTGTCTAACCAAAATTAACAAAAAAGAAGAGAGGGGGGAAAGGAAAAGTATCAGAATTAGAGAGAGAAAAAAATCTTAAATGCAGGTGTGTATAAAGATTGTTATTGATTTGCTTGTATACTATTGCTTTATTGAAGCATTAAATGTAAATCTGATAATGGGTTTCTTTCAGCACTTCTATAAGGGTGGGAAAAAGTCATCACAAATTGATTTATTAAAAGTTATTATATGAAATAAACCCAAAGAATGCTTTAAAATATAGAAATAATTTTCAGAAGATAAGTCGGAAATGCTATTAACAAGTAAAAGGTCTGCGTATGCTTAATGAGAGAAGCTGACGCAATTCGATACAAACGGTTAGGAAGAACATGCTTCAAAACAATATATATTAATATTAGGAAGTCTAATAAAGCACGATGTATAACACATTGTGATTCTGATATGTCACTTCTGCACCTCCCTTTAACGCTGCAATGTGACGTTTAATTAATCTAGACTGTATTCAAGAATACTTCTATACCCAAAGAATTTGCTGATGCGTGATATTCGCTACGCTTCCAGTTTCCTCCTAACAATACGCACTATCTGTCAAGTGTTTAATTTTCCAGCTCATTTTGGCATAGCTACCAAGTTATTACAGTACGAATTAATTTAGCATATCATTTTGTGTTCCGAAACCAAAGTATGGATCCACTAAAGAAGTAGGAAGCACGTCTCTCCAGCTATCGCGATGGCTCCAGTTGGTAAATTCATCTTTTGGTAAATTGTTTCTTTATGTACTGTGAGTTTGATATAAGGTTGCATTGGCAGTTGTGCAACTATCAGCTCATTATTTTTATTATATTTTATCTGTTCTTCTTGCACTACTCCGGGGCTACTGCTACTATCGCGTAAGGAACTTATGCCCAAATCTATCACTGTACGCGCAGTGTCTGTTTTTCCTCATGTATACTGAGATGGAATTAATTACGTCACCATCGATGTAAATGTCGACACGTTGGGGGTCAAAATTTGTGATGTTTCTTATTACGACTTGTGTAGGTGGCGTCGACGTTCAATGATGCCAACTCATTGGGCGCCAAATTTGTGGTGGATTAATTGAGACGCCGCCATGTCCATGTAGATGCTGCCGTCGTAGACGTTAACGTAACGTAACGTCAGGTAGTTCAAGGTTCGGTACTATAGCTGGATTTTTTTTTTTTTTTTTTTTTTTTTTTTTTTGTGCTTCTGGGGTTAAAGGAGTAGTGACTTCAAGTATAACAAAATCACATGGATAGAAATCTACGGAGTTTATTAATGTTTTGTGTTACACAACAATACACTTTTTCTAATTACGATATGCTCTGAGGATATGCAGACTGAATACAAGACAGGCGTTTTATAATTTATGTTTCTCTCCCGAAAACTGCATATGGATATTAACTACTCTCGTAATTCCTATCATTTTACCACAAACAATTTTGTAATTTCATCGATGAAATGTTAATTACTACTTTTCTGTATGTAATGTTAAAATGCCGTTTCTTTATGCAGAGTAAGAACCCTGATTTCTGTTAATGGAGTTTAAAACACGACTTCTCTCGACTGGACCCAACGCATAACTATTAAGATGAACACCGCCACTTAACACAATAGAAATGTAATAATGCTATACATTACAATGCATTATATTTTCAACATACGTATACTAAGCGAATGAAATTCGTTCATTTTTATTTAGTCGCAATAAAGCTGCCTGTCTCGTGTTTCATTCTTGGTACACATTATTAATGTTGTTACGCTTGCCATTGGTTGATTCATTTAGGGTTACAATTTTCTTATCTGTGGTTTTAACCTTTTCGTATTCATGGCTATGTATGTGTTCCTTTGAACCGTTACATTTTTATATTATTAGTATTGTCATAAAGGCCAACAAACAAACATTAAGACATATTGTAATAGCCCTTGTGTGATATATGAAATCTACACAAATGAACTTACTGGATTTATACGATTTAGAACGTATTGCCAACGAATATTTATCATCTGAATTGAAAATTAAAACCATTACCTAACATTAAAACATGTGCAAATGAACTTATTAAATTTATATGATTAAAATAAAGTATCAATGGAGCTTTGAATCGAATATTATGGCCTTTGCCTTACGTAATAACATACGTAAATGACCTTAAATTAGCATAGGTAAATAGTTATTATTATTAATGTTTGTGGCCTTAAGTCGGACATTTTCCGTTTCAATACATAGCCGTGAAATATTTTCAAGTCAGCTCTCCATTGTTAAGTACGATAATATCCTTTATCTGTGACTGTTACAACTATGTGTCTTATTATAATTCAGTTATTATACCTCATTTTTATATTTAATATGCCGCAATATTAACACAACTGTGCAATTTTTCATAAAATTTTGGTCTAAGTTAAGAATATAATTTTTCAGTTTTAGGTTTGTTTCTGCTTTCAAACAAAGTAATATTGAAATGTAACATTCAGAACTAAAACGCACCAAGTGTCATTTATGAAACTGCGAGCTTATCTGAAAAAAAAATATATGCGAAAAATATATCAAACATATTTCATAGCACGGAAAAGCAAAACCAAAAGACTAAAGAAAGTCTATCCTCTACTAATACTTCTGTGTTATCCGTCACTCCAGCTGCAAATTTTAGAAGTTCAGCATATTTTTCATAATTATATATCCTTGCATCTTTTTAAAACATAAGCCACATTTTTTAAATACGAGAAAAATAATGTTTAAAACCATCGACACTCCAGTAGATTTTGCTGTAATAAATATGGCCGTTTATTATAACGGTTTCATTGTAAACAGTATATTTAAGAAGGTGAATGTTCAGTAGCAATAAAATCATTCCTTTGACCCATAATTAGTTAAAATTTCAAAAGACCGTGGCATAGACTGATGGAGTGCAGTGCTAGACTGTTGTGTAATGGAGACAAGTTGTAGAAACTTGAAAGTTGTAGAATATAACAGACAAAAAATAAAAAATATATTTTTCTCCCTGAATTTCTAATATTTTCAGCACACTTCGTACTAACCGTCAGTTTTTGTTCTTCGTTCTTTTCTTTTTGAATTATCGCATGACAACTTTTATGTTTCTCCCATACTATGACTTTTCAAATTTTGGGTTTTAAGACACTGTTTTACAGAAACAAACGTTGGACCAAACGTTGGACATACAGGACCTGCATACATAAACACATCTTATTAAATATTAAAAATCTTTATTTTGTGGACTATTAATTTTATTAAGTTACATTCTAGGCATTCATTATATCATTTTACTCTTCTTTATAATTCACTGGGACTTCATGTAGTTTCTATGGAGTTCCACTGTTCACTACTGTTCCAAAATGGTATTCCATGTAACATACAATTCCTTGGTGAGCTTACATGTAAAAATGTTGACTCATTACCAAAAAGAAATTTATTTACCTTTCCATTTCGTTCTTTCTTTACTACTTGTACCAAAATCTTGTGCTTTCTTTAATATTACTATCGGAAGAATGAAGTCATTGCATTTAGCCAAACGAACAGTTAATTCACGGTATCATCCTTTGTTGTTTATATTTTTCTTTTGGGCTAACAGAAGTCATATATAATTCCAAACACAGAACCTACTCATTTCTATCTGCTTAAATTTCTATACGGAAGCACCACACTTGCGCAGGCCAATTATGTGCCATTTAGAGATATCTTCAATTATTCCACCCACCATGATTTCATTAAGCGTGGCGTCTAATAACTATTCTGTATGAGAAAGTAAGATAACTTAAGGAAGATAAATTATTGAAAACTCTGAAGATTCAGAATTTTTAGCCTGGTTTAGCGTGTTTAAGACCTATTTGTTTAGTTTTAAAGCAGATATTACACATTATTTAAATATGTATGCATATATGTATACATATATACATTTATACCCCACCTACATGAATAACGTCATACAAAAATAGAAGATCATAAGTGCCAAATTTTCCAGTACAAATTCATACCTATGCCAATGTATATTATTTCTCAAATATATCAACTTACAAGGCAGTGCGATAACTCCGTAGAACGCCTCTGGTGCTCACATATAGCGTACGGATAGTGACCCTATGGCACCCGATCTGCTCCCTCTGGTCCACGATTAGTGTGTATGACTCTTTTTTAATTTCGCCAACTTTTATTTTTTATTCTTTTAACTTTTCTGTTCTTAGTCTTAGGGGTGACCAAGCGTTTGTCGCAGTAAAAGGTGATTGGGAAAATCTTAACTCCTAGCACTGGTTTATCATATAGAACGATAGCGTAGCCCCTGTTAAAGATTAAGCATGGGGAAGGGCCATTACATGAACTGTTACCTTCCTGAAGGTGATTGGGACCCTCTGTTTAGACCCTGGGAGTTATTCTTCTCACATATTGGCTGCTCTGTTTTCGCAGCCATTTTACTCCCTGAATGGAATGGTATGCTAATTACCAGATATGTTAAAAAGAGCATTCTTAAATAGATAAATAAATTCTCACAGATATGAAACATGCATTTATCTGAAAAATTATCAGAAATATCATTTATGTTAGCTTTTGATAAAAATTCTTAAAAAAAATATGAAAAAGATTAAGGCTGTTGGTTTTATTTTAATATTCTAAGTTATTTTTCTTTTATAAACATAGGTTAAAATTATTTTTTTCCAAAACTCAACAAGGCGTTTTTTGTATTATGTTGATCCATTCCAAGCATTTATTTGTCGTTTCTGAAGCCACTTTAGTCTTTTAGTCTACGCACCGTAAAACCAGATTAATAAAGTCTACGAATTATTGAGAAACCTTCTATGCCATACTGTTTTGGTTGATTATTAACTTCACTACTGATAGCCCTTCTTTTGCCCTTTGTCAACTGCATAAGTTGTCTTTGAATTTGAGGTCATAATATTCTTTGGCTCCTATATTTTCCTTTCCGTTCTAGGGTGAGCACATCATCAGTATTATATGCTCAACTAATTCGGCATATAGATTTTTATGAAATATCTAAAATGTCGGCTATTTTACATTGTGGATACTGAGGAGTTTCCTTCTAAAGGCACTGAGTCATAATGACCTTTTTTGGAGATAAGTCAGTGGTTCAAACAAAAAAAAGATTCCTAAGGTATGAAATGTTAATTCTTTTTTAATAAATAATTCATAAATACTAAGCACGATATCGGTGTACCTAAACACAAAGAAGGTAATTAATATTTATAACTCACCAAATTTTACAAATGATCGCAATTTCACCAAATATATAAATATCCACAAACATAATTAATAATACTGCTCTGCAACAAAACGCTACTAACATACAATAAAAGTGAAAACTTCCCTATCTACAACTTGTTGGGAAATTTTACTACTATTAGTTTTGTACATTATCCAAATAAATAGAGTTTGTGCGGAAGAAATTAGACCACGACAGTAAAAAGTGTTATTTTGACGGCTAAACAACGAATTGATTGTAATATCAAGGCAGTTCGAATCACACTGGTTAGCAATTGAACAGCATAACATTTTTGTGCTAAAATTGAATTATTAACTATAGTTACTACGTTTTTATTATAATGATATATTCGATAACGGTTTGTGCTCAAAACACTGCAGCACTATTCAACAGGTAGCAATGTCCATGAGAAAATAAATCAGTCATCTCAAAGCATGGATTTCTGAAGAATGCAGGATATTGAAAGAGTTTTGAAAAACATTCTCTAGAACGTATGCATAGTAAGCATAACAAACGCTCAAGCATAAATATAAAGAATGTAAATTTCACACCAAAAAAAAAAAAAAAAAAACGCGGTTCGAACTCTGCGGCCAATAGGTTTGTAGCGGCGTTTGCTCTGTGCTGGTGATCTAGAGGTAACCATACTTGCCTCGTAAACCCAAGATGGCGGGTTCAATCCCGGCCAGGATAGATGTATTGTTCGGGCGTAAAAATCAAGTATGGCTTCCTTCGGTAGGGAAGTAAAGCCGTGGGTCCCGTGCCGTAGATTTAAGGCATGGAAAGGAACCTCAAGCCTGAAAGAAGAGACCTTTCTTCTTTCTGTCCTCTACCGTCAACAAGTGAAACTCCTATGCTGAGGTATTTAGAAATTCTCATAATTTGAAATGTAAAAAATAAATAAATAAACAAATAAATACAAAACCTACCTGTTATGCATAAGACAATGGAAGCAATGTCAAGATACCATCCGTATAAGACATTGTTTCTCAAAGTTCACATCTGCCCAATGTTTTCAGTATGTTGATGACGTCACCCAATTGAGCTACGGGCGGCTCACTTCAGAAAGACGAGCGTGCAGCGATTATGTCATGGAATGATACGCCATATAATTATCCGACTCTTCTCTTGTAATGATGCAAAATTGCTGTTCTTAAGTATCGCGGAGAAGAAGAAGGGCAGAGGGAAACAGATTAACACTTCGGTAGGGGAAAGTATTTGACTATGGTTTCACACAGGAAGGTCAGAAAATTGTATATTCTGTTTACTGCTTGGTTCAGACAGAGACATTATACTTGTAATAAAGAGTATTCTGATCTTACCAAAGTATTAAGGGGGTTGTGGATAATGTTAATATTAGGATTAGATGCTTCAAGGTAAACCATTCATTCAGTGTCCAAAATCACTAGAACAAAAATCTGTTCAGCTGTATCTGTTAAGTGTTACAGCTATCCGCAAGCAAATATCCGTTTACTTTATCTTTCAAGTATAAACTTCTTAACATTTATCTTACTCTACTAAGTTACTCGTCTCCATAATTCTGTCGTTGCTTTTCTCAAATATTTCTTTCATCAACTTTCACCATTCTTCTTAATTTATCATACTAAAATATACAGAGGGTGCCAAAATGTATACACACTTCAAGCAAAGAAAAACTGTTAACATAACAAAACTGAATTCACACAAACAGAAAATGATGAGCACTAATCATCTTAGACTTTTACAGTTACAGCAGTTGCTCAAAATGCCCACATCGACGTCGATACACTTCTAAGTATGTTGAACTACTGATTGAGCAACATTTGCGAAAGTGTCCTCAGCGATTGCAGCATATGCCGTTTCAATTTCTTCCCGAAGTGCTGTCAGTATAACTGGTTTTCTACGGTATGCAACATCCTTAGTAGTTCCCCATAGATAGAAGTCCAACGGAGTTAGATCCGAAGAACGGGTGGAAACTCAATCAGGCCTTCGTCCTATCCAGTGCCTTGGATCCTTCAAAATTGCTTTCCGCTGTTCAAATGATAATCTTGGCTCCATTTTGTTGTAGCAACGCTAGCATAACATAATGTGAGTCACATCTGTTTGTAGAATATCATACGATAATCTTGGCTTTATTTGTTCATTGTTGATTTACCTGTCACGTAGCAACGCTATCATAATGTATGTGAGTCGCATCTGTTTGCAGAACATCATAATACCCATTACTGTTGTTTTTTGGCCGAACTTTGAAATATATTAAATAGATATCCACTGTGAAAGGGTGTATACATTTTTTTGGCACCCTCGGTATTTTCCAACTAACAGATTCAATATATATGTCTTTTTTCCTCTTTTTTTTATATTTTACTCTATACACCTTGTTTATTCTCTCGACAAATCCATTACATATGATTTGATATTCATTAAATACTTGTTTCATAAAACATAATCTTATATTATTATTATTATTATTATTATTATTATTATTATTATTATGGCGCAGACCACACTATATATGTTTGTAACAGCTCTTCTGCGTGACAATTTTTTAATTATTTCTTTGTCACACGTTTCGTGATCAGTAATTTATACTTCAAGATATTTATCACAATTTTTCGTGGTTGTCTTGAACAGATCGAGGTGCCCCTTTCCCCACTGCTGGATGTTGGGATCATTCTGTTAAGAAAAGCGAACCCATACAAATGGGTGGTACGATATTAGAGAATGCCTACATTTTAAAAGCTGGCAAACTTAGGATTTGAATTATATCTGAGTGAAACTGGATTAGGCTATTCATTGGATGTTTACGGTTGAAAATATATTAAAATTAATATTGGGACTCAGTTAAAGTTACCTTTTACATAATTGTGTCGGTTCTTTATAGTTTAACTATATTATTTAAGTAAAATGTTTCATATCAAGTGTTATTTAAAACAGAGAAGTTTTTTAAGGGCATATCTAAAGTACAACATATTATTTGTAAACTTTCGAAAGAGGAAGCATATATAGAATGTAGTTTTATGGTCTTCTTTGGAGCATGGCTATCTTTGTTTTATGAAATATACAACTATTTTATTGTTTGTTATAAGCGGGCATCAAAATAAATTAAAAATGCATTTTATATTTGCTTACTAAGGTACAACTTAAAACTTCGTTGCATTACTCCCTTGCATATACTAAAATACAATGAATATTCTTTGTTATTTACACTTCAATTATTTTTATTCCAAAAGTTAAATGTATTAATTTTAGAATATATTTTGCTATAGCTTTAATGAAAAGCTTTATAAATAAGTTATTACATTTTTTTCTAAATTTATGTAACTGTTTGCTACCGAAATAGTAAGTTGCATTATTTTTAGACTGAATAAAAATGTGTTGACCTCTTCGTATGTAAATATAACATATCCATGTAGCATCAGAATATACTGCTGAGACCCCTGTACGGCGTTTCTAAATAAAAACTGACAGTTGCCTATAAATTGCGTTGCGAATGCATGAAAGAAAAAAAATCTACACAGCGTTTCAACTCGCTTATCATAAGAGGCCGTGATAAATCGTTCGTCATTTATTTTAAAAAATATTTCCAAACCAATCATTCCTGACAACATGGCCTTATGCTTCCTTTGCGACGATGACTTCATTTATTACGTGTTTTTTTTTTCTCCCTTCCTTTCTACAGGAAAATGTTATCTTGCTTCGCGTAGACACTCTCGATTGAGCCTTGGGTTCCTTTCGCCTCGCCTCGACGCGTCCCTGGCATAGAAACAACGCGAGGCTTGTCCATTATTCGTCTATTCATCATGGAACTGACGTCGAGGCTAACGCGATTTGCCATGCTGTGAAATCTTACATCAGTCTTCAGAGCAGCCGCTATAATATTCATAGGGCAAGAAAGGGGAACACGTCGTTGTGTTGCAAGCACCGGAAACCTCTCTCACGTAAGTTCGCTGGTCTTGTTTGTAATCAGAAAATTTAGCAATAATTTTAAAAACAGTATTTTTTAAATACGTTAAGTATTTCTGCCTCTACCGGTACCTCTTTCTATCTTTCCCTTTCTCTTTCTATTTGTAAGACATTCTTTTGCATTGTGAGTTTAAACAGCCATGAAAATTATAAATTATTAATTTAAAAATGAACATAATACCAAATTGTGTCTTTTTTAAGTCTGTAGCACATATCAATTAAAGAAATGAAAGACGATTACACATTTTTAGGTATTTTAGTTTAAAATATATTGTTCTCAAACATTAATAACATTAATTTTATTTAATTATGTTTTAATAATACTAAACATTAATTGATTCATTAGTATAACAGTAACATATTCTGTTATATTGGATAATGATCCAAGTGTCTAATCCAACTCAGAATGGCTATCAACTAAAACGTTTAATAGCTCATTAATAAAATGTCACTTCTTTAATATTCTCTACTGCTGCGCATTTCCAAAAGATACAAGGATAATTTACATTAATAAATTTAATTGTCTATTATAATACTTTAATGTCGGAATCTTGAGAATTAAAATGAATATATCAGTTCCGTTTTAAAATGTTGTCTGAATATTTGTTTACGTCATAAGAGAGTAAATTAAGATTCTATCAGATTGGAAGGTATATTGCCTGAGGTTACTCTAAGAGCGTTAATTTCTACGAGAGCATTAAATCTGTTTACTTTCGTGTGACACAATATTTCTATAATTTTTAGTATTTAAACTAAATATTAATATTTAATGTTAATGATATACTTATTTTATCATTGCTTAAACGAGATGGGTGCTATTGATGCCAATAATGTGATTGCTTAAGAGATAGAAAAATGCAATTTGTTTATGAAAATTTAAATATAAATTAAGCTGAAATTGGAAGAAAATTTGAATAAAATGATATTTACACAATTCCATAAGAAATGCTATATCAGCATTTCAACTCTGTATATATTCCAATGTTATTATCTTAAGTCGTACTTATTTCTCCTTAATTATTTTTATTTTGAGAGTACTCTTATGTATGTTCATAGCAATGAATTCACTTTGCTAAGAATGACGAAATAAAATTCTGCTTAAATACTACTCTATGGCTCAACACCCTTGGCCTGCCGCAGCGACACTGCATTCTTTACCTCCCTTCAACAACATTGATAGAGAACAGCGTTGCAAGGGGCCATGAGGTTTTAATGTAGGCACCGCCAATCATCTGTCACGCGGTTTTCGAAATCGAAGTTTAAAAACAAGTCACGGAGAAAAGAAATTAAAGCATATCATCAACGGTACTCATTTAAAGGCATGAAAATATATTTTTATCTCCTGCCCTATTAGAAATAATTTCATAATTTTGTAGTTCTTAGCTAGAGGTGTAAAGCATTTGTTTAATATGTTTACTTTATGTATTTACTTTTTATTAATATATTTTGTTTAACTTTTATTCATTTCTGATAAGGCCTAAAACTGCATTTAACACATTCGTTTTTCCAGATACAGTGTTCTAGAACAATATCTAGACAACTAACATCCAAAGATTTTCCTAAGATGTTCTTGCTTCTTCCTCGTTTTCTTTGTGGTGGATTCCAAACAATGCTGCAAGTTACCTAACCCTTCTTTCAGCTCAAATAGTCTACTTTCTTAGCACTTCAGTTCAAATCAGTTAAGGTTTTCTCTCGTATATCTTCATTGCACAGATTTCTTCTCCAGCAAGTCTTTAGGACAAACCAATTATTAAAAATGGATTACTTTCCTTATGCATTACTGCATGAATATATTAATGGAATATATTTTCCATTACCAAATTTCGAGGCTCTAGAATACGTCTCTGTGGTGTTTTTTTTTTTTTTGTGATTTTGTGATGAATTTAAAAATATATATTTAAATTGACTTGCACGCTTTATATTTGGAACTATGTTGAGGAAATAGTTATAATATAACTGCTAAAAGTGGCATTTTATTTCGTGAGAAGGCTGTTGGGAAACGAGGTTAAGTCAGAATTAATCAAATCTTCGAACAGTAAATAATTTTTAAAATTGTATCGACATATCATATTTATAGAAGCTCTAGTAGTTTAATAAGTAAACTAGGAATTAATTATTTCGAAATTAATTGATATAGTTCAAACGTTTCTCCTAGGGGGATGCTGGTAGAAACTTTACCTAAATCTCTGAATAATGTTATCAATATTACAATGCTGGTAAGTGATGGCTTTTAAACGTATTTTGGAGGAATAAAATAAGAATTTAAAATGTTTGGTTTTTTAGTACGAAAAACTTTCGAGCCCAGGTCATCAGAGAGGGAAATCCGTGGGCCCCATATCGTAGATTTACGAAACGTTAAAGAATTCCACATCTAAAGATGGAGATTCCTGGACAAATTACAGGCCATTTCAGTGCCTTATCATCAACTAGTTGGCGCATGAAGCAATGGGCTTGATCACACGTATCCTTCAGGTATTTGTAGGTGCTAAATGTAGCTAAATTCAAATGGTTAATACAGCCGGTCAGAACATAAACATGTCTTAGCTAAAGTTTGTCTTTTTTTATAATTACATTTTTATATTATACTAAAATACTGTTTAAAAATATACTAACAGTAAGCCCTTGGTCAGGCGCAATGATATTTGCAGCTTGACACGGTTCCATCTACCAGCGTGGTAACTTACGCAAATACATTTTAGAAACCAGTTTAATGGTTATGTTGAATAGCTGGCTGCACCATGGTTTGATTTGGAAATCGCCTCGAGGAATGTAAAAAAGCAATGCATTATAATAAAAGTATATTAAGTGTATCACCGTAAGTAGATTAATAATCATTAATTGCCTATTAAGCCAAAGACAACACTGGAGTATTAAGTGTTAAAAAATGTAGCTTCTATTTTGAGTGACTTGAGTGAAAGATCTACATTTAGTGTTAACTGTATAAACACTTTATAACAAATTGTAAACACTTGCTGTAGTTTAATACGTTACCAAATGATTGAACGTTTGTATTTTGCACCTACGATCCGAATTTAGGAGAGCTTGACTGTGAATCATGAACTTAAGATAAATCTTATCATAGATATATTAAAAAAACACAAGCAAATTCTCCAGTACTAAGGCAAATCCGTAAATAAAATTAGATGTATTTGACAAAAACAGATAAAAGTGAACATTTTAAGAATAGAACTAGGAGAGCAAATACAAAAAGGAAGGAAAATTGGCATAAATTCACTTTGGCAGCTTTATAAATATTATGAAAAATATTAACATTTTGAATACATTATTAACCTTTTTAAACAACCAGATTTTATATATTTGGAATCACAATTAGACAGAACAAATTCAAGGTCATGACCAGAACTTTATCTTCGGTTTACCGTGCCGGTGTTCTTCCAACTGAAATACCGTGCCCAATTGAACTACAACCGCGGTTAAGATTATTTCTTTATGGCAATTTTATCCTGACATACCTCGATTATATGAATGTGATTCAGAACCTTAACCTAACAAGCGTGTGTGTAAATAAATCACATTTAATATAATTTAACTCTAATATCGGGTTAGTCATGAAGCCTGGGAACCAGCTTAACTAGCCAATGGAAGTCTTTGTGGGAAACAGCGTAAGTTATCGCTCATAAATGTGTTATACCCCAAAATGGGAGTCCGCATACTACTCAACATGCATCGAGGCAGACAACAGAGACACTGGGAAGGAAGAAAAAAAAAAGTAATGCACTTCAGTTTCCTTATTTTTCATCATTCTTTTATCTGACTGAACAAGCTCTCTGTCACAAATTACGATGCTGTACAAGGAAACCTTAGAACTTTCTTCGTATCCGAAGACCGGAAACTTAACCAGTTAGATTCAAATTTAAATTTTCAAGAAATATTAATGTAGTATAATGTAATATATTAATATTTTCTTTAATAGGTTTTATGTTTGATACTTGTTATAATCTTATTTTAGAATAAACTGAACTTTATTGTTTTTATTGTTATTAAATGCGCTGCATTCTTTCTACGTGTTGCCCATGTGTGAAGGCAATTTACTCATTTGTTATATCAAACTGATTGAGCTCACGACATTATTTAAGTCGGTCCTGGCGGTGTAGTGGTTACCATACTTGCCTCCTATGCCAAAGATCGCGGGTTCGAACCCGCCCAGGACCGATGAATTTTTTCGGGCGTAAAAATCCTAAGTATGGCTTCCTTCGGAAGGAAAGTAAAGCCGTGGGTCCCGTGTCGTACATTTACGGCACGAAAAAGATCCCCAAGCCTGAAAGAGAGGCTTTTGAGCAAAATTTGTCGGCCGTTTCACGCCCTGATTTGAATGGGACGATGATGACCTGAGATGTTAAAGAGCGTCCATAAATAAATCAATCAATTGACATTATTTAAACATAAATACAACCAAAGTTTATATGTATTACTTCCTATTGAATCTTAACTTTTCAAAAGCATTCCTATACAGAAATATTTCATGACAAATCGCACAAAATAGAAATGTTAGCACTTTTACACTAATTTCCACTTAAGCTCATAAGTTTTAGAAATATTGCATATTATAATACGTAAAAATGGTAATATGTAATATTTCAGAGTAAGCCATGATAAAATTGTTTGAAAAAAAACTTGAAAACATATTAAATTACAATATAATTATTTAAAATAATTTTATAACACAATTTTTGTAAGTTAAATATCAATATGAACTCGCTGTATAAAAATGCAAAAACGAATGCTTTCTAAATGCTCTGGAGTGTTCTCATTAAAAAATCAAAATAAGATTTCTAATAACTCAATGAAAAATAAACCATTTACCTCGCGGTAGGCTCTTAGGCGAGATTTGCGGCTTGAGAATCCCGTGAACGTTGCAATAGTATGGTATTACATAGGTGAAAATCACTAAGTTGGAATAATGCTTATATTTGTATTTAATTGTTTTGCATTTCAAATAACTGTTCCCATACCCATGGCATTTTAAATTTGCATTCTCCTACCTTCTTTCTCGATTGTATCACTTAAAATTCCGTTTTTGCCAACGAAATTAAACAATTTAACGTGCCAGTTATAGACTTTAGAGCTATATCAAGCCTGAAAATATTCATTGAGTTAATGTGCTTATGTCAGAGACAACAAAAAAAAAAAAAAATGAAAGATTATTAATGCTTTTTGTTCCCAAGCAAGCAACTTTTCGATGCGGATCTTGACTGGGTTGCAACTGGTTGTAAAAGCAAAGCTTTTAACAGTTT